>CM053624.1:13702830-13745318 GCA_028646595.1 Phalanger gymnotis
GTGTTTCCCGGCCAGCCGCTTCAGCTTTGTTCCCATCTGGAGCAGCTCTGCACACCGAGTGCTCTCCTAGCCCACAGATTCATTCCTTTGGCCTTTCATACTCTCCTGGCTGGGAAATTTGCCCCACTCAGACTTCTCACAGTTTCTAACTCTTGATTCATTCTCTTGATAGTTTCAAAGCTCATAACACCCAAAGCTAGTCTGATACTTCTTCATCTAAGAACAGGAAACAAAAGATACAAGAGACAGAACCAATAACTGGGTTACGAGTCATGGACCACATGGCAGGGAGGTGGCAAGTGAAAGATAAGTACCTGATGCCTCTGTCTCTTCTCCTGGCAGCTTACATTGGTCCTGCCCTCCTCATTTGAATGCAGCCAGGTAGGAAAGAGAAAACATGTTAGCCAGTCAGTGCCTGTGCAATGCATTCTCTTCATTCAGCACTCAATCAAAAGGCCCTTGTTCATTTAGTAAGCCAACTGGAAAGGATATCTGTTCAGGCTACCAAATCTGTGTGAGAATTATATTGAAAGAGAAGACTGCACATTCTCATGAAAACTAGGATTAGTGGCTGGTGGCTACATTATACTGTAATAATACTTCTTACAAGATCATCCCATCCATGTTCTCAAAAGCTTCACAATTCTGTAAACCCTTACAAGAAAGGCAGGACATGGAAAGAGCAGGCTTTTGGTTTTCCAGCTATAAGGAAATACAGAAAAACGATGGAAGCCAAAGGCGCAAAGTACATGAGAATTCAGGGACCTTTGGAGCTTTGAACATTGGATATGAAGGGAAAGACATGGCTATCTTGCATTTAAAGAGTGACCCATGTAAGGACTGACAGCTCTGGACAGAACTGACTCTTCAATGCAAATCCAGTGAATTGTCACGTTCTATATGACTTTCCTCTCCTCTGACTCCATACTGCCTGGTAAAATGACATCAGTGGCCCTTAATTATTGTTTACTTTCTGTATGTACTATTATATTTTTCCACACCAACTAAAGATATATCGATTTTTACCCCACTCTGAATGAGTGTTTGCTATCAATGAATGGATTGAACTATGGAGTTTAGGGTGGCACAGAACGACAAAGGAAAAAATCTGGATGAATAGCCCTATACTTAATTGAAAACCTCAATTCTCATTCTCTCTCTCTCTCTCTCTCTCTCTCTCTCTCTCTCTCTCTCTCTCTCCTACATCATTAGATCACTAGTTTTTGTTTTACATTTTCTCATTGCTATTGGCAGACTTTTTTAAAAACCACATTTCTTTATCCATATTTCCTATTATTTTGATTTTTAAAAAAAGATATCGAGTACACTCACTTTCTACTGACGCTTCAGGCCATGTGGATTAAGGGGATATAAGTAAGATTAGATAAACTGGGCATGCATTTGTCAATAATGTGAATTTAAAATAATTTGACCAAATTTGGTCAGCTAGTTGCAGCTGTGAAATTATCATTTCTTTATTTTATCATCAATTACTTTTTCTTTCTTTTTACTGTATGGGATAAAGGATGTTGAATAAATATTTTGCTGCAATGAAAATAATTTAGATCCATGTTTGTCATTACTACCTTATGAAAAATAGGAAGAGATGGCTGTCCAAAGTGTCAACATACAGGAAATAAAAGTATTTCATCAACCTAAGTAAGCATCAGGAAACCAGTAAATGAGCTTGAGCACATGGGACTGGAGATAATGTCTCAGCAGCTTCCTGCGATGCCCATTTTGGGAAATGCATGACTCTCACTTGAACAAAAGACCTATAAAGTAGTTGAATAGCCCTCAGGTATGTTGGCTTGAGCAACTTCACAAAAGAGCAGTCACATTCCTTTTTAGGAAGAAGTTCCAGCAACTGATTACTGCTTCAATAAACGGCAGCAACTTGGTAGAGAATCATTGATTCAAATTTTGGAGACAGAGAAATGAAAAGTGGAAATGATAGAGCTTCATCAGGGAACAGTTAGTTATTGGATATAGAGTTATTAGATGAAGTCCAGCCATGATGGAACTCAAGGAGTATGAGTTATCCAAAGAATACTTCCTCACCCATTGTCATAGGAATCTAGGAGAGGTTATATGCCTTTAGGTATGAAAACTATTTTATTTTCCTTGCTTATTTACTTTGCTATTTAGTCTTAATTAAAAATTATGTGATTTGATGTGAGGTTTCCACCTGCTGTATTGGTAGAGAAGGCATTGTGTGGTGACTCAAAACATAGTTATTTGATTGAATACCCAAAGCACCTCAGATTGAATTGGGAATGTTAACTGGGTGCAGAATTTCATGGAACTCATGGGATATTGATAATGAAAATCCAATCTTCTTCTCTGCAGAACAGCATGGTCTATTACGTAGGGCATCAAATTCAGGACACATTTCTGACTGAGGTATAGTACTGACTCCCTAGGTGCCCCTTCATCGTGCTACAACTTTCAGTTCTTCCTTTCTTGATTTTTTCTTCTAAGGATTATGCCTTAGACCCTGACTGCTTCATAAAGATGTCCTGAAGATGAATGAGATTCTATTTTCTCATCACTTAAAGATCACTTAAACCAGAGTAGGTTGGATATACAAAGAGGTTCTATTTCTTTTTATGTTCCTTTGGGAAATTACAAAATTATATTTATGACCCCAAGCTTTTCCTCAAAAAAATAGAAAAGAAAAAGAACCAACTTTAAGCAAAATATTCTTCTATTGATGTTGCATGGCAACAAAATATAGAATATGGGTATTTGTGAAGGAAATCAGAGATAAGATTATCCAACTAGTAATGGAGAAGAGGATGGTGAGTGTGATTATGGAGTAACACAAGACAAATCATGCATTATGGAGGAAAAAGAAAATAAAGACTGTCTTCAGAGAAGTGTATGATCAGAAAAAAGCTATATTCCATAAGGAGAAAGAGTAAGAGTCTATATGTTCTATTGGTAGCCATTCAATGTCAAGAGAATATAAGAGAAGCTTCCAGCATGGTAGATGGAATCCCTATATTGGATTTATGGTTTGGCATACATAAGGAAGGCATAGAATAAGCAAATCTGAATGGGCTGCAATCTGCATATTGGATGGAATACTTTCTTTGAGGCGAACATGTACTCACTGGAGCATTATGGCATCGTCATTTTTAATACAATAGCATCCATGTTCACTCATTCATTCGTTGTAAGGTTTAAAAGTCATCATGTGCTTACAGGGTTCTTTTAATTACATTAATTTCATCAACTATCAATTATCACAATCCAATATAATCTTAGGAATTCAGGTTAAGCAGCTCAGTGGGAAAAGGTAAGAAGATTATACTAATTTATTGCCTACAATCTCTATAGCAAAGATTAAACCCACAAATGTTTTGCATTGTTGGGAGAATATATTCTGTTACCCATTCTTTGGGGAGCATTTCAGATGCCTCTTTGCTCTCATCCAACCAGCTGATTTCTGCAAGTATAACCTGGCTGCAAACAAAATCATTTTAAGTCCAATATCATTGGCTGAATGGTCTTCATTAGTACAAGTCTGTCATTTCTATTTATGATGATTTGAGGTAAGGTGTTTCACCTGAATGTTTTACCTCAGGGGCTGCCATTACATTCAGGAACACAGATAACTTCTATGCTATTAACTTGACAATAGACAGTTCCCATTTGCACCATGCATGGGGATGTGGAAATAGGATAACACACCAAAGAAAGCTTTTTCTTTCATTCTGTCCCACTTTCTGCTTGGAGTTAAACCAGCCTCTTTTTTACTTCAACACTTGTTTTCAAAAGAGTTTGATATACTTTCCAAAATAACCAAGTGAATTTGATCTGTAACTTGTTTATTGGAATTTTAACAAATGCATTACGTTTGGGGAATTCAAGGTTTTATTTTACATTTTCTCTTCCCTTAATAATATAGAGAGTGACTTCCATTTTGTGACTGTGTGCTCCAGCTTTATTGTTCCCCTCTCCCCAGTACTGATACCAAGTGTGGCCGGCCTAGCTTTGGATTTTGAGGATGTGGGTTAGAATCCCAGCTCTGCCAAATGGGAATCCTTGGACAGGGGATAGGATCATAAAAGCACTAATTTACAAATGGAAAGGAATCTAGTTCAATCTCTTTCTGTGCCCCCTTTTCATGTATTGGGTATTTGAAGTCCAAGGAGGATAAGTAACTTGCTCAAGGTTAAACAGGTAATAATC
This sequence comes from Phalanger gymnotis, assembly GCA_028646595.1. NCBI lineage: Eukaryota > Metazoa > Chordata > Mammalia > Diprotodontia > Phalangeridae > Phalanger > Phalanger gymnotis. The sequence goes on from CM053624.1 coordinate 13,707,028, forward strand.
ACCAGGACAAAGTTTCAAACCCAAATCTTAGGATTCTAAATCCGGTGCTCTTTCTTTGCTTTGGGTCTTCTTTGGAGTTCTCCATTATCCCCTTCTCTCCCCAGGAAACTCATCGTTGCTAAATCACATTATGCTGCAAGATGGAAGAATCAGCTTTAGTTCTCACATTTGCTCAATGCCCTCTCCCCCTCTGATGGGAGGGCAGGATGGGCTCCACGGCTTCTATTGAAAGGGAGGAGGGGGCTCAGTATACTTTTGTTGCCATTTCCCACTACTTACACTGATTTTGGGCTTTTTTTTGGAAATCTCCATCTTACCTTCCCCTTCCCAACACAGCTTTCAGCTTCCCTTTCTGTGTCATCTTCCACTATAAGATCATAAGCTCCTTGTGGGATAAGGCTGTTTCGTTTTTATTTGTATGGTCAGTGTTAGCATGGTGACTAGCAGATAGAACGTGCTTGATAAATGTTTATTTATTGATCTTTCACTGTTCTAGATTTTCCTGTTAATAGAATAGGCAACATTTATATAATGATTACTCTATGTAAAGCACTTTACAATTATCTCAGTTAATCCTCACAACCACCTTGGATATAGGTGCTATTGTTATCCCTATTTTATAAATGAGAAAAATGAGGCAGAAAGAAACTAAGTGACTTGCCTAGGGTCACACAGCTAGTAAGTGTCAGAAATAGGGTTTCAACCCAGGCTATCCTGACTCTAAACCCAGAACTCTCTCCACTCTGCCACATAGCAGCCCAACTGGGGACTTAATATTTATATATTGAATGATATTTCACTAGCTAGCCTTTCCTGATGCCCCCAGATGCTATTGTCTTTTTTCACACAAACTCCCAAAAGTACCTTATATTAATTTTGTCTATACTGTATATGGAGAGCAGCTAGGTGGCACAGTGAATAGACTGCCAAGCCTAGAATCGGGGAAGACCTGAGTTCACATCCAGCTTCAGATGCTTACTAACTGTGTGACCCTCCCCAACTCACTTAATGCTTTTTGTCTCAGTTTCCTCATCTGTGAAATGAGCTGGAGAAGGAAATGGCAAACTACTCTAGTGTCTTTGCCAAGAAAACCCCAAATGCAGTCATCAAGAGTCAGAAACAACTCAACAACAAAAAAATTTGGAAAAGTGCCGTGGCATACTTCAATGAGTTTCACTTCCTCAAAGTGAGGAAGATCTGGGTTCAAGTCCTCCTTCTAACTACTGAATTAGCCGGACAACTTATTCAATCTCTCAGTCCTTCCCGAACATGTTCTCTAAGACTATAAGTTATAGAAAATGCACTTGCCTATATTAGTTCGAATCCAGACTCTCCATGTGCATATGTCCTATGTATACTTGATATGTTCTTTCATGCTTACACATTGGCTTCTCTGATAGAATGTAAAGACCTTGAGGTCCTGGACTGCTGAATATTTGACTTTGTATCCCGATTATCAGGCACAGTCTAGCACCTAACAGTCAATAAACGTTTATCAATTGGTGATTGGTTATTCGTTATACACCCTTGTATATTACTTTATATTAATCATTATACTCTCTTTCATGTTACTTTATAATCTCATCCATTGCTTTCATCATCTGCAAAATGAAGGGGATAATGAAGTCTGGATAATGTGAAGGAAAGCAGTCAATGCTAACTCCAAAAAGACCAATGTAGCAGGTGAATGCCATCTGTCAGGAATCTTGTGGTTCCCAAGAATCAGAGTCTATGTGTCAAATTTCTCCCAATCCCTGACTCCCCCTGAGGTGTCTTGCACAAAGCTCCCCCAGGATGGAAGCAAACAGTGGTGTTCTGAGTCATCATAACATGAGTTCACTACAGATAGTCTTCTATCCACAGCTCCTAAAAGGTCTAAAACCCTTTAATGCCAAAGATGACTTGGAAGTAAAGTGCCATATTCTACTAGTGGTCTCCACCTTGCTCTAGGATACAGAATACCACCAAAAGAAAGACATGGAGTTGATGACCGACTAATGATGCTAAGACTGCAGAGTGAGAATTGTCTGACACTACTTAATATCTCTCAGTGACATTCCTTCCAATGGGAGACAGTGGCATGGTGATTTTGGAGTCAGGAAGACCTAGGTTCTAGTCTTGTTTCTAGTATAGATTGTCTATGTTATTGAACTTCTCAAGGCCCCCAGGAAACTCTGAAACTTTAAGCTCCAAATCAGCTACCCATTTACCTGGATCATTCAGTCGATGAGCATTTTAAGTGCTTATTATATACTATGGAGTTGTCATACCAGCAGCTCACTGGGCCAATGATATCACAAGTCTCACACCTTCTCCCCAAAAAGAAGTCTACACAATAGATCTCTCTCATATCAATCCATGAGTGGTCTATGCCTCCTTCCTTTCAGAGAAATCTTAGACTCATTAATCCTCTTATTACTTGTCTGACAACTAAGATAATTACTTCTAAGGTTCCTGCCATCTCTAAAACGTACGATGTGAAAATTTGGAAGAAAATACCTCTCTCAAGAGCTACCTAAAAAAACAGGAGGGTAAGGCCTAATGGTACAAATATGCCCTTGAAGACACTGTTTGTCTGCAGGCTAATTTTTGGAGTTAGCTAGGCACTAGTACAGGGGAACAACACTGAGTTAAGAATAAGTGAGCTTGGGTTCAAATCTAAGTTCTGTCATTGATGACCTATGTGAGTACAGTCAAATCCCTTCCCCTTTCTGGCCCTCAGAATTTTCATCCGTTTGTCCTGATGCCTTACAAACAACCCAGCATTCAAGCTCTAAATGGGGTTCCTCCTGACCTGGACAGACACAGTTATTTTTTTTCCAATTTCACGATTCAAGAAATACTTATTAAGCAAATAGGCATCATAGTAGCTTCTTAGAATACAAAGATGAAAAATAACCAATAGCCATTGCCTATGCACTGGAAATGGCAGAACCAAAGTGGCTAATAGGGAATTGATCCTGAAGAAGAATAAAGAGATACTAGGAGGCGTTGGCTGCCCTTGGTGAACTAAAGTCCCCTGGCCTAGATGCAACACACCCTTGGGCCCACAAACGATGGACAGATGTGATTGCTTCATCCGTTGTTAGCAATATTTCAGGGATCATAGAAAATGGTACCTATGGCATATTCAACCTAAAACCAATAAGGTTTCACTTAAAGATCTCCCAAAATAGGTAACTCCCTAAATCCCAGGGACATCCATTCCATCTTTTTATGTCAAACTAAGGATTTGTTTGAGCAAAACTTACTTCTCTGACATTAATACTCATTGCTCCTAGTTCTTCCCTCTGGCACCAAGCAGAATAAATCAATTTTTTCTCTATATGGAAGTCCAACTGATTCTTGAAGACAGTTGCTATGCCATGCCCCCTACCTCTAGGTTAAATATCTAGGCCATCATTCATTGATGTTCTCCGGTCCCTTCACCATTCCTAGAAACTGCCTCTAGACAAACTCTAAAATGTCAAAGTTCTTTTGAAAATATGGTACCATCATCTTCCATATATTGGTCTGATTAAGGGTAAAATATAATAGGGTGATCACTTCCCTTATTATGTACACCTTATGTCTCCATGCAACCTAAACAGTAGCTTAAGCTACCTGAGTAAATCACAAAAGCTTTCAAGGAGGAAAAGCCCCCTAAGCTAAATTTGGAAGAGAAGGAATGCTCTCAACAGGCAGAAATTTGCATAGTGTTATATTCAGGCATGAAAGACCATGTCTGCAAATTTAGGGAAATAGCAAGTGTCAAAGTAGCCTCAAAAATTCGTATTTACTTTGGCTAAAACAGACAGGAGAGAATGGAAGAAATGGGAGTTAAAGAAAAACACAAAAGTTAGATTCATTGTGGAGGGCTGCATATGCCACACAAAATAATTTGTATTTTTCATGTAGGCAATGGAGAGCAATTTAGGGGCTTTTAGATGGGCTGGTGGGGTTCTGGGGTGTCAGAGGTGCTGCTGCACATTTCTGCTTTTGTTGAATATATTTCAGGCACAAAACATGAAGGAATGAAAATGACTCGCAGAGTTATGTCACTTTGATCACAACTATTCACGCATAAAGCAATAATTATTTTCTTTCCATTCCACTCAGTGAGGAAGAAAAGCCTGAATTTAGACCACAATCCCATTCTGTGGAATAAAGGCAGAGGAAGAAAGAAAAGAACCCAGTCCTATAAGTCTTGAGCATGACCTGGATTCAGATGAATAGAAAGAAGGAAGGGACCAGAAATCAGAATTAATCTGTCTACTGAAAAGCCAACTTAAACCAGGAATGACAGCATATGCCTCTAATCCCAGCTACCAGGGAGGCTAAAGCTGGCTGATCTCTTGAGCTTGGGAGTTATGAGCTTCAGTGGGCTGATGCAGTAAGTTATCCCTACTGAGTTCAGCAATAATACAGCGAGCTCACAGGGACAGGGTAGGGGACACCAAGTTGCTTTAGAAGAGGTAAACTGAGCTAAGTTGGAAAACAGCAAGTTAAATCTCGTATACCAAGAGTAAGGAACCTGCGGCCTCAAGGCCACATGTGCCTTCTAGGTCCTCAAGTGCAGTCCTTTGACTGAATCCAAACTTCACAAAACAAATCACCTTAATAAAAGGATGTGTTTTGTAAAACTGGGACTCAGTCAAAAGGCCACACCCAAGGACCTAGAGGGCCACATGTGACCTCGAGGCCACAGGTTCCCTGCCCCTGTCCTATACCAATCAGAGTGTGACTACATTGGTGAGAAACCACTATACTTCTAGGATATATAAGATAGAGAAACTGAGAGAGACAAAAAGAGAAGAGAAAAGACAGAGAAATATTCATCAAATGCTTGCTATTTGCAAATATAAGTTTAACTTGGTGAGATCCCAAATTACCTAAGGAATGTAAAACTACCACTGGGACAAAAAGGAATACAAATAGAAGTAAGCAAGACTGTTGGACACTCGTGGCATCATGAGGTGGGAGTGGGCATGGGACATAGAATGGAGACGACCCAGAAGTGTGGGAGCTGTGGTGGAGGCCTGGATCCAAGCCAGTCAGAGATCAGGGCAGTTTAAAGGATGGAGCTCAAGTTTTGGATGAGGAGGATATAGGGATGGTGATGTTAGTACAGAAGGCATGCATTTTAATTCAATTTTTAAGCATTCATTAAATACCTACTATATATTTCTTTTAATGCATTCTAAGATTTTAGCAACTTTGTTAACTGCCACATCATATTGCCCCAGTCCAATCTATTACCAAAGGCATTTCTTAAGGACATATTATGAGGATTAATTAATTAAATCCTAATTTGTTATGTTAAGAACCTTTCTAGAGGCTATGTAAATAAAGATAAAATAAAAATATCTCTACCTTCAAAGAGTTTACTTTCTACCAAGTAAATACAATTCTGTACACAAATAAAAAGTGAAAAGTTTTTATACAAAGCAATATAAATAACTTGGAGAGGGAGAAAGGACTAATAATATAACAGATTTACAGCTGTAAGGGACCTCAGTAGGCATCAAATCCAAACATCTCATTATCAGATGAGGAAGTTAGAGGCCAGGAAGAAACCCTTTACCCTGGGTCATGCTGGTGCTAAGGCTCAAACATGGGATTTGAATCCATGCATCAGAAATACAGAATCAACTCCTTTTCACTTCAATGGTAGTGTGTATTATTAGATACCACAAGGTTGCTGTCATTTAATTTGTGCTAAGGGAGCTATTTAGGATGTAAAGTTGAATGCATGGAGAGGGGCACTAACTTTCAATACCTTAAGGAAACCATTTATTTCTGGGTTTATTTATTTAATTACAGATAAAAAAAACCAGAAATCCACTGAGCAGATGGAGCTAAGCGAACAAATCCTAATAAATCATGAAGGCAGCTTAACTCCCAAAAGTGTCCCTTCAAATATATGGTATCTTAAATGTGCTGACACTGAAGAGATTTCTTTTGTGATAAGGAGCATATCAGATATACTATTCCCTTTTACAGTGACCTTTCTTATCAGAAATCACATTTTCACAAATCCTTGAGCTGTTTTTGCCCCATCACTTTATTAAATTCAAGCATGATCTAGCTTAAGTTTTCTTTTAATGTCAATTCTAGCACCTCAAATCCCACAAATAGATGCCAAGGTCCCCCACAAAGAAGCTGGAAGAAATCCAAACTAGTTGGCTCTACTAGTTCTCTCTCCTCCCTCACCCCCTCCCCCTCCTGTACCTGCTTTTGTAATTTGTTGGGATTCAAAGTGGGAAAGGAAATTTTTGCCATCAGCATCTACCTTGGCTGCACCCAGATACTTTACTAGTAATTCAAGTCATCAAACATTTATTAAGCATCTACTACTCTGTGCCAGAGACAGTGCTAAGCACAGGGGCTACAAAGAAAGGCAAAATGGTATCCTACCCTCAAGTTGCTCGTGGTCTGAGGAGACAATGTTCAAACAACTATGTACAAGCAAGACATATACAAGATAAAATAGAGACAACCAGCAATGGAAAGGCCACCAAGAATATCAAGGTTTTGGGAGGTGGAGCAAACATGAACCCTAGAAAACAAGCTGTATGGAAAGCTAGATGAGGTGAATACCCTCTCTCCATGAGTAGCAGATTTAATTATTTTGTATTTATTTTGCATTAATTCTGAATAAATAGATTCTATATATCCTTTTATATTAGCCTGTTGTCTGCCATGATAATTTCTTTGGGAATGAGATTATGTCACTCTTTGTATTTGTATCCTTGGAACCTAGCATGGTGCCTATCACATAGTGGGTGTTTAATAAATGCTTGTTCACTGGCTGTGAACTCCTTGAGAGAAGGGCCTTTTTTGGCCTTTCTTTGTATTCCCCACACTTTACACATTGTGTGGCACATAGTAAGCATTTAATACATTCTTGTTGATGACCTAGCGAGCTGTCTAGAATGTAGCAGATGCTTAAAAAATGATTGCTGATTGAATGAATGACTTGTGTTGTGTATTTATTTATGATGCATTTTCTGAAGGCCCAGTGAGTTGATGTCTGCTTGTGCTTATTGTTATTGTGTTGATTTTCTTGAACTTTCATAGGATAGTAGAAGGGATGACAAACTTAAGAGTCTTACTCAAATAACCTGTGGTAACTAGGAACCACAAGAAATAAGCCTAGTAAAATGGAATCAGAGTTTGTTTTTTTTTCAGTGGGGGATTGATGGTTCATCTTGTCAAAGGATACATTAATGATGATGGAGCTATTCCATTAGGGTGCAGGGTATATGCTATGTTTGTCTTTCTGCCTGAAACAATCACCAATTATGGATGCCATGAATTCAACCTATCTTCTTGAAAGATACAAAGCAAATGGCTTAGAAGAATGTGGCTTTCATCTCTGGCTCACTGGAAAAGATAAAAGGACTGAGGATATGACTAGAGAAAATAAAATCAAAGAAGGTAGAGTTTTTTTTAATGCATACCAAAAGGCAGAGAAAAGAAGCAAAACCTATCTCAGGAAGGCAGGAAGTGGAATTATGTGACGAAAGGAGAAAATCTGATCTACAGAGTTATTGGGCAGGTAAGAAGCTAATTCTATTTGTGGAGAGTGAGATTATATTTGATGAAGGAGCATCAACCCAGTTCTTCATGGAAAGAAGACAAACAGGCATTTGCAACTTGAGAAATCCTACAAATATCCCTCTTCTAACCCCACCCCAAGAATAAGAATTAGTACATGGGTTCTTAAACCTAGGATTCATGGACCTCCAAGAGGCTCATGGATAGATTTCATGGAGTCCATGAACATGGATTGGGGAAAAATGTATCCTTATTTTCACTATTGAAATATTGTGTTTCTTTCAAATATTTAAAGACACTATCTGGATGGCTGCTTAATGGCCGTTTATATTCTACAGTCTATGTATTTGCAGATCTGGCATCATTAATCAAGAAGCCTGCCATCTTACCAGAGTAGATTAAGAATTGTTTAGGCCAGAAGTCATGTTTGGATCAAGATGTTAGAAGGATGCAACATCCTAAAAAATAATAAAATGAGAAGGTCATATTAATATATGTTAAAATAAGTGTGCCTGAAATCTCTTGAGCATAAGGGTAGAGTTGAGGTAGAAATTTATTAGAGTGAGGATGAAGGACAAAAAAACAGAAATGATACCACAATGATCCTCTTCTAAAGACTATCTAAAGAAGGAAGAATGGCATGACACCTTTTTAATACAATGTTTGTTTAATAATGCAATGTCACGCTACTAGGGTGAAAATCACCTTCATCATCTTGACTTCCGTTGGAAGGTTGGTATCAGAGTATAATAGATTTAGAGCCCGCAGACACCTAAAAGATCATCTACCCCAACATTCTCATTTTATGGATGAGAACATTAAGGCTCAGAGAGCTTAACAGATCCCCTAAAGATCTAATGGGTAGGATGCTATTTTTGCTCAAGGATGAATAGCCAATAAACATTTTGATGTGAAGTACATGAAATAAAGGGATGAATTTTTCAGGGAATGGTCTCTGGTAGGGACCAAACTGCTTAGAGAATTTCACTGATTACTATCTGATGAATAAACTATGCTATAATTGTGTTGATTAATGAATTAATGTTAATCAGGAAGGGAACCTTCAGCTGCTTCCCAGAGGGCTCTGTGTTTATATAATCACATGGTATAAGAAGAGGAAGAGTCTCTAGAGACCACCTCAGCAAATCTCCTCACTTAAAAGCAAAGGACACTGAAACCAAGAAAAACTCAGTCACTTAGGATGCTCTGCACTACTCTGCTCTGTGTGTTTTGCCTCATCCTAGTTAAGATCAATGGTTCTGATGAACAATGGAGACACCCCACATGCTAATGTGTGGCTATCACAAAAGGGGAGGGAGAGCTTTCCTGATGGAGGACAAAATGAGCATGCAAAATCACCATGCCAGGCCAGAGCAGCAAACTTGTACCAATAGGAGGAACACAGTACAGAAAAGTATGCAAGTCCTGTTTCAGGGTTAAAAATATCAATAGCACCTATAGAGAAATAGAAATGCCTGCTCTGACATTGGCTCTGACATTGGCTGTTACAAAAGAGAATGGGGCCTTTTGTTGAACCACAGGGTCAATAGGAGCCAATAGTATGAGGTACCTGTTCCAAAACCCTGAATTTCATCAAAAGAAGCCAAGTGTCTGAATAAAAGAAAGCCACAGTCCCATTGTCTTCTCCAGCTCAGCTTATATATTTCAAGTTTTGTCAATGTGTTCAGTTCTTTGTTTGGGCAGCACTGGAGAACAGCCAATGTCAGGAGCAGGGGTAGAAACAGGAGGTAGCAAGAACAATTGTGCAGGGTCTTGAGAACATATCATATGAAGGACACTTGGAAGAACCTGGCAATATTTGCAGCAGAGGAGAAAAATTCTAAGTTCATTTATGCAAGCAATTCTCAACAATGAAATTCCTCTGTCACTGCATATGTACTACTTCTTTAAAACTTAGTCTAGAGTTGTCTGAGGCACTGAGAAGTGGGATGACTACACCAAGGTCACGCAGCCAGCATGACAGAAGCGGGATTGGAATCCTGGTGTTCTTGAATCCAGATCCAACACTCTGCCCAACGTACCATGCCAATGCTTATCTGCACAAGATTTCCCTCTACAGTACACTGGACAAGTCTGGCAGTCACCAAGTTTTTATTAAGCACTTCCCATGTACCTGGAATTGTGCTAAGGACTGGGGATACACATACAAGTGGAAAGAAAGGCAGTCCCTTCTCACAAGGGAGCTTACATTCTTACATTCACCAGGGCTTAGCTCAGTGTCTGGTCACACAGTAAGGCACTTAATAAATGTTTGTTGACTGACTAATGGGGGAAGACATATGTAAAAGAAGCTGGGGGAGGGGAGAAAATAAATGAAGGGGTGGGAGAGAAGGTCTGGAGAACAGCTTGGAAAAGAATGAGAAATGGGGGCATAGATACTCCCTTTAAATGGAGTTCTGGGAGTAGATATCCCATCAAAGGGAGAGGCTACAGGGCTAGAAAAGTAGTCCAATGTGAGAAGTAGCCCTGTGGTGAAGTGAGTTTCTAGAGTGAGGCAGTATCTGACACCTGGTAGAGAAAGTCCTGAGAGCAGGCTGCAGAGAAATGCACTCGACTTTTCCTTGAAGAGCTGCAGTGAAAGAAAGTCAGGCCCTATAACCCGAATTCTCTTTTGCATAGGTCTGATGATTAGCAAAGTTTCTGCTGACATTGGCTTAAATTTACCTCTTTGTTATTTGCACCATTCCCTGTGGTTCTGCCCTCTGGGGCGAAAGTGAATCCGTCTAATCTTTCTTCTACATGACAGCTTTTTAAATACTTGAAGACAGCCATCATGTCTCCTCTAAATCTACTCTTCTCCAGGCTTGTATTCTACTTACATTCACTCACCAAACAGCCCTTGCTCAGCACCTCTGCCCTCATTTCTGCCTTTTTTCCCTGGTCTCATTCCGTTCGGCTGCTGTTCAATTCAGCACTGGATGTACCCTCTCTCCATTTTATTATCGCTCTTTTCTAACTCTCTATGTTTCCTCCGGCTGTTTTCCCTTCTCAGGAATTGATTTCTAGTGAATTGGCACCTTGTTCTTTCTTTGAGAACTTTCCTTACCCTTCTCTCCTTTGAAAAATGTAACTGGAGTAGGGAAAGGAGGAAGGGGCAGATAGGAATCCATGGAATTTCTCTGTAAACAAACAATGACAGAGATTTTCAAAATTGATTGGTCCCTCCCCAAACATCCTCATTAACCACATACCCAAGGAGTAGAGCTGTCATGCATCACGGGGGCATGGGAAGAGCCAGGAGTCTGTAGAATCACAGCTCATCAGAGGTCATACTTCAGATGCTAACCGGTCCAATCATTTTCCTAACCTGTTGGAATGATTTCTCCATCACCGCCAGTGACTTCTTCATCCTGGAAGATTATGGCAGCCCTGGTACTCATACCTCGTCAGAGTATTTGTTCCCTTTTATTGAAGGGGAAGTGCTCTGATTGGAGAGCTCCTCCAAGAATATTTACTTAAGTAGGGTCTCAGTCCAGTCATCTTTTTATTTCCACCTTGCTAAACACATTTGGACTTCTCCAACATATCCCCCATATCAGACACCTTCCCTTCCCCCACAGTTTTCAGCTTCCTATTGTGCGTTGCCTTCCCCCATTAAATTTTAAGCCCCTTGATGGCAGGGGCTGTTTTTCTTTTTCATTTTTGTAGTCACAGCATTTAAGAAAATGGCTGGCGCAAAGTAAGTGCTTGATAAATATTGACTAATTGAAAATAGTATTAATAATAATACAATAAAAACTAGCATTTATATACTCCTTATTATGTACCAGAAACTGTGCTAAATGCTTTAGCAGCTTGACCTTATTAAATCTTCACCACTCTTGGAGGCATTATTATTATCTTTATTTTATAGATGAGGAAATTGGGGCAAGCAGAGGTTAAATGACTTGTCCAAGTTCACATAGCCAGAAAATGTTTGAGGCTGAATTTGAACCCAGGTCTTCTTGACTCCAGGCCCAATTTTCAATCCACTGTGCCGCCTAGTTGCCTTAAAATGGGAGAAAGTTCTCTGTGTGACATCTCCAACAAGAGGTTATCCTGATATCAACTGAGTATCTTAAGTGAATCAACGTTTATTAAGTATCTCCTGGGTCAGACACTCTGTGCTGGGGATGCAAAGAAAGGTGAAAACCTCCCTGCTGTCAAGGAGCTCATTCTATGGATTCTGCTATAAGTGAGGGCAAATCTAATCCATTGGCAGACTTTTACTGGAAGTGACTAAGATGGGCCAGGTAGCTCACTCAAGGTCATTCCTTCTGTTCTCGGACAGCTCTTACTATTAAGAAGTTGGGTGGCATTTTTATCTTTTTTTTCTTCCATACTGACAAAATTCACTTCTGCAACTTCCAGCCATCACCCCTAATTCTGTCTTTAGAGTGCGATAGGAGAACCAGAATCTGTATTCCAAAGGATAGCCCTTCAAATATTTAAAGACATGTACATCCTTTCCCACCCCCATCCCCACCCCCTGGCTCAATGCCTCCCTTCTCTGCTCTAACCACTCTCAGTCCCTGCAACCAATCCTCACATAACATGATGTTGAAACCCTTCACCTGGCCACCCACCATCAAATACTCTCCAGGTTCCTAAGATGTGATTAGAGTAAGATAATCTGTGTATAGATCACAGAGGGCCTCTGTAGAATGTGGGACCTGTGAAAACTGATTCATATTCTCTGAACTTCTAGTTTGTTTCTGATACCACAGTTGGTAGCATCTCCACACTCTTTCTCCCTGGATGGCTGGTGCTCTCTCTCTCTCTCTCTCTCTCTCTCTCTCTCTCTCTCTCTCTCTCTCTCTCTTCCTGTCTCTCTCTCTGTCTCTCTCTTTATATATATAATATTATATATACATATATTTATATAAAGATAGATATAGAGAGATGTCTATCTATATATACATACAGATATAGATATATAGACGGAAATATACATGTATATGAATATGTGTGTGTATACATGTTGTTTACTTTTAGTAGATATGAAGCTATCAGAGGGTAAATCCTGCTTTACTTTTTCTTTGTACCCTCAGCACATGGTAGGTACTCAAAAACCGCTTCTTGACTTAAATTTGTGGAATAATTTTAACAGCTAGTATTTAGATATAATTTTAGGGTTTTTAAAGCATCGTACACATATTTTATCAATGAATTTTCCCAGTAAAAAGAGTATTTTTAATTATCCAAATTTTACAGATGAGGAAATTGGGAGTGAGAAAAAATAAGTGACCTACCCAAGTCATGCAGGTGATAAGTATCTGAGCTGTGACCCAAACTCAGTTTTTCCTGCCTCCAGGTTCCACAACCTGTTCCTCTATGCCATCTAGTTTCTTCTCAAATGGAGGAATTAAATTAGCAGTCCCTTCCAACCCTACATCCTTTGATAATATTAATAACAATAATAAATAATTGTGATTAATGTCATCATCAGTAGTAGTAATATATTAACACCTATTATATGCCAGTCAATGTGCAAAGAGCTTTAAAAATATCTCATTTCATGCTCATAATAATCCTGGAGGAAGGTACCATTATTATCCCCATGGTGTAATTGAAGAAACCAAGGCAAAAAAAGGTTAAGTGACTGGCCCAAGGTCACACAGCTACTAAATTACATCTAAAGCCTCTTTCAAACTGCAGGTCTAGAACTCTATCCATTCTACTATCTAGCCAACTAATTGGCTTCCCCCAATTCTGAGCCTTAACATGTGAAATGGATTTTGTACTAAAGTCAGACAATGAATCAAGAAACTTATTGTCATTAAGATGTTGCTCAAAGGAAAAAAAAATAAGTAGAAAGGGGGTTGTCCTAACATTTTCTCTTTCTGCTCAAATATGACTAGGATTCATGGTTGTATCTCTCCTTTGCCCCAATCTGCCTGTACCTTGGATTATGCTTATCGTCACATATCCCAAACCTTTTCCTGCTTTGAAGCCTGGGTTGGTTTATTTGACCCTGCTTATATTCCTGTTGCCTAGAAGTATCTGGCTTCATAGCTTCACAGCACTTCATAACTGTTTCATAAATGTTTGATAGAAGGAAATGAAGGACATACTGGAAGATTTGAATTGTTTTCCCAACATGGGATTTTGTTTTCCCAACATAGTACTAGGTGTTATAAATCTATACTTTCCAAATGGCTCCCCTGGAAAGATCATAACCATCCAAAGGAGTTTGGATAGGTCACCCGTGAATCAGAGATGCTCACTTTCTGAGCTTCCACAAACATACTTTGATTCTGGAGTAGGACATTAAAAGAATACTTTCTTAGGATCATTTCCTACTCCCCTACCTTATTTTGTGAATCTACCTTTATTAACGAGCTCGACACACATGGAACATGCCCTGGAGATTGAAGGTTTAAAGGGCTGCTCCAAATTTTCTGCCTTAGAATTAATGAAAGGTATATAATACGTTTTGCTTTCTCAGGTTAGACTCTCCATTTCAGTCTGCTGATTACACATACTTTGAACATTTGAGTATAGACATCTGAGGCCATGAGTTTTATTGCTAACCCCTTTCCTGGATCTTCTTTCCTGTGGACTTCTGGAACTCTATGAATTTCTGGAGTTATTTTAATTTCTTTATTTTCAGTATTCCTCAAAGTAGAAGACATGGAAGATTCATAGAAATTAGTCCCAAAGTTTCATAAGTACAAAGTAAGTCATCATCAGCCCCAAACTATTTCTAACACTGAAACCTAAGAGGTACTCCAAGGGTTTATGTCCCAATGATTACAGGATGTGGGCCCCATTCATTACAGGAAAACCTCCAGAGGGGTCAGGATGATAGGAGCATAGATTTAGTGTTTGAAGGGATCTTAGATGTCAAATTGAATTATCTCCTCATTTTCTGGATGAGGAAATTGAGACCCAGAGTGATTAAATGATTTACCAAAGATCACACAATTACTAGGAGACATAGTCAGGGTTCAAATCCAAGTCCTCTGACTTTGAATCCAGTATTATTTCCACTCTGCCCAGTGGTTTCCTAAAAGGATCAATGATATGTAGCCTTTTAGATGTAAAACTTTGTGTGGAAGTAGTGAACTAAATGCCTTCCAGATCCTGTATTTATCTCTGTACCAGAGACATTATATCTTCTCACCTACCAGTGACTCTCTGAAGATAGCGATTTTCTAATCTGTGAAATGAGGAATTGGTATGCTACAGGCTATAAATCAGTATTTAGTCAGTTTTTAGAAAATGTGAATTTTTTAATGTCTTAAAAAAATGGCACCTAAATAGTTACAGAAATAAAACTATATATGACTTATTTTCTGTGAAATTAACTGCTTCCCTGAGAATTTTTCACTGAAATCTGCAAATTGCAAAAAAGGTCACAAGGGCACAGTCTGAGAACTTTCAACCAATGACTCAGGGACTTTGTCCCTCCCTACACTAAGGCTATATTGAGATCATTCATCAGAAATATAGTGAATATCCTCTGAACGCTCACAACAGAAACTTGTATTCCCTATTTCCTCAGCTAACTTAGTTTATGTGTAGTTAAATCTCTTTCTTTGCTTCAGTTCTCAAGACTTAAAAGTTGATTTAATGACTTTCCAGAATTCTAGACTATATTTTGAAAGATAGGTGAATTGATTCCATAAGATTGTATGTGGGGGTGGAGGGTTAAGGAGGAAGCAGAGCTTCCCATCTCTAAATCTATGAGAAGAACGGAAGTTTCTATCACTAAGTCTTGAGTCAAAGATTCCATGAATTCTTTTTTCATATTCTCAGAGAGTGACCAGACAACCTCATCACCAGGAAAATCTATACTCAATGATAAACTTTTATATTACTTCTTGCCTGAAAGTCATCATTGGTAACAAGCAATAGCCTGTTATTACTTGATATACCTTCTAATGCCTCAAGAAAATTCTCCTCCATCTGGGGTAAATGGGAGCCTCACTACAACCCAATCTGTGGAATTCTTGTTGGTGATTTTCCAAAAATATGCCATAGACTAACTATGCGAGGCACTGGAGGACTTTGTCTTATTTTGATTTCTTGGTTGTCACCCAAATGCTATGGTGCAAAACCGAGTGTGAAGTAACTAGGTAATGCAGTGTATATAGTGACAAATCTGAAATCAGGAAGATGTGAGTTCAAATATGGCCTCAGACTCTGACTAGCTGTGTGGCCCTGAGCATGTCACTTAACCTCTGTTTGCTTCAATTTCCCTTACTGTAAAATGGTAATCAATTACTGTTATTTAGGCATTGAGCCAAATACTTATAAGTACTTACAATCCTATCTCCATTGCAGGGTTGTTGTGAGAATCAAATAAGATAATATTGTAAAGCGCTTAGTGCAGTGCCTAAAATATAATAGAGACTTATAAATGCTTGTTATCTCCACTGAATTTCAAATCACTGGACCTGGGTTCTACTTTATGCTCTAACACTTACTACTATATTACAAAAGCATTTCTTAGGCAACTACTATGTGCCAGTCATTGTAGTCAGATCTATGGGCATGAAAGCAATAATGAAAATAGTCCCTACTCTCAAAAACTATGACATAAATGTAGCATTTCTGACTACAGGAGAACAAGGTCCCTTCCTAAGTAATGACCAAAGCACAAGCAAGGAGAACAGTGACCATACCCCTCCTTAGATTATACTACCTTAAATTCCCCTGAAATTTATAGACCCCCCCCCCCAACTAGCTATGAAAACAGCAGCATAAAAAGTTGAAGTGTGGGACAGTGCCCCTGTGTTGATAATTAAGGTAGGACATTTTTTTAACTGTTTTCCCTTTTGGAGCATTGAGGTAATCAAGTGCTTTTGTTTCTTTGATTAAATCCAGGAGTCTTTGATGACCTGCTTAAGAAACAAGAATGCCTAGTTCACGTAGGTTTGAGTTGAATGGTTGTGATGCCTGAAGAAGCATCACACGGTTTTGAGTCACGTGGTTGTGACACACTTTGATCCCTGAAAAGGGTATATAAACTCAGAGATTAGCATTTTGTTTGGGGCTCTCACTCACTGGAAGAGTGTGTGTGATTTGACCAGATGAGACTCTGGGTAGCCATTGTTAAGGAGCCCCCTGGCTTGAACACCCAGATGTTAGTGGTTCCTTGTAACTATGTACTGAGATGTTGGACAGAAAGCTAGAAGACTGTCTGCTGGTTTGGGTTATTTGATCTGTTGATATTTTATGTTTGTAATTTTTGTTTGTATTTGCTCTGAAGTTCAGGGTGCTGGCTTTCCCTGGCTACCCCTCTGCCCCGAACTAAGTGAATTAAGTATGCATGTTTGATTAAAGTGAGATTGTTAACTCCTTAGAGTTCCTTTCCTTAGAAGAGCAGATCAAAGAAACTGTGCTAGCAGCCCTTCTGTGGGCTGATATAGTTGGTCTTACACAGACACAGTAGCAGCAAGCCACATTATTGCTACAGTCCACTCCACCCTGGAACACAGCCCAACTTTAACATAAAGTTTAAAAGTCAAGAAATGAGTTAGAAAAATGAGCAAGTAACAAAAAGAACTTGACCTTAAAAAAATTACTAAGGGGACACGGAAGAGCAAGACCCAAACTCAGAAGGAAAAAAACAATATCCAAAAAGATACAAGTAAAGAATCAAAGAAAAATGTGAAGTAAACACAAGCCCAACAAGAATTCCTGGAAGAGCTGGGGGAAAATGATTTTAAAAATCAAACAGGAGAAGTGGAATAATAATTAGGGAAATAAAAGACAATGATGCAAGAAAATTGTGAAAAGAGAGTCAACAGTTTTGTAAAAAGAGGCACAAAATGCTGAAGAAAATAACACCTTAAAATGCAGAATTGGCCATGTGTTAAAGAGGCATAAAAATACACTAAATAAAAGAAAACTTTAAAAAACAGATATGGCCAAATGGAAACATATATATATATATGTTTCTGTATATATTTATGTTTATGTATATGTTTATGTATATATGTATGTATACATACATATACACATATGTATTGTGTGTATATATACAAATGTTCACTAAATAATTCCTTAAAAATTAGAATTGGGCAAGTGGATGCTAATGACTCCATGAGGTATTGAGAAATAATAAAACAAAATGAAAAGAATGAAGAAATTAAAGGAAGTATGAAGTATTTCATTAAAAAACAATGGACATGGAAAATAGATGAGGAGAGGTAATTTAACAATTGTTTGACTACCCAGAAGCCATGATTTAAAAAAAAAAAGCTTTTACATCATATTTCAAGAAATTATTCAAGAAAACTGCCCTGACATCCTAGAAACCAAGGGCAAAACAGGAATTGAAAGAATTCACAGATCACTTCCTTAAAGAGATTTAAAAATGAAAATTCCCAGAAATATTATAACCAAATTCCTTTGCTCTCAGATCAAGGAGAAAATACTGCAATCAACTAGGAGAAAAAAAATCAAATATTGTAAACCCACAGAATTAAACGAGATTTAGTAGCTTCCACATTAAAGGATCAGAAGCATTGGATTATAACATTCTAGAAGGCAAAGGACAGAGGATTACAAGAAAAAGCTACCCAGAAAAACTGAGTACAATTATTCAAGGGAAAAAAGCACATATTTAATTAATTAGGGGACTTTAAAGCATTCCTGGTGAAAGGACCAAAGCTGAATAGAAAATTTTACTTTTAAATACAAGCCTCAGGAGGAGTATAAAAATGTAAATTTAAAGGAGAAATCATGAGAAAATCAATAAGGTTAAACTATCTACATTCCTATTTGGGAAGGTGATACCTGTAATTCCTAAGAATTTTATCAATATTGGGACAGTTAGAAGGAGTATATATACACAGAGCACAATGGTGCTCAGCTCTTCAATGGAATGACTTAAAAAATAAATTAATTATGTGAAAGGGAAATGCACTGGAAGATAGGGGAAGGGAGAGGCAGAATAGGGAAAATGATATAGCATAAAAGAGGCTGAAAATGAAGGACTTTTATAGTAGAAGGGAAGATGGTAAGGGGTGTTGAGCAGTGCTTGAACCTTATTCTTATTGGAATTTGCTCAGAGAAGGAATAATATATGCACTCAGTTGAGTAGCAAAATCTATCACGCCCAACAGAAAACTAAGACCAGGAGAGGAAAAGAGAGGAGGTGAACTGATAGAGGGGAAGGCAGATTAATGGAGTCAGTAGTGAGAAATGAAAACAGACCTTTAAGGAGGATTAGGGTGAAAGAGAGAGAGAAGGTAGGGGGAGGGAGAGAGAGAAGGACAAAAAGGAAAAAAAAATAGAATGGAGGGAAATATGCAGTTAGCAATCATAACTATGAATGTGAATGGGATTAACTTATAAAATAAAATGGAAGCGGATAGCAGAATGAATTTAAAACCAAAATCCAAGAATATGTTGCTTTCAAGAAAAACACTTGTAATGGAGAGACACAAAGAGAGTAAAAATATGGGCCTGGAGCAGTCTATTATGCTTGAGCTGAAGTTAAAAATAATCCCCCCCCCCTGAAAAAAAAAAAAACATAAAAAACCCCAGGGATAGTAACCATGATCTCAGACAAAGCAAAAGCAAAACTAGACCTAATTAAAGGAGGTGTTGAAGGAAACTATGTTTTGCTAAAAGGTACATAAACAATGAAGTAATATCAATACTAAGATATATGAAATAAATGACATAGTAACCAAATTCTTAAAGAAAAAGTTAAGTGAGTCACAAGAGGAAACAGATAATGAAACTATACTAGTTGGAGACCTCAACCTTTCCTCTCAGAAGTAGATAAATCTAATCATAAAATAAACAACAAAAATGTTAATGAGATTAATAGAATTTTTTAAAAGTTATGATAGATATCTGGAGAAAATTGAATGGAAATAGGAAAGATTATACATTTTTCTCAGTGGTACATGGCACCTACACAAATGTTGAGCATACATTAGGGTTAAAAACTTCACAACCAAGTGCAGAAAAGCAGAAATATTAAATGCATCCTTTTCAGATCATTACATGTTGAATTATTTTTAATAGGCTATGAAAATGTAGATTAAAAATTTGTTGAAATTAAGTAATCTAATCCTAGAGAATGAATGGGTAAAAGATCAAATAGAAGAAACAATAATTTCATCAAAAAGAATGATAAAGAGACAAGATGCTAAAAATTTATGGGATGCAGCCATACTGATAATTACGGAAAATTTGATATTTCTAAACATTTTCTTTAATAAAATAATGAAGAAGCAGATCAACAAATTGGGCATGCACCAAAAACTAGGAAAAGAATAAATTAAAAATCCTTAATTAGACACCAAATTTGAAATTTTGAAACTCAAAGGAGAGATTAATAAAAAATAATGTAGGAAAATTATTGAGCTAATAAATAAAACTAGGGCTTGGTTTTATGAAAAAAAATTAACCACTGATTAATTTTATTTAATAAAAAAGAAAGAAGGAAACTAAATTACAGGTATCAAAAGAGGAAAAGCTGAATTCACCACTAATGAAAAAAATTTAAAGCTATTTTTAGGAGCTCTTTTGCCTAATTATATACCAATAAATATCATAATCTAAGTAAAGTGAATGAACAATTATATAAATATAAATTACCCAGATTAACAGAACAAATAAAATATTTAAATATCTTCTTCTAGAAAAAAACGAACAAGCCATTGATTAGCTCTTTAATGAAAAATCCCCAAGATCCTATGGATTCACAAGTCAATTCTACCAAAGAATTAAACAGCAATTAATTCCAAGACTATGTATTTGGAAAAATATACAAAGAAGGAGTTTTAGAAATTCCTTTAAAGACACAAACATAATACCCAAACCAGGAAGACCAAAAATAGAGAAAGAAAACTGTAGACCAATTTCCCTAATGAATACAGATGCAAAAAAAAATTTAAATAAAATACTAGAAAGGAGAATACAGCAATATATCACAAAGATTATACACTCTGACTAAGTGGCATTTATACCAGGAATGCAGGGCCAGTTCAAGATTAGGAATGCTATCAACATAATAGACCATATCAATAATAAAAACAACTAAATCATATTGTTATCTCAATAGATGCAAAAAAGCTTTTGATGAAATACATCACTCATTCCTATAACAAACACACACACACACACACACACACACACACACACACACACACACACTCAATCTCTTATACACTCACAAACAGAAAGCATGGGAATAAATGGAGCTTTTCTTAAATTGATGAGTAGTTTCCATCCAAAACCATCAGCAAACATACTATATACAACTATATACAATTATCAATGGTGAAAGACTTAGCTATTTTCAGCAATACAATGAGCCAAGAGTTTTCTGAAGGATTTATAGTTTAAAAAAATCCATCCATCTCCAGAGAAAGAACTGATACAACCTGAGTGCAGAACAAAGTATACTCTTTTTAAAGCTTATGGAAATATGTTTTGCAAGACTGCATATGTGTAATCTATGCCAAATTGCTTACTTTCTCAAGGAGAGGTGAGAGGAGAGAGGGAATGAGAGAATTTGGAACTCAAAATTAAAAAAAAAAGAATGTTAAAATTGCTTATATGTAATTGAGAAAAAAATTCTATAAGGCAGAGAGGGATGATTTTGTATTTTAAAAGACTGTTATCTGTCATTTACCTTCATTAGGCAAATTAAGTTTTGCAGAACGAAATATTTTCAAGATTTATTAGGCCTCCTATTGCTTTGATCACTTTGTATCATTTCACCTTTGCTAAGCCATTGTCATTATTGTAGCCGACATCTTCACTTTTGTCCATTTTAAATTTCATGAGGTAGACAATACATTAAAAGGAGAACTTTTGTTTGTTCGTCATTCTTCCTCATCTTAATGTCTCCCTCTGATTGGATGTTTTCTCTAACTTTTGCTGAAGTCAGTGACATAACCATGATTTCTGTCACATGTCACATTCCTTATCTTACATTTAATTTCATATTTATGACTTGATATTATGCTAATTTCTCTCTTCTAAAAGAAAGTATTTTTCATCCACAGGAGTGAATTTGTAGAGCAGCATGCAAATCTTTGGCCTTATTTCCTGATCTGTAAGCAAGGATCTAAAATGCTATAAACATATGAAAGCAAAATATAGGTGAGGACACAATGTGCATAAAATCCAATGGTAAAATCCTGAATAGACACTAGAAGCTCAATCAACAGTTCCAACACTCTCCACTGCATTGATTATAAACTTATTCTGTCAAAGAAATAGATACCTCACAGAATCTCAGATCTGGAAAGGACTTCAGAAGCCATCTAGGCCAGTACATAACATTTAACCCTGAAAGTCTGCTTTCCTCTTCAGCCTGAAACCTTCTAATATGTGAGAGACTTTCCATTTGACTGACCAAGGCAATCTATTCTACTTTCACAATTCTATTGTTAGGAAGTCACCATCATAGATTCCACTTGATTGATCGGGATCTCTCATTAGCAACATTTTTTTCTTGGAAGCCACATGTATAGTTGGTCATTAAGTGTCAGACCACACTTCTGCTTCTACCGTCAGAACAAAGTGCTGGCTTTAAATACAAAATAAAGATTTTCAAATGCTCTTATTTAATTGTATTTTAAGAATTTAGGAATATGCAGGAATTTCTTGCTATTTCCTTTTAAAACAAAGACTTCCTTAAAACTGTGGGCAAAATGGACTTCGGAATACCTCACCAAGCTTAACAGTCCTCAACAAAATGAATCCAGTAAAAGGTGAACAAATAATGAGACTTGAGTTGTGGATTCTGGCCCATGGCAAATAAACTTTGCAGGGAAGTGTCAACAGTTTTGAAATGTGCATGGTAATTGCTGAGAAGGCCTCTGTACTTCAACAGAATTTCAATCATGCTCAGAGCTTTTTTCCCCCTCCAAATCGTATATGTACTTATATGCCTTTCTTTAGAAATGAAGTCTCTTCCTCATTTCTTATAGCACAATAGTATTCCATTACATTCATATACCACAATTTGTTTAGCCATTCCCCAATTGATGGGCATCCCCTTGATTTCCAATTCTTTGCCACCACAAAAAGAGCTTCTATAAATATTTTTGTGCATACTGATCCATTTCCCACTTGTGTGATCTCTTTGGAACACAGCCCTAGAAGTGGTATTGCTGGGTCAAAGGGTATGCTTATTTTTATAGCCCTTTGGGCATAGTTCCAAATTGCTCTCCAGAATGGCTGGATCAGTTCACAAGTCCAGTAACAATGTGACAATGTTCCAATTTTCTCACATCCTCTCCATCATTTAAGACTTATATGAACTGATGCTGAGTGAGGTGAGCAGAAGCAAGAGAACATTATACACAATTACAGACACACAATATATGTAAGGACTAGCTTTGATAGACTTTGCTCTTCTCATCAATGCAAGGTTCAAAGACAGCTCCAAAAGAATCACGATAGAAAAAGCTATGCACATCCAGAGAAAGAATTACAGAGTCTGAATACAGATTGAGGCAAACTATTTGGTCTCTTCCCCCCCCTTTTTTTTGTTTTGTTTCTTCTTTCTCGTGTTTCATTCCATTGGCTATAATTCTTCTTTACAACTGGACTATTATGTAAATAAGTTTAACGTGAAGGTATATGTAGAATCTATATCGGATTACATGCTGTCTTGGTAGAGAGGGAGGAAATGAGGGAGGGAGAGAAAATTTGGAACTCAAAAACTTGTGGAACTCAGTGTTGTAAAGTAAAAATAAAAGATAAATTTTAAAAAAGAAATGAACTCTTATCATGGGCCACCAAGTTACTGTACAGTCTCTAATATTTCAATTTTATGAACCACAGCTCTGTTCCAACCTCCAGAGCCCCTTATCAACTTGCTGCAGTAGCATGTAACTTCAATTTAAGGCTTCTTCCTCCCTTGGCCCTCTGAGTCCCAAACAAGGATTACAGTTGGTAACTAGTTCTCTAAGTGTCTCCCTGAAGTTGGAATTTATCATCTGAAACCACAGAAGTATTAAGTGTTTATCTCCAAAGCAGAAGGAGAGAAGAGAGAGGTTCTCAGAAACCAATGAAGTTAAGGATGCCTTGGGTACATGGTGGTGACATCCAGAATCAGAGGAATTACTGACCTACAAAACTTATGCATGATCATCAGCAAGAATAGCTATTTTACTCTTTAAAACCACCATCCTTTGGCTTGGACGAGTGTTTGACAACGAGCAGAAAGTAATACAAATTAAATAGAAATTTGAGCTACTTTTCTTTTCTAATTAATTAAACAGTAGTCATTTTTTCTCCTCAGTTTTTAAGTCAGCTACATTTCTCCTTTGCCCCACTCCTTGCTTGTATTATTCTTATCTATGAGTATATATGCTTTCAGTAGAAAGTATCAAAGGATCATAGGTTGAGAGCTGGGAAGGACCTTGAGATGGCATATGGTCCAATGCACTCATATACAAATAAGGAATCTTAAGGCAACAGAAGAGATGTCACACAGGCCAATAGGTGGATGATCCAGGATTGACACATCCCTGACTCTCGAACCAGTGACATTTCAATGATAATAATGATGATTATAGTAATAATGATGATGATGATGGTGATAGTAATTAGTATTTATACAGCCACATAATTTTTTCCAAGTGCTTAAAGTAACTTATCTCCCAAGTTCTATGAGGGCAGGAATCATATTATTTTATATCACTATTGCCATCCCAGGCCATTCTTGGTACATGTGTGGCACTTATTAAATCTTTATTTTTGTTGTTTGGAGTAAGCAAACATAAGAATGGAACCTTTTCAACTATCATAAAAAGCACATCATATATCATTTGCCCCCTCCAATCTGCCTTTGTGGAATGTACAATCTACCCTTTAGACCAGGGGTAGGGGACCTGTGGCCTCGAAGCCACATAATCCTAATGCCACATGTGGCCTCAAGGCTGCAGCCCCCCCCCCAGATAATCCACTAAGGTGGTACCCTATTTTCTCATAGCCATGCTGGCCTGTCTGTCCAAAAGTAAACTCCCAGAGGGCAAACATTTTTGATGTTTAACTAGATAGATATAGCCTGATATAAGAAACAGGTAAGGCTTCAAGTCATAAAGATGCAGGTCTAAGTCCAACTCCTGATACATATATGAGCTGGTGGAGCTGCGGAGAGAGAAAGGCCTTAGTTCAAATCCCACCTCAGGTTCTTATGAGCTACGTGGCCCTGGACAAGCAATTTAACTTCTCTTGCCCTCAGTTTCCTCATCTGTAAAATAGGTATCACTATAATAGCACCTATCTTCCATTTGTTCTTGTAGAACAAAGGAGATAAAATACAGAAAGGAAATGAGCACTTTTAAGCCTTTATGTGACAGGCATTTAAGTGCTTTATCTCATTTGATCTTTACAACAACCCCAGGAGGCAGGTGCTCTTTTGATTCCCATCTTATAGTTGAAGAAACTGAGGCAGACAGAGAGTGAGTGACTTGCCCAAGGTCACATAGCTAGGCAATGTCAAGGCAAGATTTGTCTTGCAGACAAATGTCTTCCAGACTCTAGAACCAGCTCCTGATCAAGTTTATCACCTAGCTGCCCTGCTCCAGGTGATTGAAAAGTTCTTTGCAAACCTTAAAAATAGCTATATAAATACTAGCCATTATTGTTATCTCTATTGTTAAGTCATTAACAATGCCCCAGGCACCTAAGACTCCAAATTACTGAGAAGTTACTCAATCTGCGGTAGCAGAAGGAATTTGTAAAGTAGAGGTCCCTCCACACTGATAAAATCACAGCTCTACATGCCTGCTTTGAAAAATAAATTGTGTCTTAGGATGACAGATGGCAGTCTCAGGGATCATCACATTCAATAGCCTTACTTACTTTAGAAAAAAAAAGAAATTGTCAACTAGAGAAATTAGGAGACTGACATAGCTCACACTGAGAGTTAAGTGGTAAAGTTCAGATATAAATCTAGCTCATCTGACTCCAAATCTAATGTTCTTTTTATGACAATAAACCAGGTGTAGGGAACCTGTGGCCTCAAGGCCACATGTGTCCTGCTAGGTCCTCAAATGTGGCCCTTATTCAGTCAAAGGGCTGCACTTGAGGGCCTAGCAGGCCATGTGTGTCCTCAAGGCCTCAGTTCCCCACTACTGCACTAAACTGTCTTACCAAGGTATTCTTCGCTTTTGAAGACAAAGGCCTTATCAACCATTAGGGTATTTGTGTGTGAGTGTGTTTGGGTCTAGAGGTGTGATGGGATATGTCAAGATCATTTGTGTATATGCTTTGTGTGCAAGTGTCTGCTTATGTGTGCAGAGGAGCGGCATCTAATGATAATAAGAGAAAAATGAATTATTAATAAAGTGGTTCATCCAATCTGGGTTTATTAATAAATGAAAGAACTGAAACTGGTCTGGTTCCATTATTTTTTCATTTGACTAGATTAGAAAGGATATTTATAATCATCCTGTGAGTTGTCAATCTGATATACAATATACATATTCAATATACATGTGTCAGGCCTGCATACTTTTGTGATCACAGACTAAATAGATTGGCCTGAAATTTCTGGTCCCTCTGTGCCATTTATACCGGGTAAACATCCCTAGTAGGTCCCACTGCCAACCCAGGAGGCCAGATCCTAAAGCTTCAGCCATTGTCTTTTCTCTCCAAATATTTTCCCCCATCCTCCCCATTCTTACAATTGCCACCTCTACTAGCTGGTCTAACTCCTCCCAATTTCTCACCCCTTCTTCTGTCACACAGGTGTGTTGGTAAGCAGAATGGGCTCCTTAGCACTTAGCTCAACAAGTGCCCTTGAAGAGTTTGGCTTTGGTTTGCTTTGAGTAATTCAGCTATTTCATTGAATCTTACTAAGTGCTAATCCCCAGGCCCAAACCCCTATTAGGTGTAAAACCTATGTGGGTGTGGATTGGCAACTAAGGTGGGGCCCAAGGTGGGGCTAACTCCAGGAAGGGCCTAGTTTACATGTCTAGGACAGCAGAGGCATTTAGACCAAGTGGATTTAATTCTCTCTTTGTGGTGGTTCTAGGTCACTTGGGTGAGTCGCATGTGTGACTCACCCCTGACTCTGAAAAAGATATAAAACCAGGGGTGGCCTCATCTTCCTTGGAGCTCTTTGCTGCAGCAGTGGTGGCATGTGACTCTGGGCTAGCCCTTGTTCTGAATTCCTGGGCTGAACCTAGATGTTGGTAACTACGAATCTGTGTTGGGTCTGTCTGTTGATGTTTGTAATTTGTTTGTAATTTGCTCTGAAGTTCGGGGTGCTGGCTTTTTCCCCTGAACTGTGAATGATATTTGTGTGCTGAATTAAAGTAAGCTTACCAATGTCTTCACCTTGCTCTCTGTATTAAAGCAGATCAAAAGAACCTGTGCTGTCCGGTAGCTTTCTGGGTGCTGACCATGGGTGGATCTGGACCCCCCACAGAAGCTGCTAGTCGGATTGTGGAAACAAAAGGTACCAACATAATCTTCCTGAATCATGGGTTGGACCATGTCTTTACTGAAAATCTCCAGTGGCTCCCCATTGCCTGGAGCCTAAATACAATATCTTCAGTCTGAAATGTAAAGTTCTCCGGAGTCTGGTTCCCACCTGTCTTTCCAGTCTTGGTTCCTGAATTCCCTCTGGAAAGAGTACATTGCTGCAAAATAGATCTAGTAGTGACTCCCCAAGTTCGGTATGCCATCTCTCACCTCGAGCCTTTGCCTGAGCACTATTAAGTTCCTGGAAAGACCTGCCTCTGAATCTCTGCTTCTAATAATACTTAGATTCTTATAATCCTTAGCTGGGGTGCCAACTATTCTGGGAAAACCTTCCCAAATCGCCAGTTCTTTCTACCTCCTAATAGTTCAGCTTTTATTTTTGTATAGACTAGAATGATAGCTTTAGAGCTGCAAGTGACAGCAGAAGCTATGAAATCTAATCCTCTAATTTTACAGATGAAGAAACTGAGGCACAGAGAGATTAAATAATTTGCCCAGTATCACATGCCTGCAATGCTCTCACTTCCTGCACCTCTGCCTCCTGGTTTCCCTGGCCTCCTTCAAAACTCAGATCAAATCCCACATTTTATAGAATGCCTTTCCTATTCCTCACTACCACTCACACTACTACCATCCCTTCATTCTGAGGTTACCTTCCAGTAGACTGCATATATCCTGTGCATCCCCAATTATTTGTATATTTTCTCCCCCTTTAGAATGTGAGCCCCTTGAAGGCAGGGACCATGATATATAGATATAGATATATAGTTATATAGATATATTTGTAAATGTATGTGTGTATGTGCATGTGTATGTATGTATATATACATATATGTGTATATAGAGATATATCGTTATATATAGATATACACACATATAAACACCCACACATACCTTTATGCATGTACATATATACATACATACATTTATGTGTATACATAAACACACAAGCCTATATATGTATATATGTATTATACACATATATGTGTATATATATATATGTATCTTGCTTAGTTTTCTACTTTTAATGGTGATGTATATACGAAAAAATGAAATGAGGCTGAAAATCTCAAAAATATTCTCCTTATTCTGTTTCCAGACTGGGTTATTTGGTTTAGCATAATGTGAGAAAATTTGTATTAATGCACATGGGATTGTCAGACATTTCAAAGCTATTCTGTTAATTTGATTCTTTCAACCAGCCTTCCAATCTACCTGCTTATCAAATATAATTGGAAGAAAAATTATTACTTTTGTTCTTCCCCCACTGGAATGCCAAAGTTAAATGTCACAAGACTGTAACAATTTAATTACCAAAATAGTTGTGTAGGCATGACGAATATTTTTGTCCTTAAAGTTGCAATGTATGAATGTTATCCTGCTTGCTACATACAAATCTACGGTTAATGGCATGAATGATTATTTATTTACTAACATGTATTAAGTGCTTGGTGTGTGCAAAGCATTTTAAAACAAAATTGTGTAAGACAAGGGGTATAAAGAATATCCATTTAGAAAGAACTATGGAGTCTGAATGCAGATCAAAGCATACTATTTCTCTTTTTTGTTTTTTTCTTCCTCTTGTTTGTTTTTTCTCTTCTTTTGTTCTGAATCTTCTTTTATGACATGAATAATGGAGAAATATGCTTAATGATTGTGTATGTGCAACCTATATCAGATTCCTTGCCATCTTGGGGAGGTGGGAGGGCCAAGAAGAGGAAAAGCAATTAGAACTCAAAGTCTTATAAAAGTGAATGTTACTAAAAATAAGTCAATAAAATTTTTAAAAAAGAATATCATTTTAGAAATATATGATTGGAGCAGAAGGTGTGTGTACATGTGACAAAATAGAAGGATGAATGATAGCTATTCCAAGGGATTCATTGGTATTTGTTCTACATCAAGAGAATAAAAACAAGATCCCAAGAACATCGAGTCTATGCCTTGTGGTGGATTTACCAGAAAATACAAATAAGTGTTACGTAGATTGAAAGGGCATGGATGGATCTCATTATTAGCATTGACCAGAGGACCTATGTCAGTGAGATAAAGAACCTATTGATTTATTAATTGCAGTTAAGAGGGCATACAAAGAAAAGAGAAAGATGAATGTTAGAACTGAGTAAGTTGCAGTATATCGCCAATGAGTAACGTGAGCAAGAAGTGGAATCATCAAAGAACATGTCACCACCAAGAGGTGGTCTGGCCACATAGTGAGAGTAAGAGATAATAAATCAATGGTCCAAGGGTCATCCCCTATGAGAAAGAAATGCCCCTTTGAGAGCATTGGGTAGACACTCTGGGGAATATTTATAAAAGACCACGAACAAGATTGCAGAGGATAGGAAAGTAGTAATGAGCTATGACTAGAACTCTGAGGAAATCCCAACACCATGGAGTTATTGCGCAAGATAATGGGATAGACATAAAATAAATACTCTTTGCTATTACTTTTTCTTCTCCTACTTACTTTTCTACTTATTCCTCTATGTCTTATGACATCATCACTCAATGGACGTTACTCTTTCCATGTCTTTTAATGATCCATCCAATGACCTATGGCACTTGATGGCACTTTTTAGTTCTCATCTTTCTTGATCTATTTGAAGCCATGAGAGGTGACCACTCCAGCCCCTCCTGGATACATTCTCCTTTCTGAGTTTTCATGTCTTGCCTTTTCTAGTTCTCTTCTTGTCATTCTGACCACTCTTTTTCAAACTCTTTTAATGGATCATCATGTTTTACCTTCTGTACACGTCTATATCACAATGCTATATCATAGCCTATTTTCTCTTCTCTATACTCTGGGGTCTCATAGGTCCCATGGGTTCATGTATCAGCTCTCTCCAAGTGACTCTCCAGATCTATATTTCTCATCTTAATCTTTCATGATTTTCAGTCCATTATTATTTGACTATTGGACATATCCACCCAAATGTCCTATGGGCATCTCAAATTCAACATGACCAAAACAAAGTTCATTTTCTTTCATCTTAAGCCTCTCTTCTTCAGAACTCCCCTATTTCTGTTGAGGACAACAACACAAATGAATGGATAGATAAGTAAATTAATGAAAAAATCATTATTAAGGCCTTACTATTTTTCCCCATTCTTCACTCTACCTCATACTATTACTCATGTCCAAAAGGTTAGCAACTCTTGACTATTTTACCTTCTCAACTGTTTTTTCCCATATTATTCCTACTCCAACCTGTTCTTCTCACTCACAGAGCCACAGTTGATTCAGGTACTTATCACCCTACCACACACAATTGCAATAGCCTCATAATTTTTCTCTGTACTTCCTCTTCCTTTTCTAATCCATCCTACCCTAAACTGTCAAACTGATTTTCATAAAACTCTAATCTTATTATTACCCTTCTCAAGAATCCAGTGGTTCCCCATTGCCTCTAGGGCAAAATAAATCTCCTGTAAAGTATTGAAAGGCCTTGACAATCCAGGGCTGTATCCACTGTGCCACCTAGTTGCCTGGCTCTCTCTTATCTCTCAAGTGATTTTTTGTTTTGCCCTATCACAGTCTACATTCCATCCAAACTAGCTTACTTGCTGTTCACAGACTACAATATTCCATGTAAAGATTTGTATAATTCTGTTCTCCCATTACTGAGTTCACTTGCTCTTATTCACTGGTAAGTGACATATAGGGCCCTGATAGCAAAATCAATTGTATAAAGATTGGGACTACCTATGTGATTGCATGGTATAGGGAACTCCCTGGTGAAAAAAACTCCCTCTACTCCCTCTCCAATTTAGAGCCTAGGCTGCCTATCAAACTCAGAACAGGATCCCTCCCAGCCACATATTGACTTAGAAAATCACAAGTTCACATTACCTACATTTTATTGCACTTATATTATTTTGTTAAAGAGTCCCTAATTACATTTTAATTGAGTTTGGGCACACTGTGGAGTTTGGAGGCCAAGTGAAACCTGAAAACTGGGACTCTGCCACCTCTCATCTAGAGCGCAGACATGTTACTTTCCTAGGCTCACATAGCCAGTTTGTCAAAAGCAGGTCTTGAACTCAGGACATCCTGGATTCTAGGCTTACTCTCCATCCATGGCGCCATGCTTCCTCTCAATTTGGGTACTAAAAACTGTATGATTCATATGATGTTCTTTCCACTTTACCAACACCCAACCACCATCACTGCAGGAGCAGATTGGGGCCCCTCTTCACTGAGGACCAATGTTTATTTTTCTTTGTTTAGCTAACCCCTCAGTTATAGGTTTTTGTTCATTAAAGTACAAGAGACTTCAAGTCAGACCCTAGCCTATAGTGTGGAACCCTTAGGACAGATTTGCCAGAGGTCCTAGATGGGCATCTTCCCAGGCTGGTATCTGCATCAGTGAAGTGAATACCCACATCAGTGTGATCATGAAATCATTATGGTAAATATGTACATGCACTATGTCATACCTTTAAGTTAGTTTTCAGGAGAAAGTTTAGAATACAAGGGATTAAAATGGAGAAATGTGAGTGAAAATGGCTCTCTCAGTATAGAGGAGGAAGGAAGGAAAGAGAAGGATGTTCCACCGGAAAGAGGTGGGGAACTAACGACCATGAACACTCATTTGACGTGTCGGTCATTTGGGAGACCATTGACAGGGACATAGTTTTCAAATATAGTTTTCATATACAAGAGTTAGACATCAGCCCAGATCTAGCACTCGATTATTGTTCCAATATTGTTAATCTGTAAAAATTACATGAAAACTATCAGATTGCTTTCTGTCTTATAGGGGGAGGGGAGGAAAAGAGAGAGGAAGAAAAATTTGGAACTCGAAATCTTACAAAAATGAATGTTGAAAACTATCTTTGCATGTAATTGGAAAAAATAGTATTAAAGAAAAAGCGATTGTCACTTAGCAGTCTTTGCCTTTCACAGTTTTGTCTTTCTTTTCTCAAGGTCACCTGGGACCATAGACTTTCATTTGCAATATTGAGTTCCCCTAAAGCAGCAATTGGGAAGGAAAACTATTTCTGAGGTTTCACATTTATCTCTGAAAGCTAGTTCAGCTCCCCTCCCCTAAATAGGCAGTTTCAAGGAAGAATGTCCATTTCTTATTGACTGTTATTGTGTGAGGCCAGAGATATCAGGTCTGGGGATGATTACTTTTTCAAAAGATTTCCACATTCAGCATCTAAATGGTAATTCACAGGGCAATTCTTATGGAGTTTTACTAGTTACAAGTGGCTCATTTCTGAGTTACACACTGTCCAGTTCCTCATTATAGTCCGTCATTCCTATAACAACCTGAACAGCTCAGCATCAATGCAGTTTGGACATGGACCATTGGGACTGAATTGCAGGGCTGACCATAAGAAACCATGTCCCTCTCAGATAGAGTATATGTAAACACCTTTGGGATGTTTTTCTAATCATGAGCAAACCCTCTAGCTCTTGCCTCTTCCTCTGTGGTAATGAGCCAAGACATTGGCAAAGAGTTGTAGGGTAGGTGATTTCAGCTTTTGATTTGGTTTTGTCCTTAGAATTACTTTATGAGGAGCTGTTGCCTTTCTTGGCAGGATTGTGAAGTTGATTTCAATGCTCCAATCTAGTTTCAGTGAAGTTAGGGTGTTGTGTCTAAGACTTCTACCTTCATCTTCCTGAAGTCTAATTGATAATATTATAGACAATACCAAGGTTAAACTGGATGCTTTTAAAAAATATCATCTTCTACATATTGAACTGAACCCAGAGGCAGTGAGGTACAAATATATGGATAAAAAAAGAGGGGATAGGAGAAAAAAGGACCAAAGAGACACAACAGTCATTCCTCCAAGCAGTATGTCATCTTCCAACAAAGTGTTTGGGACCTTTCTTCCTAATGAGTGTTATGATACAATACCAGGCATGGAAGAAAAGGATAAGTGGGCTGCTTGACTAGGCTACTTAATACCACTGTGACCTTGAACGTGCCAGCTGACATCTGCAGTGTTTAGCTTCATTTGAAATAAGAACATGGGAAGTCCTCTGAGGGGCCTCATAACTTGAAGAAGATGATCCTCAAAGCTACTGTTCCTGTACTACTTGTCAGTTTAGAAAGCATTCCTCCAGGTGGCAAAATATTCTTCCTTTATACTGACAATGGCCAACACCATAGATCCTCCAGCATACTCAGCTTTCCTTTTAATACTTGTCCTTTCATGGAACTCAAGATATTTAATTATTCATTTCCTTACTCATCATTCTGTTGTACTGATAAATTTTATCTGAATGCCTATTAAAAGGGTAAGGAAGAAATACAAACCATGAAGAAAACTACCTAAAAATAAGCACCAATAGTGTCCACGATGGATAGAAAAAGTACATGATACAAGAAACATTCGGTAGGCACCTATCATATGCTTAGGTACTGTGCTAAGTGCTGGGAACTTTCATAGTTCATCATTTAAAAAAACTGGAGTCCCTTTTCTAATTTACTTTTAATATTGTAGTTTCACATCCTCCATTGCTCTTAACTTTATTTTTATTGCCACAGAATATGACCTTCATTTATGTCATCAATCAGAATGCATTCTGATTGGCTCTGCTATCTTTACTCTGATAGGTCTTTCTTTATGGCAAATTTTGTCTCTATTTATAAAGAAATAAAAATTTCAGAGTTAATTCAATGATCCAGATAAGTCCGTTAATTAACCCTAAGATTGCTAATGATTGTGTTGAGTACACCAAAGCAGAGCTGGGACCAGAACTGAAATTTCCTACATGATATATAAAAACCCTAATTGGTCACAAAAGATTCTATTCTGGTACTGGTGTCCCCTTAACATGGTGTGAAATTCTCGTGGTAGATTAGATCTTTGATAAGGTAAACCCTTGTCTTTTCTGGGTTGCCCCATTGACACCACACTGCAAAAGATTGATATCATTTTTGTCTTCATATAGCTAAGTACCAATCTTGGATTTTAGCTTTACGAGAAGACTAGAGATACAGAGCCACAGGGAACAAGATGTGGGAAGTCAGAGCAAAGTTGATCGTGAATAGCCACACTTCACTCCCGGTAGGAAAATACATCTGACTTTATAGCTCTTTCAGGGAACCATGGATCTCAAGGAACCATGTGCTTCTGGGAAATAAATACATCAGGGCCCAGTTTGCATCTTCAATCCAGCTCCAGGTAGGAACACGAGACTAATTTGGAGTCAAATTCATATTCCAATCTAGAGCATTGGAAAAACAAGAGCACAATAATAAAGATGCTGAAGCAAGCCTCCTGGCCTGGCCAATAAAATTTCCTTGT
The DNA here is from genome assembly GCA_028646595.1 of Phalanger gymnotis. NCBI lineage: Eukaryota > Metazoa > Chordata > Mammalia > Diprotodontia > Phalangeridae > Phalanger > Phalanger gymnotis. The sequence goes on from CM053624.1 coordinate 13,741,261, forward strand.
CCCATGACAAGGCATTGGCACATTCTTGCAAAAGCTACCAAGTTTCCTCAGATGTATTAGCCCATACCCATAAAAATAAAGAAGTGGGAAGATTTCACAGTATCAAGCAACTTGGCTACTGCATAAATCATACTGTTCTTTTTCCTGTCAGTCTTTCCCAGTACCTTGCACTCACAGATGATTGCTCAGTTAGCCTCAAGGTGCATTGTGCCTCAGTACTTGTATTTAAGCCAAGAGTTTCTTCTTTCTGTTACAGAACTTTAAGAGTAGGCAAATTCTGATATTCCCAAGGAAAATCTTGGGTAGGGGCTCAAAACAATAAAGAATGATAGTGAAAAGAATCAAAGTTAACCCACTGCCTGGAATAAGCACTTAAAAAGATGTTTCCAATCATTCATTTGTTCATATCCACTCATTGTTAAACCTAATCCAAATAAACTAATAACTGGGACCATGGATTATATAACTCCAAAGAAGAATTTGCCCTGAGTTATCCATACTAGCTTCTCTATATAGCTCTAGTTTACTGGATAATCCCTCCAACTTTTAATTATGTTTTGTCTACACTGACATAAACTAAAACCTAGAGCACCTAAAGAAAGTATAATTGAATTGAATGCTTGAAGTAGAGGATTGATTCATTTGCCAGTACCATATTGTCTCTTCCATTGGACAACGAGTTGGATTGCATGTGGTTGATGTCATGTAATTATTAGATATTGGTCTGGTTATGCCAGTTTTCTTAATAATCTCACGAGGAAACCAGAGGTTATATGATCAGTGTACAGCTATTTTTAAATTTTTATATTTCAAGGTTGATGAATTCACTGGTTTTGGTCCCTCTCTCCCCTCTACTGATATAGATTAGGTTTGGAGGGAATAAGCATTTATATAGTGTCTACTGTGTCCCAGGCACTGTGCCAAGAGTGTTTTATAAATATTGTCTCATTTCATTGATATTACTCCACCATGACTTAGCAAATGGGTGTGGGAAGTTACTCTGGTTGAAAACATTCTTCATCAAATGTTGGACTAGGTGATCAGCCTTCTTTGAACTTAGGTAGACTATGGTCTATCAGAAAGCCAGTGCTTGAAGCCTTCCCAGCTTGGCAGGAGCTGCCAGAGTTTGTGATATGTTAACAAACACCTTTCAAGAAGCTGAGTTTAAGTCCTTGTCACAAGAAGGCACTGGAGAAGATCTCTGCCAGTTTGTTCTTTCTAATTTATTGCTGTATACAAAAAAGACTAACTTTATCCCAAATGATAGAGCCGGTCATGCCATATGAGTGTGAAGATAGATTACAACTGTACTAAATAAAGCAAATGAGGGGGGAAATTCTGCTTTGTTTGTATGGAAATACAACTCAACTTAAGTCTATTCAGACAAAGATGTCCTATTATCTTCATAATTGAGAACCAAAAATCTCCATGTTTTGTCATGAAATAATCCCATAACTAAGAAAAAGGTGGTTTGTTTTGTTTTACTCTTCTGTCCCATATAATAAAAGTTGATTAGATTCATTTTTGTATGCAACATGAGATAGAGATTTATCCCCAGGGCATGAAGATTTGGGTTCAGGTTTTAATTCTGACCACATAGCACCTCTGGGAACCCAGGTGGGGAATTGAATTTCTCTGTGCCACTACCAATTCTGTAAAGTTCTGTGGTGTGGAACAGCTGCTAATCTACATTCTTAAAAGATTTTTTTTCCTCATTGAGAATTATGTACACAAATAGCAGTAATTAGTCATTCAAGAGCATTTATTAAATACCTACTATGTACCAGGCACTGTACTGCAGAAAGATAAAAAGAAAAGAAAAAGGCAGTCTCTGCCCTCAAGAAGCTAACATTCTAGTGGGCATGTCTAGTTTTAGATAGATAGATAGATAGATAGATAGATAGATAGATAGATAGATAGATAGGAAGAAAGAGAGAGAGAGAGAAGGAATAAAGGGTAGAAAAAATAAATATAAGTGAATAGAGAGATTGATAGATGATAGATAGATAGATAGATAGATAGATAGAGAGATAGATAGATAGATAGAGAGATAGATAGGTAAGCAGGCAATTGCTTCAATACATGATTGAGAATGAAAACATTCTTAAAACTGCACCTTCATATTCATAATAATAATAATGACAATGATAATAGTAACTAGCAATTACATAGCATTGTAAAGTTTGCAAAGCACTTTACATATATTATTTCATTTGATCCTCACAGAGACCCTGTGAAGTTGATTCTATTATTAGCTCTAATTACAAATAAGGAAACTGAGGATGAGAGAGGTTAAGGGAATTGCCCAGGGTCAACCACAACTGGATCTGAGAAAAGATTCAAACTCAATATTCCTACATCTGTCTACCACTCTATCCATTACCCATCAGCAATATCTCCTGAGCTCTTCTATATGTTTTTTAATGGTCCTTGTCAGAAGTGGTGGCACTCAGTCAGACAGAGGTGGGAGACTCTAGCAGTCATGGGAAATCATTTTGGTTTGGAAGTTCCATTTCAGAATTGTTCCATATTCATGCTCTAGGGTTTTGATAATGTTTAATGGTCTATCACTTAGCTCTCTGATTTTAAGAGAAAGAAATCAGAAAAATCTGCTTACTTCACTCTTTGGTGTTTATCTTATAAAACCTTTTTCTTTAAGAAAGTTAACTTGGCATTAGTGTATTACGTCTTCTGACATTCGTATTATAATATTATCTGGTGGTAATAACATTAATAGCTGACATGTCTATAAGGCTTTAAGATTTGTAAGATACTTGATGTCCATTATTTAATGTGTGCCTCAGAAGGATCTTGCAAAGACTGTATTATGAATATTATTATGCTCATTTCACAGATAGGTAAAATGAGCTTTACACGAGTTATCTACATTTATATAAGCAATGGACAATAGAGATGGGGCTTCAATTCCTTAAACTTCCTAATTCTAAATCTAGAATTCTTTTTGCTACATCTTATGATGTCTATCAACAAAACACAATTTTTTTTTTCTTCTTGAATTCTATGGGTCATTTATGTTGCTGTTTTCTGGAGCCAGCACTGGATGCCCTCATGTCCTTAGTACCCTTCTGATGAGCGAGTCCCCAGAAGACTTAAAAAGAGAAGACATCTTCTTAAATGAAATCTTCATTGGCAACATAAATTAAGAAAGCAGAAATAATGCACTCTGAAAGATACCATTTATAGTCATGCCATAAAATCACATGTGACGTATCTATTGCAACCTGGCAAAGGACTTTTGATGAAAGTGGGAAACATGGCATCTAAGCCTAGCACTTCCAGTAGTCATGTGACTTTATGGAAGTGTGTGAAACTCTCTGATCCTTGGGTTTCCCATCTGTGAAGTTGGGAGATAGATTTGAATATTTCTTCAGATTCTAAACCTAGACTGAATCAGTGATCCAGAAACAAGATAAGACCTTAACAAGGTTGGTTGTCCCCCAGAGACTTAGTTTTAAATATCCTGACATGATGAAAACAGCATCTTACCAGAGCTCTCTCACAAGTTCTGTCAGATTCCTATAAAAAAGTTAATTTGAGCAGATTTGAGAGAGTTAGAAACCACGAGAAGCCTGAGTGGGGCAAATTTCCCAGACAGGAGAGTCCGAAAGGCCAAAGGAAACAATCTGTGGGCTAGGAGAGCACTCAGCATGCGGAGCTGCTCCAGACAGGACCAAAGCGAGAGTGGCTGGCTGGGGAAACCCACATGGGAGACAGGCTGGGAGAAAGCCAGGTACCCGAAACCAGCGCAGATCCCCAGGCCTCCCAACACAGGATGGCACTCTGTGGAAGTGATGAGAGGCAGCACAACACCACCGACCGTGAGATACCAACTCCTGAGGCTTGCAGCTTCTTGAACTTCAGGGAGACATAATGGCCAGGTAAATGGCTCTAATCCCTCCCCTGGCCACCCAGAGAATTTCTCGGGGGAGGGGGGAAGAAAAAAAACAAAAATGATGGAATAGAGGAGACAGAAGTGGGGCTTCAGTGGCCAAGTAGTGGGAGTACCTGAGTCCCAAATGGGGCAGAGCCAGCAGGGG
>CM053624.1:13745818-13786275 GCA_028646595.1 Phalanger gymnotis
TCTCAGTCATCGGCTACTCTAAGAGCTCATTCATAGCACCCTCCCTTGATTCTGCAAGCTGTGGCAACCTGAGACATTAAAATCAAAGTTCAAGGATGAAGGATCCTGTGGTAAAAGGACATCTTTCAGTTCTCAAAACTAAGAATGATCTGAAACTCCTAGGCCACTTGTGAACATACTTAATCTACAAGTTTATTACATGCCAGGAGTTATGCTAGGTGTTGATGTGAAGACGATAATAAACCCTCCGTCAGAAAACCTACAATCTATAGGAGGAGACAATATAAACGTGTGTGTGTGTGTGTATGTGTGTGTGTGTGTACATAACATAAAGACAAGGAAAACATAAAGCTATGGGAGAAATGGAAATAAAAATAAAATTCTCATTGAAAAATTGGATATATGTGTGTCTATATATTTATAGATACACATTTTGAAATGTATTATTCTCTTTTACCTTAAAAATCAGATGGGAACAGTTTAGTTGCAGAAATGTTGGCTGTAGTTTTTTTTGTAAAGTCTGACAACTGCTACTGTTGTTCTTCTTTCATTTTTGAAGAGGACCAGTGACATCATGGGGTAATTTCTTCGCTTGAGTGTGAATTGGATTAAGTGAGGCAGAGTTGTCCAAAGCCATTGGCCTAACTCTCCCTTCATCAAAGATTGGTGTCAAGACAAAAGTCAGAATGAGTGGTGGTGGCCTGGGATGCAGTGGATGACCTTGGAGCCTTTGATGTCTGACCAAGCTCTAAGCTATCTCCAGTGCCAGTCACCTTCATGGCTGTTTTAGTAAATTGTTCTCATCTGCCTAATCTGCTAGGGGGAAGTTGTCATATGTTTGAGGTGGACAAATCCCAAACTCACTGATGGGTGTGAGGCCTGTAAGTTACCCATATCCTGGCTTAGCCCTTCTGCTGAGATGTTTGTTTGTTTTGTTTTGTTTTTTGCCATCATGTGGCCACTGCAATGCTACAGCTTCTTGGAGCCACAGGTGAGAGTTGGGTGACAGGTGGACACCAAAGTCAGATGGTCAACACTGAAAAGGGTTTGGTAAGCCCTTATATCGGAGATGTTAGCCCTCCCTTCACACCCCAACTAAATGACCTGAATGACTGATTTTAAAAACGCACTCATAGTCCAAAGTTCAGGTTGAACTTAAAAAAAAATATTTATGCAAGAGTGACATCACATTTTCTCAAAATTACACAAATTTTAGGTCCTAAATTAGTGTAATATGAAAAGGGTGTGTGTGATCTGGCAATATCACCAGTGAATGTGATGGAGAATCATTTTAATTTGAAATTGCTATTGAGCTGGATCTTCTCAGTGGGTATAATTCCCAATTCTTAGGAGGTGACTTTGGAAACTACATTTACTTTTTCATAGCTTAATACCAAGGGATGCATTTTTACTAGGGAGAAGTTCTATTGTTTTTCGGATGAGATTTAAACTTATCTTATAGTTGTGCTGTTACATTTCTAGATACAGAGACAGTATCAGAAGTACCTGGAAGCTGAGTGCCTTCCTGATTGAAACTATTCTCATGTATATCAGGCTTCATTTGTATATAATCTTGGTTGGTGACAAATATAAAGCTGACATTTGTAGGATTTTGTAGTAAGCAGCTGTTGTGCCCCAGTAGTGGAATGAATGAGAAGAGGCCATTTGGAACTGTAGTTAAGGGAATTGTTAATGAAAAGATCTTGGTTTTTCATGACAAATTCTGAGTAAACATCCCAATTTACTTTAGGTTCTTGAAAATTTAATGAGCCCTTGATCAAATAAAGCTTTGGATTTGTCTGTCATTGGTTCATGCACTATTCATGCACACCATGCACATTAGTTTGTGATCATGGGATAGGCATGCATTTTTAATGAGCTGTAACAAATATGGCTGGTACAAACACATGCACTGATAAATATTGTATATGTGCTCCATGAAGAGGACCCTCCTTGGAAATGTCTTAAGTCTAGCTTTGACAGTGTTAGAAATGCTCTCTACCACACTAGTTCTGTTGTCAAACTGGGATATTCCAAAGACCACTTTCCCCATGGTTTGAAATGTTTTCAGATGTCCTTAGATAGAATTGCCAGTGGGTCCTAAGTTGTCTTGGCACTGGTAGGTTATGTGCCCATCTTTTTTATCAACACTTCATAAGAGCAATTACTGAAGATTTTAACAGTCATCTTAAAAATCTTGATGGATGATGAGGCTCAGGAATAAATCAGATCTTTACAAGCCTCATTTAGAAAGCAGTTGAAACTTTTTTCTAATAGGACTCGACATATCGTTAACAATTAGATCAAAATGTCAAAAACTTCTATCAATCAAGCAAAAAATATTTATAAAGACCTTAGTCATCCCTTTGCTAACCACTGGGGTCATGACAGGGAAAAACATCTTACCTTTAAGAAATTGACATCCTTTTGGGGGAAGAGCATACAAATATTGAAGAATCAGTAAATCTAATTAGGAGTTAAAGAACAGTGATTTAGCATCCACTATGTTCCAGGCATGCTAAGCCCTAGAAATATAAATATAAATACATGCAGAAGAAAACAAAGTCCTGCTCTCATGGAGTCTACATTCTAATGAGGAAGTATACGAAAATATATACAAAATGCATACAAGATTGTTTGAGGGCAAAGTGTAGTATCATCTGGAGATGGACCTAGGGAAAAGCTTCATATAGAAAAGGGTATTTGAAGTGAATCCTGAAGGAAGCCAGAAATTCTAAGAGGTGTAAGGGAGTGAGAACAGAGTTCATTCCAGGAATGGGGTATCATTCAAGGCAAAGGTATGAGCACATTGTAGAGCAGCTTACTTTAAGTATGTTTCTAAATAAAATATATAATAAAGGAGAAAATTATACCTTGCCAAAATATCACTATTCTTTGTGTTTATTTTGTTGTTGTTTGTGAATGAAGTATGTACTAAGGTTTTTAAGACATGCATTTTGATTGACATTGTCTTCCGGACTTGCTTCATCATAGTGCTCATTAGACTTTAATAGCATCATGTTTATTGAAGCCAGGTGTGTAGTACAAACTGCTTTGCACTTGGTAGCAAATGCTTTGGGTTGGAATGCCCCCAAGCTGTGGCAACACAGGCAAGGCACATCACCAATCTGAGCTTCAGCTGTGTCCCCTATAAAAAGGGGATGATTTTTATGACAAAAATATGGTTCTGAACCAAAACAAGAAAGAGTAAAAACATATTGATGCAAAAAAAATTTAAATATGCTAGCAAGGTGATTAGCATACCATAAAGATCACACACCCTACACCATGATCAGGTCAGATTTATACCAGGAAAGCCAGGACTTGTTCAATATTAGGGAGACTATCAGCATAACTGACCATATTAATAACAAAAAATATGGTTATCTCATAAGTTTCAGAAAAAGCTCTTGATAAAACATAGAACTCATTCCTATTAAAAATGGTAGAAAGCAGAGGAATAAATGAAGTTTTTCTTAAAATGATAAGTAATGTCTGTTTTAAAAAATCAGCAAGCGTTGTCTGTAATGGGGATAACCTAGAAGACTTTCCAATAAGATCAGGGCAAGGATGCCCATTATCACCACTACTATTCAATATCGTACTAAAATCATTAGCTTTAGCGATAAGAGAAGAAAAAGAAATTGAAGGAATTAGAATAGACTACAAGGAAACAAAACTATCCCTCTCTGCAGATGACATGATAGTACACTTAGGGAATCCTAGAGAATTAACTAAAAACCTGAAATAATTAACAAATTCATCAGTTACAGGAAATAAAATAAACCCATCAAAATCATCAGCATTTCTACAACCAACAAAATTCAACAGGAAGAGATGGAATACATAATTCCATTTAAAATAACTGCGGGCAATATAAAATACTTGGGAGTCCACCTGTTAGGAAAAGCCCAAGAATTATATGAACACCATTAAAAACCACTTTTCACACCAAAAAGTCAGATATAAACAATTGGGGAAATATCATTCTCTCATGGGCATGGGTAAGCTGAGCCAATGTAAAACAGTTCTACCTAAATCACTTTTTTGGTGCCATATAAATTAAACTACCAATAAATTATTAAAGTTAGAAAAAATAATGACAAAATTCATCTGGAAGAAGACACGATAAAGAATGTGAGAGGAAGCAATAAAAATTCATGAATAAAAGTGGCTTAGTAGTACCAGATCCCAAATTGTGTTACAAAGCAGTTATCATCAAAACAATATGGTATTGCCTAAGAAATAGAGCGACGAATCACTGGAATAAATTAGGTACACAATGCACAGTATTAAAAATAAACATAGTGTTTAATAAAAAAAAAGATCCAAGCTTTCTGGAGAAAAACTCACTATTTGACAAAAAATTGCTGGGAAAACTGGAAAGCAGTTTGGCAGAAACTAGGTATAGACCAATATCTCACACCATATACCAATGTAAAGTCAAAACGAGTACACAATTTCACCATAAAGAGTGATACTATAGAAAAATTAGGGGACCATGGAATATTTTACCTGTTGGAACTGTGGATGAGGGAACAATTTATGACCGTACAAGAGATAGAGAACATTACAAGATATAAATGGATAGTTTTGATTACATTAAAAGGTTTTTGCACAAACAAAACTAGTGCAGCCAAGATTAGAAGGAAAGCAGAAAATGGGGGTGGGAAGGTTACAGCAAATTTTTCTAATAAGGGAATCATTTGTCAAGTACATAGAGAACTGAGTCAAATGCACAAGAATACGACCAGTTGATAAATGGTCAAAGGATATGAACAAGAGGTTAAAGAAGAACAAATCAATACTATCAATAATAATAATAGGAAAAAAAACTCTAATTCATTATTGAGGGCAGAAGCAAAAGAGTGGAGAGAAGACAGGAAGTTGCCTGAGATCTCCCCAGCTTCACTTGGAAACAACATTAAATTATTCCTCTAAAAGAATTCTGGAGCAACAGAATCCACAAAAAGATGCAGTGAAACAAATTTCCAGCCCAAGATAACTTAAAAGGATGACAGGAAAAGGGTGTCTCACTTGGGCAGAGGGGAGCACAAGCCAGTGCCTGGACAGCATCTTCCAAGAAATTGTCATGGAAAACTTCCCTGACATCCTAGAACCAGAGAGAACACAGTTATTGAAAGAATCCACTAATCACCTCCTGAAAGAGACCCCAACACGAAGTCTCCAAGGAATATTGTAGCCAAATTCCACAACTATCCAGTGAAGGAGAAAATAGTCTAAGCAGCCAGAAAGAAACAATTCAAATATCAAGGAGCCACAGGAAAGATTGCACAGGACTTAGCAACTTCTACATTAAAGGATCAGAGGACTTGGAATCTGATATTCTGGAAGGCAAAAGATCTTGGATTACAACCAAGAATCAACTAATAGCAAAATTGAACATAATCTTGCAGGGGAAAAGATAGACATTCAATGAAATAGGGGACTTTCAAACTTTCCTGATGAAAATACCAGAGCTGAATAGAAAATTTGATCTTCAAATACAAGACTCAAGAGAAACACAAAAAGGTAAGCAGGGTGATGCCATAAGCAAATTAAAAGAGCAAGGAATAGTTTGCCTGTCAGATCTATGGAGAAGGGAAGAATTTATAACCAAACAAGAGATAGAGAACATTATGAGATGCAAAATGGATAACTTTGATTACATTATATTAAAAAGGTTTTGCACAAACAATACCACTGCAACCAAGTTTAGGAGGAAAGCAGAAAGATGGGAAACAATTTTTATCACAAGTGTTTCTGATAAAAGCCTCATTTCTCAAATATATAGAGAACTGAATCAAATTTATAAGAATAAAATCATTTTCCAAATGCTAAATGGTCAAAGGATATAAAAAGACAGTTTTCCAGATGAAAAAATATACCTATTTCTAGACATAAGAACAAATGTTCTAAATCACTATTGATTAGAGAAATTCAAATTAAAACAACTCTAAGGGGCAGTTAGGTGGCACAATGATGAGAGCATCAGCCCTGGAGTCAGGAGGACCTGAGGTCAAATCTGACATCAGACACTTGACACATTTACTAGCTGTGTGACCTTGGGAAAGGCAGTTAACCCCAATTGTCCTGCCTTCCCCCTTCCAAAAAAAAATAAATAAAAATAAATAAAACAACTCTGAGGTATCACCTCACACCTATCAGATTGGCTAATATGACAGAAGAGGAAAATGATAAATGTTGGTGAGAATGTGGGAAAATTGGGACAGTAATGCATTGTTGGTAGAGTTGTGAACTGATCCAACCATTCTAGAGAGCAATTTGGAACTATGCCCAAAGTGTTACAAAACTGTTCATACCCTTTGATCCAACAATACTACTACAAGGTCTGTATCTCAAAGATATCATAAAGAAGGGAAAGAACCTACATGTACAAAAGTATTTATAGCAGCAGCTCTTTTTGTTGTGGCAAAGAATTGCAAATGGGGGGAATGCCCATCAACTGGGGAATAGCTGAACAAGCTGTAGTATATGAAGGTAATGGGATACTACTATGTGTAAGAAATGATGAACAGGTGGATTTCAGAAAAGCCTGGAGAGACTTACATGAACTGATGCTCAGTGAAATGAGCAGAGCCAAGAGAACATTGTACACAGTCAAAGCAACTTTATGTTCTGATCAACCGTGATTGACTTAGCTTTTTTTTTTTTAGCAATACAATGATCCAAGACAATGCCCTAAGACTCATCATGGAAAATACTATCCACACACAGAGAAAGAACTATGGAGTTGGAATGCAGATCAAAGCATACTGTTTTCACTTGGGTTTTTTGTGTGATTTTTTCCCTTTTGTTCTGTTCCTTCTTTCACAACATGACTAATGTGGAAATATGTTTACATGATTGCACATATATAACCTGTATCAGATTGATTACCATCTTTGGAGGGGGAAGGAGAGGAAGGGAGGGAGAATGGAAGGAAGGAAGGGAGAGAAATTTGACACTCAAAATCTTATAAAAATGAATGTTAAAAACTATCTTTACATGTAATTGAAAAAAATAAAATACTATTTTTTCAAAATCACTATTGATTAGAAAAATGCAAGTTAAAACAACTTTGAGGTATCGCTTCACACCTATCAGATTGGGTAATATGCAAAAAAGGAAAATGACAAATTTGGAACTATGTGCAAAGGACAAACAATACCATTACTGACCCTGTGTCCCAAGAAATTTTTAAAAGGGGAAAGCCCTATGTATACAAAAATATTTATAGCAACTCTTTGTTGGAGTAAAAAATTGGAAATTGACAAGATACCCATCAACTGCAGAATGGCTGAACAAGTTGTGATGTATAATTGTGACGGAATACTATGGTACTACAATAAATAGTGAACAGAATGCTTTCAGAAGGAGAAACATACTGGGAAGCCTATGCAAACTCCTGCAAAGTAAAGTGAGGAGAACTGGGAGAAATTATATGCAGTAAGAATAATACTGTGTGATGGTCAACTGTGAGTGACTTAACTATTCTGAGCAATACAATGATCCAACACAATTCTGAAAGACTTACGATGAAAAATACCATTCACCTCCAGGAAAAGAACTGTTGGAGTCTCAATGCAGATTGAAGCATGCATTTTTTACTTTATTTTTGTCTATGTTTTCATTTGCAACATGGCTAATACAGAAATGTGTTTTGCATGACTGCACATGTATAATTGATATCAAATTACTTACCTTCTCAAAGGGAAAGAAGGGTGGGAGGGAGAGAAGTTGGAACTCAATATAAAAAAATTCAATTTTTTTTTTACATGTAATTACAAAAAATAAAATATAAGACGAACAAATAAATTAAAGTGGGATGAGAAGACTTGTATTACATCCTCAACATGTTGTGAGCAGAAAGGTTTGGAGAGTCTCGAGCACTCTGTATGTTTGTGATTATTAGTATTAAGTGGCCATCACACATCTCTGACAACCACAAGCATGTAGTCAAGATGAATGAATACAACAGTATTTGGTAAAAAACAGAAGGGCTGGTAAAATTATATGTAATGAAAATTGACTCATCTACATATTTGGCAATGTTTACAGAATGCTTTTTATTCCTTAGCACTCCTGTTAATTTCTAAAGATTTTTAATGCATTAAACCCAATTCTTCCTTGCAAATCTTGGTCATATCTCAGGCAATTACCTTAATAATATAGAGTCATTAAGTCTTTCTATGTATTACAACTTGGTACAACTTTGTAAGGTGGATAGAGTGGCCATCTGGGAGATCAGGAAGTCCTCTGCCTCTGATGCATACTGACTTTGTGACTTTGGGAAAATCATTCTTAGTCACTTAATCCTCAGTGGAGTGGTTTTCTATGCTTATAGCTCTCAACATTGTTGAAATCTCAAGGTATAGATCCAACTTTCCTCAGGAAATATATGTGCTTGTGTGCATAAATGTACCAAAACAATTAATCGATATGTATGGGTTTACCCTCTGTTATACAATCTTAGTTTAAGGCTCAACATTTATTTTTAAATGCTCAAGATTCCCCAGATACCATCCAAATTGGAACCAAACTAGATTCATTTGACATTTTTTAATAATTCATTTTCTTCTTTAGCCTCTTTTCTTTAGTGCCTTCTATGTTCTATGTATCGGAACTCTCTGGGATATAGGTCAAGATAAGTAATGCGTGCTACTTCTTTATTCAATTAATTCCAACTTCAAAGCACTAGTTGTCCCTCGGGGGTGGTTCTTGACAAGAACTTGACAACAGCCTTTAAGCCTGATGATTCTGTCCTCCATCTTCAAAGCCCTTCCAATTTCAGAAATTCTTGACTCCTTTCCCATGACCTTAAATATGGTATTACTCGCCATTTCAGATTTATTTATCTTTCAATGAATTACAGAATTAAGAAAATAAGTTAAATAGTACTGAATCAAAATATGAACATACCAATAAAAAACAAAATTGAGAGAAGATAATTCAGCCTATAAAGTGACTAAGGGCAGGCATTTTAAAAATAAGTGAATGAGTGCACCATATGCCCTAGTGCATTATTTCTACTGAGCTGAATAATCAAATGTTCATCTTGTTAAATTGCTATTTTGTTTTTGTCTTTGTCTAAAAGACTAAATTCCTTTAGATTTGATGGAAAACACAGCAAAGAATTAGACAATTACACTGTGAGCTCCTCCATTAGACTATGATGTTCTTGAGAGCAAAGACTGTCTTTTGCCTTTTTTATTCCCAGGGTTTAATGTGGTTCTTTTTAGATAGTAGGTACTTCAAAAACGTATATGGACTGATGCACAAAAAACTGACTCGGAGTCAAGGAAAAGAAAAAAAAAAGAGAGAGTCTTGGCTTGGTCCAGTGAAAAGAGCCCCGATTTGGAATTTGGACAATACGAGTTTGATTCGCTTCTGCCACTGATTACCTGTGTGATGTTGGGCAAATGACTTAATCTCTCTGGACCCAGATTCCCTCAATGTCAGATAATAGATTTGGATCAATTATTAAGAGCCTACTAAGCCCTCACTGTTAGGCATAAAAAAGAGAAGTGAAACAGCCCCTGTCTCTCACTAATTATTTATTAAGGAGTCAACCTGTTCTCTCAAATGTCCTTTATGGACTCTTAAAGTTCCAAATCTATGATTCCATTGTATGCATCCCTAGAACTTACCCCTCACTTGGCATATGGTATGCACTTAACATGTTTATTGATTGGTTGATGAATAAATGTAAAGTAGAGTTTTATATTTAGGTTCAGAAAATCAAATTCACAAGTACAAGATGAGGGAGGTGCCACAAATCAGAAGTTTCTCAGGAAAAGAATGAACATTTTCACAGACTACAAGCTCAGTATTTTTTGACAGTGGGATTTGGCAACAAAGAACATGAATGTAACATTGGAATGAATGAAAAGAGGCACAGAATGTGGGAATAATGAGGTAGTAGTCTCACTGTTCTAGCCTCTGATCAAAGTACATCTGAAGTGTTGTGCTAATTTCCGGTCTGGAGAACAAGGTCTTTTCTCCAACGTTGGGCCTTTGTTGATCTTCTGAGGTTTTGATTACATGGCTTCATCACTGGTCATTCCAAATATTGAAGCTTCTTTCTATGCCACTTGGACTTGAGCTCCTTGCTTGCTGAAGACCCCTAATATCCACTTAATTCAATTAATTGCCCAATCATGACCTTAACAGAATACATCTGAAGCATTGTGCTCAGCCTGGGCAACATAGCTTGGGAAGGACATGGATAAGCCAGAGAAGACCCAGGAGAGGATAACCAGGATGGTGACAGGTTTCGAATTCATGGAATATGAAGATTCATTTGAAAGAACTGGGGAGATTTAGCATATTGGGGGAAAGACACACAAGGATCATGTTAACTCTCTGCAAATACTTAAAGAAATGCCTTGGGGAGGATGAAAACCGACTTGTTCGCTTTGGCCAGAGTAGAACTAGGAGTGATAAGTGGAAGTTGTTTCAGTAATTGCTATTAAAGAACAAAGGGTAAAACCTGAAATCATTTCAAAAAGCATCCTAGGAGGTCATTTGGCAAAGGACAGAGCTGGAAAAAGGTGGGGATCCCTCCTCAAGTCAAGTGAGGTTACATCAACTAGAGTTCAGACAAAGTTGTAAGAACATTTGCTGATTGGTTACAGTTAAGTAATTTTGGGTGTATATCAACAACTGAGAATAAACATTCAAATTTGGGAAACCCCAAATACAAGCTTAGAGTGGACCCAAAACAATCCCTGGGTGGGATCAGAGAATGCCCTGCAATCATCAGGCTTCCCCAGAGTGAGATCAGCCTGCCCTCTGCCAGAAACTGTGGTTTCATGATTTTCTAGTCACATAGAGCAAGGTTTAAACAATATTAATAAATGACAAAAATATTTCCCAACAGTTGCAAATTTTGGCTTAGCTCATGAAATACTTCTCAGAAATTAGAGCTGTTTCATAAATGCAGTGGGCTCTTAGGCACCTCCTTTACCTGAGGCATTTGAATCAAGACTACAATACCCTTTGCCAGGTATTTGCCAGAGATTCTTGGGCAGAAAGGGGTATGAGGTAGACTAGGTAGCCTCTGGGCAACTAGGTGGTGCAGTAAATAGAGTACTGGGCTTGGAATCAGCAAGACCTGAGTTCAAATCTGACCTCAGACACTTTATTAGCTATGTGATTCTAGGCAAGTCACTTAACCCTGCTTGCCTCAGTTTCCTCATGTGTAAAATGAGCTGGAGAGGGAAATGACCAACCACTCTGGTATCTTTGCCAAGAAAATCCCAAATGAGGTCACTAAGAGTGACTAAAACAGCTGAGCAACAACAACATAAGGCAGTCACTGATGTCCCTTCAGCCCTCCCAAATGTAAATATTCAGCAAGGCCAGTCCTGCTGCTCTGCCCATGACAGCATGGAACCTTTGAACATTTTAGAATACTACTTCACTCTGGCCTGGCTTTCCTGCTTATGCTACCAAATCTACCTGGGAATAGAGTCCATATTCAAAAATATTTATGCTAAAGAAAAGTTTATAAATAATATAATGGTTATGTTTTGGGTGTTTACCTGTTAATTTTTATGGCCTGGGTAATAGAAGCCCAGCTAAGCATCTGCTTTCCATTTTTGGTTTTTTTGTCCCCATGCTTCATGATGGGATTTTATAGTTCCATTAATGAATCAAAATAAAATTTAAACAACATTATAAATGCTGTGAACAACCATCTGCTTTGCCTTAATTACCAAGAACCTTAATGTGTGGCTTTCTACGCTGAATACCAATATTCACTCCTGAGATTTGATGAGAGCCAGAACCTTTCACCTCCAAAGGAAAAAGAAAAAGCTGGAGTTGACCAGCTCTGAAAGATGGAGAGCAGTGTAGGGGGAGGCAGCTAATAATATGAACAACTTCCTTTTGTATTTCCGCATCCAGGTCACCATGTCAGATTCCCTCTTATATACCTGAACATAGATTTAGAGCTGGAAGGAAACTAATGGGTCATTTTCTCCAAAGCACTCTTTCTGTAGATAAAGAAACTGAGGCCCATGGGGATTAAGTGACTTATTAGAGATCACACAGAATATGAATGGATAGCTGGGATTTGCAATGATGTCTTCTAATCCCAAAGCCAGCATCCTTTGCACTACATTGCACCTCACGCTGAGAGATATCTGTCTTAGGTGGATGGAGGAGTAGCTTGGAAGGACACAAATAGCTAGATATTGAACCTAGATTAGAGATCTTTCTCCCATAGAAGGGCAGGGAATTATGATGTCAGCAATTATACACACACACATACCCATGTATGTATGGGGGGTGTTTACATACATATATTTATGTATATATGGAGTAGATATATATATGCATATGCACACGTGTATGTATGTATATGTACGATGAATATATGTATGTGTGTATATGATGGGAGTGTTTGTTGCCTGTGTAGGTTGTGCGCATGTCTACACGGGTTGTGTAAATATGGTTGCTGGCGATGCATTAATAGATAGATCCCTTTGTCACCCTGCTCTAACAGACATCCTATAGTCACTAAATTATTTTTTTAACTTCAGTCTGTTTTTCTGTTTGCTATCCCTAAAAGAGGACGTAGTACTACAAGCCCATATCTGATCCCTCCCCCCAAAACATTCTGGTATAAAAATAAAACCTATCACTAAAAGTTAACAGAGAGTAAACCCGTCTATCCAAATAAGTAGTCAGCAGATATCTGGGAAGTTACTCAAATTAGAACATTGGCGTTATCTGTGGGCTACATATTGACTTTTTGTTCTTTGTTGTTGTTCAGTCCTTTCAGTGGTGTCTGACTTTTCATGACCCTATTTGGGGTTTTCTTGGCAAAACCTGGAGTGGTTTCCCATTTCCTTCTCCAGCTCATTTTACAGATGAGAAAACCGAGGCAAACAGGGTCAAGAGATTTGTCCAAGGTCCTACTGTTAGGAAGTGTCTGAGACTAAGTATGAACTCAGGAAGATGAGGCTTCCTGACTCCAGGCTGGGCCCTCTGTCCACTATACCACATAGGTGGCCCACATATTGACTTAGAAAACCACAAATTAGCATCATCTATGCTCTATTATATTTTTATTTATTTTGTTAAATATTTCATGGTCACGGTTTAATCTGGTTTGGGCAGTATTCTGGAGTTTGAGAGGCTCGTGCAGTGAGTTTGACACCTGTGGATTAGAATATGCCAAAAAATAAACAGCATGAAAAAGCCCTCTCACATGAACACTATGAAGAAAGTGCCCTGATCTTATATGAGAAGAAATAACCCAAGATCTCTAGGAGGGTAAACTAGAAATCAGAGACATACACAGCAGCGTTTTTCTCTTCTGTACCTGACTGCTGAAGTATCATATTTCTCTTGAGAGCCTGGAACCACACATTCCTTCTTAGAACGGGAAGGCAGAAGAATGTCTCATCTCCAAGGCTCTTCTGCCAACTTCCCCACTTACACAGTCATACAGTATCAAGTCAATACAGCCACGAAGAGAGTCTGTGAAAATGTTCTGGGCTTGCACCTGATATACTGAGTGTCCCAAGTGAAGTTTAAAGGTCAAATAACTTAAAATATTGCAAGACTTTTGAGATGCCATATATTCATTATGTAAACATGTATGTATAAATTATCTGTGTGCATATGATACCCACATGTTTATGCACATATATACATATTTTGTGTACATGTAATAGTGCACGTATAATATTACTTATTTGTTTGTTTATTACTAGACCAGTTATTTCACCCATGTGGGAAGACTTTTCTCTATCAATGCAGGTCAGCACCTTCTCTGAAAGATAATAGTCTTACAGAAATTCTCAGAAAACTGAAATGTTAAGTAACTTTGGTCAGAGATTCATCAAAGGCGGGCCGTGGTCACAGGTCTTCCTGACTCTGAGGCTGGCTTTCTGTCCACTGAGCTTCACTAGTAGTGACAATAAAACCCAAAATACATCAGTTTTTGTAATACTTAAGGGTCATACCTGTTATACATCCCCATATGCATGTATTATGGTGAATCCTCAACATTCTTATATTTAACTCTCTTGACTTCCAAGAGTTTTCTGGTTTTATTAGTAACCTCATTTTCAAAGCTAGAGAATGAGGTTGTATAGTAGATAGAGCCCTGGGTGTGGAATCAGGAAGGCTCATCTTTGGGAATTTGACCCTAGCCTCAGACACTTCTAGCTGTGTGACTGTGGGCAACTCACTTAACCCTGTTTGCTTCAGTTTCCTCATCTGTAAAATGGTCTAGAGAAGAAAATTGCAAACTACTCCAGGATCTCTGCTGAGAAAACCCCAAATCAGATGACAGAGTCAGACGTGACTGAAAATAACAATAGCATTCTCACTTTCACATTGGCAACCATGCACACTCATGAGTATGTGCAACAGAGAAAAAAGAGACACAATGCCCACAAATTTGGAGAGTGGCTGGCATCGTGCTACACTCTGCTATGCTCCCATACTCTGAGACCGTTAAAGATTTCAAACAGTTCATAAAGCAAAATTTTCTGAAAGATTATTTCAAGTTGATGGGTCCTCAATGATCTCCAATACCAACCTCTAGCCCTGATGGACAGAGTGTGTTAGAGGTGATGTCCAGACCTCAATACTCTCAGCTTGTTTCAGCAGCAGCAATTATAGTCCCAGTAATCACTCCCTTGGTTTTCAAAGGGGAGCCAAGATAGAGAGGTGTACAGCAGTATGGCGCACAGTACAATGCCATAACACTTCCATCTGAGACAGTGGGCAGTAAGATTCAGGTTAAAAAATGCTTTTGTTTTAAGAATTTTATTTGCCATATAATATTTATGGTATTGTAGATTTCATGTCCTATGAAAAGTGAATATTGTCTGAAATGAAAGTTTTGTTTTGTTTTATTGAAATGTTAGCACAAAAGGTCAGAGAATTCTAAAGAATTACTAGGGAGAAAAATATTTTGCATGTTACCAATTTCATTTTGAATACTGCATTTAATGGGTTGTGTCATGGTTACTGTGTTAGGGAAACCAAGTTATCAGAATTCTGCCAAGATGGTTTTACTGAGGTATGGTTGCTATGCATGCTACAGCTGCATGAAGCCACAGGGGAGAGTTGAGTGACAAGTGGACACCAAAGGTGGATGAGCAGCCTTGAAAAGGGCTCAGCAAGCCCTCACATCAGAGGTGCTAGTCCTCTATGAGTCAGGTTGAGGATAATTTACAGACCTCAAACTTGTTGGCGAAGTAGAAGGATGTCTACTCCAATCACATGAAGACTTCCCCATGGAATGGACACATGAGAATGATTTGTTCCAATAGCCATGAACGTGGCTGAAGCAGATGATCTAGAGTGCTTAGAGTTTGGTGAGATGTCAAAGACTCCAAGGTCACCCACTGCATCTTAGGCCACCATCAAGCAACTGGACTTTTGTCTCACCACTAGACTTCGATGACTCTGGAAGAGAGATCGAGGCTGACAATTTTGTACAACTCTGCCTGACCTAAATCTAATTCACACATAAGTCAAGACATCACTCTAGGATGTCATTGTTCCTCTTCTAAATAAAGGGAAAACAACATTATTAAAATTGATGTTTTGTTATAAAGAATTATATGCATAAAAGTGTCTTCAACGATCTCTAAGGAAAGATTACAGTTTTCAGTGAGCTCCAGAACTTAATCTCCTATTTCCCATTGGTTCGATGTATCAACATTTGCATTTTTTTTACTTTTGTTCCATTTTCTAGTAACATTAACCCCACCAAAGTTGAGGACTGACTGTATGTATGTGCTGATTGTGTCCCCCAGATAAATTATAAACTCTTTGCAGACAGGGACAAGTTCACTTTTGTCTTTGTATTCCCACTGTCTGACACATATTAGGCTAATAAGAGAATACTTATTGAAGGATTGTAAAGTGTAAAATGCTTTATGATCTTGAATGGTCCTCACACCATGGTGGCAAGTAGATATTGCAGGTATTACCATTCTGATTTTATAAACGAAAAAACCAAGACCTAGAGGAACCAAATGAATTGCTTTGGTCACACATGTGACTCACGTCACACATATGTATACAGTATGTGACTACTTAAAACAGTCCAACAGCAGTGCATCTAGAATACATGTGGGAAACACCAGCTATAATCTACAGCTATTTCTCTTTTAAACTTTCTAAATTTGGTCCTGGCATTTTGAAAGAGAGATGATATGTATTCAGATACAATGGACAGGGAAAACTAACTCATGTATTTCAGGCTGAATAGTTGATTAATATCATCGCAATACCATTTATAACAGTACTGCAAACAAATTAATATGCATTGAGCTGCAGGGACACAAAGGAGAAGCATATGAAGATAAACTATGTGTAAACAATGTCATACCCTGTGGAACTTGTGTGAAATGGAAATGACTATTGAATTAGAACCTTGGATCTTGCTAAACAACACACTGAATTCTGTTCCCTTCAGGGAAAGATTTACATTATATTATTGATCCAGAAGGATTCTAGATTTTCTAATTGGAGATAGGAGTGGGATGACATGGTGATAGAGACCCTCTAGTCAAACTCCCTTGTTTTATTTTATTAATCTCCTTTATATTATTTTATTTCACATTTTATGAATGCATCTGGTTGCTTACATTGTCATTAATCATTTCCCTATTATGACCCCCACAGAGCCTTCTCCAAAAAAAAAATTAAGCAAAACCTTCCAAAGCAAATCACTATCCATACATTCCCAAGAATGACCCATCATTTTTTTTCATCCAGGAACATGCATCTAAAGGGTCACCCAGAACCACTATTGGCCATCACATTTTGTCTTAGTTCTATTATCTTTTAGAGAGGCTTGGTGTTGCTGTTTGTCCTTCATTCTCAAAGAAAACCGAGGACATCAAGAGGGGGATGTCTTGACTTGCAGGTGAATTGGATTTAAGTGAGGCAGAGCTGTAACAAGTCATCAGCCTCATTCTCTCCTCCAGAGTCATCTGAGTCCAGTGGCAAGGCATAGGTTCTGATGACTGGAGGTGATCTACAGATACATAATTGTAATAACCATATATGTTCCCCCCACCTATCCATTTTGATACATCCTCCTATAGTTCCTACAGGTGTTCCCATGTTTCTCTGAATTCATTATATTCATCATTTCTTAGGTATAGGATAGCAATTGAACCTATGATTTCATTGGCACATGGATCTCATTCTATCAATGCAGGTAAGCATCTTCTCTGTACCTTTAGAGCTGCCTAACATACTGAGAACTTAAGTGGATTGTCCAGGGTCACAAAGGCAGAATATGTAAATGGTGAAACAACCTCACATCTTCCTCATTCCAAAGCCATCTCCCTAAGCACTACACTATGGTGCCTCTCATTCCTAACTCATCCCTAACTCATCCCTTAATCCAATCATCCTTTATGGCACAGTAATATTACTTTCATATAACAAAGTTTATTTAGTCATCTTCCCAACCAGTAGTCACTCAATTTATTTCAAGTATTTTGCTACCCAGAAAAATCCTATTAATTAATATATCTGTGGGTATCAAACCTTTGATTTTCTCTATGTTCCCTGATATAAATGGCAGGTAACTAAAGCACTGGGTCAAAGGATATGAACAAATCAGTAACATGTCTTACATAAGTATAAATTGATTTGAAATGAACTCCCAAAAATATAAGCTCCTTGCAAATAGAGATAATTGACTTCATTGTACTTGTATCCCCAGCATCTAGTGAAACTGGACTGACCCTATTTTACAGATGAGAAAATGGGGAAATGAAGTTACTTGTGAAAGTTATACAGCAAGAGACAGTGTTGGGCTAAATCTCAGATCCGTTGTTCTCTTTTCTTTGTCATGCTTCAATTATTTCTTTTGTGAGGTCCTCCAAACATTCTTATATGGGGATGACGTTGTGCTAATTACATCATTTCTCAGAATATTTCAGAGCCTCTTAAGTGAGATCCACAGTGACTCAAAAGAATTTGAACTTAGATCCACCCAGAAAATAAATGGGCAGTAAGTGGATGGAGAATGCCTACTACTGTTTGGATTGACTATCCATTGAGTTGTCCCTTAGGACAGACTAGAAATGGACAAATAAGTGGGTCCATCACTGAACAGGAGAGAGAAAGCAGGCTGAATCCTTTGGCAAATCACAGAATTATTTTAATGACTCCAAGCTTTTCCCTGAAACAAGGACTCATTATGACAATCTTCTGGTAATTTATATAGCCATGATTTATATAATACTGCAGCTTCTTAAAATATATACTTGAGGATCACTTAGTGGGCAATGAAAGAGTGCATTGTGGCTGTGATCATCCTACAATCCATCAGAAACAAAAACCTATGGAAAAGATGCCATACGAAGCATGTAATCAGATAAATGAATGACTCTCGTCTTCAAAATAAAACAAATATTGATTGTTTATGTAGCAAGAATGACCAATTTACAAACAGCCTGGGTTCTCCACTGGTAGCCAGACAATGGGAAAAAGAATAGAAGGACCCCTTCTAAGAGAATGATAAGATGACATGATCAAAGTGGCAAAGTACAAATAAGCCATGGATAGATTGTAATCAGCACGATCCAGAACTTAGCACAGTGCCTGGCATATAGTAAATGGAAAAGAAATACTAGTCAATTGATCATTGGTCGATAAGATCATAGATCCATTGCATACATTTATATACCAGACAGTAAACTCCTTGAGGTCAACAAAACATATCGAAATTTTATAACTCTTATAAATACCATAGGCACAATGATCTGCACACAATAAATATTTACTAAATTTTGCAATTGTTATGTAGCCCTCATATAATTACCCACTGAAAGTATATTAAAAGCCCTAAAGGGAATTGTTCAAGATGATTCTTCTGAATGTTTGGCTAATTTTTATACTTCATCCGAGTATCTAGCTAAGATCATAAAATTTAGAATTAGGAGGAATCTTAGACACTATTCTTACCCTTCTCTGAATCCTCAGTACGGAGGAGTACCTGGCACATAGCACTCAGTAAGCGTTTGTTGATATGACTGGTTCGCTTCAACTAACATAAAAGGGGAAAGGGGCTTAATGACTTTCCCAGTGTTAGACGTAGGGTAAGACATACTCATTAACAGGTCTTAGACTTGAACTCAGGTCACCTGACTATAGATCCAGCTGTCTTTCCACAATGCCTTTCTTCATTGAAAACAAATTTTGCTCAAACTATCCTTTAAATCCTTAAAAGTCTCATATGCTAATATTGATGTATTTTAATATACTCTTTGGGTGGCACGGCTAATCTTTTATTAAAATATTAATTTTATTTAATTATGCCCTCACACACATAGATCTACTAATCTTGAAAAGCAAGAAAGCTGATTAAAATGTTCTAGA
This sequence comes from Phalanger gymnotis, assembly GCA_028646595.1. NCBI lineage: Eukaryota > Metazoa > Chordata > Mammalia > Diprotodontia > Phalangeridae > Phalanger > Phalanger gymnotis. The sequence continues at coordinate 13,765,196 of CM053624.1, forward strand.
GTGCATTACCATGAAATAATAATGAGCCCTTACAGCCTTCTAATTTAGGCAGGTACATTGAAATTACTGATAACATCTGCTGTCAAAAGTTCTGCTCAGTCAAGATTCAAATTGGATTTCTCCACTTTTAGTTAGAGTTCCTAAATATCTTTTTGTTTACTGCATTGGATTCAGGCCCTAAAAATGGCGAATTCACATCTTCTTTGAAGAGCTGATTTTCTCTGTAGATTCTTTTTGAATCTCCCCTGGACTCATTTTCCTCATTTGTAAAATGAGGAGATTGGACTAAGTGACATTGAAAGTCATTTCTAGCTCAAAATCTATTATCTTTTGTTCCTTTTCTAGTGATGGGAAAGCATCAAATTGAATCCTTTCAAATGTCTGTTCTTTGCAAGTAGGGAAAGTTTCCTTCATTGTATTTGTACCCCCATTGTGAAACAGTTTGGTATTTAAAGGGTGCCCAATAAATGCTTTTAACTTGATTGTTCTTGTCCAATTATACTGACATAGGGCCATCCCTCTCATTTCTATGCTCTGGATACTCTCTTTAGCTTATATTCACCCCTTTTCACTGGCAAATCCCAATACATTTTTAAAATTGGTTGTTCCAAACAAATCACTTAAAATTCACGTCATGGTGAAGAACAAAAACTATTTGTTAAAAATATCTAGGACTGTGAGATAAAAAAATACATGAAAAATAAATGCTCCCAATGCAAGCAAACAACTTTATATTCTACCAGACCTCAGGGATGGAAGGTAATTAATCTAGCCAGCCCAGTCCTAACTCCTGCCTCATCTGTCCCTGTCTTTGAGATTGATCAAGAAAACCTGAAAACATTGGGATAGTAAATTTCCCATTACCACAGAAATATCAAGTCATCAGGATCAGGAAGCTAGGACAGCTCAGTCAGGAACTTAGCTTCAACCCAGGAACTCTGCTCTCTAGTGGAAGTGAAGGGTCAGGAAGAGAACAGACTACATGCAAGCCAGACATCAGAAGAAGGCAGGAGACCTCCCAGAAACGCACCGCATGACTGGATCAGCATTTTTACTGTTCGACCTCAGTAGGTGGCAAGAAGAAATCTCAAAATCTCCAAAAATGCCAAAAAGACATGGTCCATATAACAGTTAGTTCTTAATCTATTTTTTCTCATTCTTAACATTCCTTTTCAAAACCCCACTTCTACATCTGTATCTATTCTGAGACCACATCTCCCAGATACTTAATAGAATGTTTAGCATGTTAGTAGAAAAGAAGAAAAACATTGACAGAAAGTGAAAGTGTCAGGAAAATATCCACATTTCTACCCTCTGTTTACACCATCAAGAATAGGAAAGGGCCATAATGTGTAATGTCGTCAGTTTCTTCAGGGCCTAAACGTCATTGCTCTGCTTGCATAGCCCTCTCAAAAATTGCTATTGGGTCCTTCATCTCTGCTAAGTGGACTGCTCACCTGGGGTCACAGGGTCTGCTCCTCTCCAGAGTTTAATTGGTGGAGTTAAGACTCCTTTGCATCTACAATGGGCTCTCTGCTACTGCTATTATCCTGGACCTTGAAACTACTACCCTTCTAGTTAGATAGATAGATAGATAGATAGATAGATAGATAGATAGATAGATAGATAGATAGATAGATAGATAGATAGATAGAGATAGACAGACATTTGCCTACCTAGGATGTTCCTGTCTCCTCTAGTGTGCCTTGAACTCTCTGAAAAGGAATTTTACTAGGTGCCGTATCTCACTCTAGGCAAGTAATTTGTTTCAAAGCTTGTGGAGGGAAAAATGTAGAAATTTCTTCTCTCATCCTCTGCTACAAGCATGAAGGAAAAAACCCAACAAAACTCCTTTTGACCTCTACTCACCTTAACTAAAAGCCTTTTGATCATGTTTAAGGGTCAGTTGAAAGTAAACTTGTTCCCATTTCCAAAGGGATCACCCAATCTTAATGGTTGGTTAAACACCCCAATGTCTGACTCTTACTTTCTGTGATCACATTCCAGTTTCTTTGCTGGAGGATTGGTCAAAATCCAGCTCTTCTATGTGAGCAAAGGCAAAAATAAAATTCTCTCCCCCAAGGTCTTTTGCAATCTTCCTGCCCTGTCTTCAGATTGAAACTGTTTTGTCACCTCAGACTCCAGTCTTTGCCAGAAGATGCAAGGAAACAATTCAGTCATTGATATTATTAATAATAATTTCCATTGCACAGCTAAGAATATTACCGACTCACACCCTTTAAACCAGTTCAAGAGTCTTTCCCAAGGATGCAAGTTCAGATGGGGCAATCTCAGGGCCTGACCCTCCCACTGGAAACTTGGAGTCAGGATGATTTTGTCTTTCACATAAATTCCACAAATAGATATTAAGTACCTACTCTATGAAAAGCACTCTGCTCATCTGATGGCCAGTATGGTTGTAGTGTGTAAATCAAGACTCCTGATAGCTTTCCCGGTTCTGTATGTATCATCTAAGCCTTGATAATATTCTCAGTCCTGAAACATAGAGTGGAGAAAGGAATCGAAGAGGTAAACATCACCTGGGACATGCTGACTTAGAATCAGCCTCCCCTTCAGACAGAATCATTTCACTAGAGGCCACATGTACATACGTGCATCTCACGAGAGGCCATACACACATACATACCCGCATACATTTCACTAGAGGACATACATACATACCTATATCTCACTAGAGGACATACATAGATACATAGATACATACATGCATACATTTCACTAGAGGCCATACATACATACATACATACATTTCACTAGAGGCCATGCATACATACATACATACATACATACATATATTTCACTAGAGGCCTTACATACAAACCATCTACCCTCATCCCTGAATAGCTGAGCTCCTGAGCTCCAACAGAAATCTAAATATTCACAAGGCAAATTCCCTGCACTGACCATCTCAGTGAGATTTGGAGATTCCTCTGTGAGGTCCTGGGACCATGGGGACTGTACAGAAAAGCTGTTAGTCAAGTGAACAAGCATTTGCTAAGAATTTAATACATGCTAGGCACCATGCTAAGTGTTGAGGATACAAATACAAGCAGAAAGATCATCCCTGCCCTTATGGAACTTACCTTCCAATAGAGGAAGGAAACTCAGAAGCTAAACATGGAGAGAGGCCAGGTGGGCATAAAGACATGATTGGCCTGGCTGTCCTCCTTGAAATGGAGGTTCTGGTGAAAGCCTGACAATTAGAGTAGACACTGAAAAAATAGAGAGTATAATGCATGAAGTACAAGGGCTAAGCAAGCTTCCAGGGTAAAGTGATTTCTACAGCAGGGTAGAAAAAGTCAGAAGCATAGGTTCATCTAAAGAATGTTAACATCTATCTCCATGCAATCTTAAATAAAGAATGGTGCTGCCCCCAAGAGGCTTCCATTCGAATGAGCAAGAAAACACCACTATAAACATACACATAAAAATTATGTATGGGATAAATGGAAAGCAAATTCAGAAGGAAGACTAGGCAAATCTTGTGAAAGAGGGTGAGATTTTAGCTGAGGCTTGAAAGAAGTCAGGAGGCAGAGGAGAGACACCATCCCAGGCATGGGGGAGAGCTCATGAAAATACAGAGGCTAGAGGTACAAGACTTCTTGGGAGGAACAACAATGAGGACAGTGTCAGTGGATTGTAGAGTATATAAAAGAGGGCTGGAAAGATTGGAAGGGACTAGGCTGGGGAGGACACTGAATGCCAAACAGAAGACTTTATATTTGATCCTGGAGGCAATGGAGCTCACTGAATATAGGCCTGACATGGTCAGACCTGCACTTGAGGGAGATCGTTTTGACAGCTAAGTGTAGGATGAACTAAAATGGGAAGAGACTTGAGTCTGGGAGAACAACCAGCCAGCTATCGCAATAGTCCCCAAATGAGGCTATAAGGTCCTGAATGAGGGTGGTGGCAGAGTCAGAGGAGAGAAGGCAGAAAATAGATTTTCTGGGAAGGAAGAAATGGAAGAGCTTGGCAATGGATTGGATATGGTGTAGGGAGCTTAAGAGAGATTGAGGAAAGGAAGATGACACCTAAATCGCAAGCCTGGGTGACTTGCAGGATTACAGTGCCCTCAAGAGAAAGAGAGAAGTTAGAAAGAGAGAAGAGTTTGGGGAAAAGATGATAAGTTCAGTTTGGGACATCCTGAGTTTAAGATTTCTAATGGACACTCAATTTGAGATGTCCAATAAGCAGTTAGAGACATGATCCTAGAGGTCAGGGCTGGAGAAGTCGATCGTGAAGCATATACATAGGGATGAGAATTGAATGCTTGGTACCTTCAGGGTACAATGGGAAGTGTTGTCTCTGCCTTCTTCCAGGTTGCAAAATTTGGTCTCTTGTGGCTTCTTTTCCTTATCAAAGATGCCCTTCATATTCACTTTAACTGCATCTTACCCAATTAATAATGTTGGAAGGCAGAATCTCCTAGGAACATTCTTGCTCATAGAAGTTCTCTTCAAGCATTGTCTCAATTATTCCACTTAGATCTACAAATAAGTGACTCTCTCACCTTTCTGCTCAGAATCACAAAGTCAAACTAAATGCAGCCATATAAATCAACAACTCCATCCACCCCCACCCCCACCCCCAGCCACATTCCTTGTAGTTAAATGAATTGGTGACTTGGCCCAGGTCACAGAGGCAGTGAGTGTCAGAGGCAGACTTTCAACCCAAGTCGTACTATGCTAAAATAATAATCCATTCATAAAAAGCCTCATTGGGAATTGGATGGAAGGAACAATGAAGATGGGAAAGTGTCCTGATTTGGACCAACTCCTCTCCAAACTCCTTCAAGTCATAAAAACCCCAAGGGGAGCATGAAAGTGATCCACTGACTTGAGAGTCTCTGAGAACCCAAGGATCCCCTCAAGCCTAATTCCAAAACTGTATGAGTTCCTGAAATTTTAGATTCAAAAACTGCCTTGGTTTGAGAGGAGGCAAAGCAGGATCAAGGTGCATGAGGGGCCTCAACTGGCCTAGTGTGGTCTAGAGAAATTGAATTGAATTAAGGGTCAACATATGCATCCAAGTCCTTCTTCTCCAAAATATGTGTGCTTACTCCCATGTATTTTAGCAGGATGTTTTCAGCCATGTTGTCAAACATCTTCAATGAGGACAAACATGGCATCAAGGTCAGCTGCTGCACTGATGTTAAATTCTTCAACTTTGAAAGGCTACAAACCAAGACCAAATCTGAGGGAGGGAGTGTTGGTGCATGATTTTTTTGTTCACAGATGATTGTACAATCAATACAGCATCTGAAGCTGAGATGCAACAAAGAATGGATCATGTCTCTGTTGTTTGTGCTAATTTGGCCTGTCAATTAATACCAAGAAAACACAGGTACTCTATCAGCCAGCTCCACACCGTCCATATGTGGAACTATTGGTTACAGCAAATGGAGAAGTTTTGAATGCTGTGGATAAGGTCACTTACCTTGGTAGTATAATTTCTAGGGATGTACCCATTGATTAAGAGGTTGCTGCATGCATTGCCAGAGCTAGCTCAGTGTTTGGGAGGATCCAAAGGAAGGTGTGGGAGAGAAGAGGTATTAGACTGCCTACCAACAAAAGGTCTACAGAGCTGTTGTGCTGACCTCATTGTTGTATGCCTGTGAAACCTGGACAGTATGCCAGCACCATGCCAGGAAATTGAATCCCTTCCATTAGAATTGTCTTCAAAAGATTCACCTGGCAGGATAAGATGCCAGACAATGAGGTCCTTTCTCAAACTAAATTCCCAAGCATTCAAACCTTACTGCAGAGAGCACAACTCTGATGGGCTGGCCACGTTGTATGAATGCCAAATGTATGGTTGCCTAAAAGACTATTTTATGGAGAACTCACACAGGGCAAGCACTCACGTGGTGGTTAAAAGAAGCAACACAAAGATACTCTCAAGGTCTCTCTTAAGAACTTTGGGGTGACATTGGAGACACTGGCACAGGACTGCTGAGCATTGTGGCCCCTCATCAGAGAAGATGCTGTGCTCTATAAGCAAAGCAGGATAGAAGTAGCTCAAAAGAAACATGAGATGCATAGATTTAGAGAATCAACCCCACATGTTCACATGGACTATTTGGGCCCAACCTATGGTAGAGTATTCCAAGCTCATACTGGTCTGATCAGACATAGTCAGATGAATTTTGACTTGACTCTAGTCACAGTGATATCACTTTGGTCCACTTCAAAAATGAAGGACAACAACCAACCATCCAACCAACCAACTCTAAAATATGCTGGTTCTCTGACCCTGGAGACATCACTAATTTTTTTATCCTCAGTTCCCTCATCTGTCAATAGGGGATCATCATCATCATCATCATCATCATCATAGCTGCATTTATATAGCACTTAAAAGTATTTGCAAAATACTTTGCAAATATTGTGTTCTTTTAACCTAGCAACAGCCTGAAGAGTTAGGTACAATTATTTCCATTTTACAGATGAACAAGTTGAAGCATATCAATGTTAAGTGATTTGCCCAGGATTGCACAGCTAGTAAGTGTCTAAGGCCAAATTTGAACTCAGGTCTTAACTCCAGGTCCAAAGTTCTATCCACTGTGCCACCTAACCACCCAAGGTCCCACCCAGGGGCAAGTCAATGACTTCATGATATACTATGAAGTATTCCGGTTCACAATCGCTGGGGACCAGAAGACCTGGGATCAGACTCCAGGTCTCCAGCATTAGGCTTAGAGTGTGGAGGAGGAGAGAGGGTGACTATGCTAGCTCTGAAAGTTTGACTCTCCCAGGAAATATTAAAATGCACCTTGGTTGCTATTCAGCGCAAAGCAATAGTGGAGGGCCTTTTCGATAACTTTAACCTTGTTATAACAGATGTTCCGTGAACTCAAGTGGAACACTGGCTGACTTCAGAGAGCTGAGAAAAACTCATTCTCCTTCCCATTGCTGCTGCATAAGGGCAATTGAGAAGAGTGGCAGAAGGAGAGGAAGCAGGGGGTAGAACCTGAGCTCTTCAGTGCCTGGAGAATTGAGACACTGAACAGGGAGGCAGCAAAGCAGAGCCTCAGATATCTCTAGAAACAGAGCAAAAAGAAGGGCAGATGCAGGCATCTGGGGAGTTGCGTGGGGCCCTGGGAGACAATCTGGAGGAAATCCAATTGAGAGTAATGTTCTCAGGGCATGATTTTTCGCCCCACATCCACTTTGTACCCATACGTACACATCTTTTCGCCAGCTTTCATAAGGAAATGTCTATTATTTGGGCTCTTAATTTACTTTCCTCATTTGTATAACTTACAAGTTAAGAGAGCAGCATTTTCCCCTAAACTGTTCTTTTATGCATGTCTTAATTTAAACCATGAGATGTCCTACTGCACTGGATTGGACACTGAATCTGAAGTCAGAGAACCAGGGTACAAATCTCAGCTCTGTCGTATTAGCTGTTTGACCTCAAGCAAGGCACCTGACCTTTGGGGGCTCCAGCTTCCTCATTTGTAAAATGAGGGTCTTGGCCTACATGAAATCCCTCCAATTCTAAATCTGTGTCATTGCCATCTCAAAATACCTCTTTACAATGTACCTCATGCCTAAAGAGAAAAACGCTACCTAAAGTAAAAACCATTCAGAGAAGTCAAGTGCTGTGTTACTGGTTAGACTTTAATTATTGAGGCTGATTGTCTAAAGTTTTCTGCTTTCATTAAGACCCTTAATAAAAGAAAATTTGCTTGCTAAACTGACTCTATGTACAATAGATAAAACCTAGGAACATGAAAATATTTGCATTTAATAAGAGTTTTTTTTGCAACATGGAGCCAGGTTCAGCAAACATATATCTCATTTTTTTCTGAGGATTTTATGCAAGATGATGCAAAACACATGTAAATTATTCATTTTCATTTCTTTAGACAAGACACAGAGATAGCAGGTTTGAAGTATTGTAACTAGTACCCCAATGGTCTTCTAGGTCAGAATGAGACGAGTCGAATTGTAGCAAAAGGCAGCATGGGGAAATGGAAAGACCACTGCCTTTGGAGTAAGGACCCTGGTTCTAAATCCATTCTTTGACTTTTGTTACTTATGGAGCCTTGGGGAGGCGAATTCCCCTCCACGTGTCTGTTTCCTCTGAAAATCCTCTGGGAAAAAAATGAAAAGTTTCTTTTTCTCCAAGGAAGGGTGGGGGATTGAAGGTAAAGAAGTAGGCATGAGTCATCATCAGACTTGGTCAATCTGCCCATTTGTTTCACTTAACAGTATTTTTAATATAGGAAGAGACTCTGTGGAGATTATTGGGGAATGGCAGTGATATACAAAATGTATAAAAATAATAGAAATAATAGTATGTATGCAACCCCAAGATGTTATAAGCATTTTATTAAATATCTCAGTTTATTCTCACAACAATCCTGGGAAATCAGTACTATTAATTTCCCCATTCTACAGATTAGGAAACAGAGGTGAACAGAAGTTAAGTGACCTCCCCAGAGTCACACAGCTAAGTATTTAAGGCTAGACTTGAAGCTAGGTCTTCCTGATTCCAGGTCAAACACTTTATACACTGCACCACCTCACTGCCCTCTCTAGAGTGTTTAAAGGAGAAAAGGAGGAAGAAGTAGGAGGAGGAAGGAAGGAAGGAAGGAAGGAAGGAAGGAAGGAAGGAAGGAAGGAAGGAAGGAAGGAAGGAAGGAAGGAAGGAAGGAAGGAAGGAAGGAAAGATGACAGAAAGGAAAGAGGGAGGAAGGAGGGATGATGGGAAAGAAGAGAAAGAAGGAAGAAGAAGAGATATTTCTGAGAGCCAGTATAGTGTAGTGGATAGAGAGTTTGTCTCAGAGCCAAGAAGATTTTAGTTTAAGCTGCACCTCCATCTCATACTGACTTGTATAACCTTGAGCAAAGTGCCTTATCCTTTAGATGTTCTAGGGAGCTCTCTATGTATTTTATCCCATGCATTTAAAATATTATTTCAGAAAGGACCCATGGGATCCTCCAGCCTACAGAGGGGTCCACAACACAAAATTGATGAAAGACCCCTAGTCTGAGACTGTGAAGAGAATCAGTTCAAGAGAAAGTCCTAACCTTCATTTGTAGAGAGAGGTTTCTCACCCATGAGTTCACTATATCAACAAAATCACAAGTTGAGTCAACATCCCTAATGCACTGGTAGGAAGATCTTTCCAATATTATAAATCATTTTTTTTATCTTTTTATGACAATTGTTTTGTAACTGGCATGGCAATGACTCATGGATTATTTCAGACCAGGAAATGTGATGCAAGAAGAAAGTAAAGTCTAGTATGAAACAATGAATTTTTTTTTAAATGGGATTAGGGTTAGATGATGATAATGAGGGACAGCCAATGGATAACCCATGTGCTCCACAGTTTTGTTCCTAATGTCAGGAGAATGGGGAGAAAGACATCTATACGTTGGGTGCACCCCCATGGTGACCTTAGTAGAGGACATGGACAAAAATGGCACAGAATTAAACATAGATCTGCATGATGCATATATATATATATACATATATATATATATATATACATATAGAGAGAGAGAGATCTATGCATCGATGCATAGATGATGCATGATCTGCATCAGTGATAAGAATACTCCCATAAGTGAGATCACCAATTCTTTTTTATCAATAAAGTACACGACATTTTCATTCCATATATATATATATACATATATATATATATACATGTATATATATATATACATGTTATTAATTTATGGAATGAAACAGGCATTTCTATAACATAGTACAATGAAAAGACAATTTTACATGAAACTGCAAATCTACTATATACAATTTGCTATTCCTTTCAAATATACATCAAAATTATCATGTAAATTTCTTTTTTTCTTCCCTCCTCCTCTTTGCCTTAGAAATGGCTACCATTAGACACAAATATCTATATCTATATATCTATATCTGTGTGTGTAAAATTATTCTATACAAACTTTTATTTGTAAGTTCTTTCTCTGAATGCAGACAGCATCTTTCTTCGTATGTTTTTTTATAGTTAAATTGGGCATTTATAATACACAAAATTATGTGCTCAAAGTTATTCTTAAAACAATATTGCTTTTACAGTATACAATGTTCTTTTGGTTCTGCTCATTTGTCCATTGTTTCATGCAAGTCGTTTCATGTTTTTCTAAAATCATTGAGCTCTTCATTTCTTATAGCACAGCAGTATTCTTTCACATTCATATGCCGTAACTTCTTGAGCCATTCCCCAATCCATTTTCCATTCACATAACAAAGTTATAATTGCTATTTGTGAATTTCCCTCCATCTTATTTTTACCCATTGCTTTTCTCTCAGCCTCTCTTTTCACCCTATACCTGTTACCTTGTCATCTCCCTTTATTCTCTTCTTCCTTAGTTTACCCTGCCCTCTAAAAGTACCTTCCTTATCTATTTACTCTACTCTTCTAATCTTAATCCAGCTTTCTCACCTCTCTGGGAGTTCAGCAGACTTCTAAACCTCTTCAGGTATATATTTTCTTTCCTCTTTAACCCAGATGAGAGTATGGTTTCAATATTACCAGCACTCCACCCCCACCTGCTTCTTCTGTATTAGTTCTTCCTATAACACCCCATTTTCATGAGATTTCTCCTCTTAACCTTTTCCTATCCAATTTTAATTTAACAGAAAATTAAACAAAGAATTTATGCTAGATAAACTCAAAGTCTCCTGGCAACTATTTCTGACCCAGGTTCCATAATCTTATATGTATGATATTCAAGTAAGAACAAAGTACCAAAGATCTAGTTCCAGCCCTCCAAGAATTTACCATTGGTAATGAGGTTATCATCTAGTGACATTTAGCCAACATTTGTAGAGGAGGGTGGACATTTCTACAAAGAGAACCATTTGTCTGTGATTTCCTTGTCTGTGATTTCAAAGTATAGAATAGCATTTTCCTAATATCTCTCTTAAAGTTGAAATTGAAGAGTATTGAAATAATGTGACATTTTCACAAAGAATACTGGATTTGGAGTTGGAAGCCCTGGCTCAAACCCTGAATCTTCAATTTACCAAGTGGTCTTAGGCAAATCACTTCCTCTCTCAAAAGCCAAGTTTCTTAAGTCTATGAAATGAGAGGACTGGGGGAGCTGACTGCTAAGGTCCCTTCCGCTCTCACTCTCTGGTTTTACTATCCTGAGGTTCTAGAATGAGAGTCCAATGCTGTGCCATGATTCCCACGAAGAGAATCTTTATTTCAATAATGTCCTCCATTTTGAAACATAAAATTAATCCTCTTCAGGAATGCAACTTGCCTCATAACACCCAATATAACCTGATTTTGCTGGGCAAAACCATTAAGAATTATACTCCATGCAGTGGCAAAACTGGATAATTTAAGCAGATTGGATCCCCAAATTACACCATAGGATAAATAGCTGTGGAAGGGAAATAAACTATGGAAACTAGGAGACATGAACAGCTAAATCTCCCAGGAAGCATTTATAGCAGATGGCAAAGTATCCAGTCTCATCTTTACAAATGGGTCTCGAAGACACTGGCAGCAGCTTCTACAAATTCTTACAGCCCTAACAAATGCCAGACAACTTCAGGAATAAACACAGAGCACTAACTTCCTCTGCCCCACTTTCCATCTCCTTAAATTAAGTGTGGATATGCTTACATAAGGGATCTGTCCTTAAGGAAAGTAGAGTTTAGACTATGTAAGTACATTCATCTCAAGGCTACTAGGGAAGTCTACCCATGACAACTTCACCTTTCCTTCTCTTTGACTAAATCATTTTGCTTAATGCCTCTCAATAACTCTACAAAATCAGGCTCCATTCTTTCATTGACTGCTCAAGTGAGGTGAGATGAGTCAGTGGCAGGATGAAACCCCAGGCAGTCCAGGAAGCCCCACTAATGAGCAGCTAGGTTGTAAGTGACATATTTGCACTGAAGCAGCTTCCCACTGCGATGGTGAGGGATTTACTTTCAATACTCCATAATTTATTTCAAATGTGATATCCAGGCCTATTAACTAGCTGAATCCATAGGTGGCAAATTTCAGTTGATCAGGGCATAGATAGTTTGTGTGTAATATTGCAGAGTACGGCCACACCAAACACTGGAGCAGTCATGCTGGGAGGGGCTAGCTCATTCCCTAGAGCATCCTAGAACTTACATTTGTGAGTGCCAGGGGAGGAGGTAGCATTTTAGGTTGGTATCCAAGAGCGGCTCTGCCTCACATCACCAGAAGGGAAAGTGTGGGAACAATGATCCTCATGGGGAAGAAAGATAGAAACTCATCCTTTGAGGAAAAAAGTACTCTCCTCCAGAAGCTAATGAAAAATATATCAGATCATGGCCAATCATTTGGTGTTTTGGAAGTTCACACAATAAATAAGCCTTGCTTTAAATGATTTAGGGTCCCTGGACTTTTATTGACGCCTTCAAACAATCAAAATAGAAAACCTTGTAGCATTTATTACCTGTCTTTTTTTCCACCTGAAGTTTCTGTCCTGGTCCTGCTCTCATTTCTCTCTACTCTGCCTCTGTCTTAGTCTGGCTCTTTGTCTCTGTCTCTGTCTCTCTTTGATGGTCTCGGTATCTCTGTATTTCTGTTTTTCTTTCTTTCTTTTTTAAAAATTAATTAATTAATTTTTAGTTTACAATATTCAGTTCCACAAACTTTTGAGTTCCAAATTTTCTCCCTTCCCCTCTCTTCCTCCCTCCCCCCTTCCCAAGACGTCATGCAATCTTATAGAGACTCTATGTATACATTCACACTAAACTTATTTTCACATTAGTCATGTTGCAAAGAAGAATTATAACCAATGGAATGACCCATGAGAAAGAAGCAACAAAACAAAAAAGGGAGAGAAAATAGTTTTCTTCAATCTACATTCAGACTCCATAATACTTTCTCAAGATGTGTTTAACATTTTCCATCATGAATCTTTTTTATCTTAGAACCTTGCATTGCTGAGAAGAGCCAAGTCTATCAAAGTTAGTCTTCACACAATGTGTTTGTAACTGTGTACAATGTTCTCCTGGTTCTGCTCTCCTCAGTCAGCATCAGTTCATATAAGTCTTTCTAGGTTATAATGAAGTCCATCTGCTCTTCATTTCTTATAGCACAATAGTATTCCATTCCATTATGTTCGTATACCACAACTTGTTCACCATTCCCTAGTTGATGGGTATGCCCTCAATTTCCAATTTCTGTTTCTTTTTATCTCTTTGTGTATCTCTGTCTCTATGTGTCTCTCTCTGTTTCATTGTATCTCTGTCTCCCTGTCCTTCTCTCTGTCTCTCTTCCAGTCTCTCCTCTCTCTCTCTCTCTCTCTCTCTCTCTCTCTCTCTCTCTCTCTCTCTCTCTCTCTCTCTCTCTCTCTCTCTGTCTAGCTCTCGCTCTCACTCTCCCTTTCCCTCTCCCTCTCCCTCCCTTCCCCCCCTCCCCCCCACCCCAGTTTATCTGAGTCCAAAGATAGCAGTTCTCCCCTAAATCTCATTGTCCTCAAGTGATCCTAATTTAAATTACTCACTCTCCCTCATCCAGCATTTCCTTTTCTAAAATATATTTCCTTGCACTGTTTCCTATGACATGAAAACTTTTCCCTACTAAAATATATTTCCTTGCACTGTTTCCTATGACATGAAAACTTTTCCCTACTCTATCCAACCCATCTTTACCTTTTCAAATCCTTCAAGAGCCACTTCAAAAGCTACCTCCTCCATGAAGTTTTTCTTGATCTCTCTAGTAAGAAATTAGATTTATTTCCTCAGACCTTTCCCATAACTCATTCACAGACATATATTTACTCTTCCACAATTAGTTGTTGTCTTATAGTGCCAATTTGAGCTATATCTCCCCCATTGGAATGTAAACAGTCTGAGCAAAAGAGACATAGCTTGGTTATCTTGTTATCCCCTCCCTAGGCACCTAGGACAGCCTACTGTCTATAGTAGGTAAGGACAGTTCTGGCTTTATGTAAGTGGACCATTTGGCAAATCTCAGTAAAGTGATTTTTATGTAATGCAATTTTGCCTGCAGACTTGAGGAAGGGAGGGAGGCAGAAACACACTCTACTCCCACCTGCACCCACAGAGGAAGGGGCCCAGCATATGGTTCAGGGACACATGAGGACCAGGGAAAGAGAAGCAAGAGCAGGAGGAGAAAAACTCAGAGATAGGACCAGCCAGAACCTAAAGGAAGAACACTTGGGGGAGATGGCAGACATATGGGGGCCTGATGGACCCACACAGCAGAGGTCAGGAGATAGCAGGACAAGGGACAGCATGTGGTAATCAGCAGGGACAGACTGAAGACAGACACATAGACAGGGGACTCAAGTCAAACCATAATCATGCTGTGACCTCGCCCAGCATTCATTCTTCTATTTTTCACTTGGAGGGTTTTTGTTTCTTTAGGTTTTTTTTTTGAGGGGGGTGGCGATGAGAGATCTTGGAACACCAAGTGGAGAGGCAGGAGGGAGAATGAGCATGATATTGCACAATAAAGTTAGCATAGGTATTTTTTTTTTTTTTGCTACGCAGATTTCTTTCAGAATTCTTTATATCAAGTCAAATTTTTGTGAAGTAAGAACTGTATGTATACTGCTTTTGAAAGAATGAATAAATAGGGCTTTAAAGTCACAAATATTTAATGGACAAATTTTTGAACCTCTCAGCTTCTTTTATTCATCTGTCAAATGGCAATAATAATACCTATAGTACCTACTACATATGGGACATTTCATGGCTCCTTTGAGCCTCACAACAACTTTCTCTGAGAGGTCTGGGTCTACATACAGGATTTCTCAAAAGTCCTAGTACAATCAAGCTATTGAATTCTAAAGTTGCACTAAGAAAACTAAATCACAGAGTACCTTGACCAAAGTCAAAGATAATAACTCAGATCTTAGATTCAAAGTTCAGAAATCTATTCCAGTCTGGAGTTTTTTTCTAGTCCTCCAGAGTAGAACGGAGATCTGGCCTCTGGGAACCCATAACTCCACCATAGTTCACCAAGATATGGAAAGACATTTTGTGGTTTTCTCTTGATTTCAAATTTCATCTCCCATTTGCAACTCACTAAAGTAAATAAGCATTGTTCTCC
This sequence comes from Phalanger gymnotis, assembly GCA_028646595.1. NCBI lineage: Eukaryota > Metazoa > Chordata > Mammalia > Diprotodontia > Phalangeridae > Phalanger > Phalanger gymnotis. Next base: position 13,780,278 of record CM053624.1, read on the forward strand.
TTTGTTTGCCCACACTCCGATTCTCTGTCTTTGTTCAGAAGAAAAGTAAACTGATCATTCTAACCTCACTTCAAACTCATTGAAAACGCCATTAGTTTGTCTTCATTGTTTTTGAATAAACAAGTTCCTATCATTAGCTTTACAATAGTTTATTTTTAATCATGTCTCAAATGTCCTTTTTTCACTTTCACAGAATCACAGGAGCTCAGAGGTAGAAAAGACTTCAGCAGTCTTCCAATTCAATCAATACTTACAAAAGAATCCCCAGTTCTGTATACTTGAGAAGGGTTTGTGAAGCTTCTATTTGAAGATCTCCATCCAGCAAATGGCAATATATTATACCCCAAAGCAGTCCATTCCAGTGTGGGAGAATTCTAATTGTGAGGAATTTGTGTCATTTCTTCAGGCCTAAATCTGCCAATTTTGAACTTCTCCCCATTTCTCCTCATTTTGCCTTTTGCATATATACATATATATACATATGTATGCATGTATATGTATTGATTTAAATTATTGAGGAATAACAACAAAGAAATGTACAATCATTTTCTGATGCTGCATTATTACATAAGAAGTGGTTCTGGGATCTTAGTGGTTATGCTAGAGGAGTACAAGTTCAGAAAGGTGTCAGCTAATTTGAGTGATTCAAGTACAAGCTGTGCAGTGTATTGTGCACTTTATCTAAGAATAAACCCAACTAAGTTCAAAGAGGTCCATGCCCAGGTTGGCCAGATGATAATGAGTTTTTCAAGGAGGATGGACAAGAGGAGGAGTAGCAACATTTATCTCAGAATGTCTACCAAGTCCATAGATTTGTCTACCAAGGGAGCTTATATCCTAATTGAAGGGCAACTAGGATGGCAAAGGACATATAGATAATGTGATACTAGGATTATTGGAAAGAACCAGGATTATTTTTCCTGGAGAAGAAAAGAGTAAGAGAATACTTTGGCTGATTTCAGGCATTTGAAGGACTTCCCTGTGGAAGTTTGATTAGACTTGCTTTACTTGATTCTAGAAAGCAGGAATAGGAATGATGGCGGAAGATGGGAAGAGCCAATTTGATGCATGGTAGAATGAAAAAAAAAACTTCCTAATAAGGAGAGTTATCAATGAGTGATGTGGGATGCTTTGGTAAGAAGTGGGTCCTCCTTCATCAGATGTCTTTAAACAAAGGTTCAATCGATATTTGTCAGTTATGTTATAGTGAGGATGATTTTTCAGGCCTTGAATTTATGCCATATAAGATAAATTGAAGGAATTATGATGTTTAGGATAGAAAAGTAGACACAGAATTGGGGCATGAAATGCCAGGTTTTTTTCAACTCTCTGAAGGTCCAGAATCTTATTCTACTTGAACCCAAAGCCCGAACAAGGATTCATTGGGGGAAGTTACAAAGAGGCAAAAGAGGTGAGCTTCAGATAAGAAAAAAGTCTCCAACAAGGCTATCCACCAGTGAAGTGGGCCCCCTCAAAACACCATAGTTCCCAATTCTTGAAGTCCTAAAATTAAAAAGTCATCAAAGATATAAAGTATTTTGTAATAGAAATTCTTTTGGGAGAAAAGATGTTTCTGGATAGCTATTGAGGTCTCTTTCAACAAAATTTCTCTGATTCTATTCTCTTTCCTTCCTTCCTTCCTTCCTTCTTCTTCCTTATTGCCTTCCTCCTTCCTTCTTTTTTATTTCTTTCCCTCTTTCATGTTCTTTATTTGTCCTTTCATTCCTCCTTTCTTTTCCCCTCTTTTCATTTATCCCACAGTTCTCCTTTCTTCTATCCTTTATTTCATCTTTTTTTATTCCTTCCTACCTTCCTTCCTTTCTGTTAACTAAGACCACAGAGGAAAAAATTAAGTAACGCTAATTTTTAGATTCTCTTAGGATAAATAGTTTGTAAAAGTCCTCCCTTGCTGTCTGGAAGGTGAAGAAGTGATCACAAATGTGTTTAAAGAAATGATGCCTGTTAGCAACATTGTCTAACTTTCTTGAACTATGTGGTTCTTTAGCCACAAAAAAATCATCCTCCACATTTCTTCTATTTTCAGGGTTCACCTTGTCACCATTGATATTGCCATCGATGCCTTCACTCAGTGACTTTGATGAATACTTTCAACTTTTATATACAGGGTGTTTGCCAACACGACAGTGATGAAGCTTTCTATATTCCTGACAGTCCTAGAGACTTGAGGATGCATGTCTAATTTCTGGGAAACAGCTCAAGTAAGATCACTTTTTTAGAGTATATATCAGTATGCTGAAGAGAAAAAATGAGCCTCTGGAAGCTGACTTCATTTCTGTTAATGGCTCAAGTATAAGATAAAGATAGTTTTTAGGACAAAAACTGCCCATTTCCCATCTCCATTTCATATTCCTAAAAATGTATTTTAGAAAAAAAAAGTGATTCTAGCATTTTACCCATGAGTGCGGCATAGTGTCATCTCTGCGATTGGGAACTGAATCATAATATAATTTAACAATCCTTTATTAAGTGCATTGAGCACTGGACTTAGAATCAGGAAAACTTAGGTTCAAGCCATACCTCAGACCTTTACTAACTTTGTAACCCTTAGCAATTCATTTAAACTGCCAAAGCCTCTATTTCCTTATCTATAAAATAAATGTTATCATCATTATTTTTATAATTTCTGATTCCTTGAGTTATTGTGAGAAACCAGTGGGATATCAAAGGACTTTATAAACCCTAAAGAGTTTTGTATAGACTAGCTAGGATTAGGACTACTACTACAACCACTTTTCCTTCTCTTCCTCTTCCTTCTCCTCCTCCTTCTTCTACCACGACTATGACTATGCCTATTTGCAAGGCACCATTCTAGATATTGGGTTTATGAGTGTAACTGGCCTTTGTCATGCCCAGATCACAAAAGACAGAGCCACCCATTTGTGAGATGTTAGGGTTTCACTTCTGGAAAACGATACTCCGTGGTTCTCTACCATCTGGGTGGAAACAGATTCTATCCTTTGGCTATATAGGAAGAACAGATTGCATCTTTAAATACCAATCAAGATAGCCTTTCTCTTTCCATAAGCATCCAAGCATCTAGGGTCAGGTGAAGGTCCTGTTTACTGAATTTTAGGCATCACACCTAAGAGAGGTAAAGGCAAAAGTTACCTCCCCCTCCCCTACATGTAGGCCCTGTGACCCCAACAATTGAGCTTGGGCCTTTAGTCTGTTTCATTTGTTCATTTTTAGTTTTAAGCATAGGCAGTGAAGTATTCATACCCAGGAGTTCAAGCCATGGTGAAGCCAAAGATAAAATTCCAGGCCAGTTATTGCTGCTGGCCCAGCACAGAAGCCCTAAGAAGTCAGGGTATGAGGACTGCAGACTAGGGAGGCTTTGGATGTTGAACTGGATGGGTCACTACAACAAGATAACTGAGTTAAGTTGTGAACCTAAACCTCCTCCCCTTCTATGAGACTGAGGTTGTATTAGGATGGATTATGCTTCCCAGGTGTTGGGAAGGGGATGCTGGTATATTTGTCCTTGCCATACTGTCAAAGTAAACATTGCCTTGTAAAAGCTAAACTGAATAGTAAATGGTTAAATAGAACTGGATAACAAGGGACCTCTAAAATTGGAGGAACAAAATTACTGGGAATTTGAGTCAACAACAGAGATACAATATACCCTCAACAAATTAAAAGTACAAGAGAACCCTGAGGGAGAGGTAAAATCTAACAGTCTTGGTGGGGCATTTGGGGTGTTCAGTGAGGACTAGCACCTCAGATGTGAGAGCTTGCCGCACCCTCCATCTTTGGTGTCCACCTTCTACCCAATGCTTTCCTGTAGCTCCAAGAAGCTGTAGCATGCACGAGGACCACACTGTGGTAAAACCATATGAGCAGACAGGCTAAACCAAACTGAGGGTAACTGACAAGCCTGAAACCTATAAGTGACTTAGGGGGATGTCTACCTCAAGCATGTGAAGATGTCCTGATGGTAAAATGGTTGGATGACAACAACATGTTCCAGCAGCCTTGAAAGCAGCTGAAGTAGGTGCTGTGGAGTACTTATAGCTTAGTCAGACATCAAAGTCATCCACTGCATCCTGGGCCATCACCAGCCATCTTGAACTTTGTCTTGCTACTAGACTTCAATGTTTCTGGAAGAGAGAATGAGGCTGACAACTTTGTGCAATTCTGCCTCACTTAAATCCAAGTCAAGACATCACCTTCAGGATGTCACTGGACCTCTGTGAAAATAAAGTCCAAATGACAACAACAATTGTTGTTTTCAGGCAGAGGGGGGCAAGTAGTCATTTTTAAAGAACTATGAAATGAGTGATCACTCCTGCACTCCAGGAGTTTACAGTGGACTGAAGGGATACAATATAGGATACAATGATTGTAGGATCATAGATTTAAAGTTGGAAGGGATGTTAGAAACTATCTAGTCCAACCCTCTCATTTTGCGGATGAAAAAACTCAGGGGTAGAGAGGTTGGAACTTGCCTAACGTCGCACATAGTATGTAAGTGATATAATTTGAGGAGCAGAAAATAATAATTACTCAAATAGGTGTTTCATTGGAGGTAATACTGAGCCCTGAAGGAAGACAGAGATTCTAAGAGGTGGAGGAGGAAGAAAGCTGGTACATTCTATGAATGAGACCAAGCCTATACAAAGGCATTGAGGTGGGAAACAAAGCGCTAAATACAAGGAATTGCAAGTAGACCTGCTGGCTAAAATAGAGAGCATGGGAAGAGAATTCCATTCCATAGTCTGAAGAGATAAGCTGAAACCAGAGGTGAAGGGGGCTCAGAAGGAAACATCACCTCCAATACCCTACCCTCTGTAATTTAATGTTTGTTAAATTGATTTAATCCATGAAAATCTTCCTTTTTGTAAACTTAAACTATAGGGAAAAAAACAAAATTCCTCTATTCCTACATAAAAAATAGAGGGCTTAAATAAATATACATTTTCATTTTTTCTGCCATAACATTGCAACTAGCAATAGTGAGTCTCCTGGGGGCCTTTGTTAATGCATATATTCAGGTATTCCCTTTTACTTAAGTGCAAAAAAACCCACTAATTTTTATGGTATGTGACCACTAATTAATTATGGATTTATTTTTAAATGATAGATGGCTATAACTGCATTTCCTCTTCAATTATTAGGAAATTTAGCACTCACTATAAAGTACCCTATTACATTTTCTATGCACCAAAAGAGTAGATGATGAGTATTTAACATGAATCAAAGTAAAGTTGATTGATACAACCTGGAAATTCCATGCACATTTAAATTTCTGTGAGGGAACTTGAAAATGAATACCTGACTTAGCTTGTTAAGTTATAAGCTCCTAATTCCCTGAGAGGGAAAAGGATTTTCCCAGTTAAATCACTTAATAATTCTCCCTGTAAAGAAAAGCATCCATATTTCAGTGGTTCCTCAAAAACAAAACAAAAACAAAAAAGAGTTGACAGCCCTGACCTCAAAAAGTTTGCGATCTATTAGGGGATTATGAAATATAAATTAATAAAAATTACATGCAAAATAAATGTGGAGTAATGTGGAGAGAGAGGAGCATGAAGATCTGGGAGACTAGAAGAAACTCTACTGGACATGGAGGAAAATATGAAGATAATATGAAGAAAATATGAAGATAAAAATGACCTTGCCAGAATGGTGCTTAAATTTAGCAGAGGGAGTGAAACACGTGCGTAAATGATTACGGTACAATTGAACATAAATTGGAGTATTAGAGTACCTTGTAAAATTTCCAATAAAGGACAAATCATAGATTACAGATTCAGACTTGGATGAGATTTTTAAATAATCAAGTCAAATCCCTCATTTTACAAATGAGATAGTTGAGCCAAAAGAGCTTGAATGACCTGCCTAATGTCAAACAAAGAGTAAATCAGAAGAGCCCAGATTTGCACCCAAGACAATGTTAATGCTTGAGAAATTGCACAACTTTGACCAGATTTTCTTTTGCCTCCCCAGTTTCTACTGAGAACCAGCAATGATAAAG
>CM053624.1:13786775-13809920 GCA_028646595.1 Phalanger gymnotis
AGAAGCAAAATATAGTTAGTCTTTCACAACATAAGTATTGTGGAAGGGTTATACATAATGATACGCATGTGGCCCATGTTGCATTGCTTGACTTCTTAGGGAGGGTGGGTGGCAAGGGAAGATGGGAGAGAATTTGGAACTCAAAGTTTTAAAAACAGATGTTCAAAAACAAAAACAAAGTTTTTGCATGCAACTAGAAAATAAGATAAACAAGCAATGGGGTGCAGAAATTTATCTTGCCCTACAAGAAAGGAAGGGAAAAGGGAATGGGAGGGGAGTGAGGTGACAGACGGGAGGGCTGACTGGGGAACAGGGCTACCAGAATATATGCCATCTTGGAGTGGGGGGGAGGGTAGAAATGGGGAGAAAATTTGTAATTAAAACTCTTGTGAAAATCAATGCTGAAAACTAAATATATTAAATAGTAAAAAAAAAATTAAACAAAAAGAAAACTAGATAAAGCATTAAAAGCAAAGAAAGCCTAAAGCTTGGAGTAAGAGGATCATATTGAATAATAGATCATAGAGCTTGGGCTAGAAGACCTTCAATTCCAATCCCCCCCCACCCCATTTTACAAGTGAAGAGGTCCAGAGAGATTGAGTGATTTGGTTACATGGGCAGTGATTTGAACCCCTGAACTCTGATTCCAAACTGAGTGTCATCTGCATTCTATCAAAGATGAGCATCTATCCAATCTGTGGTACTGACCAGTTGCATGATCATGGAGGAGTTGATGATCTTCCCTATCCCTCAGCTTTGCATTTCTAACAGTTGAATAATCATGATACTTCTCTGAGATGTCAAGGCCACACACTAGGCCAATTCTCAGAATCCTTGGACAAGCAGATTTCTCAGAGCCCATGCCCACCTACTCAAGAACCTCCTAGGGAGGTAGCTTTTAATGTACACTGACCCTCAGAAAGCAGGAATATTCAGTGGAAGATGAGATGGAGAGGAGGTTTTGTTGTTCAGTCATTTCAGTCATTCTTGACTCTTCGTTATCTCATTTTGGGTGTTCTTGGGAAAGCTATTGGAGTAGTTTGCCATTTTCTTCTCTAACTCATTTTACAGATGAGGAAACTGAGGCAAATAAGGTTAAGTCACTTGATTAGAGTGACACATCTAGTAAGTGCCTAAGGCTGGACTCCAGGCCAGGCACTGTATTCCCTGGACCATCTAACTGTCCATGAAGAGGAGGAAGGGAAGAGAAATAGCAAGAACTACAAAATAAGAAAGGTTTAATATCACCTGATAACATGCATTTTGCAGTCCGACCAAAAGGGCTAAATTGCTATTTCTCACACATGACATTCCATCTCCCATCTTCAGTCTTTTGAATGGTCTGTCCCTGATATATGGCTTGCATTGCCTCTTCACTTTCTCCTCTTAGAATCCTTAGTCTCCTTCAAAGCTTAGCTCAAGGACCACCTTATTCATCAGGTCTCTTCTTATCCCATCTACATCTACCTAAGATATTTGTGCCCTCAATACAAAAAAGTATATTATACTTATTTGTATATGTCTATAATATGCTTGTTTGGTACATATTGTCTTCCCCAATTTCATGTAAGTTCCTTGAAAGGAAGAGCTGTTTCATTTTTGCCTCTGTATCCATAATGCCTAGCCTCGTACAAGACAATAGGGGCTTAAAGAAAAAAGTCCTTCTTAGTTGATCAGTGAATGAATGAATGACTTTGCCCTCAGATTCAGGGCAATGACTTCTACTGAGCAGCATTTGGTAGAACTCACTAGTGGTGATCCGAATCTGCTTCTTCATTCCTGCTGACTTGAGCAAAGTTGTAGTTGAGATACTTTCAGGACTTCACAGAGTAGAGAATATTTCCTCTACATGTTATTCCTGGGGTCCCTTAGAATTTGCCCAGTTGAGTCTGGGAATGGGGAACAATATATTTCCCAGAAACCAAAGATATCCAATATGGAGGATTTGACAATGGAAAGTAGAACATTACATAATAAATCACTTACAATAGGTAAGACCTACATTATGAAGGGTATTAAACGTCAAACAAAGGATTTTGTATTTCATCTTAGAGACAACATGGAGCTATAGGAGCTTATTAAGCAAGTAAGGAACATGGTAAGATGAATCCTTTAGGATATTTACTTTAGCAGCAGTGTGAAGAATGGATTAGAGAAGGGGAGACTAGAGGCAGGGATCTCAAATAAAGGGTAATTTCCATAGTTCAGACAAGAAGTCATGAAGTGGCGGCTTTATGAGTAGCAAGGAAAGAGGTATGACACATTGTAGAGGGGAGAAAACCAACAAGACACAGAAATTGATTAGATAGAGAAGGTAAGGGATGAGTGGGGGTGAATTATGATGCAGGACTTGAAGGGTTATCTTATTAACTCCAAGGCGTTCTGTCACTTAACTCTAGGTATGATAATTCCTTCTCATTCTGTTTGATTCAACACTAAGCATCTTGTCTGATTAAAGGCACTGTGTGAGATGTAGGGGATAAAAAGAAGAAACAAAATAGTCTTACACCTCAAGAAGATGGCATTCTAATTAATAATAACTGATAATTATAAAGATTTTTACGTCTGGCTATCTCAGTCGAAATTTATTACAATGGTGTGAGGGGTGTCTTATAGATACAACTGATCATTTTACAGAAGATGAAACTGAAGTTCAGAGAGATAAATAACTTGAACACATGACCACACAGCTGGGAAGTGTTCTGAACTAGTTTACTGAAGGCAGGTAAACTGGGGTTGGCACTTGTGATGGCATTGGAATTGAAGCCTACAACACCTGAGATAGAATCTTACCTCTGATGCTTATGGTGTAACTCTGGGCTAGTTAGCGTCCAGAAGGCTCAATTTCCTCATCTGCATAATGAGGGTAATAATAGCACCTATTTCTCAGGGTTATGTTTGAAGATAAAATGAGATAGCACATGAAAAATAAGCCACTGTATGAATGCTAACTATTAGTATTGTTTATCATCATCGTCGTCATCGTTGTCATCATCCTGAGGTGCCCCCAGGCCTCATTCTAGCAATAAAGTATCTGACAGAGAAGTAAAGAAGGAAGTACTCTTCCCACATGGTTTTTATATGTGTGTGTATTTGTGTGTACACACACACACACACACACACACACACACACAAATTTGATCAGCTTCTGAACAAAGTTTAAAGCCTTATGAAATGTCATACATTGTAAGTACTATTGCCAGCAGAAGAACAAGTTACCTGTGATACAGCCACACCTGCACACCTTCTGTTTTCTAATTGGCTCAGGGTCCTAGTATCCCCAAACCTAGAAATGTTTTATTTCTCACCAGATGTCCTACTGCCAATTCAAATTCAACATAGAAAAGATAGTATTTTTCTTCCATTCAATATCTTCCGTTGTTTTCATCACTCTTATTCATGAGCAGAAAACACCTCATCATACCTCACATAATCAGGAAATTTCACAAGGAAATTTCAAAATGTGTTCTTGCTCCTCATACATGCACATATAGATTGATACTTTTGTCTTGAATCAGGAAAGAGATTTGAGACTGTAACTAAGATAGAACCAAAGAAAATTTTCTCTTTTCCCTTCTTCCCACACCATGCTCCTTTCTTTCTTCACCTCTTCTCATCTCTCTTCCTTTCCTCTCTTCTCACTGTCCCTCTGTCATCCTCCCTTCTCCCCTCCTCCCCTTTTAAGTCCTCTCCTCTTCTCTTCCCTATGTCTTCTGCCCCTCACCATTCTCCCCATTAGAATGTAAGCTCCTTGAAATCTTGGGTTGGCACCCTTGCTTATATCTATATATTCATTAATTAGCACAAAGCCTGGCAAATCATAAGCAATTCATAAATGCTTTACCTGTCTATTCCCTCTCCTTATTGTTTTCACCTATTCTTTCTTCTTTCTCCTCTATTCTTTTGCTTCTTTTATAATCTTTATTATTTACCTTTCTTTCTCTCTTCTTCCCATTTTCTGTCTCCCCCCTCCAATTCTCTTCCTTTTTTTCTTCTTCCCTCTTCTTGATCTCCTTTCACCCTCTTCTCCCTTCTCTCCTCTAAATTACTCAAGAAGAAGAAGGAAGATTCCTTCTGTGAAGCAAGAATTTCCGTTTTCATGATCAAGAAGACATCTTACATCATCGGCATTGTAAGGGCCTTCCAGGCATAGGGTACAGCTAGACCCTCATACCTTCATAGAAAGCATTATGGGAAGCAATAACAGGCAACTGCTTTTCAGATTTAACCTTAAAACTTATCCATTACTTGTCTCTACACTGGAAAAATAAAATCAGGAGACCACAAGCAAACCCATATCTTAAGAAAACAACTTAAGAAAAATAATATGAGAAATCCAGGCCATTATAACCCAGATCTGTATTTCAGATTTAGTAAAATACAAATATATATCCATCAGGAATTATAGAAAGGACATTGGCTAGGCTATAATAGTCCATGCACATTTTGGATTTCCTCATAATGTGAGGAAATTAATGTGTTACTTTTCATTAAGAAATTTTTCCATTGCATTCAGAAACAAAATGGCAGTCCCTTCACCTTTGGGTAGATGAAGTACAGGGCAGTAGGCTGTGAACAGCTGGGTGTTTCCATATTAAGATATATAAATAGCACCAACTAAAAGCTTTGAGTCCTCTTCAAGGTCTTCCCCAGGCTTCCCTTAGAGGAACAGACATTTCTCTTTAAGCTAATGTAATTATGCTCATCTATCATTATCATTTCCTTCTGCACAGGCTGCCGCTCTCCAGGGCATAACAGCCCACATCCTAGATGACTCACTGCAATGTCGGTGTTACTTTTATCTTACTTTTCCTTTGGTCCCTCCACTAAAAGCACAATGACACTCTGGAAATAGAGTCGGGCCGTGAAGTCGAAGCCCAACCACCCCACTCATGGCCTGTCTGACCTTGGACAAGCCACTCTGCTCTTTTCATCTATCCCTCACCTCTAAAATGAGAGGATTGGATGTGCTGACAAGTGAAAAACAGTGAAAACACAAAACTGTGATTCCAGATTTGAAGAGGATCATTTACCCTTTCTGAGACTTGCTTTCTTTATCTGTGAAATGAAATGGTTGATCTAAATGAGCTTCAAAGACCCTCCTGCTCTCAGTCCTAGTCTCTATGATGCTAAAAACAAATGAGTACTTTCCATTGCCCTTTCAGATGTGACTAAATGACAGATTCTCAACGAGAAGTGCACAATTAGTCAAATATTTTCAATGGCTGAAGTATTTGCTGTTGGCCAAGAAAAACATAAACTAAATTAGTCTGATAGTTCAGAGAGACAATCAACTGCAACTGCGTCCAAATCTGGAGAGTTTCATAAGAATTTTTATTTTAATTTAAATATTCTCGTTTCTATATCTAGATTGTATAACTCAAGGATACATCATAAACGTTTAACGACTCATATATGCTCTATAGCAAGTACCACCCTGTCAAGCTCATAGTAGGCAGTTACTGAACACTCAATGGCTTAACACAGGATAGGATTTTATTTTGCTTTGCCAAGAATAAGAGTCCATATAAATTTGACCTCACCTGAATTTAAGACTAAATAAGAGGATGTGTAGTGTAGTGGAAAGTACTTGACTGAATCAGAGAGGACCTTGGTTCAAACACCACCTCTGACATTTACTATTTATATAGTGCTGAACAAGCTGCTTAATCTTTTGGAAACTCAATTTCTTCATCTATAAAAGGGGGATAATAGTCACTATAGTACCTGTCTCACAACAGAGTCTAAATCAAAGAAGAATTCCATGTTAATTATAAGATTCTTCATGCTTCTAGAAGATACTATTTACATGTTTTTAGATGTCTAGAACCTCCTAAATGAGATCCAGAATTTCTAAAAGGAACTTGGGTCAAATATGCACTCAGGGAAAATCAATAGATAGAGATTGCCTCGTGTCCAAAATCTGATTGCAACTTGTACATAAAATAGGTTTATCAGTATAACCATATTGGACAGATGATGTGGGTGAATATCTGTTTCTAGATTTGAACACGAGAAAAATGGGTTAGATTTCCTTTATGGAACTGTTAAGTGTTGAAGAAACATATACGTGAAATATAGATAGATATGCACACACCTATATATGTGTGTGTATGTATGTATATATACACATATATGTTTATATATGTGTGTGTGTATACACTCTGCACTCTGTGTTTTAATGTAATTTATTATCAATTCTAAATCCAAGCATTTATAGCATAGAGAGAGAAATATCCAAAAGGGCACAAGGGTCTCATGCTCAGACACTAAGATGATATGAGATGTTTACTGGAATCCTGAAAAAAGATGATGTCATGATGAATGAAAATATACTTTGGAGTTAACTTTCCCAAACTATAGTCACTTAACCTTGAACTAGAACCATTTAATTCTTTCCTTGGCCACTCCACATCCACATCCACCCCAAGGACTGAAATGTCTTCCTCTCTTTGTTTTAGTCCACTTTTTATTTTTTATTTTTTGGAGGGAGGGAAGGCAAGGCAGTTGGGCTTAAGTGACTTGCCCAAGGTCACATAGCTAGTAAAAGTGTGTCAAATGTCTGAGGCCGGATTTGAACTCAGGTCTTCTTGACTCTAGGTTGGTGCTCTACTCACTGTGCCACCTACTCGCCCCTGTCTTCCTCTCTTTTATCAATATCTTCATCCCTGAGTGGGAAAACGGAAACTTCCCTGACATGGGTTTGGTATCAAACACTTCAAGAGGGTGGAAAAGTAATGATGTTAATGAGGAAAAAGTCCAATTTTGCATTCCTTGGGGCATTCACCTTTGTTCTTCATCTTTTACACTTTTTTTTTCTAAAGTGAAATATCTGGAAAGGACTTTCTGATGGACAAAATGGTTCTTAATATTTTAGTTGAATTTTAAAAGTTGAAAATATTAAGTTGAATTTAATATTTTCAGGTAAACTAAAAAATGTTTCAGTGATTTTTAATGACTTCCCAAACTTTCTCCTGAATAAAAGCAGCTATTATGAAGATGATGCAGTAGAGTAGCAAGTCCTGGAGTTAATAACAATTCATCCACAAAGTTTATTAAGTGTCTACTGTGTTCCAGGCCTTGAACTAGGCAATAGACAAAACTGAAAGAGCCTTTGCTCTCGAGGATCTTACATTCTATTAGGGGAGGCAACATGCATATACAAAATAGGCACAAGTTAATTTGAAGGGTGTTGGATGTCATGGTATGTGCAATGTAAGAAAGCTTCCATATACTTATAGTGAAGGCTTAAACAGGAGAAGGGGCATTAAATACCAGAAAGTGGGAGTCATTTTTCTGAGGAATTTCTGGAGTGAGAATAAGGGATAACTAATTCCTTACTGCTCTGGCATGCACCCAGTATCAAAAGAGCTCAAGAAAGGTCACTGGAACTTTAGAGGGACTTTTTCAGAAGTATTTAATGGAAGAAAACAAAGAACATGTAGGATTAGAAAGAACAAACGAGCAGTAGGGCCTACACCATTGGAGGTTTCTCCTGTGTCAGTGAGATCCAACCTCCATAAAAGGAAAGTAATGCATTACCCACTGCACAAAGTTGCTATGAAGTTTAATTGGGATAATAAATAATAATGTGTGAATAGCCTCAAACTGCTCTATGTGGTAGTTCTTATTGTTCAGGGGATGTATAATCACATCTTCATAGGGACTGCTTCCAATTAATCAACAAACATTAAGCCCTTTCTATGTGTTAGGCGTTGTGCTGGGCACAGGGGATAGGACGACGAAAGTGAAAATCCCTTCCCCCACTGAGCTTACAGTCTACCAGAGGAGGCAATATGTACACATGTAAATATATACAAATTATATACAAAATATTGTGAAGCAATATTTAGGGGAGAGGTACTAATAGCTGGGGGAGGGGACCAGGAAAGGATTCATGTAGAATGTGGCAATTGGATTGAGTTTTGAAGGAAATGAGGGATTCCAATCACAACCCAGTCTTTCATCCTCTTCAGTTCTTGAACATATTCTTCCATATACTCTGTATAGAGAATTTCCTCAATGAGTAGTAAGTCCACCTGTTAGTCTTTGAATGTTTTATGAAGAGCAGTGCAGTATTTGCACTGGCTTTCTGTCTTTATACATGAATAGCCATCTCCTTACTGGAGTCTACATGACCTTGTTGAAATACTGAAGTGACTTTTATCATGCATTTCATTGTTGCTGTTAGGCTGAAGCCCCTTTGCATACCACATGACTTTCAACTCCCATGGTTGCTTTAAAATACCAATATTTTGGCCAAAAGGGAGGGAGGATAGAGCCTGCTCTCTAAGTGAAGAATTATAAAAGATCAAGGCTTTGACTATATTTTTCCTTCCTTCCTTCCTTCCTTCCTTCCTTCCTTCCTTCCTTCCTTCCTTCCTTCCTTCCTTCCTTTCTTCTTTCCTTCCTCCTTTCCTTTTTCTTTCTCTTTCTTTTTTCCTATATACTTTCTGAATCTATGATGTTATTGGTAAAAAAAACAGGCTAGTAAAGAAATTCCCTTTATTGATATATATTGGTACATGCTCCAAAATTTGTAATATCAGAGAGTTGCCTTAAGCACTTTGAGGTTAGGTGACTTGTTCAGAGTCCCATAGAGAGTATAGAGGAGGGAGTTGGGGGTAAAGAAGAGGAAGAGACTTGAACCCAAGCAATCTTGACTCAAAGGCCAGCTCTAAGTACTATGCCAAGCTGCTTCTCATCTCAATTTCATTTAGTCAAAATCTGATTACCTGATGTCTTTTAAAACATACTGCCTCTAATATTCACTGGATGTGCAACCATTGGAGGGAGCAGGAGTCAAATAACTTCTCTGTAACACAATTTTCTCCTACATGAAACACAGATAATAATAACCATTAAGACCTATCTAGCAGTGTAAGTGTAAAGTTCAATTGAGACCAAATATTTAGAGCGCTATCAGGCCTTAAAATATATCCTTTCCAGCTCTAAAACCATGATAAACACAAGACTTCCCTTGACTGGAAAAGACATATCTATCAACACTTCCCTGGTGCTACTCACCTCCTCCGTGACTTTCTAAATCAAACATTCTTTCTATTCACTTCTCCTTTGTACATGTATTCTCCTATTAGAATATAAGCTCCGTGATGGCTGATGATATGCACTCTCTCACAATTGTATTTATATTACATGTGCTCAGCACAGTATTAGACACACGGCAATTAATATTTTTTATTCAACCATTCATTCCTGTAAATACCTTTCCTTGCTATTCATATTAATGTTGAGGTGGCCTTGCCCCCAAAGCTCCCCAAGCCCACCTCACTTTCTTTCAAATAAGTTACTGGCTATTTACAGAGAATGAAAAAAATCTAGTGGATTCTAGACTCTGTGAACACAGCTGCCCTGCTTTCCCTGGGGGGAGGGGAGGAGAAGCAAAAGAATAGTGACCAGAGTCCCCAAAGTGGACCTAAGGGTAATGAGAAAAGCTACAATAACAAAGCAGCAGCCATTCTAATGGATGAGAGGAAAGATACGCAAGGGCCCTTAATCAAAGCTGAGCTCATTTTTAATGTGTTAAAATACCCCCAAATGCTCCCTGGTTTTCATCAACCTATTTAGACAGAATAATAGAAATTGAGACTGGGAAGGGGCCTCAGTGGCCCTCTGGTTCAGCCCATGTATCAAAAGAATACCCTCCCTAAACATCTCCAGACAAGTGTCCAGCTTGTCACTGAAGTTTTCCAAATATGTCTTCTTTTCTGAATGTGCTGACTTGAGAATGTAACCCATGGATGGCTATCAGTCAAAGCCTTTTTCCAACACTGTACAGTGATAACAATTCAAAGACAAGAAGCTTCTCAATGCTTTGCAACTATATGGAATCCATGGAAATATAGTATATTAAATAGCTGTGCCAGAGAGTACTAACACTGGGAATTTTTCCATTTTAAAATACTTAGTTCAGTTAATGTAGATCTGTAGAAAAGGGGAAGACATTATAGTGTTGTTTTTGCTAACACAAAGCCAGAAACAAAAGATAGCGCAATGATTGAATGAATTGTAGTAATCAAAGTTAACGGGTCATTGCTGCACCACAGACAATGAAGTCTATGAAATACCTAGAGAAATATGGGAAGATATAAGATATGATGCAGGTGGGAGATAACAGATGCAAAACAATAACATACACAAAGACCACAACAATATAATTAAAGATAATTTAAAAGGAAAAAAAAAACTCCAGTCCAATACAAGGACAATCCATCCCTTTCTTCAAGTTCTCAGGCTCCATCCCATACCTCTTGCCTCAACCATCAGAAGCCTCTCCTACTTGGTCTTCCAGACCCTCTCTCCCCTCACCAAGCCAACCTCCACTGGTACAAAGTTGATAATCCTAAAGCGCATGCCTGACTATACCACAACCCTCTTCATGATGCTTTGATAGGTCCCTATTGTGTCCAAGATAAAGGAACTTGGAGAACACCGTTCAGGTATCAAGTGGACTAGATAATCAGTAAGGACCTTTCAAACTCTTAAATTCTATATAACCTCTTTTAGTGACCTTTACATCATCAGGCAGCCAGGTGACATAGCAGATAAAATGTTGTCCCTGTAGTCAGGAAGGCCTAAGTTCAAATCCTGCCTTAGACACTTACTAGTTGTGTGATCCAGAACAGATCACTGAACCTCCCTGAGCTTCAGTTTCTTCATCTCTAATATGGGGATAATGATAGCACCAAAAAGCCAGGGTCGTTGTGAGGATTAAATGAGAAAATGTTTGTAAAACGCTTTGCAAATCTTAAAGTTACTTAAAAGGATGATGATGATATGACTTTAAGCTTTCTTTCCAGACTGATTTCACATTATTCTTCTCATATATTATACATTATGGCCAAATATGGTGTATTTGTGGCACTTCGTACACAACATTCCACCTCCCGCCTCACTGCCTTTGCATAGACTGCCTTTCACACAAAGAAGAATTTCCTTGTTCAACTCTATTTCTTGGAAATCCTTGCTCCCTTCCAGTACAGATCGAGTGCTACCTCCTACAAAGTGTGATCTTAATTTTATAATTGTTAAATCTCCCTTGCCCCCAAATTACCCTGTATTAATTTTTTCTATATGGTTTGTATTTATATATAGACATACCTGTGTATGTATTCATATATGTATGTATATATATGCATATATACATATACATACACATACATATATACTTATCCTCCCCTCCAAATAGAATGTAAGCTTCTTGAGGGAGACTATTTCATTTCTTTACTGTTTCCCTAGCACCTGATGTGCTTGACACAGAGTAGGTGCCTAATAACTGCTCGCCGAATTCTAATATGTTGCCTTATAATCATGCCCAAATTACACAATACACTTCTCCTTTCTATTAAAAAGCAAGAAGCTCACTAATTTTTTTCAGGAGGGAAGTATTTTGGGAAGAGGATATGGTTTAGGTGTTTATTGAGGAGTGTCTATTGTATGAAAACAAAGTATAACAACACATTTTAAACCAATTAAATCAAATTTATCATTTTCAATCTTTCCATTTCAAAGGCCACCCAAGAGCTTTTCTTCCTTCTAAGATTGCCATTCAATACTTTATCTTAATTATTTTTCTTTTCAAAAGAAAAAAGTCTCTCTTTAGCTTCTAGAAATGGAGGGTCTTTCATTCTGCTAGTTAATTTTCTTCTTGTTTCATAAACCTGAAAAAATTCTTAATTTTCCTGAGCCATCTCCCATGTAGATCAGAATGTTTAAATTCCTTTTTTATCCAAATCATAGGTGTAAAAAAATCATATATTTTTTTTCTACTGAATATTAAGTTTTTTCTAATGTTCAGGCTGAACAGCTGAGATTTCATTTAGTTGCCATTGGGGAACAATTGTCTTCTTACTGAGTCCTAATGTTGAGGTACATCCATGCCTCTGACCTTGTTCCTTCTTTCTTAGTTTTCTACACTTCGTATCTTGGCAATTTTATCTACTCCCACACTTTCAGTCATCACCCTTATCACATACATCTCAAATCTAGATCCCCATCCTCAGGCTGTCATGGATCCTAGGCCCACATTTCCAGTTACTTGCTCCATATCTCTACCTGGTTGCCTTGGCACTACCTTGAGCTCCAAGACCATGCTGATGGATTCCAGCTTGCACTAAAAAAAAAATGGACTGTCTGACATTTGGGGTCATTGTCCTCTCTCCTTTTAATAAGTCAGAAAAATGAATACAAAAAGTTAACATTGGCCTTGTTTTCATTTCTTCCCTCTGTCTCATCACTAAATAAAACAGAAAACATGACTAGCTTATAAGATCCAATATTTTCTCTTTTAAAAAAAAATTGTTTCTGGTACATCGCTCGCCTCCAGCCAAAATCCTGACAGAATGCATTTCCTCTTCACTTTAGGGCGATGACAGCTCCAAATGGATTCATGCAAATCAGCTGCAGAGCTAAAGGATGGGCAAGGATGGGCTCTCTTATGTGGAATTCATTTTCCATGGTTGGCCCCTCCCATGGCCCTCTATCCTTTATCTATTTTTAAAAGGTCATTGCCAATTTAAAAGATTCTGACCCCTGCAAGTGGCAAACCCACATCATTAGTCACCAAGAACAATGCAGACCAGCCCCATTCCCAGGGGCTCAAAAGCCTTCATCTTTGAAAAATCCAGGCACAAGCTTTGTATAACTCAAGGTGGTGAGATAGGGAGGAAAAGACAAGCAAAACAGTTCAATTCCTTTGATTTTTTTTCTCAGTGCTGACTTAAGCATAACATAAATAGCTTGAGAAAGAAAAGTTCTGTCCACGATACCTTGATGGTGATAGGTTGGCCTTTCTCCTCACCTTTTACTTGCTATTCTTTTGGTAAAGAAAATAGTTGAATTTAGTAAAACAATCAGGTAGCAAGGGGTCCCTTTTATTTCAAAACTGTTGTCTTTGCTTTATTTTATATTGTGTGCCCCATGAGGTTAAAATCGCCAAGGAATTGATGACTAAGTAGGCTTTCAATTGATGACAGCCCCTCTGAACTTAGGCTGGTCCTCAGGAAACATTATAAACTGCCAGTTTTGAGTTCAGAGTCATATTCGAATTCAGAACCTGCCTGAGCTTGAGTTACATTGGCATAACCTTAAGAGCAGGTCTGCCCTCCAAGTTTCCTTTGGTCTCAATGTCTAGAAATCTGAGAGACGTCTCTCTTCATATTGCATGGACTCCTGTGGCTGCTCTATGGGATGACATGAAGGAGATTCACATACGGATCAGAGAGGGCGGGGAATTCTGAAATGACAAAATCACAATTTCACCAAAGTAACACAAAGCCTTTGGTTATTTTAACTTTTATTTTTTTGGCAAGGGATAGAGAACTGGGCCTGGAGTCAGAAAGACTTTTCTCTTCCTGGACTTTAGACGCTTTCTAGCTATGTGACCCTGGGCAAGTCACTTAACATTGTTTGCCTCAGTTTCCTCTTCTGTAAAATGAACTCAAGAAGGAAATGGCCAACCACTACAGTATCTTTGCCAAGAAAACCTCATATGGCATCACAAAGTGTTGGACGCTACTGAAACCACTGAACAACATGGGCCCTAAGGAGTTAGTTAGGCTTTGAGGTGCCAATAATTTAGTCATAGAGACTTGAATGGGAATAGGCTAAATGCACACTGCTTTTAGGGGAAATATTTTATAAAATGGCATCAAGAAGCGAGGGGGTTGATCAATGGATTTGGTGGCTGCTATCGACTTGGTTGGCTGTAATGTATCAGTGAACTGAAGGGCTTTCAAATGACAATTACACAGGTTCAACGGAGAGACAGTATGGGATAGCAGATAGGCTGCTGAACCTAGAGTACAAATCTCCTCCCATTTATTAGCTGTGTTAAACAAACCTCTCTCAGACTCAGTCTCCTCATCTGTTAAATGGGGAATGGAATAACACCTACCCCACCAGACAGCTGGGAGAGCCAAGTGAGATGATGTCTGCAAAACGATCTGTAAACCTTAAAGTTCTATATAAATACTAGTTATGATAACTATCGCACCTCAGACACTTACTAGCTGTGGGATGGCGGGCAAGTCACTTCATCCTCTTCTGCCTCAGTTTCATTATCTGTACAGTGAGGGGATAGAACTAGATGACTTACGGTGCCTTCCAGTTCGAAATCTATGATTCTATGAGGAAACATTGAGGATGTTGTCAGAGATGTATGACAGGATGGGGTGGGGAGAGGGCCATGGACTAGTTACATAGAAAAGCAGGGGAGAAAGTTAAACATGACGTTTTCTCCTTTGCTGCCCATGCAGTTTCAAGAGGAAAGGCCTCAAACATGTTGGATGGATGTTCCACCGAGGATTTGGGGAGGGGAAAAAGAAAAGGGGGGAAATAGAGGCAGTAAACCCCCTCCCCTCCTAGTTTGAATAAAGGGGTGAAGCATAGTGGCTTCAGTGTATGAGGCTTTATATTTCATCCTGTCTGAAAAGAACATTTCTCTGAGCCCATTGCCACCTCAAGCTCTCTCTTCATACTCTCCTCACTTTCACTGTCAAAGTTTGGCAAGGATTAGTTTGTCCTTGTCTCTGCTTCCTCACCACTTACTCCTCACCCCATGCAATCTGGCTTCCATCCTTACCGCTCTACTGGGGAAAAACTACAGAGTTGTTCTTTTGACCGTAGGATCATAAATTTCTTAAAATTGGAAGAGATCTTGGAGGTCTTCATCAAGTCAGCTCCTTTAGTTTGCAGATGAAACAGGCTGTGAGAGGTTAAGGGAATTTTCTCATGTCACCCCAGCAGTAGCCAGGCTTCCAACCCCAGTCTTCTGAGTCCATATTCACTGCTCTATCTCCTGCACCATTCTGCTTCTCAAAAGCCCAAAAGCTCAAAAGCATTCTTTCTTTCTTCATCCTTCTTGACATCTCTGCAGCATCTGATAGCCTGAACCACTCTCTCCTTCTTAATACCCTCCCTTGTCCTCATGACATACCTGACATGACTCTCCTCTTTCCAGTCTCATCATGCCTTTTCTGTCTCATGTTGCTTGCTAGCTTCCTCATTCTTCTTAATCTTGAGTATCCCCTAAGCTTCTGCCATAAGCTATCTTTTCTTCTTTTTCTCTCTCTACTCTCCTTTACTAGTGTCATCCAATACCAGTGACTAAATGATCACTTCTATGCAATCCATGAGCAAATCTATACCTCTAAACACAAGTGCATGCATAGTATCATCAGACTCCATACCTTCTTGATACCTCCAGCTGCATCCCTTAAATCACCTTGTTATAGGTTTTGTATACAAATGTAAATATACAGGTTTTTCTCCAGAAGCATCTAAATTGTAGGAATTGTTTCATTTTTGTCTTTGTTTTCATAGTGTCTAGCACAGTGTCTGGCACAGCGTAGGTACGTAATGTGTAACCTTGGAGCCATCCACTCTGTCCTTCATTCCAGAAATCTAGTGAAATGCCAAATCTACTCCACAATAAACCTTTTATACTTCTTCTCTTTTCTATTCCCATCGTGACCCTGGTTTGTGTCCTTATCTCTTTTCACTTACAAAAGCCTTCTAACTGATTTTCCTGTCTTTAGTTCCTCCAATATACATTTAATTCTTAAAGTCCTGATCCAATAAATCATCTTAATATATCAATCTGATCACCAATCTCCTTTTCTCAAAAAACTTCCCATGGCTCCCCATTTTCTAATGAATAAAACTTAGCTGCCTGATACTGGTATTCAAGGACATAGCTCTAACATAACTTATCAGACTCATTTCAAACTACTTCCCTTTGTAAAATTGACACTCCTGGTAAATCAGACCATTCTTAACTCTCAAAGCTCTCATTTAGAGTTCTCATGAATCTGCACCATCATCCTTGCTTGGAATAGACACCCCTGCCCAACTGGAAAGTACTTTCTCCTCCACAATTCCCCACCTACCTACTCCTCCCCTCCCAGAACCCATCCGTGCTGCTCAAAGATTCACAGGACTTGGACGAAATGGGAATCACCAACTTTATTTCTTCTGGTGGGATGGAGGACCACCATACCTTATCACCTTCCCTGCTATGATGTCCTAAGGCCCTCCAGACCTTAATATCATCCCTGTCTTTTTGCCCTCCAGACCCCCAATGTTGTAATATGGTCTAGTAATGTAACCAAAGGATCTCTGGCTCTTGCCATCCACCCTGACACTCAGCCCTCAGGGTTTCTGAGCTTTTCCATCCTCTGCACAACTGAACTTTCTTCTCTGTTGTCTCCTCCTATGAGAATACGAGGTTCTTGAGAGTCAGGACTGTATTACAGTTTCCATCTGTAACCCCAGAGCTTAACACAAGTCTTGGCACATAGTAAGTACGTAATGAGTGCTTTTTCATTCATTTCATTAACTTATTCATCTCTTGAGGCCCTCCCTGTGGTCATAAGATCCTGTGATGGACTGATCCTAATTCAGGCATCATCCCATGAAGCCTTTCCTGATCCTAAAGTGGAAATGAGCTCTTGCTCCTCAAGGGCCTGGCAGCATTTTTCCTTGCCCTCTTCTTTGCTCTGACCACCCTGTATTTCATATCCTTACTGTTGATGTTCAAGTCATCCCTCCTGTTTGATTTTAAATTCTCTGAAGGCAGGTTCTGCCTCATATCTGCATGATGAGATATCCCTAGAATACAGCACAGTGCCTCATAGATGGCAGCTACTTCTAAGTGTTTAGTAAATCGAACTGGATGGAATCTTGTTTTTTTTCTTTTTTTCCATCAGTCTCTTTTGCCTCCTTCTGGGTCCTTGGCTATGTCCTGAGATCGTCTAACAAGGGACCTCTCAATAACTGAGGGCTTCTTTTGTTTCTATCCTCTCTCTAAAGCATCCACAATGAGCCCAGGTTTCTAGCAACCAAGTAACTGTTGGTTTTTAGGTTTAATTCAATCCCCCACAGGTCATGGTTTATGTGCAATGACCTTCTCTAAAGGAGATGAAGTCAGGGAGCCTTGCAGGCTGTGATTTATGAAGGCAGGTCTAGTGTGCTCTTACAAGCTCCCAATTGCTTTTGCTTCTGGATGGATGGCCTGATATTTCCAAGTTAAAGATCTGCGCCCTAGCCCCACTGGAGTGCTATGTTCCAGGATCTGCGCCCTAGTCTCACTGGAGTAGCATGCTCCAGGCTCTGCGCCCTAGCCCCACTGGAGTGCTATGTTCCAAGATCTGTGCCCTAGTCTCACTGGAGTAGCATGCTCCAGGATCTGCGCCCTAGCCCCACTGGAGTGCTATGTTCCAGGATCTGCGCCCTAGTCTCACTGGAGTAGCATGCTCCAGGATCTGTGCCCTAGCCCCACTGGGGTACTATGTTCCAGGATCTGTGCCCTAGTCTCACTGGAGTAGCATGTTCCAGGATCTGTGGATAAATTAGAATAAGAAGGATTCCCACAGAGAGCAGAGATTAAAGCTTTACACAAATAGCTGATTTCTACTGGATACATTACCAAAAGACACGACTCACTTCATTCATTCATTCAGTCAGTCAGTCAGTCAACAAGCATTTACTAAATTCTACTATATATCAGACACTGTGCTAAATGCTAGGATATAAAGTCAAAAAGTAAACATTTTCTATCCCCAAGGAACCTACAGTCTACTGGAAGAAAACATACACAGATAGGTCAAGGCAAAATATATCCAAAATAAATATGGGGAGAGAAAAAATTTGACAGGGAGTAGCGAACTAGAGGTGGATCAGAAAAGGCATGTCTAGGAGATAGTGCTTAAACTTGGCCTTCAGGCAGCCTTTTCCCAACTACCATTCACCTGTACCCCTGAATTTTGTAAAAACTAGTCCATCATACTCAAGAGGAGGACTTTGCATGAAGCTGAGGAGGAAAGTGATCGCCCAAAAGTGAGAAGGATGCAGTTTTTCCAAACTGCTCTCTTTGTCCACTTCCCTCCCCACCAGATGGCCAGGTAGTAGGGTCATTATGTTCATCTTCTTTATGCTAATGGGTTGTACTTGCTAGCAATTTTATTGGGGATGACTGTGGAAATGTCCTTTGGTATTCTCCATATAGTCAGAGAAACCAGCATTGAAGCTAATGGAGAGAAGAAAATCACTCTAATTCCTTTATTTTTATTCTCCACCAGATAGTTGGCAAATAGAAGTCTCTGTAACCCAATCTGTACATGAGGAAAATCATTCTTATCTATAACAGCAGCTTTCTAAGAAGAGTCAAGTTTAAGTAAATGGCAAGATTTTTTTCAATTTTCCTATTTAAGAATTTTTTTAAAAATAACCAATATAACATTGGAGGTTTCAGAGTTTTAATGATCCTCAAATGTGCTGGGTATGCTGGAACAAGGTGATTCATTCCCATTCTCTTTCTTTCCACTTTCTGATTCTTATGTGCTTTATAATTGAATAAGCTCACTGTGGCCTATCAACAGTCATTTTGTACTTAGCTCTAGAAAGAAAAAAGTCCAGGAGAAGCAGATTGCATGATTCAAGTTTTATTTTGTAGCTGCTTTCAGGAGTCTATACTTTGCTCTCCAGTTTTGGGTTAAGGTTCTCTGCATACACAGATATAAAATTTAATAGAACTGTTATTTTAGAGAAAATGCACCTTGGTTATTTGAAAGCTTAATTTAAGTCTGGCTTTCTGAAGTCTGTGATCTTCCTGCATCCTATGGGAGCAAAAAGGATGTGTAATTCAAGTGCAAGGAAAGAGACATCTTTATTTTAAAAGGTGTTTCCAAGACTGAGGGATTTAAACAATGGCCAATTAAGTCTTCTCACAGAGAAGGAGGAAGTTCTTCCAGCTCCCTCACAGGAAAAGAGGAGGTGGCAGCTCCCTGAAGGTGTGGCTCCCCTCTGGACCCAATTCAACCTAGCACCCCCACCAAGCTCAAACTGTTATCTTGGTATTCAGTTCTGGGCACCACAATTAAGGAAAGGTATTGAGAAGCTGAAAAGTGTCCAAAGGCGGTTAACCAGGATGATGAAGAGTGTCAAGTTCAAATTATGTAAAGTTCCATCAAAGGATCAGAGGGATTTAATCCCAAGTGGAAACGAGATTGTATAATATAATAGTATTTGGAATGTAAGGCATGTATTCCCAGAGAGAGACATATTAAACTGTTGATTATGTGCCCACACCCAGAAGTCCCTTCAACAAACTGATTAATTCATTAATTCACCATCAGAGACAGGAATTCACATTTTATAAAGAGATACTGGTTCATCGCACTTCATTAACACTTTAACATTTACCACCTGTGGTTACATTGTTAAACTAGGTTTTGGAGGGTCATCACATGGAAATATGCTTCTACTTCAGAAGGAATAATGAGGAGCTATGGGTGAAAAATTCAGGAAGATAGATTTAGGGGGTTGTTTGGGGTTTTTGTTTGGTCAGTTTTTTGTCTATATGTTTGCTTTTGGCCCAAACTGTGGTTTGGTGTATGGGATGTCAGTACGGAAACCTTCTTCCGCTAATTCAAATCAGTAAGTCACCTATAACATATCATCTTAGACACCTGCATGAGACAAGAAAAAGAAATTGAGGGAATAAGCATGGACGAGGGAGGAAAAAATATTGCTTTGTATAGGTGGTATGCTTAGAGAATCATATGGAGTAAATTAAATCATATAGAGAAAATATCATATAGAGTAAATTAAAAGTTAATTTACAAAGGCATGGGATATAAAAATTAATCCATAGGAAAAAAAATCAGCATTTCTATATTTTAGCAACAAATCTAAGTAGGAAGTGGAGAAAATCCATTTAAAATAACTTCAGAATGTATGAAATCCTTAGGAGTCTACATGCCAAGACATACACGGGAACTATATGAATCCAAGTACAAAACAGTCTTTACATAAATACAGACTGACCTAAATAATGGGTAGAAACATCAGTTGATCATGGATAGGCTGAGCCAATATAATGAAAACAATAATACCATCAAAATAATTTACATAATCAATGCCATACGAATCAGATGGCCAAAAGATTATTTTGTAGAACTAGAAAAAATAATACAAGTTATCTGGAAGAACAAAACCTCAAAACTCTCAAGGGAAATAATGGAAAAAAGTCAGAAGGGGGTCTAGCAGTACCACATTTCAAACTATACTATTAAGCAATAAGCATCAAAAAGATTTGGTACTATTTACAAAATAGAGATGTCAATCAGTGGGACAGATTAGACACACTACACATAGAAGCAAAAGCAGCTCTCAATAACCACATGAAAAAAATTGCTGCAAACCATTATTAGAAAAATGTAAATGAAAGCAGCTCTGAAGCAACTCTTGATCTCAGGTCATTGTGATTTCCAGGCCAGATCTTTTTCAATGCTCAGTGCCCATCCTGATAGTTCGTCCTTGTACCTCAAGGACTTGGGAACACTTAAAAGAAAATGAAAAAAAAAACTGGAGGCTTTGGGTGGAAGGAATACTCATAGACTACAGACAGAGCTGTGAATACTTCTGGCAATTTGGGGAAATTGGAACTATATTCAAAAAATTAGTAAAATAAGTAAAACTTTTGACCCAAGAAGGCCAGTAGTAGACCTATACCCCAAGAAAATCAGAGAAAGAGAAAGAGAATCCATATGTTCAAAATTATTTATAGCAACTCTTTTTGTAGTAGAAAATAATTGGAAGGAAATGGAATGCCCATCAATTGGGGAATGGTAGAACAAATTATGCCTTATGAATGTGACGAATTATTTTCATTCTGTAAGAAATGATGAAAGGGATCACTTGAGAGGAACCTGGGAAGCCTTGTATGAACTGGTGCAAAATAAAGTAAGCAAAACAGGAACAATTTATACAGTAATGGCAATTATGTAAAAAAAAACCTGTAAGACTCTAAATGATACAACAACCATCATGATTGCAGAAGATTAATGACCAAGTATGCTACCCACCTCTATTCATATATGTAGATATGCACACACAAACACACACACATATGGAGAGAGAATATATTAGATTTTGTTTTGTTTATCTATGTATATTTGTTATACAATAGCTATTCATATTTATTATGAATATTATTCAATATTATTCCATATTGAGGGTTAGAAGGAAGAGAAAATTTATTTTTGTTCATTGAAAATTCATTGAGAGCAGTGAGGTGGTACAGTAGATAGAGCATCAGGCCCGAAGTCAGAAAGACCTGAATTTAAATCCAGCTTCGAAGGCTTACTAGCTATGTGACCCTAGGTAAGTCACTTAACCTCTGTTTGCCTCAGTTTCTTTATCTATAAAATGGAGGTAATAGTAGTACCTACCTCCCAGGGTTGTTATGAGAATTGAGATAATAATGAGGTACTTAGCATATAGCAAATGCTGTATAAATATTAGCCATTATTATTTTTGTTGTTGAAAAATTACCTTAAAACAGAGATGACTGAGACAGTAAGGGCTTAAGTGACTTACCCTTCACTCTCAGCTAATATATGTCATGGGTAGGACCTGAACCCAGTTTTTCTTTCTCCAAGGCAATCCCCGTATCCATATACCATAATATCCCTCCAGATTCAGGATTGGCATCAGAAGAATAAACTTCCCCAAAATTAGTGAAATCTAAAATTGCAATAGATTGGTTCAAAAGGTTTGGGGAATATTAAAAACAAGAAAGCTCCTAAAGTCCATTCCAAGTTGTAATGTGCAATTCCATGAATTCACATGGAGGTTGAACTCATAGAGGTTGCACACATATCCAGCCCCTCTGAGTCTCAGATAGGTTAAACCGCTTAGCTACAGTCACTCAGAAAATAATTGGCAAGAAATAATGTGGCAACATGGGAAAAAGTTCTGGATTTGAGGTCAAACAATACGCCCAAAAAGAGAATTAACATAGGTTCTATTTCAGGGAAAAATGTTTCCAGACATTTTCAGTGTTTTAGCTTCCTAGATAATATAAGAAGCTATTTAATTAAGACAACAAAAATGTCTCGTCTACAGCGTAACAGGCACCGTGCTAATCACAGGAGATACAAAGAAAGGCAAAAGGCGATCTCTGCCCTCAACGAGCTACCAGTCTAATGAACTCTGTTACAGAGCTTGGGGCTCTAGGATGCTTCCAGGATCCTCTTTCTTGACTGTGTATGTATGTTAGTTGGTATATCAAGGAAAAGAAAAAAACATAACAAGAATAGAGTCAGGATCAATGCCAGAACTCACTCAAGCCATCATATCAGAATATGTAGCTGGAGCCATGTACCAAAGATGCATGTGGGAGGTGAAGAAATGAGGAGAAACAAGGACTAGTATTGCTCTACCTCTCTGCTTTTCCCTTTAAAATTGCCCAACTCCTAGTTTTCATGGACAAGGTCAAAACCAGAGAAAACCATTGACTGGGTAAATATGCACACTTGGTTTGAGGAGTGATGACTGAGATGAAGGCAGAAGGGGACAGCAAAAGACAATGAGCCAGCATCTGGACAGTGAGACTGCCATTAACTAGGTATGCAACTGTTGTAGTGGAAAGACCACTAGTTTGGAACCAGATGATCAAGTTTGAATATCCCCTTTGTCATTTACTTTGTGTATGACCTTGGACAAGTCACTTATTTTCTCTGAATGGTAGTTTCTTTATAAAAGGAGAGGGTTGAACTAAATGATCTCTAAGTTTCCCTCTAACTTTTCTATACAATCTGATGATTCTTCCCTCCCTAGCACTCACTTATAAAATGATAGGATTGCACCCTAATGTCTTCTCCAGTTCTAAACTTCTGTGACATATGATTTATGGTTTCTGGCAGAGTTTTTGCTGCCTGATTTCACATTCAAGGCCACATTTTTTTCCCTTCAGTATGGATAATTCAGACCTCCAGGGTAGTAGTTTTTAGAGCCCATGAGCTATGTTATTTGAGGCTCTGACTACATTTGGTAGAACTAAGTTCGGAGAAATGAGCAGAGTATTTCTCAAATTGTAGTGGGGTTCTTGTGTCCTGCCTATTTACACAGAGAAAAATTACTTTCTTTCTATTCAACGTGAACTAAGAGAAGGCATTAGGCAGTGCAGTGCTGGCAAATGCATAGCAATCAGCTCCCTGGATACCCACAACACACTTCAGTT
This sequence comes from Phalanger gymnotis, assembly GCA_028646595.1. Taxonomy (NCBI): domain Eukaryota; kingdom Metazoa; phylum Chordata; class Mammalia; order Diprotodontia; family Phalangeridae; genus Phalanger; species Phalanger gymnotis. The sequence continues at coordinate 13,809,820 of CM053624.1, forward strand.
TAATCTGTGTTATAGACATTTTTCTCCACCACTTTTTTAAATCTAGATAATCAACAAAATTATAAATCAAGGGGCTGGTTGGTAGCCGAATTCGGAGGTAG
>CM053624.1:13818800-13835954 GCA_028646595.1 Phalanger gymnotis
CTCTCCTATTAAATTGTAGTCTTGTGGCCTCTCATCTGTCTTTATATCCTCAATGCTTTGTAAATAGTATGTGTTCAATGAATGTTTTTAATTGACATCATTGTATCCTAGAGAACCTTGAAAGCCATTTTAGACTTACTTTGGTAGGGAGCCATCGCAGGATTTTTAAGGAAGACTGTGACATGATCAGAGCTGAAGCCTTTGTCTCATGGGGTGTCTGGGGTATTCAGGGAGGACCTCTAGTATGAGGGCTTGCCAAGACCTTCAGGGCTGCTCATCCACCTTTCATGTCCACTTGTCGCCTGACTCTTACCTGTGCTCCAAGAAGCTATAGCATGCACAGCAGCCACACCCTGCTAAACCATGTCAACCAGATGGACTAAGCCAGGTTGAAAGTAGCTGATAGGCCTCAATCCCATCTTTCTCTAGTGGAATGGGCAGATGAGTATAATTTCTTCCAACAGACATAATGGGGGCTTAAGCAGATGCTGTGGAGTGCTTAGAGCTTGGTGAGACATGAAAGATGCCAAGGTCATCCAATGAATCCCCAGCCATTGCTAGTAATCTTGACTTTTGCTTTGCCCCTGGATTTCAAGGACTCTGGAAAAGAGAGAGAGATTTTATGGAACTCTGCCTCACTTAAAACCAATTCACATGCAAATCAAGACCTCAACCCATGAAGTCATTGTTCCTATTTGAAAATAAGGGACAAACAACAACTTGGTTCATAGTAGTGTGTAAGGTCAATAGGAAGGAGCAGAGACCACAGCAGCACTGCAGCAGTAGTCATAGTCCCCACGCAGACTGTGTCTTTAAAGTTTTAATCTCAGAGAATAGAAATTTCACATGTGAAGTCACTGGGGAAGTGCTCTGAAGATGGGAGGGCCTCTCACCCTATAAGAATCATAGGATTTCAGAGCTGAGAAGGATCTCAGGGACCATCTATTACAAGCCAAGCATTAAAAATAATCCCCACTACAACATCTCCAAATAGAAGTCATCCAGCTTCTCCTTAAAAACCTCCAGTGATAATGACCACCATTTTCTCCCAAAGCAATCCCTTCTATTTTTGAAAAGCTCTAGTGGATTGAAGTTTTCCCTGACTCAGAGCCTAAATTTATCTCTTTGTCTGTTACACCTGCTCTTCCTAGTTCTACTCTCTAAAGCCTAACAACGTAAGTCTAATGACCCTTCTCCCAAATGATGGTCTGTCACAGCCTTTCAGACAGCTATCACATTCCCCTTCTCCACCACCACCCCCAGCCTTATCTTCTCAATGATGAAAAATCCCCACTTCCTTCAATGAGTTTTCATATAGCATTGAATCCACATGCTTTCCTATGATGATTGCCCTCCTCTGGACATGGACACTGTCCAGCTTACCATTGGCCATGCTAAGTTGAACATGATACTCCATGTGTGATCTGACCAGGGCAGAGGAGAGTATGATTATTTCATCCTTATACTTGAAATCTTTACCCCTCACAATGGACTCCAAGAGGCCATTAGTTCTGTTCTTGTCACTATGGTTGTGGTCATTGTTGTTATTGTGGTTGTGGTCATTGTTGTGGTGGTTGTGGCTGTTGTGGTTACTTCATATACTTGACTCATTATAGTCAGGAGGTTACAGTCCACTCAAGTACTCAGATCTTTTATTTTTCAAGAACAACTTCTGGCTAGTCATGCTGCCCTCTTCCTCTACTACTGAGGTCAATTTCTTGAACTAAAGTTAGATACCCTCCTTCCAGACTGACAAATTCTACCCCGACAAAAGCAAAGGGCCTAAATACTTTATTGTTTCACTTCTCACCTCCCTTGTTCTCCTCCTGTTAAATTGTGATTTCCAACTCTCTCAATTAATGATCAATGGGGAATATCATTAAAATTATTTCCACTCCATCTTGCAATTCATTATCAGGGATATTTACTAAACTTGTGATTCCTTTTGTATGGGACCCTCTCAGGAAAGAAAATTTCCTCTACCAGTGGAGGCCTCAAAATCAGAGTCGGAGTTGCCCAGAGCCCTCTTAAATAACTGGCCCAAGGCCCACTGCCTGCATGTATTAGAAGTGGGCCTTTACCTTAGCTCTTATTGGCACCAAGGATGACTTTCTACCATCTTAATGAAAATCACTAATAAAGGTGCTTCATTAAATTGAGTCTAGAATCTATCAATATACTCCGCTACCTCAGCAAAATGTCAGTGATACTTATCGAATGCTCATCAATTTTCAATCTATGACACACAACTCACAAGTCCAGACCAAATTAAAGTGTATTTTTCCAGTCACATGACCCTATTTTACAAAATGAAAATACAACCGTGTGGGTTTTCATTTTGTAACATGAAACTTGATACCCAATCTGTTTTATGCGTTTTATAATTTAATTCAGACAAATCAGGACAAATAGAGCCCTCCCCTGTCATCCCAATTCATTTCTACTTTCTGTTAAATTTAGATAATTTCTCTTCAGACTTGGACCCCAGAATCAGTTGGATAGAGCTTATGGAATATAAGCTCCTTGAGGACAGGTATTATCTTATTGGTGCACTGGTATCCCCAGTACCGAGTTGCCTGTCACATGGCAGGCACTTGATAAGTACTGTCTAAATTGAACTGATTTTTCCAAAAAAAAAGGAATAAAAGAGATAGGACTGTTTCATTTTCATCTCTCTATGCTCAGTGTCTGGTACAGTGCTACCTGTCACTGTAGACACTGTCCCAGGCACTGAAGAAATGCTTAACTGAATTGAACTTTAGTTTGAAGGAGAAGATGGAGAAAAGAGGAGTAGAATGAGGGGAAGGGGCAGAAGAAGGAGAAGCAGGCAGGGAAGGAGAAAGAGAAAGAAAATGGATGATTAATAGGTGAGAAAGGCAGTCCATCAACTTTCTTTGGGTTCTTGTGCTCCACTGGCTCGTGGTTAATTTTGGATGAATTTTTCACATCTCTAGACCTCAGTTTCTGAGATGTAAGATAAGGAGATTGTTCTCTATGACTGCTATATTCCTTTTAAGTTGTAGAATTTCTGGATCCAAAGACTGTCTGCTAGGATCTTTTCCTCTCTCCACACGTAATGGTTACTGGGGCATCTCATAATGCTTCCTCATTTCCCTAGGAAGGACGCATCCCTCTTGATTAACAGCTGGTCAAGGTGACTCAGGAGGAGCCAATATTGCAAATCTGTGAAACAGCCCAGAATACACAATGCAATGAGTTAGAAAAAAGGAAACTGGGTTTCACACTGAGGTGTGAGGAAAAGCAGACGACAAAACATTCAATATTCAGTCTTAGCTGTATAAAACACAACAATAGTTCTTAGGGTTTCCTTTCTTAAAAGAGAAGAAATTTTAAAATACAAATTCTAATTGTCAAAACTCATTTGAGACATCGGGGAAATTTCTGATGTTCCCCAAATCTTCTCTAATAGTCAACTACATCAAGGATTTTTCACCTATTTATGAAAAACCTGTATACAATTAAAAGATTACATCCACCATTACCCTCCCCCAAGCTGTATATGACCCTTGGGAGAGGGAGGTTCTTTGAGTTTCAGGAAGATTTTACCATCCACTTAAATTCTAGAGGAAACATAGAATCTGGGAGACTTCTCAATGATAGAGATGCTATGCATTCTTGGTGATTCATATGGGACCACATGATACTAAAAGAAGGAACCTAGAAGAGATTGTCAGAGATTGAAAAGTTTGTGTCAAGAAACTTCAGTCCTCACAGGGATGGTGCCTCTTCCTCAATCTCTTTCTTTCTCTTCTAAATCCCTGGCTTTCAATGGCAGCATTTCTGAAAACAGACCTATGAGGAGTCAAAAGTCACTTAACTTCTGCCTGCCTCCATCTCCTCATCTGTAAAATAGAGACAATAGCACCTACCTCCAAGAATTGTTGGGAGACTAAGATGAGATAAAATTTACAAAGTGCTTGACAAATCTTAAAATACTATATAAATGTGACAGTGAGCACTTCTTGGACACTCCCTCTTCTCTGGGCCTCAGTGACTCTGCTCTCTCTTGGGTTTCCTCATACTTTTCTGATAACCTCCTCTCAAGTGCTTTTGTTGTCTCTTCATCCATGTCATGCCCTCTGACTGTGGATATCCTCCAAGGTTCTACCTTAGCTTGTCATCCCTTTATTTTTCTACCCTCTCACTTAATATTTTCATCATCCCCCATAAGTTCAATCATAAGCCATGCAAGTATTGTCAGATTTATTTATCTACTCCGAGTCCCTCCCCTGAGCTCCAACTCTCTATTACCAGCTCTCTGTTGGACATTTTGAACTGGATCCCACTGATATCTCAAACTCAGTATTCTAAAGCTAAATTCATTATCTTCCTCTTAAAATTCAACCCAATTCTGAACTTTCCTTTTATGGTTGAGGACACCGCCATCCAGTTTGAAACCTTGGTATTATCCTGGTATCATCTGTAACTCAGCCCGCATATCTAACCAGTTGCCAGCTCTTATTTATTTCTCTACAATGTCTCTCATCAGTCCCCTTCTCTCTTCTCACACAGACACCACCTTTGTTAAGGCCCTTCTCATTTAGACTATTGCCCTTTCTGTTGTCACTGCCTCAACACCCTCCTTACTCTAATCAGTCCTTCAGAAAGTTGCCTCCTCTCACAGGAGGTCTCATCTCCCATCACTACACATTACACTAGCTGTTTTGTCATGCCTGGCATGTTCTAACTCTTTGTTGCTGCCTCCTGGAATCCCTGTTTTAATAAATAACATTCTGATATTTTCATACAATGTGGTATAATGGAAGGAGGGCTATATTCAGGGTCATAGAACTTAGGTTCAGAAACAGCTTCTTCCATTTGCTATCTGTGTGTGCTTGGGCCAGTCACTCCCCTTTTCTGGGCTCCAGTTTCCACATCTTTAAAATCACCGGTTTGAATTAGTTAGCTTCAGAGAACCATTTCAGCTCTGGGCCTATGTTCCAGTGATCATAAACTGATGGAATTCCAACTAGATTTAAAATGTTTTCTTTTGCGTTTTTTTTAAGAAGCTGCCCTTTGGCTAATTAGTGAGCATGTCAATGGTCCATGTACAAATGAGAACTGAGGAACATATTTTGTATTCCTTAGAAGTCTATAGAAAAGTGAATTGGTACTAGGCAAACTGAGGACTGCTGAATGTGAAAATGTATTTAGAATACTGTCATGTGAAATAAAGAGAGAGAGAGAGAGAGAGAAAGAAAGAAAGGAAGGAAGGAAGGAAGGAAGGAAGGAAGGAAGGAAGGAAGGAAGGAAGGAAGGAAGGAAGGAAGGAAGGAAGGAAGGGAGGGAGGGAGGGAGGGAGGGAGAAAGAAAGAAAGAAAGAAAGAAAGAAAGAAAGAAAGAAAGAAAGAAAGAAAGAAAGAAAGAAAGAAATAGAAAGGAAGCAAGGAAAGAAGGAAGGAAGGTAACAAGACTTTACAACCGAGCAGGTAAGTTTAGAGGGAACACTTGATAGATGTTCATATTTTGTATAAATTTATAATATATGTAAAAATTATATGGCAAACATAATTTAACAGACATTAAAATCTTTAAAGAATAAAAATTGTTACCATTTTAACATAAATAAAATGCATTATAATTTTGCCAATTATATATTACAAATTTTACCAGAATAATAGCCTTATCAATTTATTCATTCTTTATGCCTCTTAAGTCTGTCTGTTCAGATTTAATTGTTACCTCTTTCTAAATGGCTGTACATGGATGTACACCTGCATTGTCAGAGAAAGAGAAAGAAAGAGTTCCCTATACTATTGAAATCTTAGGTCTAGTCCTCTTTGTATGATTTCAGTGATTTAGGGAGCTCCCTTAAAAGAATTTCCCCTCCCAGTGCAGGGCAGCACCTTCTCTGTTATGTATAGTCTTAGAGAATTACCCAGAGCACTAAGAAATATAGGAACCTGCCCAGGGGTCACACGATCAATATATGTCATAAATGGATCTTGAACCCAGTTGTTCTTGGCTCTGGGGCTGGCTCTCTACACATTATACTATGCTGACTCTGTTTACAATAACTACATTGTATAAGAGATTATAATTATGATTGTAGTTAAAATAACAATAAATTTTATTCTTCCCAATGCCCAAGGCTTTCTGCTCACTTTAGGTGCTTATGGGCTTGGAGGAACTCTCTTCTAATAGTGGGGTTGGCGGAACAAGATATTATTTCTGTGCTAGACTCAGTGAGATTCATGAGACCTGAGAAGTATTAAGGAGCTTTCCTAAGGATCTAAGTTGCTACCAAAGAGTGGACTAGGCACTAAAGAGACTAGAACCTCTTATTCCATAATTAGAGGAATCAGCATTGCACATGCCATCCTAAATTGACCACAGGATGTTAGCAATGATGACCTGTACATAAGAGATGGTGGAAGAAGCACCATCGAAGACCTTAATAGGACATGAGTCAATCAAGTACCGAAAGGTAGGAGCTACACACGGACACTCTGAACACTGCCCACTGAAGGTTAACCCTTGGAATATTGAGGGGGCTCAAGAAAAATGCCGGATCACTAGGTGAACTTCCAATGTGGGACAGATGAAAGAAGACACACCAGAACATACAGAATGGGAAGATATGGAGGGATAATCACTGGTAATGTCAACACAATTATGAGAGTTTGAGTTCAAGTGCTGATGTTTTGAAGTGGTAACAATAAGAGCTTTCGTGTGTATAAGATATAATCCTTTGTCAAAGATCTACAACAAAAATGAATTGCAAAATATATGAGCTAAAAAGGACATTAAATTGTCACTCATCCACTCTACCTCTCCTATTTGCAGAGCTCAGCATAGTGCCTGGCACATAGTAAGCAGCTCATGGATGCTTGCAAATTGATTGATTGACTGAGTGGATGATTCAGAGGAGAAAACTCGGGTTCAGAGAAGTAAGGGGACTTACCCAAGGTCAGCATCTTTACAATATGTCATACAGTTTCACCAATCTCTGTGAATTTCTGAAGGGGAATTTTCTTTCAGTCCATACTGGCAATATAATTAATGTAGCAACCTTCTGGTATAGAAATTCCCTTCACTGCAGCAGATGGGCAGTTAATCTATAACTTAAAGTCTTAGAGATCTCATTGGGAATCCTCAAAGATTAAGTGACTTGCATAAGGTCATGAGCTCATGTGTGCCAGAGGAAGAACATGAGCCCAGGACTCCCTAACTCCAAGGCTGACCTTCTTTCCATTAGTTCATACTACATCGCTAAAAAAACAAACATGGAAAGTAAATTACCAGGTTCCAATTAATTAATAAGCTATAGGAATTGAGATATGGTGAAAAATCATAATGTGCTGCCTATAGGCAGAACTGCCTTCAGTCATAGACTGTCCAAACATTTCTATTCCTTCATCACATAGAAAAGAGAGACAAGGATTTTTTGTTCCTGTTTGCTTGTTTTTGCAGTCCTAAAGGAAAAGCTAAAAGAAATGAATTGGAATCCAGCAAGATGGCATTCAGAAGGGTTCATCATCTTTGAAATTTAGAGAAATCCCCCTCCTCTTGCTCTACAAGGCCATGGGAACAGAGAGCCCATAAATAAAAGATGACATAAGCAGCGATCTTGGTGATACTATATTGGTAATGAAAGATAATATCTCATGGAAGGCCTAGTTTAGCTACTGCATCATGGTAGAGATATTTTGGATTGAAACAAGATTAAAAAAGAAGACAAGAAAGTGATTACCCAAAAACGTCGTATATCTTCAAAGCAGAATAGGAAATGCCCTGGCGAGAACAGTATTTATAGAATGTGGTCTCCCGCTAATAGAAAAGCCACTTAAAATTCTTTTTGATGGGTTATTGGTAATGAGATTTAAGAGTTTTATGGCTTTTTATCTCTAGGGTCACTGGTTTGAATTCAGACCAGGTCAGCAGGGAACGAAAGTCATTACTGGAGAGCGGCGATTCGGGTTCTTTGAAAATGGCACCGTGGCTGCTGTCCTATTTTCGGTGGCCAGTCCTCAGAGGTCTTGACTTGGAGTCAGGAGAACTTGGCTCTTTTCCTAGATCTTACGTTCATTAGTTAAATAAGTCCCTTGTCGTCTCTATGACTCAGTCTCCTCATTCGTGACATGAGAGAGTTATACTACATCGGCTCGGTGATCTGGCCAGCCTAAGTGCTTGATCCAATGATGTGGAACACAACCCCTTTGTCTCCTGTGCAATTCTGTCCCCTGTCTTATAATCCATCCTCAATAACACACTGAAGATCTTCCTCAAGCCCCTTAAGTATGTCATGAACGTGTTCATTTCTCGAGCTTTTGTTAACGTCCGGACCTTCGTCATCTCCCTCCTAGATTAGTGCAGCAGCCGCCTAACTGGTCTTCCGACTTCTAAGTACCCCCTCCAGTCCATCTGGCACTTGCTTTTCCTTAAGCACAAATCAAACCTTATGACTGTACAACTCAACCAACTCCTGTGGCTTTCTATTTTCTCTAGGATTAACTATGTACTCCTCCATTTCCTTGTTTGGCTAGAAGCGGCACGTGGCCCCTGGTCAGGGCCAAGAGGGGTCTGTGGAAGGACTCAAATCCAGAGCTTCCAGAATTCTTGACTCCAATTTTCTGTCTAATCGGCTGCATTGGCCCACCTTTCTGTCTCTGCCTCAGTCTCTCTCTCTGACTGCCTGTCTCTGATTTTTGTTCTATATCTACATCTCTCTCCTCATCTTTGTCTCCCTAATATTCTCTGTATCTCTTCATATAAATATACATAACATACACATTATGTATATAAACACTGTGTATATATGCATGCATATGTACATACATGCGCATATTCACACATATATCATCTCCTCAGCTGTAAAATGGGGATAATAACAGCCCCTCCCTCCCAGGGTTTGTTGTGAGGATGGAATGAGATAACATTTTAAAGTGCTGAGCAAAATGCCTGGCAGTAGGTGCTTCATAAATGTTATTATCGTTATCATGTACAGATGTGTGGATAAACAGTGTTTTGCAAACTTTAAAGCTCCATATGCTATTTGTGTTATGTTATGCTATGTTAATTTGTTTCATATATGTATGTATATATTTATATATGTGCATATATACATGTAGGCACATACACGTGTGTATGTAAGCGTATAGATGCATACATGTATTTATACGTGCATATGTGCATGTATATGCATACATACACACAAGCCGATTTCAAGGAGAAGACACTAACGGTTGGAGGAATCAGAAAACGTCTCCTATGGGAGATGACACAAGAATTAAGCTTTGATTCTCAGAGGTAGAGGTGAGAAGGCCATGGAAAAGCATAAAGAGAAGAGATGGGGAGGCATGAACTATATGGAGAATAGGAAATGGACTCTTATTTTGGCTGAAATAAAAACTGTTTGAAGGGAATCAATGTTCAGTGAACTTGGACTGCTTGACCAGAGCAAATGCAAGTTTGTGACTCCCTGTCTGTAACAACCTCTCAATCTAACACCCTGGCCAATCCAATGCCTTTTCTGTTTGTATACATCCCAGATGGCTTTGTTCACAAGGCACCATTCAGAGATACAGGCCGCATCCTCCATACGTCCACCCTGAGGGCTTCAGCAACCTTCTGGATCAGCTGCCATTTTAATGCTTCCAAGACTGTGCTTTTTCACAATTTGTGGTCATGTGAACCCAACATACCACCCAGCTCTGACACATGGCACCTTATGATTCTATAACAAGGGTTTGGATTAAACAAAAGTCCTCATCATAGTCAGCACACTGGCTGGAAGTCTCGGCAGCAGGCACAGAGAATTAATTCGAAGCTCAAACTACCTTGTCGAGAAACAATGTCGCAGCTACCTGTCTTGTGAGGAAATGTGCAGCATAAGGAATAACAAGTCACCAAAATTCTGGAATGGCCTGGCTGCCTCACAGGAAATATTCTCTCTGGCAAATACGTGTCTTGGCGCAGCTTAATTGAAGATTGATGAGACCCCTCCGGTCTCGAAATTTTCTGCCATTATCGACAAATTGAAGGTCTCAACATTCAAACGGGCATCATTGGCTCACATTCATAATTCACGGATGTGGCAGATGGATTGGAGAACCAAAGGCATACCTCCCCATCACTCAGCCTTTGGGAGCATATGGGGTATGCATAAGTGGTTCATACCCAGTGAGGAAGGCCCAGAGGCACCTCACCACGGAATCAAGTCCACGTCTTTCCTATGTCAGTCTTTGACTTAAAGCATTTAGCAGCTCGTCTAATTGTTTTGCTCAATTTGACCCCACGTCTCTTCCAAGCACTGACTAGTCTCTCTACCCGAACCCAGGTCTCCACTCTCAGCCAACTTCAGAAAATGACAGCTAACAAGTAAACACTTCGCACTTTGCTCCTTTGATTCTGGATCTAATCCTTGACGGTCCCTCTGATTCTTCCTCTTCTTTAAATGCCATTGACATAGGATTCATTTGTTTTCTATCATAGGTTTACTGCAATACAATGGAGTTTAGACTTGTGATTTTCACTCTGTTTAGCGTTTCCTAATCTTTTTAAATACTGGAATAGGGTAGAGTCAGTGTGATGAGGGTAGACAGAGAGTCAACCTCATCCATCCACCAGCTTAGTAGTCATTCGCCTCCTATGCCCTCATCAGTGTGTGAAACTAAAGAAGTTTGAAAGGTCTACACAGACTTAAAACAGAAAGAAAGGGATTTGCAGTAAGAAGACCTCAGTTTAAAGCCAGCTCTGCTGCTTACTACCTGTGTGACAGGGCAACATTCAGCCTCTCTAGGCTTCACTTTCTTCCCCTATAAAAAAAAAAAAGGAAGGGTGAATTAAATGATCTCTGAGATCCCCTCCATCTTTAGATATTTTTGTCTCCATTGAACCATGGAGAGAGCATTGAAATGTAAAACAATGGAGATTTTTAAAATGAATCGAGAAATTTCTCAGAGCTGAGAGAAAGAGCCAGACTTGACACATTAACTGACATGGGAGCCTTTGATAGGATTTCAGGAACTTCTTTTCATTTCTACCTAAAATAGAAAAGCAAACATAATTGTCAGATGTTCACCTGGATACCCAGAGCATACTCCCTGAGCTGGTGTTCTATTTCTTTCTCAGAGAATCATAAAGAAATACCAAGGAGATATTTCAAATTTCAACATATAGACATTGCCTTTAGGACAATGTTGAAAATGCCAGTCCGGGTCACGAACAACCCTTATGGTTTGAGAAAGCTCCAGCAGAATTGAACTAATGAAATACATGAATTAGACAGCAAGTTATTTAGTTAAATGTCAACAATTGTATGTATGTGCATGTTTATAGCTTTCGATAAATACGCACGAAATATATTTATAAACATATAAATATTAATATAAATAAAATGGTATAAATAATACATGAATATATGCATATATTAAATATAAATGTAATTTTGAATAAACATCTTTATAAATATATAAATATTTTCTACAGCAGTATCTATATATAAAATTCCAGTTATTAGTATTTGCGTTATAGTTATCATCAAGAACATGTATCTAGCAGAACTGACTCCTTTTTTTCTTTTTTAAGGTAGGAAAACTCTTCTGTTTGGCTACTATGTTTAAAAGTATGAGTGTTGTTTTGGTTTGTTTTTAAAATAACTTCTTGGTGGGAACCAGAGAGGGGATGGGAGCCACTGGTACCAAATACAGCAGAAGATGAGGCTGGTCCTTCCCCTATTGTTAGCTCAAATGAATAGTTCTGAATTGGTCTTTTCAGCCATTTTGTACGTGCTAACCAGAAATAACTTGGAAAGGAAGATAATAAAGTAGGGAAATGCCAGCCAGCACCAACTCTCTTATTTTCTTAAATGTTACTAGGTTTAGAATAATTTTTTTTAAAAAACTGATTTTACTATCAGAAATTATTGCAGAATTTCACATATTTGAGAGGATCCAGGATAAAAAGAGGAGTGAAGACAGAAATAAAGAAGAAAGGAAGGAAAAGCTAGCAGGGAGGAGAGATTAGGAAGAAGGGAGACTAAGAAAAGAGAGCTAAAGGTAATAGATTGAGAGAAAAAGAAGGGGAAAGAAAGGAGGGAGGGAAGGAAAAGAAAGGGAAAATAGGGGAAGGTGGGGAGAGCATGAAAGTAGAAGACAAAAATTGCTTCATTGAAATCATATGAATTTAGATAATGTTTGGATAGTGGCAAAGACAGAAGGTTTTACTTGCTGATGATACTAATATGCCAGATGCAGCTAACACAGAGGGTGGAGAAGCCAGAATTCATGAGGGTCTGGACAGTCTATAACACTTGGACAAATTGGATATGGTAAAATTCAACTGGGACAAATTTAAAGTTCCACACTTGAGTTCATATAACCAATTTCATAAATATAGGACAGAGAAGACGTGGTCGGATAGGATGTTGGGACCAAAGAGCTAAAACAAGAAGGAACATCAGGGCCATCTAGTCCAGCTCCCTCAGTTTACTGAAGAGAAAAGTGAAAAAGTAAAGAACAATCTGTTTGGAAATATTCTGAGGGTTTAGTGGCCTACAAGCTCAAGTGAGTAAACAAAGTGATGTGGCCATCAGAAAGGCTAATACAATCTTGGGCTGTATTAATAGAGGCAGAGCTACCAGGAATAGGAAGGGGAAGTCCCAATGTACCCTGTTCTGCTCAGATCTCATCTGGAAGATTGTGATAAAGCTGAGTTATTCAAATTAAAGACCGGTTTGAGGCTTCAGAGCATCCAGAGACGGGCAAATAGGAAACAGGAGAATCTTGAGTTCATGAGATGAGGACCATTTGAAAGGATTAGTCAGGTTCAACATGGTAAGACTCAAGGTAGTCATGATTGCTATCTTCAGGTATTTGAAAAACTCTTAGATGGAAGAAGGAATATCTTGGCCCAGGGGCACAAATAGAAATGAAAGGTGGAAGTAGCCAAGAAGGAGATTTAGGCTAAATGTCAGGAAAAGCTTCCTAACAGTTAGAGCTGCCCAAAGGTCAAATGAGATGCCTCAAGAGGTGGATGATTTCTAGTCCTAAGATGTCTTTGAGTAGAGGTTGAACAAATACTTGTTAGAAATGTTAAAGAGAGGAGCCCTAACAGTATGGACTGAACCAACGGCCTCTGAGGACCCTTCCATCTCTCAATGCTGATTCAGTGAAGCAAGATTCATGCCTGTCTCCCATTTCCAAATCAAGGAATATTGTTGTGGTTGTTGTGGTGGATCTTGTTGTTGTGGTTCTTGTTGGTGTCATGGTTGTGGTTGTGGTTGTTGCTGTGGTGGTGGTGGTTGTTGTGGTGGTGGTGGTGGTTATTGTTGTTGTTGTTGTTAATGTCACTGTTGCTGTTGTTTCCCATCACGCCTTGTCTCCTCTTCAACACTAGAACGCTGCCCACCCTCTGGCAGATGGTTGATGGACTAAATACACAGAACGAGAGGCACATTTTTGGACATGGCCAATGTAGGAATTTGTTTGGTTTCATTTCGCTTAATTAGACATACTTCTTTCAAGGGTTTTGTTTTTCTTTAAGGGGAAGGGGAGGGTACAGGAAAAAGAGGAAGGGAGAGAAAATGAATTCTTGATAATTGAAAAGAATGTTCAAAAGAAAAAAGAGATTGTTCCGTTAACATGTGCCCATGACCATTTTCTACAAGGCAAATTTGGTCTTTCTAGCTTATAACACTGAATATCCAGAAGCATAGACTGTTTTTTCTTTATATTAAATGGCCCCTCTATAGGATAGTGGATATAGTACTGGTCTTGAAGTCAGGAAAATATCAGTTTAAATCCTGCCTAACACATTTACTAGTTTTGCGACCCTGAACAAGTTACTACTTCTCTGTGCCTCCATTTTCTATGTGTAAGCTAGCTTTGGTCTCTGGGATCTCTTTAATGTCTAAATCAATGATCTTATGATCCCCAAGGGTACAGAATGACCATTTAGTCCAGATTTTCACCTAGTTCACTGTGGTCACACTTGGTCCAGTATCGTTTTATCACAAGGGCAAAGTAGAGGCTGGTGCTTCATGCCAAACCCAACCTATTTTCATTCTGATCCTTCTGGAGAAGGTATCCCTGGCTCTGGGCCTTGCTAATACTGGCCCGGATCCTGGGATGACAAGGACAGCTGCACATTTAAAAAGTCAATTTCTACCAGTGAGATTTGGAGTACTAACATGCACATATAACTTATCAAGCTTCTCCCAGGGGCTCAGAAGATGAAAACTTTTAAAGCTGATTCAAGCCAGAGTCAAAGATATTTGCCTAAAAATAAAAAAAGACAAAGGAGCCTCCTCTTTTACTTTGGAGACCTAGATTCCCCTGATTTTTCAGGCATCATTTAAAAAAAAAACAGGATACAAAACAATTGAAAATTCACTGGTTGTTTTCAATGTATTATTTATTCATTAGAACCTGTAATCTGGGAAACAAAAAGGGAATTGAAATTCTGAATAATTTAATATTTGAGCTTTTGTTGAAATTTTGAAAATAATATTTTCATTGTTTTTAAAACAAATATTAAATTGAAAAACTTCTACATAATGAATTGACAGTGCCATGACAGAACAATAGGAAAATGGATGAGAAAATCTACCTATTGAGGCACTTTCTTGACTATTTATCAACTAACAAAGAAAAATTCAATTTGGAATATTGTGTAAGGTGCTTGTTCCCCTTGGTTAGAGGAAGCTCTTCGAGGGTTCCTGTGCTTTACAGTAACTTAATCAATTTCCATGAAAGCTCCTAAAATTTCTTAGTGATGTTTCAGCCCCTCCATGGATGTTTGCTCTCTGCTTCTTAATGGATTTGTCATCTCCTCCACCCATGTCTCCTCCATGTCTCCTAATTCTGGGTAATTTGTACCCATGTTTTTTTTTCCCAAAATCATGGTTCTATCCAATGAGCTAGAGGCCTTCTTCTGGTGTCCTTATATTTCGTGGCTTTCAGTGCAGTTCTTTGGCTGTCCATGTGTCATCCCTTGATCTCACAACATGACCAAACTTCTATTGATACAACATAGCATTACACCTGTAAGAGACCTCCAAAGTCTTCTTGTCCAGTGCCCTCATTTTATAGGTGAATTAAAAGGCCAATGAGGGAGAAATGAAATGCCTATGGTAAGTCAGCTGGCGTGTGCCAGAGAAAAGACTCAATGAAAGTTTTCCTAACTTGAAGGCCAGCCTTCTATCCTCAATGCTATGCTGTAGTTCTATCATTAGAGTACTAATAATTCTGTAGAATAGAATGGATGATTATGTTGAAAGCTATAGATATCAAAAGTGGTAGGTTCCTATTTCTTCCCTTAAAGGGGCTTAGGTATTATCATCTTCATTGTATAGGTGAGATAAGCACAGAAAGACAGCGACTAGACCAAAGTCACATAGCAATTAAATGGTGGGCAGGGATTCAGAAGCCACCTGTCCTTGCTCTTAATGCAATGTGCTTTTTCCTTCACCATACCTCAGGTTATAACTTAGGGCAAAGCAACACAACCAAAATTAGATGGCTGAGAGATATCTGAACCCAGGTAGCATCATATGTGGGCAATTCCCATGGGAATTCTATTTGTCTCTTACCTTTCCCAGTTATCCGTATGATTTCTTTCTTGTTTTCATCTGGGTCAACCAGGCAATTTTCAATTGTGTCCTGTCAGTTTATGGTTACATTTATATATAAATGTGGCTAAATTAGATACTATCCTAATTTGTCCCACTTCCTCAAGTCTTTCCCTTTGCTGTCTATCTTCCATACAGTAGTCCAAAAGATATTCCTGAAGCATAGATCTGACCATGTCATTACTCTGCTCAATAAACTGTGGTGGTTTCCCATTACTTCTAGAACCACCACCACCACCACCATCATCATCATCACTATCACCATCATCATCCTTACTATCCTCATCATCACTATCATCATTATCACAATATGACCTAACATTTCTATGGGTTTTGAAGGTTTGAAAACTATTATATATACATATATACACATAATAATTATTATTATTATATTGGATTTTTATCAAACAAAAACTCCTCCATTTGGCATGTAAAGCCCTTTACAACATGGCTCCAACAGAACTTTTTAGAATTTGTATAAACTACTCCCATTTACACGCTCTTCAGTCCAGCCAATTCAGCCTTCTTTTTATTCCTCACAGATGATGATCTAAGCCCTATCTCAACTTCACACAGTCTGTGGTCTCATGCCTGGAATACATGTCTTTGTCCACTTCCTTCCCTCACCCCATCACCTCTTAGAATTTCTAGTAGCCTTCAAAGCACAGATCAGATGCTACCTCCTACATAGTTAGTCAATAAGTAAACGAACATTTAGCACCTGCTATGGGCTAGCCACTGTACTAAGCTCTGGGAACATCGAGAAAGACAAAGGCCAGTTCTTGCTCTCAAAGAGGTCACAGTACAAAGGGAGAAACAGCATGTCTGCAACTATGCCCAGGCAAAATACATACAAGATAAATTAGAGATCATCTTAGAGGGCAGGCACTAAGATCAAGGAGGACTGGAAAAGGCTTCTTATAGAAGGAGAGACTCCAGCTGAGGCCGAAACCAGGGAAGGCAGCAGGTAGAGACAAGGAGGAAGAAACTTCCAGGCAGGAGACAACCAATGCAAATGCTGGGTTGGGAAATGGAGTGTTGTTTATGAGGAACAGCAAGGAGGCCAGGGTCATCAGGTCACAAAGTATATGGGGACTGTATGGTAGAGGAAGCTGAGGAAAGGAGGAGGGGCCTGGAATCCAAAAAAATGTCTCTGGACTTATGCTTTAGGAAGAGCACTGATATTCCCTGGAGAATGAACTGGACTGGGAAAAGACTTGGGACACAGAGACCAGCCATCAGGTGGCTGAAATAGTGCAAGTATTACATGATGAGAGCCCGCACCAAGGTGGCAGCAGCGTCAAAGGGTTCAGAAGTGTTTAAAAGACAAAATCAATAGGACTTGGCAACAGATTGGAAGTGAGAAGGTGGGAGGAAGGGAAGATAATACCTAGGTTGTGAGCCTGAATGACTGGGAGAACTGGGTGCCCTCTGGGAGAACAGAAGTGCCCTCCACAATAATAGGGAAAGTTGGAAGAGGGGAGGATTTGGGGAAAAGAGAATGAGGTCTGTTTTGGGATAGGCTATGTTATATGACAACTGTGGTATAGCTAGTGGAGGGA
>CM053624.1:13841507-13892196 GCA_028646595.1 Phalanger gymnotis
TATAGGTAAATTAATGATTGTATAAAAAATTTTAAATTTTGTGAACTGTTCACCCAGTTGCATAGGGTAGACATTTTCATCTACTTTCCCCTCCCTTCCCCCGTGGATGGTTAAGCCAAACTCACCTTACTTCAGTCATCATTGAGGTGAGATAGCATTTCCAGGGTTCTCTGCAATTAGAGCCATGTCATTATTTTTGAAAACTACTTTCTTCTGTTTCATTTTGTTTTTGTTTTGTTTGAGATTAGACCTCCCTATTTCATCCAGCCTAGCGGTGAAATGGCAACTCATAAGCCTTCCTCACCAGCAAGGAAGCTTTAACCTGCTCCATTTCCAATGTGAGCCATTTGGCCCCTCCTTAGGCATCCTGGCGGCTAACCACTCCTAGGAGCTCACCACATTGATGCTGGACTCAGTGTGGACAGCTTCTTAACTTTAGCCCTGCTACAGATCAGAATTCCTGAGCTAAAGTGAACCATTTGCTTCAGCCTCCCCAGTAGCAGAGATGGCAGGTATGTACCATCATGCCCCGTACTACTTTTAAAAATTACTTTTAAATGTCCCTTGGTGCTCCTATCTATTTATTCCCCCAAAATGGGTGTTATGGGGCCTAATATGTCCAAGTTATGGTCCCATCTCATCCTTATTTAAGTTTAAAATGGAATCAAATTAATGCCATATCCACGTATTGATTTTTACGATGATAAAAAGGGAACACATACTATAAAGCTCATCTAAATGTCTTTAAGACCTACATAAAATTTAATGTCCAAGCTATTGATTGTTTGCCACCTATTGTTGGAGCCTCTAGGATTATAAACAGTTGATGTAGCATTAGACCTCGAATTATCCATCAAAACGTATTAGCATTGTGTGATTCAATAATGCCTCAAGACAATTAGGGTTTTCTACCCATCGAATGTCCCCATGGAACTTTGGTAGGCTGCAGGGACATTTGGCATTTGTCAGCAATCTGAGACATGGATGAGACTGGTGGCTCGTAGCCAAGGAAAGGGGGCATTATTTCATGGCATCTAAGAGTTGATAGGGATACCCGAAAGCATATAATCTGCATATAACTTACAGATATCCCCAACATATAGTCATTAAGATGAAGAAATATGCCCAGGGAGGTTCAATAACATGGTTAAGGACACTGAGGTACCAAGTCTCAGAGGCAGGATTTGAACTCAGCTTCTCTAATTCTAAAGCCAATAATCCTTCTACTATAATGTGTAGCCTTTCCCTAAGAGCAGAGCTAAGAATGATACCTAGATCCTTTGATCCCATATCCAAGACAATCACCACTATATTTGATTTTCTGCTTAGCAGTGGCACAGAATTACCAGTGACAAACTAATGATTTTTCCAAAAAGTTTATCTTCAGATTCCTCCTCACGTACAAAGATGACCCTAGATTCGCAAAGTTCAAGCATCTGGTAAAGCACCTGATAAAGGCTTTGAGGACTGTCCCAAAAACAGGCTAAGTCGGCTTTCCAAAACCTCTCCTTGACCATGTTCTCCTACCCTGACTCATTGGTTCTCGTGGAGGAGCTGGGGAAGTCTTTGTTCCCCGCTGCCACATCTAGACTCTTCATCTCCCTCCATCACTAAGCAACCATTTTCCCTGTGAGATTCACTCTATCCAAATGCATCAACACATCTCTAGATGTTTGTGACCTTCATAACTCAACCCCTAGAACATTTTCTCTCCTTTCTCAATGAGCTCTGTGTCTAGCTCCATCTTCCTCTCCATCCCAATTCCCACACTCACATTAGGGAAGCATAACATTTGTTTTGAGGTTCCTTAACTTCTCAGTTCCTAAATCTGCTCACCTCCCATGGCCTATGCTTCTACTTCAGGGATGTATAGGGATGGCCATTCCCTTGTTTTTCTTATCACCTATGAGCATTCCATTTCCAATATAAAGGACTCTGAAATTCCATTACATGACTATAATCTTTTAATATCTCATCTCTTACTATGCCTTGCTATGCCTAAATCTACTCTTCATTCTTAATTAGAGGCCTTTCCCATTCTTCTTCTCTCAAATACTCAACTATTTGTGACTTCCCTCTGGGATTACCTTCCATCCAATTCATAGATATCTTGTATGTATGTAGTTGTTGGCATGTTTTCACTCCCATCAGTCTGTGAGCTCCTTGAGGGCAAGGCCTGTCTTATCTGCTTGTCTTTATGTTGCTGGTGCCTGGTATATAGTAAGCACTTAATTAGTGCTCATTGACTGACTTGTTGACCAACTAAATCTCAGTTACGATTCATCATCTGTGTGGCTATCTTTCCTCTTCCTCCATTTTTTCTGATTGAGCATTTAAGCTATGATCAATAATACTCAATTCTCCTGTTACGTTTGACATGCTTCTACCGACCACAGGTGATGGCCACCTTGTGGCTGGACAGTCCTCAAGAAGCAACAAAAGTCGTATGAAGGAATGCCAGCTACTCTGGAACATTTGCCAAATGTGTCCAAGGGACAACAAAAGGTGCTGTCTCATGCAGTTACCTATCTGAACCTTATTCTTAAGGATATTTCTAAAGAAGTCTTGTCAGACAAAGAGAAAAGAAAATGAAAACCTAATATGAAATAGATTATTTCAAATAAAACTAATAATCAAAAAGAGAAATTTGAAATCATCAAAGTTGAAAAGATACCTTTGCATAAAATAATTAGAGGCTGACAATCAATATTTTAAAAAAAAACTCCAAAAGCAAAGCCAATTCATGGATTTTTTTAGAACAGGTCAACTTCAAAGACTACTAACCCCTAAAGCAAATGTAATATCGACAGGCTTGTGAAGAAGACGGCAGGAAAGCTTTGAACATCCCAAATGACCTCACATGAAAATTAGGAGAAACCAAACCCTCCAGATGCTTTGTAAATATGTACCATCTCATGGAATCTTAAATTTACATCTGGGAGAGACTTCAGAAGTCGTTGAGCTCAACCCCCTCATTTTACGAAGGCCAAGAGATGGTAAGTGACTCGTCCAGGGCCACACAGTGTTTCAGGTAGAATTCCAACCCAAATCTTTCTGCCTCCAACTCTGGCGCCCTAGCCATCACATTTCTATTCATACCAGAGCATAAAGTATTGCCTATTTTAGTACACTTAATACTTACTACTAATTTGGGGGGTTATAGGATTGTCCTTTCCACATGCACCACACTACCACACTCTTGCCCTCCATTAAGTGACCTAACTGATGTCACATATGGTCACAGGCAGGACTTGGGCCCAGGTTCTCCTGACTTAGAAGTGGGTCTCTATTCACTATGTCATAATTATAGACATCCAAGCTTGCCCATCACAAATCCAGCAAAGCTCAGCAGCCCTGGCAGGCCTCAACATGTTTGTTTCCTGAGGCTCTTTGGAAAGAAGGAGAATCATTTACCTTCAGAAAGGTCGCAGGCAGTGTTCCATCAGACCGAGGGGATATTACCTTTCAAAAAGCAGCTGCCTGACATTTACATGGGGCTAGATAGTGTCCAGTGGAGTAACGGAATAGGGAAGACAGGGCTGGACTGTTAAGTCAAGTGGAACTAGGTTCTAATACCACCTCTGACACCTACTGGCTGTGAGACCCTCAGCGAGAACTTAACCACCCAATGTCCCCAGGCAACTTTTTGAAACCCTAAATTACCAAGGAATTGCAGACTTGCATCAGGGTAGAGAATTTTCATACTGGGAGTTGACCACACTGACAAAGTCACTGAAACAAAAGAAATAAGGCTTGAAAATATATCAAGAGAAGGACTGATTCATTTTTGTCTTGTTTCCCAGTGCCTGGTATATAGTAGGTGTTTAAAATATGCTTCCTTATTGATTAGCTTTTTAAAACTCACCCTGTGACGCATATACTACAGCTACAATTATTCCCATTGGACACCACAGTTCACACACCTAGTTGATGTCAGAGTCAAGAGTTCATCCCAGTTCTTCCCGACTCCTGTTATTGGTCCTCAATTCTATCCTGATGCCATTCTCTGAACTCTGACAGCTTTTTGGGACCAAAGGCTTAACATATTTGTTCGTTCCATCTGTGACTTGCTGCATGACCTTGAAGCAAAATTTCACAATGTCATTGACCAACCAAGCAGTATTTCTAAATTACTATTGCATCAATAATAATAATATATTTAATTCACAATTAAATAACAATTGTATTATAGTTATATATGATAAGTATATAATGGTAGCTATTATACTATAGTATGCTATAAAGTATACTATAAAATAACAATTGAATTAATTAATGATCATTAGTATTATTTAAACAGTGCTCTAAAATTTGCCAAGTACTTTATAATTATTATATTTGATTCTCACAATAGCCCTGGGTGGTAGGAAGCAAAAGAAAATTCATTTTTATAATAGTATCAGTACTGTACAAACAAAAAAACTTTGAAAGTCATAAAAACTCTGATCAATGCAGTGACCAACCATGATTCCAGAGGTCTGGGATGAAACATGGTCATGCTACGTGCCCCCTGACAGAGGAGTTTTGCACAGGGTGCAAAATAAGATGTATATTTTTGGACACATTCAGGAAATGAATTTTACAAAGATTTTGTTTTCCTTTTTTGCGGTTGTGGGGGGTGTGTGGGAGGAAGAGAAAATCAATTTTTATCCATGGAAATAAATAAAATTTAACTCATAATTTCATGAAGAAAATTCATGCTGTTAGAGAACAAAGTAAGGAGATGGAGGAGGGCAGGGGAGGCAGAGGAGGCAGATGAGTGATCTCAGGAGACAACCCATTCAATAGATAGAAGAAATTAAAAGCCAGATGCTGAAAGGTTCAGATGTAAGTAGGAAAAGAAGTTATAGGCAAGCAGTGTAGACAGTGTAGGCAGTGGAATGGCATTACCAGATGCCTCTGTGAAGAGAGGAGGGACTGCACAGAGAAGGCAGAATGACCAGCTTACATGGTTTGCATGGGGTGGTAGAAGACAATGTCCTGGGGAGACACAAAAGCCAAATGGTGCCTACCTTCCCAGCTCCAGCTCTGAAACTCAGTCCTCAGTGTCTCAGGCATTGTCTCTTCAGTAAGCACTGAATAAAGCCAAATGGATGAGGCTTCTCAAGGTGGCAGGGTCCTGCGTATAAATTGTATTCTTCGTTATATCAGAAAATAAAGTGTAATTACCCTGAAGTTCTGTTCACAAGCCATCTAACTACCTCTCCAGATCTCCAAGCTAGGAAGGATAGTAGAGTGAATATGCTGGATTGGGAATCAAATGTCCTGGGTTCTAATGCCAACTTGGCCACTTATTATCTGAGTGATTCCTTGACAATTCTCTGCATTTCATTGAGCCTCAGTTTCCTCATCTGTAAAATTAGGGAGCTGGACTAGATGCCCTCTAAGTTCTAGGTCTATGATCCTGTCATATTGAGAATGTTATAAAATCCAACTTTCATGAGGCCCCAAAGCTTAATATGCATTACATACTTACTTTTTTTCACCTTCCCTGGCCCCCTTCTGCACATACACACACACACACACACACACACACACACACACACACACGTACACTTATATCATCTCACTCCCTGAGAAGGAAAGAAGCTAGCTCAAGCATCAGAGCCTGTAGCAGGGCCGCTATTTTAATATCTGTGCCTGAATAACTCTTATGCTCCTTATCATTTCCAGTACAGTAGTCAAATATCTGTAGAAATCTGATTCACTCAATGTATTTAAAGAGGACAGCATTTGGAAAATAAATCAGTTTGGCATCTGCATCTTTATTGGTTCGTTATGACCATATCTGCAGCTGCACAGGAGAAGCTCTTTGGTAGATAGGAAGAACCAAATAGAGCATGAAATGATTTAAATTCGAAACACCAGATACTTCATGAATGTAAAGCATGGACTTCAGGACAGACCAAGGGTGGTCAAACCAGCCCCATAAAGGGGTCAAGAAAGTTAGAGAATTGGGTCATCAGCGAGAAGGGGATGAGAGATGTCCTTGCAGACCACTACAATATTTCAAAAGTGAACATCAGTGGTTAGATATGGAAAGATCTGGAAGATATTTGGAGGTTTACGACATCCTCTCAGTTCATAAATGAAGCAACTGAGTACTAGAGAAGGAAAGTGACTGGTCCAAGGTCACAGTTCAATGATCAGTCACTTATTAAGCTGTCGCTGTCTACCAGGACTATCCTGGGTACAAAGGATACAAGCACAATGAATGAAATAACCCTCATGCACAAGGATGTGGCATTGTTGAGACACTTTGTACTAAAAAGACACATGAACATACATAGAATAAAACTAAACACAAGCTAGTTAAATATAAGGTAACTAGAGAGTGGACTCTAGGAGTTGGGGGATCTGCGTAGCCTTCATACAGAAGCAGGCATCTGAGCTGCATCTTGAAGGAGGGGAATTCTAAAGGAGGGAGGAGAGGTGGAGAAATGATACATCCCAGACATCGGGGGCAGAAGAGGGTCAGCACTCATTCCAAGGTTGCCTGGTTCCAAATCTTGTTCTCTTCTCCTTACATCATACAATGATTCAGAATTAAATGGAAAAATGAATGAATAACCATATCAGTAGTCTAAAAAACCTCTGACTTTCTCTTTACAGGATCTCTCTGTGCCAGATATGTCCCTTCCCTCTGCCTGCTTTTCCCATCTGGCCAAGTCTCTAGAACTGCTCATCTCTGGAATCTGTCTTAATTGAAAACTTGTGACTTCACAGTTCATTAACGCTTACCTGCCAGTGACATCAGGGAAAAGAAACCAAATCAGATATATCTAAGCAAGACCCTGCCACTCTCTGGAAAGTACCTGGCCCTCTTCCAGAACATTTTTGTGTGGGACAACCCAGCTGTGCCCACAATGAACAAAGAAGAGGAGCCAGGCCTAAGCATAACCTAGGTTCATGGAGTCATAGATAGAATTATAGATTTAGAGCCAGAAGCAACCTTAGGACCCACTGAGTACAACACCCTCATTTAACAGATATGAAAAGTGAGGCGCAGATTCTAAAATAAGACTCCAACATAATCTTTCCTCTTGCTTCAACATTGTCTTAACCCAAGGCCTATTGTGTCCTTCAATAACCAACTCATCGTTGTGTCCTGCCTCCTGGTCTCTTAGGTGGCTGTGATCTGCATGGATCCTTGCCCCTGCCTGATTTCCTTTATCTCTCTGCTTCCAGATGGCTCAATCTAAGAGCCTCTATGTGTGCCAAAATGTGCCGGATTAAGTTCTCTTGGCGTTACTGACTGGTTTGCTTCTTCTGTATAATCCTCTAAGTCCCCCAAGGCAGCTGAAATGGACCTATAAGGTAGATATTTGAAATCCCAACTCTATGTCAGTCACAGGGAACAAGAGTATTTTTGCATCTGTATACCCACAACCTAAGGGCTAGTTCTCATGCTTGTAAAAGGATAAGCCAAATACCTGTGGCCAAGTTAGCAAGTTACCATATGTGACTAGTGGGAGGGGGCGACTGAGAGAACAGACATTAGGCATCTCTGGAAGGGTAGCCCAGCACTCAAACTAAAGGCAGTTTCAGTATGTGTCCCAGACCCAAAGCAAAGTGGGACCACAAGTATGCCTCCCACAGCCTCAGAGACAGTATCTGGTCCCATTCTCTATCACTAACTTACAGAAGGCCTGAATTAGGGAAGCAGATAGAGAAAGACTGTCCCTCTGTTATCTACTCTCTCCCCTCAGGGCCATAACTAGTCATCTTTGTACTGGGGGGATGAAACACAAAGAACCGTGAAATCAACTTTGTAATTGAAAATGTGAAAATAACATAAGAACTAATTAGCACAGATTCTGTTGAACTGTACTTTCTGTACTGACTTTTGTACTGATGGACTTCCTATGTTAAATTTTTGCCCATTCATCATTTTGCCACCCTGAAACAAAGTCCTGATTGCCTATCCTCGGTGACAGACATGATTCCTGGATTGCTTACTCCCAGAATTCCCAAATAAGCCCCACCTGTGGGTGTGTTCTTTTCCTTGAGCTGAAACATAAAGCATCTTTAGACTTTCCTTTTTATCCACAATCAAAGAATTTGTTTCCAGAATGCAGGAATCTGTGATCACCTGAAGTACCTGAATCTGATCACTCTGTCCTGCTCCATCCATTCCACGAGCTTCCTGCCTCACTGGCGGTTTCTGTATTCTCGCCTCAGCTGAGATCCCAGAGAGATCCCTAAACACCGCGTCTGGGCTTTGGAATACTGCTCTGGATGCACACTGGCTGGAACAGTTAGTTCACTTAGGGGACAAAAGGAAGGATGTCATCCTTCCTCTTGGTTTGGACACCAACTTCCCTTCCTAAATGATAGAGCTGGTGCTGATACACACAAGGTAAAGATTGGTGGTGTGGTATGGACAATTTGTGGTGTACTAGAAAAAAAGAGTTTTTCATCAAAACCAGAACTGAAAGAAACCTCAGGGATCATCTAGCTTAGTTCTCAGACTTTGAGGTCTCAGGTCACCTGTACCCACTTAAAATTATTGAGGAACCTCCTCGAGGCAGTTTTTGTTTCTCCAGGTTACATCTATCAATATTTTCCAAATTAGAAGTTAAAAATGCCTTAATATTATTATGAAAATAGGTTTGATCTCACAAACCCCCAAAAGGGCCACAGGGACCCTCAAAGGTCCCTGTACTACACTTAAGAGGACCATTCATTTAATCCAACCCCTTCATTTTACATATGAGGAAACTAACATTGAGAGAGACTAAGTGACTTGTGTGAGGGCACAAAGGTGGGATATGGCAGAGTCAGAATTCGAATTCAGATCCTTCAACTAGATATCTTATGTACTACACCATATGCCACCTCCTGCTGACATTATACAATGCCCCCTAAAACTACAGTCTAAACTGGATTTGGAAAAGGGCACAAGAAAAGTACCAAGCTCAGTGGAATCCCAGAGACAGGAAGAGATCATTAAGAAGACATTACAGAAAACTCCTTGGATGAGGTGGGGTACTGAGGTAGCCATTGAAGAATAGGTGGATTTTCCATGGACAAACATAAAATGGGGCAGCATCCTAAGAAGGGACAAAAGCAGGACTGTGGGAAGAATGAGGCCCGATGAGATCACCTTACTGTGCTTGCAGACTTGTCACAACTAATCATAAATCATCAAAAAGTAAATGTGAACTTTTAAAAATTACAGTGAAAATCACAAAAGAAATTTACATGAAAACTTCATTTTATATTTAAAAGCAATAGCAAATTGTACATAACAGATTTGCAATTTTGTGCACAATCAAATTTTTTTATTATGTTATGGAAATGCCAGTTTTATTAGATAAATTAAAAACAAAATAAATTTTCAAAATTAAAAAAAATAAAATTACAATGTACTCTCAAGGACCTCTATGGTATTAATAATTCAGGAATCCCTTTGGGTCTGATCCTGGATCACGCTGACACCAATAGCCAGTGAGAGAAAGCAGGTCAGGCCCATGGTGGCTTAAGACAGCACTTGGAATATAGTACGCACTTAATAAATTCTCAGTGCCTGACTGACTGACTGTGACTGACTGACTGATGGTTGACGGGGAGAAGCAAGGCTGGATTTATGCGTCAGTCATGAGTAATCTATTTTGAGGATACTGTACTGGGGGCTAATTGAGAAGTGACTCCATAGTTTTTCTCCTATCTATTAGGATATTTTGACTTCATATTAGCCAAGGACTCACAATAGCCTAATCTAGAAGAGGTTGGGTCCCACTTCTAATTACTTTGATAGGACACATACCAGCTAGATACATATTTTCAAGGTCCTCCACTGACTTTTTCTGACAGTCCCAATTCTGCAGGAGAAAAGGCTGTCACTTCTATCAGGGCACTCTCTTTAAAGCAGACACACACAGTTCTGTAAAAAAAAAAAAAAATAAAACAAAGGAACCCCTGCCTTGAACTGAACTCTGAAATATCCCTCCCAGGAGTGGCAGGGCTGCTGCCACTGAATCCCCTCTAGTCTCCAGCACAAGTCAACTTCCTTTCTGCCCCCCTCCCCCCTGCCCCAGACCACAACTGCCTCTGTAGCCTCAAGAAGCTGGGTCTGTTTCTTTTCTGGCTCCAGCTGAGTTTTCATTTTAATGCAGATTTTCAGGTTTGTAAGCATTGCAGATGCACCCCAGCCTCCTGCAATTTAGGCTTTCTCTGATAGGATTATGTTCTGCCACTGGTAAAGAGCCGGCTTCTCTCCCAATCCGTCTGACCCCAAGAGGGGAGCTGACCCTATTCTCACATGAGTATCACACAGTTATAGGGTACACGTGGGGCCTCTTAGATGCTTAATAAATGCTTTATGGTGGATTGCCTGCCATATCGCACCGGGGGCGATGCTGGATTCAGAGGCAGAAGAGCTGAGCACAAATCCTGGCTCTCCCATTTACAAGCTGCATGAACTGAGGCAAATCCCGTCCTTCTTCTGGGCCTCGGTTTCTCATTTGTCAAAAGAAGGGGTTCTACTAAGTGATCTCATAGGATCATAGACTTAGAACTAGAAGAAACCTTACAGACCACCTCTACAGATGAGAAACTGAGACCCAGAAAGGTTGATAATGACGGCGATGACCACAACAATAGCATTTATACAGTCCTTTAAATTTTTCAAAGTGCTTTACATAAGTTTTTTCATTTGGTCCTCACTACACCCATGTGAAATAGTATGCTATCATTATCCCCAATTCACTAATGAGGAAACTGAGCTGTAGTGTGCTGATAAATATTTAACAAGCAGCTTTCTGAAACCTCCAGACATACTTTTAAGTTTAATCTGCATTATTCACATTTTCACCACCACTTTCTTAAGTCTAGACAATTAACAAGCCAACAAATCCAGTTCTGATCTGTAAGGTTTGCCAATTTCTGTGTTATAAATGTTCGAACCAAAAATTTAACAATCAGCTCTCAGGAGCTTCTATGGGCTGGTTAAGTTACTTGAACAGGGTAACACAGCCAGGAGGTTTTGAGGTAAGGTTGGAACACAGGTCTTCCTGACTCCACATCCAACACTCTATGCATTGTGTCTTGTCCAAGGTGATATAGGTAATAAGTGGCAGAGGCAGATAAGAACAAATTTTCTCAGACTCCAGAATCTAACATTATTGCCACTGTGTGATGCTGTCTTTCTAAGGTTCTTTCCAGTCCTTCACAGTCCAATGAATTGGAGCCTACTGGTAGAATTCATAGACTTGTAGGATCACAGATCCCGAGGCACGAGAGAAGCCATCCCGTCTAGCTCCCTTATTGTCCAGATGAAGAAACAGACTTACCCACAATCACACAGCACAGCCAAGGTTCAAACTCAAGTCTTATTCCTCCAAGGTGAATGCTCTTTCCAGTGCCACACACTAAATCTCTAAGGTCCCTTCCAGCTCTAAGCCTCCCAATCCAATGAGCTAGCACTCACAGGTAGAATGCTGTCTACCTTAACACTGAACCAGCTTTCTAGGGAAAGGACCCTCAGAGATAGAACTCAGGTTCTTCCACTTAAGCAAATTTCATTGGGCTAGAGTGGAACGTGATACAAAGGAGCATCTATCCCTGCATTTGCATGGTGAAAGGGCCCTAAAGAGTGTGGCATACATCTCACAGCACGGTCAACAGACCTATGACCAACAGACCTATGGTCAACAGACCCCTGTATCTGGATCCCTAGGAGATGGTAGAGGCAGAGGAAAATAGGGTCCCACAAGAAGGGTGGCAATATGTCCTGAGGAATGATATTCCGGGCCCAACTGAGGAAGTATGGACAGTCATTCCTCCTGGCATGAGCTAGTGAGGGCCCATCATGACGTCGGAATATTCTCCACACTGGATGTCTGCATCCAAGAGAAATCCTCAGTTATCTAATCCTTGTTTTAGTTTTTTTGGGCAGTCATTCCACAGAAAGACAGAGAAGATTCAGAGAGTAAGTGACTCACCTAAGATGACATAGCTAGGCAATGAGAGGTGCAGCAAGACCCTAACTTTCCTGACCTCTCTCCCAGGGCTTATTTTCAAGCCTCTTTTTATTGGAAACCAGAAAGTGTTTTTATGATAATGATTTAAGAGGTGTTTATTGCCTGCAGGGGATAGACTTAATACCTGCCTGTGTTAGAAGCATCCATTTTCAGCCCCATCTGGGCTCAAATACAGCTCCCAAACACTGGTATCAGGAGTGATTATGATCTCAGGCAATGCACACTAGCCCTGTCTCTTTGAATAGCTTCTTAGTGGCTCATTTTCTTAGGGGATCATGCAGAAATACCTAATGCCTCTCTCATTGCGGGTCTGGAGAAGCAGCCCCGAGAACACATCCTTCAGCTCTGTTGTTTCCATGTAGCAATAAAAGGTACTTAGTGACAAATAATACTGTACTACAAATATGAAACACAATGGCCCAGGGAAGGGAAGCAGTTATGTGACTCATGTCCGTGTCAAGGAGCTAGCAGTCTCAAGAATAGGAACATTTTTTTAAATGATATTTTCTGATAACTTTAGGCACTCATAAAAATGGCCTTCCACTTAAGATGTTCAATTTCCTCCTGCTTGTTTGTTTGGTTTTTTTAAGTGTTTGCCAGGCATTGAGATGGCCTTATTTCCCCTAAGAATATAAACGGAGGCGTCAGGAAGTAGCGATGGGCTGTGAGTTGGTTAAATAGATTGGAACTTCAGGTGGTCAGTTTCAGGTCAGATGGTAATAAGGTGAGGTATGGGGAATGTTGAGCTCAGTTCGGTTCTTCCCTCAGATTCATGTGTTTGAAGAAGGAAACCAGTGAGGCAGAGTGATGCAAGAAAGTTCTAATTAACATGGATTCAATACCACAGAAGGCTCTAGACGAGTCTTACTCTCAAATCAGCTTTTGAAGACAAATTTGACCAACAGGGATTTTTTGGTGGGAAGTGGTACTGACCTCAGACACCACGGGGCCTCTACTAGATGGACTCCCCCCAAAGGAAGGAGATAGGCCACAAAGGAGTTCCTCAACAATAAGGGAGCAGCAGACCATTTGTGAGCTTCCTATTTTTACTAGCTATTAAGGTCAGTTGTTTCTGACAGATGAAGTAGCGCAGGTACCAAGTAGCCATTTAAATATTAGTTCCCAAGGGCACAGTCTCAGTCTTCCTAGCAAGAGCTAGGTCAGTTGTAATGGGGATTCCTTTGCAGCTATGGTTTGAACTATGCAAGCCCTATAGACCCTTTCAACTTTCATTTTCTATGATTCCATAAGCTTGCAGATCCCCAGTATACCCAGCTATTCTCAGAATAGGTCAAGAGAACACCCCAAATCTGAACCCCACTAAAGACATATTTTTATTTCTAGAGCAGAACTTCTTGATCTAGATTTGTGAACATTTTAGATGTATTTTGATAGCTATATTTCAATACATTTTATTGCCTTGTATTCTTATACATTTAATCTTACACCTTAAAAAAAAACCACCTCGTTCTGAGAAGTCCATAGCCTTCACCAGATAAGTACATGATACAAAAAAGATTAAGAACTCTTGCTCTAGAGAGAGAGGTATTTCATGAGAATTATCAGGCACATTGGCCTCATGGGAAATTCTTAGCTCAATAATTCAATTTAAGCTGACATCTACCAGCACATGGACCATCAGGAAAAATGTCTAGCTTAGTGTCAAAAATGTTGCCTATATAATGAAAATACAATTCTTAGTAATGACCCTAAAGGCATACACACAATTATTGGGAGGCAGTGTGAAAGTGACAAGGGTACTAAATTTGGAGGCAAGGGACCTGGGTTGTAATCCAGTCTATCATTTGCTATCGATATGATCTTAAGCAAGTCACACCTCCTTAGTGTGCCTCAGTTTCATCATCTGTAAAATTAGAGAATTAAACCAGTTGAGCTCTGAGGTTTAAGCTTCTAGTTTTAAATGTATGATCCTATTTCTTAAAGGAAAATGGCAAATTATTGCTCCAAGATCTAGTTGAGCATATCTTCTCAGGAGGCTGTGCAGACTTCCTTAGTCCTAACAGGAAAAGGCAAAGAGAAAAAAGTAAAGAAAAACATTATTGATGTCCCCCTGCCAGCCAGAACAGTAGACTGCTATTCTCCATGGTCCATAAAAAGCCTTAGAAGCCACTGTGCTCCATCCTATAAAAAGGGGGAGGGGGAGACAGATGAGAGAATAAAACCCAAAAGCTTCTGATTTCCTGAACTTCCAATAGAGGAGAGGGAAAGAACAGGAGAAGAAAAACTGAAACATGGTTAGAGGAGTTGTATGTTAACCACCTTACCCAGGCTCAGTCAGCTTTACCAGGCTTAACTGTGCCTCTATGCCTTGATCCTAACTTCAGACACCCACTCGTCTACATAAGAGAATAGAAGGGGATTGGAGATTGAGAAACTGGGGGATCCCATACCCTGAAAACTCTGGCATTTCGTTAGGATGGCAGTGTCTTGAGCTCATGCTAATTAGATAAGAGTTTAGTCTTCAGAGATTAAAATTAGAAGGCATAAGGAATACTGCCCTAAACTAAAAGTGAAATCTTAATGGAGAGGCACCAGACACCCAGAAAGTTCAGTTCAAAAAAGATATTTAGCCTAAGGACATAAGTAGCCTAGTTACTTCCAAAGAAGTGTTTTAAACTCCTCTGTGTTTTAAAGACCTTAGCACTTGGGGCAAAGAGTCTCCAGATGAAGATGAAAAGCCTGTTCTAGCCCAGACGCCAAAAGGAACAGGCAAAATGATCCTTAAGGAGAAAGATCCTAAAAGGTTGGTTGGTTGGTTGGTTGGTTGGTTGGTTGGTTGGTTGGTCTCCTAGATCCCTAGTCTGATGGCTGAGCGTGTTAAGGATTTCTGCTCTTCTAAAAGCATTGTAGAGAACTTCTGGGTTCTAGACTAAACAAACATGGCACAGCCCACTCTTCTTATGATGATAAAATAGTACCCTAGGCCAATATTCCAGCCGAAGGCAGATACTGGAAGCAGAGAAGCTAAAGAAATTCACAATGAAATCTGACAGGGGCCAGGATAAGCCACAGGACTAACAGAGCAGCATCTGGAAGAGACAATGCATCAAGCTGGGAGGCATGGGGACAGAGATGTAGGGCTAGAAAAGAACTCAACAGGACTCTGAGAGAATATGTGAGCCACAAGAAACCAGTGAACAGACTGGTCTGGAAAGGATAGTATGATGACATCACCAGGTGGTGATGTGGTAACCTGGTGATCTATAACGTAAAGGACCGTGTGCACTTCTGCTGACTTCTGTGTGCACTGTTCAACGCATATGTCTTGGCCACATCTTCTATATGTGTGTCCATATGTCCTACTGATGGTTTGTGTATTTGTGGGACAGTGCGCCCAATATTTTGAAGCATGTCGGGGGGGAAGTGTTTCTTAATACTTTTTAAAAAGGCAGCTCCATTTAATTGAATCTTTTTACTTTGAACTAATTATGTTCTCTGGCCAACTCTTATTAGTAAATAAATTGGTAGGCCTTTGTGAGTTATGATTTAAGTGGTTGCAGCTCCACAGAGGATCTCAAATCTGGAGTAATCTCATCTTGAGAAGTCAATACATGTGCTAGAGAAAGGTGGTAACCCCAGATACTAAACAGGTGAAGAAACTGAGCCTCGAAAAAGTTAAGTGATTTGCCCTTGGTCATACAACTAGAAAGTATCAGAGGTAGGCTTTGAACCTATGACCTAGAGACTGAGTCCAACATCCTATCCTCTGTACCATTCAATATACAATCCACAAAAGGAAGAAGTGGAAAAATTAATAATAACTAAATCATTACAGAATTTTTGGCTTGTAAAGAGCCCTTTTCTCCCAACCCTGTGAGGCAAGTAATGCAAATATTATTGTCTTCATTTTACAGATGAGGAAACTAAGGATTTAAAGGTGACAGAGTCTGAAGTCAAGTTTCTTGTCTCCAAATGCAACAGTTCATCCACTAGTTCTTTTACCACTCCCTCCTCAACCAACTAATTCTTCTAAGCACCCTGGCTCATACTATATCTTCTTGGCTTACCAAAAAGTCCTACTCACTCTTTAAGACAAACTCAGATCCTACTTCCTCTGTAAAGTCTTTCTTACTGTCCCAATCCTATGTGATTTCTCCTTCCTCTGGACTCCAATGGCACTGATCTCTCTAAGACTCTTTGGTCCTTATCCGTTCTCAAGGAATAGCAGCAGTTATCTCACTATCTGTGTATTCCGAGTCTCCCCAGAAAGGCAAAATGAGGTTCCAAAGAGGCCATCAGAAGCCCTTCTATGGTGTCGTTCCTCCTGGGCCACTTAGCATGGAGCTACATGTAGAGCACGTATTCTGTCTGCCTGTCTTCATGAGTGGACTCCCTTCCTTCTAATTCACATGGAATTCAGAGCATTCACGCAAACCAGAACGGGGTAGACTGTCACCACTACCACCACCACCACCCCCAGTAAAATGCGAGTCCTCTGAAGACAGGGATGGTTTCATTTTTGCCTTGGAATCCTCAGTACATAGTGGGTGCTCAGTAGAGGCCTCTTAAATTGAGCTGAATGGAACTGAACTGATTTGAATTGATACAATCTGAATTCCAATCAGACTCAAACAATATCAAGGACTAGGAGGGTGGGAGGAGGAGAGGCAGGCTTTTTCAGAGCAGCTGGGCCAGCTGCCATAGAGGTGCTGAAAATAATGTCTATGGCTAGGTCTGTGTAAATTGGATCCAGGCAAAGAGGCTGTCCCTGGCATGTACTTACACATGCCAGAGAAAGTTTAATTGAAGCTGATGGGCTCTAACTTGCTTTTCTATTCCATCTCTTTCTCTCCCCTCCTGACTCTGATCAGGTTTGGGTGTCAGACTCTAAGATGAGGCCATATTCTGGTTTTCTCTGTTATCTGTAGCCTGACTTAATAAGCTGCTTTATCTTTTTTTTTTCCTAATCCTTGATTCACTTCTGTCAGTAACAACAGCACATTTATGTGATTCACTCTCTATCTATGAGGGTGTATGAGAGAGACAAACAGAATGAGAAAGAACAGAGAAAGAACAGAGAGGAAGAGAAAACAGAAAAGAGAGAAAGAGTGAGAGAGAATGGAGAGGAGAAAGGGGAGAGAAAGGCAGAAGACAAAAAGAACACAGAGAGAGAATGAACAAAGAGAAAAAGCAAAAAGAAAGAAAAGACAGAGAGAATAATTTCACAGCTTCCATATTTTAAAGGGGTCAGGATTCAAATTTAGTGTTTGGGAAAAATAATGGCCTTCTTGATGCCCTGAAAGCAATGAGTGGAGGGGCAGAAAGCCTGACTTTCCATAGCCAGGTGGAGCTGTAGGTGGATGGGCTGGGCTGGAGCAGAAGAGACTGTGAAAACTGAGAAGCTGCTGCAAGATGAGGGCAGTAAGGAGAGGATCTGCATCCTGACACCAGCTGCTGAGCCTTTGCCAGCTCCTGGGTGCCTGGGGAATTTTGCTAGGCTGGCCCTTGCTGCTTTACCCAACACTTCCCTCCACCCCTTTCTGGCTCAGTTTCTGTGACTTTGCATCTGATCTGCAGCCTTGGGAGGGGTGGAGTCACTCAGAACTGCCCACTGGGCACCTGAAGAGAGAAAAGGGAGAAAGTATAGAAGGTAATAGAGGGAAAGTGATTGTGAACCAAGAAGGCTAGGCAAAGGATACCTCTATTAGAGTCCTCTATCATTCCCATTAGGAATGCTTAGAGGGAAAGCTAATTAGGCTGAAGGACTAAAGTTCACCTTGACCTTGACAATTTGATAAGCATTTTTTATTAAGCATCTATTCAATATCCAAAAAAGAAAAATGGAACAGCAGCTAAAGAGTCTGACTCAGAGTCAAGAAAACCTGGGTTTAAGTCCCTCCTCTGACACACTAAAAGTATATGACCCTAGCAAATCACCTAATCCCCAATGAGGAAGAGAGGGAGGGAGAGAGGAAGGAAGGGAGGAAGGAAGGAAGGAAGGAAGGAAAAAGTGGATGCTTGGGTAGTGGGTGTTCCCTAAACCAGTGAAATGATATATCTGATCTAAAAAGCAAAAACAAACAAAAACACTGTTAGCACCCTGTAGGCACTGGGGATACACAAAAATTTAAAAGTGCTTGCCTGCCTGCCTGCCTGCCTTCAATAAGCTTACATTTTACTGTGGCAGAATTACAAGTACAAGCATAATTAATTACATGCAAGAGATAAAATAAATGCCAGTAATGGGGGTAGGGTGGGCAAAGCACCAACAATGAGAGAATCACAAAAGGCCTGGCTGAAGGGCAGTTTCTGGTCTGAACTTTGGAGGAAGCTGATGATTCCAGGGCCCAGAGGTGATGAGGAGGGTTGGAATTTTAGGCACGGAGGACAGACGGCCTGTGCACATGCCCAGCTTGGGATGTGAAGTGTTATGTGAAGGAAAAAGCCAGGAGGCCAACTCTGCTGGAAGATCGAGTTGTGTTGGGGACACAAGGAAATAAGCCTGGAAAAATCGACTGAAGTTAGATGGTGAAGGTTTAAAATATTAGATGGAGACATTTTCATTTTATCCTAAAAGTAATAGGGAATAACTCAAGCATGTTGAGCAGAGGAGTCACCTGTCTTTTTGGAATCTCAAATAAGAAGCTGTTCAGGAGATAGATTAGAGATGATGAGGCTCCAGAAGCAGGGAACTTAAAGAGGAGATTACTGCAATAGTGCAAGAAACAGTAGGAGACTGACCTCAGATAGTGGCCATGGAAAAAGAGGTGTCAACACAGGCTTCTCACATGCCAGCTCACAGCCACTAGGTGGAGCAGTAGAGCACATTGGGCCAGGAGTCAATAAGACCTCAGTTCAAAGGAGATCTCAGTCACTATAGCTGTATCAGCCTCAGTTTCTTCACCTCTGAGAGTATGGGTAATAACAGCATCTACTTTTCAGAATTTTGTGGGGATCAAATAAGATAATATTTCTAGGGTCCTATGCAAACTTTAAAGCAAACTTTATCATTACTATTATCATTACGATTAACACCATCATCACCCACTATCTTTGTCCTGGGAACCAGACACAGAAAACAATTCCAACTTCTGGGATGAAGCATTTAAATTGCTCAGTGTTGCTTCCCCAGTGATGCATCCATATGTATATATTCATTTGTTATGAAACCTTTTTTGCATCCTCCCCAAGAAACATCACATTCCCTAAGCCCACAGCATCTTTTAAGACTTGCTCCTACCCAATGCTTCCTCTTGCATGCAAGATACTAAACTCATTATTATAAGCCTTGATCCTCTTGTAATACTATTAGAGAAATCCAAAATTCTGTCCTAAGGCCAATTTCTTCCCGGTGATAGGTTGGCGCTGATTGAAGTCATTGGGAGTTGGGGATGAGTAAATGATGGCAGTGTTTGGTCTCAGATAAGGCTCCTTCTATTTCCTCTCCTCCTGAGGAGGTTTTTCTCTCCTCTTTCATCTTGTGGCAGAGTTGCTGAATACTGATGAGGAGACGCTTCAACCAACCCCAGTGATTAATTTTGGGAAAACTCATTTAGATTTCAGGAGTGCCGTTCTGTATTCTGCAGGGTCGGGGAATCTGCCAGCAGGGATGATAAGGCCCCTCTCCATAGACTGAACGTGCAGGGGGCTGCCCCCCGACGTCCTCTCATTTGCTGGAATGGGATGGGATCTGTCTCCAACTGTCCAATGTAACTGCCATTCTTGACGATGTTTCTTTTGAGTTCTTGCCAAAGAAGAAAGCGAACAAAGTGGAAAACAATGTGGGAAAACAACAGAAAGAAAACAGTAACCGAGTCACGGTGTTGCATCTTGGCTTCCTGTCTTCGTCCTTTTGTTATTGTTACTCTTCAGGACATAAAGAGTGGCCCACACAGAAGCTCAGTAGAACATAGGGCCAAAGACAGTAGTTAACCTGTGCTTTGCCTCCTAGTTCCAGTGAAAGCGGCAGGCCGTTTCTACAACAGGCTGTACACCGCTACAGAAAGCAGCAGGCATGTTCCTTTCAACAGGGACAAACTAGACAGAAAAAAGAAAAGATGAGAGCTAATGGAGAAGAGAATATTCCTTTATGTCTCCCAGGGAAGGCAAATAGGAATCCTATGTGCAAAGAGACGGAGAGGGAGGAATAGATCTCCTTCTCAAGAAAGAAATAGAAATGTATACAGGCATACACATGTATGCAAAGGCACACAGACAGGTCAGCACCCCATGTTTGCGGGTCAAAGCTTAAAGCTTCATCAAAACTTTGGGGCATGCCCTGTGTACATACATATACATATATATATACCCACACACATATATATATATACATGCACTTACACACACACACGCATATGCATATACACACATGCATACACACATATACACACACTCACACATGCATACACACATATATACACACACTCACACATGCATACACACATATATACACATACTCACACATACATACATACACATATGCATACACTCATACACACACATACACACATGCATACACACATACACAAACACACATATCACTCTCCTTGTCCCCCTGAGATTACTTTGTATTTATTGCACACATTGTTTGTATTTACTTATCTGTAAGCCAGGTTTTTCCTCCCATTAGCCTCATTTGCTGTAAGTTTCTTGAGAACAAAAGTTGTATGACTTTTTTGCCTTTGTTTCCCTATCACCTAACACAGTGACAGGCAGACAGGAAGTCTACAAGCATTTCTTGAAAACTTACTCTGTGCTGGCACTTGAAATACAAAGAAAGGCCAAAACCTGGTTTCTGCACTCAAGGCACTTACATTCTGAAAGGAAAGGCAACATGCAAATAACTAGGCTCATACAAGGTACAAACAGAACAGAAGGAAGAAGGCACTACTAGTCAGGGTAGGAGAAGTTGGGGGTACCAGCATAAACTTCCTATAGAAGGTGGGATTTGAGAGATGGAGGGTTCTAGAGGGAGGAGAGTATAAGAAGACTAGAAGACTAGGCAGACAGGTTGTGAAGGGCTTTAAAAGCTAAACAAAGGTTGGATCCTATTCGATCCTGGAAGTAATAGGGGGTCACTGGAGTTTTTTGGGTGTGGGGGAGAAGTTGGTGACATGATCAGACTTCTGCCTTAGAAAAATCTCTTTCCCAGCTGAATGGAGGATGGGTTAAAATGGGAAACATTTGAGGCTAAGAGACCACCCTGAAGATTATTGAAATGATGTAGGCATGAGTGGATGACAGCCTGAGCCAGGGCACACAGTGGGGGATTAAAAAATGCTTGTTGAATTGAAATGAACTGAAATCATTCTTGATTAAGTCCAGACTTTTACTAGTCAAAATCGTGTCCTGGTTTCATCTTTAGATAGTAGGAATATTAAGTATTCTTTAATTCTAAATTTCTAAAAGCCGAGATTGCCTTACCCCTTCTCCAAGTCGCTGAAATTTAACTGTAATTACAAAAACTAATACCTAGCATTTATATGCTTTAATATTTGTAAGGTACTTCAGAGCACAGTTCCTAGCACATAATAGGTGCTTAATAAATGTTTATAGATTGATTGATTACATACATTATCTCATTTTAGCCTTACAAAAATCCTTTGAGATAGGTACCTTTTTTTATTCCCATTTTACAGATAAGTAAACTGAGGATGAAGGGTTAAGAGATTTGCCTCAAATTAGTAAGTTAACAAACTAACAAAACTAACAAAAATAGTGAGTGAGGCAAGATTCAAACTCAGATCTTCCTGACTCCCAGTCCAATACTCTACACACTAACTACCTGGCTACCTGAAAATCTAGATAACTCAGACTAATCGAGGACCTAAGAGAAAAAATGTTTCTATCTGATATTGCTTCCCATCCCTGACCCCTGAATGAAAGCAATTATGGGCCTGAGGAAATGAGCAATGGGTGTAACTTTCATTTTAGTAAGTCAACCCCAACTGATTTACAAATATGTGTAAAACACTTAGAACAGTGCCTGGCACATAGTAGGTGCTTAATAAAAACCTGTTTCCTTCCTCAGGCAGGGGGGCCTCCTAAATTGTAAACTCTTTCAATCCATATCTTCTCCATTTGGGGAGCTCTCTAGGGGGCCTCACAACCATACCCTTCACAGAGTTGGCGCTCAGTATTATATTTAACTGTTCAGAACTTTGTAACAGGATTATAGATATGTTGTTTATTGAATAGAATAAGTGTGATATTATGGAAGGTACACTATATTTGGAGTTAAAGAATTTAGAGGATTCAAATCAGGCTATGCCATGTACAATCTCAGGGATGTTGGCCAGGTCATTGGTCAGTTTCTTCCTCTGTAAAAATCAAAGGTTTGGATTAAATGATTTATAGCTGTTATCTAATGAGTTCTGCATTCCTGTGGCTCCCCTTCCATTCCGTATCAATAGTAGCTGGGAGGGACAGTATCTGCAGAGAATGCAGGGAGTTGGGCTACCATTGTTACATATCCTGTGTGGAAAGGTCTCCAAGGTTTTGCATTCACAGAGCCTGTCTAAATGATTCAATGATCTTTTGCTCTGGGTCCATCATTAAGAAACACTAGGTTCTGTTTGCTTGATTAGAAAAATCTTTTTTTGTCATAAAGACTCGAATGTCATCTCAGAAGTTCACAGAGAGATGCAAAAATAAACAGGAATGATTAAGGTGTCAATGGGCTGTCAGAAAGCAAGAATTATGATGGCCAGAGGAATTTTAATGATGAACCCATGACAATGTCATCATGTAGGAAAATTGCTTTGAATTCAACATCTTAAAAAACCTCCTGACTGCCATTAAGATGCCCCTGTATTATGAAGACATGATAGGAAAACAATTTAAATGCACGTTATACCCAGATGCTCATTATGATGCCATTATAAGGCATTCATGTTGGAAGATTACCTGAAGAAAATGATTTTCACCTGGAGCCCGAAGAATTCTGTAATGATCCTGCACGCAAAAGACCAAATGGTGCTTTTGGGTGCATTGCCATTGGTCCAAAGAAAAAGAGAAATTGTGAGCCTTTCATTCTTCTGAAATGATTTCTCTGGAGTTCCACATCCTGTCGGCCAATTAAAGTGAAGCATGGTAACTGAGAATTTTTGACAAGTCATTCACAAAAGTCACGTCATGAACAAGATCTAATTTTAATAATATCCGAAATACTACCTGCCCTTGTTGTTCTTTGCTTATTTTTCAGTCTTGTCTCATTCTTTGTGACCTCATTTGGGGTTTTCTTGGCAGAGATACTGTGGCAACAATTCAGCTAGCAGCTGTTGTGGGGGTGAAAGACCAACATAAGCCCAACAACAAAGTCGCTGCCAGCACAGATTCTTTGATCTACTTTACTAAGGAAAGTAATGTTAAGAGGTTAGTGATCTTACTTTAATCCAACATATACATATATCATTCACTTAGTTCAGAGGGAAAAGCCAGCACCCTCAACTTCCGAGCAAATACAAACAAATTACAAAGATACAATATAAACATTCCAAATAAAATCGTAGTTACCAAGAAGGCATCAACATCTGAGTTCACAAGCTGGAGGGCTCTTAACTACAGCTGCCCAGAGTCTCCACATCAACACTCCTCCAAGAGCAAGAGCCCCAAGCAAATGTCTCTGTTCTCTCTTTTTATACGGTCTTTGGACGTCATCAAACGTCATCTGAGTGACCAGCACTTAGGCACATACTATATGGCACCGAGGGCTTAAGGCCCACATCGGCTTAGCACTTAGTGGATAGGGTTTTGGGCCTGGGGCTTTGCACTTAGTAAGGCTCAATCAAAGATGCTTAATTAATTTAGCATTCTAAAACAGTAAGAAAGTCCCAACTTAATTGACATTACAGATATTGACGTGGTTTGCCATCCCCATCTCCAGCTCCTTTTACAAATGAGGAAACCAAGGTAGAGAGGGTTGAGTGACTTGTCCAGGGCCACAAAGCTAGTAAGTGTCTGAGGCAAAATTGGAACTCAAGCAGATGAATCTTCCCGACTCTAGGCCGGCACTCTATTACTCCACCACCTAGCTGACCTGCATTATCATAAAGTATATTTCAACATCACCATTACCAACTTCAATAGCATCATTAGCACCATGACTACCATCACTGTTGATATCACCACTGGCATCATCACTGCAGAACGACAGAGCATCTGAGCTGAAAGGGACCTCTGAGATCATCCAGGGGCTCATAACCTGGAGTCCATAAATGTCGGCGGGTTTTAATATTTGATAAATATATTTCAATGTAACTGAAATCCTGTGTATCTTGCTTTGTCAATTAGAAAACGCGATTCTGAGAAGAGGTCCGCAGGCTTCACCAGACAGCCAAAGGGGCTCATGCCACAAAAGAGGTTAAGAAGCACTGTCTAGTCCAAGCCATACTTGGAAAACAATCTGCTGTATGACATGCCCAACAATAATAACCTAATCTTATCTTAGAAACCCCTAGCAAAGGGGATTCTGCTACCTCTTGGGCCAACTCATTCTGCTTTGGGATAGCTCTAATGGAAAGTTGGTCTTTATACTGAGCCCAAATCTGTCTCTCTACCACCAGCCCCCATAATCCCCAGTTCTCCTTTCCATAGCTGAGCAGAACGAGTCAAGTTTGGTACCATATGACAGCCCTGCATTTCTTGAAGACAACTCTCTCATCTCTCCTC
Organism: Phalanger gymnotis; assembly: GCA_028646595.1. Lineage (NCBI taxonomy): Eukaryota > Metazoa > Chordata > Mammalia > Diprotodontia > Phalangeridae > Phalanger > Phalanger gymnotis. Next base: position 13,866,122 of record CM053624.1, read on the forward strand.
TGAATCTTCTCTTCTTCAGTCTAAACAGCCTTAGTTTCCTCAATCAGTCCTCACAGTGTATTAGCCTTTATCCCAAGACCTTCCATCATTCTGGTTGCCCTCCACCAGGTGCTCTCTAGCTCCTCAATAGCCTTCCTAAAAGAACTGAACAAAGCCCTCCAGAGGTAGAATCCATCAGTACCATCGCCACCTTATGCCCTGAAGTCTTGTCTTCCTCAACACACTGGAGATGAGAGAAGCTTTTTCAGGTGCCATATTCAAGTGTTTCCTCATAGTGAGACTGACATCCACCAAAACTCCCATACTTCTTTCAGACAGATGAATATCCTCGTTATATGGAGTCTAAGCTTACAATTTGTCTCAACTACTCTGTGAGGTACATAGGGAAAGCATTGTTCTCTCCATTTCACAGATACAGAAACTGAAGCTTTAGGAGATAAAAGAATATACCCAATAACACATGACTGTTGAGACTGGGACCCAGATCATGTGATGGGAAAGGCTAGTTGTCTTTCTACTTCACTAAGATTAGGCAACACTAATGTGAAGGGTTTCGAGCTAAGGCATGAGTTTGCTTTGGACCCTTCCATTGGCCTGGGCTCTTTTAAGCTAGAGAGCAGTTAGTGAACCACAAGCCATTTCTTTTGGTTTACCTAGTGCCCACCACTGTTAGAGGAGCATAGAAGCACAGATTTCAAGTTGACAGGGACCTTAAAGGCCACCCAATGTAACCTCCTCATTTTACAAGTGAGTATAGTGAAGTCCAGGGAAGGAAAGTGATTTGCCCAAAGTCAAAAAAGCTAGTAAACATCAGAGATAGGATTGGAACCCAGGTATTCCTAGCTCCCAGTCCAAGACTCTATCTACCGCACCATAGTATCTTTGTTTGGGTGGGGTTTGTTTTGTTTGGGGCAATTTTCTTTCGGTCCTAAATGCTTCCCACTTGTTTTAGAGAATCAAGCAATGAATCAGCCAGCTAATAAGCTTTTATTGATTACCTACTATTTATCTGGTGCTGGGGACACAAGACGAAAATGAAACCAGTTCTGATTTCAAAGAATGTCTTATAAATATCAAATATCTCCTTATAAAGAAGCCAAATTGACTAGGGCAAAAATATCTGGGGCCAAATAACATAGTAAAGATTTTCTCCTGTCTGCATACGCCCACCTCCGTCTTGGTGTCTAAATGTCTCCTTCTCTCCTGTGTGTCTATGAGTCTCTCCTAATTTGAAATGTGTAGCTAGATGTGCAGTGGAGACAGTGCTTGGCCTGGAGTCAGAAATGTATGAGCTCAAATCTGGCCTCAGACACTTACTAGATGTGTGCCCCTGGGCAAGTCACTTAATCCTCTTTGCCTCAGTTTCTTCATCTGTAAGGTGAGCTGGAGAAGGAAATGGCAGACCAGTCCACTATCTTTGTCAAGAAAACCCCAAATGGGGTCACAGAGAGTCAGACATGACTGAAATGAGTCAACAACAACAATCTCTTAGGGTTGTTGTTAAATTATTATTGCTGCTGTCATTACAAATTTAACTATTTCATGGCCCAAAATCCAGATCTGAATATGAGCAGAAATGATTTACTTATATTTGTTTCTATATAAATTGTAGAGATTTTTAAGGAAAACTCAGTAATCATGAAGAATATGGTCAGAAAGGCAGAATCATAGAGAAGGTATCTTAGGAGATTCAAAGGATTTAGAACTAGAAGGGACCTTTGAGATTTTCTGATCCTAGTCCCTTTATTTTACAGATAGGGAAACTGAGGCAGAGATGCTGTGACAAGCACAAGGGCACAGAGCTAGTGAGGGGCAGAATTGATTCCCCATTCTCCAGATACTAAGATCAGTGTGCTATCCATTACACTACCCTGCCTCCCAGGTGGGCTTTTTCCTTCCCAAAGAAAGGCTATCGCTGCCAATGGCTTCATTCCTGTGCCGCCATCTCCCCAGCTCTTCATACTTCATTATGTGGCTTCTCTTGTGATTTTTCAAATTCCCGACTTGGAAATAGCATATTTCATTATTTCTGATTTATTAGGACCTGATCCACATTTGATGATGACTGATTCAGGGAGCCTGCCCTTTTTCCAGCTTGTACAAAATACTGATTAGTCCACACATTTTTCACTATCCTTGCCTGGGCCTCCCACACTACATTAACTCATTAATGACGCCGTGTAAAGGTAATATAAAGATCCATCATCCTAGGTTGTCACAAACGTTCTGCATGTGCCGGTCTTATTTGTCCTCATGTTTAACTTGGAACTGCCTGATTTTGCACATTTTCTAGGCTTTTCAATGTTGATCATTTCTACCATTCCATCAGTATTTAGTGAGTAGCTCTAGAATACTAAGCACTGTGGTAGGCCCCCTGGGGGCAAAAAATGGTAGTGGCTAAAACAAGCATATCATGAAATAAAAAATAGTGAGTTGCATCAGAATGGGGGGTAGGATTCTGCTTTTGTTTTTTTTTTTTCCCATGAGGCAGAATGATGCAATGGAAAGAGTACTCCCTGGCTTTTGAATCAAAGGACCTGGGTTCAGATCTTGCCTGTATGACCCTGGGTTATTCTTGGGATCTTGATCATGATACATCACTTCTCATCTCCATACCTTTGCACTGATCATCCATATTCCTGGAATATATTCCTCCCTCATCTCTCTCTCTCTCTCTCTCTCTCTCTCTCTCTCTCTCTCTCTATCTATCTATCTATCTGTCTGTCTGTCTTTCGGTCTCTCTTTGTGAGTCTCTGTCTCTGTCTCTCTGTCTCTCACTCTCTCTGTCTCTCTGTCTCTCTCTCTCTGTGTCTCTCTCTGTCTCTGTCTATCTCTCCCTCTCTCTCTGCCTTTCTCTCTCTCTCTCTCTTTTTCTTTCTCCCCCCCGACTCCCTCTCCTTTTAAGATGTAACACAAGTGTCATCTTCTGCATGAAACCTTTCCTGATCCTCCTCAACTTCCAGCGCCTTCCCCAAAACTACCTCATAGTTAACTACTACATTTATATATTTAGATTTATTCACCTTATATTTATGCCTATATGTTTACTTATGTACTTGTCCCCCCACCATTACTTGTATCTCTATAATCTAACACAGTGCTGCTTGGTACATAGTAGACATTTCATAAGCATGTGTTGATTGGTTGATGTTTTTGAAGGATGTTGACATCAGTGACCTCTGAGGGTCTTTTCAGAAGATAAGACCAACAGATCTCAGAAAGAAAAAATGTCTTGACCATGGTTATATGAGTAGTAAATAGCTAAACTAGAATTCTGAACCTGGTCTATCCCCACTGCACCCCGCTACACCTCTCTGCCCCACACTCCGGATCAAAAAATCGCAGGCTACTTGACATGGAGCATACAATTTCCCCAGTATTCCATCTCCTTAATCCCCAAAGATGATTCAAGATGATGAATGAATAAAATGATAAAAACATCTATTAAGCATTTACTGTGTGCAAAATATTATAAGTGCTAGAGAAACAAAGAGAATTCTAATTCTGATAGCCCCTGCTCACACAGAGCTCACATTCTAAAGGGAGAGACAGCACTTGAAGGAGCTTTCAGCTACAAGATGGAGGGGGAAGTCTCTTGGTCCCTACAATACAACAGCAAAGCAGACAGCAAAGCATCTCCTTTAATGCTGCTTCTACTAATAAAAGCACGTCTGTTTCTGACATTGATCTTTTTAATGGTGCCAAAGAATTTGATACCAAGAACTTTCCTTTCAAGAAGCAGTTGCTTCTTCATGTAATTACAGGTTTTGGTTTTGGCCTCAAAAGCCTAGTGCTCTCACACAGATTGCCCTTCCTGTGGTGCTTAGATTTACCTGCACATTGGTAGTGGTTGGTTTCTGCTTGGTGTTGGTGGTGCCAAAGATGTGGCTCTTCTCTACAATGTGTTCCCCTCAACGATGGCTAAAAACTGGGATGGTTGCCTGGGGGTCATTGTTATTCTCCAAGGCTCTGGGTTCATGGTTCCGGGCTGTCTCCATCAGGGTCTGGAAGTGGGTTGTTTTCCTGGCACATGCCATCCCCAACCAGGTGGAAGAAAGTTCTCCAACTAGCAAGACAATGAACCTGATAGAAAAGTGCCCTCGACATTCCTCCTACAAAGGATTCAGCTCATCAAGACAAGATCCTAACAATTATCAACCACCAGTCAATCAATAGGCAACTAAAGGCCAGCGATGTGCCAGACACTATGCTAGGTAATGAGATAAAAATGAAGAAGCCCCTGACCTCAAGAAGTTTATGTTTTATCACAGAAAAAACACATATAAATAGAAGCAAATATCAAATATATACAAAGTAAACACAAGCTAATTTACGGGGGGAAGCACTGGGAACTGGGGAGATTGAGAAATGCCTCTTTAGGGAGTTGGTACTTGGGCAGAGACTTAAAAGAATCTAAAGATTTTATGAGACTGAGGTGAGAGGGAATGGCTTTCTAAAAATGAGAGATAGCCTTGGAGGTTCAAAGCCTTGGAGGAGCGGTAGCAGCTAATAACTAATAAACCAGACTGAGAAGCTAGAGTCTCTCCAGAACAACACAACCAGGACAGTGAAGGAACTTAAATCTGTGTCATATGAAAGTTTATTGGCGAAGTAAAGATGGTTAGCCTGTTTTCAGATTGGTTTGAGAAAGCATGAGTTGTTATTTCCATTTCCCTCAATAAGTAAATTCTATTCATCCAGCTTTGGCCACATAACATGAAAAAGGAGCTTACATTCTGCAGGTGATAGCAAGATGGTGGATGAGGACAAGGAAGAATGAATTTAACACCCATGAAGCAAGAGCAACCAGATGGTATTAACTACAAAATGGTCCAGGACAGACTCAAGGTACTGTGGGGTAGTAGAGGGAATTAATTATGTTTTCATGGGATGAGCAATGCATTGGGAATCAGGATACCTGGGTCTAAGTTTGCTCTGATATTTATTATCTCAATGACCTGGATTTAGTTACAAACCATAAACTAGGGTAGGGTCATTCACAGAGAAGACTCATTCTAGCCCAGAAAGATTAGAGAAGAGACAAAGACTACAAGGTCAGATCTCAGAGCCCAAACATACAGGACCACTTCCTGAGCTCTAAAGCTATGGAAAGAAATTTCAGTTAGTTACAACTGAATGAATGAATAACATTTAGTAAGTTTTTACCATATGCCATGATAAAGATGGAATCTTGAGACTGCTAGTGCGAATCTCCCCTAAATCCCTGGTCCTATTACAATCTGTTGTTGCTATTGAGTCGTTTCAGTCATGTCCGATTCTCCAAGACCCCATTTGAGGTTTTCTTGGCAAGGATACTGGACTGGTTTGCCATTTCCTTCTCTAGCTCATTTTACAGATAAGGTACTGAGGCAAAGAGGGTTAAGTGACTTGCCTAGGGGGTCACACAGCCGATAAGTGACTAAGGCTGGATTTGAACCCAGATCTTTTTGACTCCAGAGTTGGTGATCTATCTGCTGCACCACCTAGATGCCTTAAAACTTACTTCTGGGATGTAGTCTCATACTTTTTCACATCCATTCTGAATAGACTAGCCCAAAGATTTTCAGCATCAGCCCTACCTTTGCTGTTGCCTTAAATAACCCTGTTCTTCCATGACCATGGCTGGGGAGCTCTCCATGATGGCTGACCAGCTGCCACCTTGTCCATGCCCAGGCGTTCTCCCTCTGAGCATGTTTTCATCCCTATCAGATATAAGTCAATCGCACCTCCAAAACCAGCCTATTCTGGTAGCCAATGGATTATCCTTGCCAGGTAACTAAGAGAGCCACCTGTTGTTTAATAGAGAACAGACGGGAGAAAAAAAAAGGCAGGAGGAATGAAAAAGTAAGCAAAAGCCAACTCAGGCTTAAGAATGAGACTGTCTGTAATAATTTGAAATAACCTTGCTGGCTTCAGTTTATCTTTAGAGATGTCTAGCCTCATTATTTTTCACAGGCATTTATCTCAAGGAACACAGGAGGAGACAGAATGAGAGGCCTTGAAGTGGCAGCTCAGCCAGCCTCACTGGACATCAACAGCAGGAAGGATGTCAGCCTGGAGGTCATGAGAGCACCAATGCAGCAGGGACCAGGTTGAGATTTCTTGCGAATGAAGCAAGCCGCTGATACACAGGGCCTCAGGACAGTTACTAAGGCAACAGGAGAGTTCCCATGTGGGGGGTTAGCCTGAGACCATGTCAAGGTATGCCAATGACATCATAATAGGGATAAACAGCAGAAGGGAGGATGTCCTGGGCCATAACATTGGCTTAATGTGTCTCCTGTGTGTCTACAAGGTCCATGAGGATGGAAATAAATAAGAATGAGTCTTTGTGGATATGAAGTTCATTTTAAGCTATGCTTTTTTATTATTTCAATGTTGGGAGCAATGCAAATCGGCCACTCTTTGGTAACTTAGAGGCTCTAACAATTTCTTGGGGCTCTGAGAGGTTGAGGATCCTCCCTGTTCACTGAGATAAAAGCTTTCTGTGCCTGGAGACAAGTCGTATTCCCAACCTAAGGTATACTGCAAGCTTGTGCCTCTCTGATGCTAACTAGAGCTGTGTGTTTGGGACAGAAAGTAGAAGTGAATAGAGCCCTGCTCTGTAGTCAGGAAGATATGGATTCAACTCCTACCTTAGTTTCTTAATAGTTATGTGACCATGAGCAAAATCACTTTATCTTCCTGGCTCCAACTTTCTTCATCTGTAAAATGAAGTTGTGCCAGATAAATTCTAATGTTTCTTCCAGTTCTAGACCTATGATCCCAAATAATTTCATCCATTTGAGCCTCAGTTTCCTCATCTACAAAATTGGGACAATAAAACCTACCTTACAGAGCTGTTGTGAGGGCCATGTGAGGATGAGTCTGTAAATTACTTTTTAAATCTTAAGGCAGTACAGAAACACCAATTACTATTCTGTGAGCTCAGTCAAGTATTTAGATATATTCAGCTCTTCTCAATGCTATTCTCTACTATGAAAGGCCCAATGACAGGGAAATTTGGAACACATAGTTGCTTGCTATCGCTGCCTTTGCTGGGCCAGCAGACATCCACTTCCACTCAAGCTCTTGTCTGCAAATGTAAGTACAGTTACTGCTTCCATGAACCCTTTCTCTAATGGAATCCCATGTGCCCTTGCTATCAGCCAGGCATTATTTTGGAGAGTTTCCCTCAATGGCTTTGTTATATGAGGGTTCCCATGGCTTCAACCCCCTCTAGCCTCCTTAACTCAGGTCCTGACAAAACTACTAAAATCCCTTCACCCAGGGATGGGTGAAGCTGCAGAGGTAATCTCTGATTGGAGAGAAACTCCATGGCCTAGGCTGCAAGCAAATGGATTTCTTATTAAAGGATGAGCTGGAGTTTCAGCCCATTCCACAGTGGTGTGGGAGACCAATCTCATCAGTCATATTCTACTGACTCTTGACCAGCCAAATGACATACTTAGAGCATCAGGGCATGAGCTGCCCATGAATAGAGGAAATAAATAATAAAAGTTCACCTTGATGGACCTCTTTAAAGTTTTAATTACTTTCCATTATAATTACATTTCCATTACTTTCCAACAACCCTCAGAAGTGGGTAGTACAGGTGGGATTAGCACAACATCTCAGAACTGAAATATCTAAGGCCATAGTCAAGTCTTTAGCTCAAATCTGGCCTCAGACACTTACTGTGTGACCCTGACTAACTCATTTAACCTTGTTTGCCTCAGTTTCCTCTACAAAATGAGAGGAGTGGATTATATGACCTCTAAGTTTCCTTAAAAGTCTAAATCCTAATATCCTTTTTTCTATAAGCAAAAATTGGCACTTTTCAACATCAGAGGCTCCAAATTATTAGACCAGTTCTTCTTCTGGAGTCTTTCCTTGATGCCTCATCAAAACAGCGGTGATCACTGGTCTTTGAATGAGTGGAGTAGGCACATTAGCAGATCCTGCCCAGCAGAAAATCCTCCAAATGTAGGCCCAAGGATGGTCTATGTATCTGTCATTTAAGGACCAGCCAGTCAAAGGGCAGCCAGGCTTATCTCCAGGTTGGTTCCAAGGTGATGAATTTTTCAACCCCTACAACACTTGGGCATCATTTACAAAGTGATAGATTTCCATATGTGCTGGAACATAATGTGCCAACCACAAGGGAATTGTAAACTTTGTTGTTTTTCAGTAATTTGTAGTCATGTCAGACTCTTCATGACCCCATTTTGGCAATGATACTGCAATAGTTTGCCATTTTCTTCTCCAGGTGAAGAAATTGGGGCAAACAAGATGAAGTAACTTGCTTAGAGTCACACAGCTAGTGAGTGTCTGGGGCCAGGTTTGAATTCACAAAGATGAGTCTCCCTCACTCCAGGCCCAGCACTCTACCCACTAAATCCAAATAAGTCCGTTGAATCCATCTAAGCTATAACCGTGAGATGAGGTGGGATCACAATTCTAATAGCCTTCTAAGGCCCTCACTTTGGTTTCTGAAGTTTGTGAATTCTGAAAGGTCTTTTATTTTTTAACAGAAATATGCAAAGCTCTATCCAAAATCTCACATATATGCACTGAAAAATATTACACTGAAAAAATACTGATGCTTTTGTTCTAATTGATTCTGGAAATACCCTACAGTAAGTTAGAGTAGCTACATCACAATATGGTGAAGAGAGTTCCTAGACTCATAACATCATAGATGTCAGGGCAGAAGGGATATTAAAGATCATCTAGTCCAATCTTGCAGATGAAGAAACTGAGCCTCAAAGAGGTTAAGTGACTGGAAGGTCATAGGAACATCTTCACACAACTAATAAGTATCACAGGGAGAACTTGAACTCATGCCTTCCAGACTCACAGTTCAATGCTTCATCTGTTCTTCTGAGGTGCCTCATCTCTAGGCACTAGCTCTACCTGACACACTGAACAAGGTAGGCATCTCTAATGTCTGAAACGCACTCCTTCCCAACTTCTGCCTCATAGAATCCCTAGCTTTGCCTTGAAACAAATATATAACTCCAAGAGCAATTTTCCAGTGGATAACTGATCAGAGGATATGAAAAATTTCGAAGCTATAAGAAATCATAGAAAAATGTGCTCCGAATCACTATTAATAAGAGAAAAGTACTGTAAGTCTGTACAAAACATAAAATTTCATATCACATTATATGAATTGGCAAAGATGACAAAATTTGAAAAGATTCTGTGTTGGAAAGGCTGAAGGGAAGACAGACACATGAAATGGTGCAACCATTGTGGATTTCAGCTTGGAATTATAACATGCCAGTCTCCTTCATCCTCAAAAAACTCACTTGATCCATCCATTCCCCCTAGCTATCGTCCTATAGCTCTCTTTTGTGGCTAAACTCTTTGAGATGGCTGGCTATAGTAGGTTCCTCCACTTCCTTTCCTCTCACTCTCTTTTGAACTCTTTATGGTCTGGCTTCTGACCTTATCATTCAAGTGACATTCTTCTGCAAGACCTCTGATGATCTCTCCATCACCAACTTTAATGGCCTTCTTTCAATCCTCATCCTTCCTGGTGTTTCTGCAGCCTTTGACACCCTCAATCCCCTTCTTCTTTTCGATATTCTCTTCTCTCTAGGTTTCAGAGACACTGCTTTCTTAGCCTCATTTGCAAGTTCTTTATCGGAGCCATACCAAATAATTGTGAGTGTCTCCCAAGTTTCTATCCTGGCTCTTCTTCTCTTCTCCCTCCATATTTGCCGCTGATGATCATATCAGTTCTCATGGTTTCAATTATCATCTCTACGCTGATGCTTCTAAACTCTACTTGTCCGATCTAATCTTTCTTCCAGTCTCAAGTCATACATCTCCCACCACCTGGTGGACATTTTGAACTGTATATCCATCCTATAGATATCTGAAACTCAACATATCCAAAATGAAACTCATTATCTTTTCCCCAAAACACTCCCTCTTCCTAATTTCCCTATTACTCTCAAGAGTACCACCATTCACCCAGACTCAAAATCCAGGTGGCACCCTTAGCTCCTCATTTGCTATCACGCACACACACACACCCACATCTAATCAGTCACCAAGTCTTTTGATTTCTACTTTTATAACATCTTCCATATATGTCCCCTTGTCTCCTCTGACACTGTAACTACCCTAATGCAGGCCCTCGTCACCTCAGACCTGGCCAATTGCAATGGGCTGTTGGTTGGTCTACCTGTCTTAAGTTTCTCCCCATGCCAGTTCATCCTGCATTCAGGTGTCACATTGCTCTTCCTTAAGCACAGGTGTGAGCACATCACCTTCCTATTCCATAAACTATTACATCCAGAACCAATTATAAAATCTTCTAGACTCTCCCTAATTTTCCAGTCTCTTTATACCCCAGTCCCTGAATCTGCATGATAATAATGGCAGAGATGTAGGATCACCAAATGGAAGCTGAACTCTAAGGAGCAGAAAAACCAGTGAAGTTCCTGGAAAACCAACCTTCCTCATGGAAAGTAAGTGGAGAATTACTAAGGCAAAGCACTGTGTCTATTGTCAGATAGTATTAGATGCTTTTGCTTAATCATTTTTCTTTATTAGAAAAGAGGATTCAGTCTAGAAGAGGAATGAAGTGGGAAAATGTCTGGTGTACAAAAGGCATACATAATACAACAATACAAATGTATTGTTTTTTTTTAAATGAATCTCCCAGTTCCTTTAAAGAACAGCTCAGATGCCCAAGTCCTTTCTTGGTTGCCCCAACAATCAGGTTTTTTCTACATTTTAAATTTCCTTTAAACATATAACTACTTTACATATACCTTGAATTCACTTACCTGTATATGTGCAGTATCTCTCCAGTAGAATATAAGTTTCCTGAGGACAGGGATCATTTTTAATCAGTGCTTAACAGATGTTTGTTGGGCTGAGTTGTAAGAATGAGTTCAGTTGAGCTACCAAGTCAATTATCAAACTTTGTGAAGCTTTACTTGAGTAGAGAAAGTAGCATTTCCTCATGGGCTGAAAGAAAAGGAGATGATGTATTTTTGTCCTCACATCTCTTTCTCACATTCTTTCTGAAGTCCTGGGTGAATGCTAGCTCTTGAGAAAAATCCTCTGCTGTTTGACTTCCTTCCATTTCATTTGCATATTTCTTTCTTCCAGGATTCCAGTTGTTAGGTTTAGCCACTCGAATTGAGGTTGCCAAGCTTTAGCTGAGAAAAAGAAGGGGAAATGTAATTAGAGAAGAGCCATTTGTATAGCGAAATGCTTCAGGAAAGGAAGCTCATTCATAAACCACTTTTTCTTGTGCCTAGAAAAATGTACCTCCTAGAATTGCTCTCTAAAGAAAGCAAAGTGATTAAAACTCACCAAATCACTGGCAAAAAGAAGAACTTTTGGGACAATTTTCAAACATCTTTTCTCCATCATCTTGGTGGATTTTTTTTTGTTCTTGGAGTAATTGCAATATGGCATTGTTATCCTGGGTAGAGGAATGTAATAGTATTATAAATCCCAAAGCCTCAGCATCTTTGAAGCCAATAAAATGTTTATGAGAGAATATGGTTTTAGAGACATCTGCTGGTTATACGATCCTGAAGAGAGAAATGAGCAGTGAAGGTAGAAAACATAAATTTGACTTTTCATCAAAGGGGCCTTAGGAAGAAGATGGTCCCATGTGCCATGTCCTTTCATAGATTAAGGACAATTACCATGAGAGGTGACCTCCTCCCTCCCCTTCTCTCCCTGAGAACCACACCACCTTCTCTTGGAGCAAATGGGAAGTGAAGACATTTTGGAACAAAAACATATATCTATTTCACCTACCATTTGACCATTTCGGTTGGTGCATTTGAAGGCTCATTAGGGTTGTTGCTGTTGTTCAGCCATTTTAGTCATTTCTGACTCATTTAAGGTTTTCTTGGCAAAGATGCTAGGGTGGTTTGCCATTTCCTTCTCCAGCTCATATTTGGAGTCAGGAAGATCTGTGTTCAAATCTCTCTTCAGATACTTACTAGCTCTGTAAACTCAGACAAATAACAACCTCTCTGGATCTCAATTTTCTCATCTATAAAATGGAAATAATGATAGCACCCAACTTCACAATAGTGGATGGAAAGAGTATTCGAGTTGAAGACGGGGTCCTGAGTTCAGATTCTGATTGCCACTTGCTATCTTATGACCTTGGATAGCTCACTTAACTTCTTTCGACCTCAATTTTCTCATCTATAGAATGAGAAGTGTCAACTATCTGGCCTCTAAGATCCCTTCTGATACTAAATCTATGATCTAATGAACTATGGAGTTAAGTTATCTTTTCCAGCTTTGTGTTATCGATCTATGATCCTACAAACTACGGAGTTAAGTTATCTTTTCCAGCTTTGTGTTATCTACAAATTTGATAAACATTCTTGTCTGCTATTTTATCCAAGTCATTGATAAAAAAAATACTAAAAAGCCAAAGGCCCAATTACTCAGGGTAGTGAAAGAAGAGGAGTTTGGATAATATACAGAAATAAATAGGAAGCTGTTGTAAATTTTTGAGAAGAGAAATGACAATGAGGAATTGTACATTCCATTGTATGTACAAGGGGTAAGCTCACTGACTTAGGTCACTTTGTGGCCAAAGCATTGCCCTCCAGCTTCATTCCACGAGATCATTCCATGGGAGACACCATATCCTGATGAGGAGCTTGGGATATTTCTTGTAAAAGAAGCACCTTGAACAAGGTGGAAAGCCAAGCCATGGGCTACCCAATTGGACAGCAGTGTGATGAAGGGGGGGAAGAACTGGACTAATCAATTAATTAATCATTTATTAAGTAGCTACCATGTACCTGGTGCTGTGCTAAGTATTGGAGATATGAAGACAAAAATGGAATAATGCCTGCCCTCAAGGAGGTTCCATACTATGAAGGGAAATAACACACACATACATCCATATGTATATATGTACACACAGAACATATATGAATAGGAGCTCATCATGGCAATCCAGGTGAGGAGGGCTGAACTAAGATGGTGACTGGGTGAATAATGAAAAGAGGAATTTTTTTTTTGAAAAAATGCTGTTGAGGTAGAAAAAGCAAGTTTTGGCAGCTGTGTGGGTCTGTGGGGTAGGGAAGAATGAAGAAAAAAGGATTATAAGGTTGCAAAGCTGGGAGACTACAAGGATGGCTCACCCCACCCTTCACAGAAGTGGGGAAGTTTGTCAAAAGGGATTGGTTTGGGAGGAAAGATAATGACTCTTGTTTGAGACATGTTGAGATTGAGATGCCTATGGGGATGTCCAGTTTGAGATGCCCCATAAAAAGGTAATGGTATAGGACTGGAGACAAGGAACAAATTTAGTGTTAGATATTTAAATAAGAAAGTCATTTATGGACAGATAATGAAAGCCATATAAACTGAAGTCACTCAGAAAAAAAATGTATAAAAAGAGAAGAGAAAGAGACAAATAGTGAAGAGAACTGGGATTTACTCCCTGTTCTACTCTTTACTAAGTATGTAATCTTACGCAAATTACTTAATCTCGGGCCTCTGTTTCCTCATCTATTAAATGAGGGGGATAGATGATGATCTCCAAGGTCAACTTCCAGCTCTAAACTTTTATGACTCCAAATTGCATTTGAGTAGTTTTTCTTATCTCTCTTCTCCCCATTTTATTGCTCAAACACTTCCCTTCTATATTCTCTTTAATAAAAGACAGAATTTTCCATTGTTTTCTTGCATTTTGCCCAAACACTATATGAAAGAGTATCCAACAAGGAGTTCTCTAATGTCAAAGATGTTAGTCAAGGAAATATAAGGCCCTACCCTGGAAACAAGAAAGCTGAGCCTGTAACCCACATACATGGGTATTTATCCCACGTGCGTATTATTATTAGCACAGTACATTTTTTAAGACTTTGAAATTTCAGCCAATAATGCACATTTGAAAAACTAATATAATTTTTAAAGATTTGGTAGATTCAGAATGATGCTCATAAAACATAATAAAACTTTGCAGTTTGCAGTTTACAAAGTATTTTCACATTTTTTTACCAGATCTGTGATTTCATCAGTATATAAAACTCCATTGAGAAAACTTCCCCTACCAATGCAGATCAACAACTCTACTGCAATTTATAGTTTTAAAGACATGCCTTGGAAGTACAAAAAATAAGAGTGACTTTCCCAGGGTTGTATAATATGTGTCAGTGGTACTATGCCTTTCAGACATCAAGGCCAGTTCTCTATAGCCTATGTCATATTGCCTCTTAAGCCTTCACATGCATTATCTAATTTGATTTTCATGATCACCAATGAGATATGCTGACCAGGTACTAACAGCACTATCATTCACAGATGTGAAACCTGAGGCCCATTGACATTAACTAACCAAGATGGCAGGACTAGTAGGTGACAGAGCAAGGGCACCTAGGCTAATATTCTCTCCATGGTATAATTTCATTTCTCATGCAACTTCAAGCTTCTTAGATTATGGTTTAATAGGCTATCTCTTGTGGATAAATTCAATGAAATTCATTCAACAATAACTAAGTACAGAATGAGTATTTTTATAACAGGATTCCTAATCTAGCAGGCAATAGTATATAGATATAATTTACTTTTGTTGTAGCCAAGCAGTTCATAATATGTCTCTTACTATTCTGCTGGTGGAAATAGAAAGATATGGATTAGATGAAAATATTAATCTAATCTATCAAAAATAGATTCATAATAGAATAGTAATAACAATAGAATAAGAACTTATAATTAATACTACTCTATCTAACAATGATTAGGTTCAGAACTGGCTGAATGGCCAGACTCAAAGAGGAGCAATTTATAGGTCATTGCCAATGTCACTGGAGGTCGGCAATGGAGTGCTCCAGAGATCTGTGGTTGGCTTTGGGTCATTTAGTATTTTTATAATGACTTAGATGAAAGCATAAATGGAAAGATCATCAAATTTGTAGATGACAGATTTGGAATCAAAGAAGATGTTGACTGGCCAGAGAAGTGCACTACCTAATTAGATGCAATTCAATAGAAATAAATATGGAGTCCAACATTTGGGAGCAAAAACTCAACATCACAAGTTCAGAATGCGTGAGACATGTTTAGATGTCAGCCTGTCCCAAAAAGTTCCAGGGGGATTCATATGTCATAAACTTAATATGAGTCTTCAGGGTGATTGACAGTCAAAAAAGCCAAAGAAATATTGTACTGTATTGAGAGATAAAGCTTCCAGAAATAAGGAGCTGAAGGACACCCTGACTCTACCCTTTTGGGGCCACAATGGTGAACTATGCTCAATTCTGGAAACAATGTGGTGCTATTAAAATAGTGATGAATTAGAGTCAGGTGACCTGGGTTCAAATCCTGGCTTTTCCATGTGAGAACTTAGCCGGATTAATGCAAAGGCCCCTTCCATCTCTAACTCTCTAATTCTATGATGTTTCTATCATGATTCTACGATGATTCCAAGCATGTTGATGAGCGGGAGGACAACAATCAGGATTTTGAAGGGCCTCCAGTCTAGGCATGCAGGGATCAGTTGAAGAATTTATAGCCTACAGAAGAGTTGACTCATGAGAGATCTGAAGTATTTTGAAGAGGGAAATCAATTAGAGTTCTTCCTTTTGGTCCAGAGGACAGAACCAGGAATAGTAGATAAGGTTGTAATGAGGCAAATTCCAGCTTTATGTCACAAAAATGCTAACAATGCAAACTATTCCAAAGTATAATAGACTACCACAGGAAGTGATGGGTTTCCCTCCTTGGAGGGCATCAAGTAGAAGCTGGATGACCATTTGCCAGATATGTGACAGATATGTGACAGAATTCCTTTCAGGTACGGATGGCACTACATGGCCAGTGAGGACCTTCCAACTCTCAAGGTCTATGATTTTCAATCAATCAAAAAGCACATTATGCATTGGGTACTGTGATAAGTGTCAGGAATCCAAAGAGAAACAAAAAGAGCCTGCCCTCAAAACGCTTACATTCTAATGGAGGAAAATATGTAGATAACTAGACACAAATAAGATATATACAGAGTAAAAAGGAGAGAACCTCCAAGGGGAAAATACTAGTCATGCAGCTCTTGAAGAGGCTGGGATTTGAGCTGAGTCTTGAAGGAAGCCACATGGTGGAGACAAGACATGGTGCCAGGCACTGAAGGTACAAAGATAAAAATGAAAAATGATCCCTATCATCAAGAAATTTACATTCGAGGATACAACTGTACACAGAAAAAATGAATCCAAAGGAGGAAGGAGAAGTCACTAACAATGGAGACGATGTATTTTTGCATCTATATCCCTACTACCCTACTACCTACATGGTTTTGGTTTTCGTTGTTTGGTCATTTCAGTCATGTCCAACTCTCCATGGCCTCTTGACATGGGGGTTTTCTTGGCAAAAATATTGGAGTGGCTTGCCATTTCCATCTCCAGCTCATTTTATAGCTGAGGAAACTGAGGCAAATAGAGTTAAGTGACTTATCCAGGGTCACACAGCTAGTAAGTGTCTGAGGCTAGATTTGAACACATGAAGGTGAATCTTCCTGACTCCAGGCCTGGGACATTATCCACCGCAGCATAGCCACAATTAATCAATGCTTGGTTGCTGATTCAGGATCAAGAAGGGCTTCACAGAGGAAGTGTCAATGAGCAGAACCTTGAAGGTCCTAAGAGGTGGAGGCAAGGAAAGAGGGCATTCTGGACTTAAGGGATGGCTGGTAGTATGTGGGTTGTTTAAAGTTATAATAGCTTTTTCTGTAATATTACTAAATTTGTTTCTTTCAACAAGTCTCCCAGTCTTCAGGATTACTAGCAACCTTAGAGTCTCCACACCCAATGGAGAGCACGAGTCTGATCATCGGTTGGCAGAGATGCTCTCTGCATGGCTCCCTTTTATTTGCTTATGGGTAGTTAAGTGAACCAGGCTTCAAATGTGAATTTTAGCCCAGGGGAAGATTCTTTTCTCCTTCTGATCCTTTCAATGCTAAATTAATTCACTGAATTGTGATTCCCATTATAAACTTCCATGATGATAACACATAAGCTGTAAAAATATAATTATGACCTAAATTAGTCCTCACAGTATGGCTCTAAAACAGATCCTGTTGGAAAGCTGGGGAGAAAAAGATTCAGGAGAGACATCTCTGTGACAGGTACTGAACTACTAGGTAGCATGAGCCCATTATATTCTCAGCATCCCCAGCTACTGAAGACCCAGAAGAGAATATCACCCCCGAAGTCTGTGGCATAGTCAAGTGGTTCACCACGAAAAACAAATACTTCCTGCAGCACCTGGGCCCTTCTCACTGCAGAACATAATGTCAGCCTTCATCTGCCATTAGTGAGTTTCTCCTGGGACCTCTGTTGTGAGAATTAGCTCAGGCTTGCCATGCTTCTGACACTCCAGACTTTGTCACCATCCCCCAGCACAAGCATCTTCTCCTCCCCTTGCTTTTAGCAGCTTTGTATGTGTTTCTCCCCCACCCTCCATTAGAATCTAAGCTCCTGGAGATCAGGGGTTTTGCTTATATGTTTCCCCAGCACTTAGCATAGTACCTGGTGTACAGTAAGTGTTTAATAAATGCTTATTGCCTTCTTTTATCTGTGGAAATAATATTGAAGAACATTCACTACCATATACTTTGCACTGTATCCAAAGGACCACAGGACCTTTCCATCTGACGTGTGGTTAAAATCCCTTATATGTATTGACTTCTATTATAAGAGTGTGAGCTGAGACCCTGACACCTTGACATTCTCTTCCTCTTGCCAAAGCTTTCTAAACTACAAGAATCCATGGGAAGTTTCCTGATGCCAAACTCCCCATGGCACATGCCATGTACAAGCTGGAAAGCCACTGTCAGGAGAAGAATCTTTCCCATCCCTCTGTTTTTGTTCAGAATATCCGGGGCTGCCAATATCTGCACAGCAGGCATTCTGAAATTAATTCTCTTGCTTTCAGGTTCCAATCTCAACCCTACCAGGGACTGAGGAGATGAGACACCATCTGAAATGAGAACTCATAATTCAAACATTTCCAAAATTGATTAAAATGGGAGCCAAAGACCAAATCTAATATTAGCCAAGTAAACTTGGGTCACGGCTTAAACTGGTACTTCTATCCCTGGCGGCAAAACTGAAGAAGTCAACGTGGGGTATTGATCTGCCTTGGTTATCAATTACACTTATCCTATGGATGTATTTTTACATTCACCAATTTCTCAAAGGCTTGGGGGCTCTCAGTAAAAGTGCATTGCCACAAAGAAATTAATTTGAGCAGCTCAGATGGACTCATCCCTGTCTCCTCTTCCCCAAAGAGAAAATTATGAGTGCTGGACTTACAATCAGGCAATCAGATTCAAATCCCACCTCAGACAGTCCCCAACTCTGTGGCCATCAAGTCACTTAAACATCCACAATCTTAATTTCCTCACCTGTAAATTGAGGCTAGAAGTATCTGCCACATGTGCTTTGTGGGATTGACATGAGGCCAAAATGAGACAATGGTTATGGAAACATGTTTAAACTATAATCTGTTATTATTATCACTCTTACTAGGGCAGCTAGGTGGAATAATAGCTAGAGTACGGGACCTGGAGTCAGGAAGGCTTGTCTTCCTGAGTTCAAATCTGGCCTCAGACACTTACTAGCTATGTGACCCTGGGCAAGACACTTAATCCTGTTTGTCTCAGTTTCCTCATCTGTCAAATGAGCTGGAGAAGGAAATGGCAAACCACTTTCCTATCTTTGCCAAGAAAATCCCAAATGGGGCCATGAGGAGTCAGACATTACTGAAAACAACTGAACAACATTATTATTATACAGTGAGAGAATAGAGGGATGGCTTCAGGACCACCACCAATAACAACAACAACAGCAACACCACCGCCAACAACAATAACAACAGTACTACCAACAATAACACTACCACCAACAACAACAACACTACCACCAACAACAACAGTGCTACCAACAACAATAACACTACCACCAACAACACTAACAACAACAGTACTACCAACAACAACACTACCATCACCAACAACAGTACTACCAACAATAATAACACTACCACCAACAACAATAACAACAATACCAACAACAACAACAGTACTACCAAAAACAATAACACTACCAACAACAACACTACCACCAACAACAATAACAACAACAACAGTACTACCAACAACAATAACACTACCACCAACAACAATAACAACAGCACTACCACCAACAACAACACCAACAACAACACTACCAACAACAACACTACCACCATCAGCAACAATACTACCAACAACAATAACAACAACACCATCACCAACAACAAAGTACTACCAACAACACTACCAAAATCAACATTACCAACAACAATAACAACAACACTACCAACAACAACATTACCAACACCACCACCACCAACCATCACCAATAATACTACCACCAACAATAACAACACTACCACCACCAGCAACAACACTACCAACAACAACACCACCAACAATACTACCAACAACACTACCACCAACAACAACAATTATAACAACACTCCCAACAAGAACAACAATATTACCAACAACACTACCACCACCAACAATAACAACAATTACAACAACACTACCACCACCAGCAACAGCAATAATATAATAATAATATGTTCATATAGCACTTTATGATTTGCTAAAGGTTTAACATATTATCTAATTAGATCCTCACAATAGCCCTATTGGGTAAGAGCTATTATTATGCCGATTACGCAGATCACAAAATTAAGTCTAAGAGAGCTTAAGCAATTTGTCCAGGATCACACAGGTAATAAATATCTGAGGCAGGACAGGTCTCCTATGTCCAGGACCTGCACTGGATGTCCACTCCACTGCCAACTTCCAGGAAGACCTTAGTTCAGGACCCACCTCTGGCATGGGCTGGCTAGACAGATCACTGAACCCCTCATATCTCTAGGTAGCTCTCTTAAGACTACAAACTACAGAGAAGGTATCAGACCTCATTGGCAGACCGATTTTCCTCATCTGGAACTGTACCAATGAAATCAAGGATCCAATCATCATTTCTATTATTATTAATAAATGGGAAATAGTAAAAAATATTAGATCTAGGAGAAACTTACAGTTGACCCTCTCCAACCTGCTCCCTTGCCTGCCCCCCTGAATATTTCTATTCATAAGGTCCTGGATGTGTAGGTTTGGAGCTGAGAAGGACCACACTGTTTATGTAGTCCAATTTCTTCATTTTACAGATAAGGAAATTGAGGACCCTAGTGGTCATTTAAAGAGTAAGTTGTAGAGACAGGATTCAAACTTGGGTCATTTGACTCCATATCCTACACTCTTTTTCCTCTCTCAAGCACTTATTTTGTGTTCTGAACAAGTTCATTCATTTAGTTCTCATGCCAGGCCTGTGTTGTGGCTAAAACAAATGTTTTTATTTTTATTCCCCAAATGAGGAAACTGAGTTTGAAAAAGATAATACAACTTTGCCCCTTGGCTGTCCTCCTTCCGTGATGCTACTTCACTGGAATGGGCCCAATTATGGCAGTCAGAGGCCTGACTAGGGAGAGGAAAAGGTTGGCATCCAGCCTGACACTCACTGGGTGACCAAGGGAAGGTCACTCAAGGTCTCTGCAACCCAGGCCGTGTTGAGACTTGACTGAGATAACAAACAGAAAATGCCTTTCCACGTTAAGTTTCTATATAAATATTATAGAGATTCAGAAAAGAAAGACATCATATGGGGAAGACTGGAAAAAGAGAATCAAGGAAGATTTTATGTAACAAGTAGTAGGTCTTGAAGAGAAATAATCATTGAAGTTGCAATTTGTGGATGACAAAGTGCTTTCTTCAAATCAATCCTATGAGACAGAGACTACAAGTATCATTACCTCCATTTTATAAATGAGGAAACTGAGGCTCCAAGAATTTAGATAGATTACCCATAGTCATGTAGTTCTTAGATTCGAACCTGAGTCACTTGCCTAAACTCAAAATGTAAATTCTTTGCAAAAAAGGATTTTTTCATGTAGAGTTCCTGGCACTTAGTAGGTATTTAATAAATAATAAATGTTTGTTAATTTATCAATTGCTTGGACATTGGAAGTGGGAATTTTTGCAGGGGTAAGGCATCTTAGGAGAGAGTGACTCCTAAGGAAAAGCATAGAAAAATGGAAGTCTGATGTATGTCCGAGAAACAGAAAGTGATCCATTTTGACTGGGGCATAAAACACAAAGAAGAAGAATTAGAAATAACCAAGGGATTCGTAATTTTTCTCTTAGTAATGGGGAGTCATTGAAGTTTTTGAAAGGAGGAAGAAGTTGACTTGATTCATAGCTTTAACAAGAACACAGCAATGAAGACTTTGTGCCATTGCACTGATATTGGGGCTTGGGGGAGGGCACTTCTTCCCAAAACAGATCCTCTAGCTACTCAACCTGTGCTATATGGTTTGGCTACTCCGGGGCACCTTCCCTTAGCCCTAGTCGATGTGGAGACTGCACAAAAGTAGACATTTAAAAATGGATCCAGTCATGGAAAGAGCTATGTATTTGAAGTGATTCCAATACATTGTAAAAACCTATGATTCTTCTTTAGTGCTGACATTTCTCTGGTTAATCCAAAAGCCCACTTTCTTTGCCTTCCCATATTCTCACTGACATTTCTCTTCTAGAACCAGTATCAGAAAACATTGTTCAAACCCTACATTCATTTCAATTGCACAAATACATCTAAAGTGTCTGCTATGTTTAAGGTATTATACAAGACTTATAACCTGGTTGGAGAGATCAGGAGAGGATAGTGATACCCTTACAAGTTTCCAATTGGACATGTACATAGATGAAGAAGCAGTGAAACACTCTGAGAGCTTCAAGGAGGGAGGCTAATTGTCACTGGCTAGAGGAGTCATGGCAGAATGGCTTATCTGATGGGACACACCTTCACATACACCCACGAAACACTTGATGTGTGAATCTGCCAGTGCTTTTGAATTAATTAATTCCATCTTACTAGAGGTAATCATGGAATTGCTGAACTAAGAAGGACCTCAGCAGCCATCCACTCCAACTTATTTCTGAAAAATAATCCCACCTATGGGACATATGAAAAGTGGTCATCCCAACTCTGTGTAAACTCTCCAAGGAGGTGGAATCCACCACTTCTCATGACATTGAGTTCTACTTTTGGACAACTCTAATCATGATGAGCTTTTCCCTAAAAACTGGCCCAAATTTGCCTCTTTTCTCTTTCTTTGCTCATGGCTTTGTCCTTACAACAGAACGCATCTGTCTCTTCCCCATGACAGCATTTGGAGACAATTATGTTCTACCCAGGTCTTCCCTTCTCCAGGATAAACTTGCCCAGTTCTTTTAACCAGTCTTCACGTGGCTTGGACTCAAGGCCTTTCCCCATCCTACTTGTCCTCCCCTGGACACCCCAGCTTAGCAATGTCCTCATTAAACCATGGCTCCCAGAACTAAACACAACACTCTAAATATAGCCTGACCAGGGGGAGGTACAATAGGACTGTCACCTATCACTGACTGTAAACTATCCTTCACCTAGAGCAGCTAAGTGGATAGATCATTGGGCTTGGAATCAGGAAGACTCATCTTCATGAGTTCAAATCTGACCTCAGACACTTACTAGTTGTGTGACCCTATGTGAGTCAACCTGCTTGCTTCAGTTTCCCCATCTGTAAAATGAGTTGGAGAAGAAAATGGCAAACCTCTGCCAACAAAAATCCAAAATGAGGTCACGAAGAGTCAGACATCACTAAAATGACTGAATAGCAACAACAACATGCCTCTCCTAATGCAGGCATGTTCTTCTTAAACAAATATTAAGAAAACCAATAGAAACTTCTATTTTCTTCACCCTTCCTAGAATTGAAAATGATTATTTGCAAAATGTTAAAATTATGTTAATTGTAAAACTAACGTCTGGCTCCTGTTTGTAGCAAGCGTGTTCAGACTGTATTATTTCGTCAGTTTCTAGCCATAACAAAATTAGCTTCTAGATCAGCATTCATGTACACCTCATCTAGCTCATTAGTTAAATTATTATAATTTGTCAAATGAATCTTGCCTCTCCTTGAGATAAGCTCTGGTTAATTGCAATGTTGTATAATGTGTAGCCTGCTGAGGACATCCAAGAAACTTCCCTGGGCCTCAAAAAGAAGACAGCCATGCTTTATTTGTGGATGGCCAAAAGCCATTCTGCTCCCAAAATGATGGGTTTATTTGCTTCATTACATTGTAATTCCGTAGGTTCTAACAATTCCAGGTCTTCAGTCAAGGAACATCTCTTCGGGGAATAACGATGCGAGAGTGCTCAAGAATAAACAAACCAGATGACAATATCAGAAAACCAAAATGATGTGTTCAATTACATAACAGCAGGACATTTTTTTTCTTCCCTACTAACAAGCTTCCTGGTGATTGGAACTACTTGAAAGATCCTCACTTCTTCTGATGGTCTATGAATGATTGATGACACCTTTTTAGGAGTTGGCAACCACATTTTTCTCTCCTCTGAGACATGCTGAAAGAGGAAAAATTCAATCTGTGAGGCAACCCTTTGTACAGGATGGAGCTAATGATCACATTTGCATGGTCTTCTGAGAGGATCCTCTGACACTTGCAGTGCAAGCAAAAATTGATGAAAAGGAATGTGGCCACTCTTATTCCTGAAACGAAAATCTTGAACCCATGTTAGTTTCTTGCTGAAATGTATCCCACCTTTGGTGCTTACTCAGTGTCACCTATGACAAATCACTTAACTTCTTGGGCTTCAGTTTCTTCATTGCTTAAGTAATTGAGTTGAAATACATTCCTCTGGTGTCCCTTGCAGCACAAGATCTACAATCTATGACCTAACCTAAATCTTGAGGACATGAAGGCAAAGTCATCTCCCCAAATTATTTCCCTTCTCAGCCTCCATCAGGTCTGTGGAAATCAAAAACAAAAGTGTATGCAGTAACATCGGAGTCCCACGAGATTTTCCAATGCTTGATGCCAGTAACCAACATTTATATTTATGTTGATCCACACACATCCCTTTCAACCTATCAGGTGCCAAATATGGTTTTTAAATGGCTAAAATAATAATCTTTCATAAATAGACTGCTGACCTTAGAGTCAGGAAGACATGGTCTATTTACTGGCCATATGATGCTAGGTAAGACAATTAACCTGAGTCTTAGTTTCTTGATCTATAAAATATAAGTAATAAAAGCACATACCACATGGGGTTGTTGTAAGGATTAAATTAGATAATGCATGTAAATTGTTTGGCAAATATGTAAAAATAAGCATTACCTTATAACATGTGTGATGTGTGATGTGATATTGTATTATAATATATCATATCATATCGTATTATATTATATTATGTTATATTATATGTTATATCATATCATATCATATTATATTATATTACATCTAGCCAGTCAGCCACTTCTCACTCATGAAGGTAAATTTTGATGGCCAGAAGCTGCCCACTTAACTTGGGGTTTACTGACTAAATTCCTTCCTTCCTTTCTTAAACCCACTTCACTCTGAAGCTCATGAGTAGGTCCCTGCCCAAGCTACACTTAATGGCTACATTTTGGGCCCTCCTGTTTTAGGGTAAATGTCTATGGTAACTGTTTCCCTTTGGAACAGCAACCCTGAGAGTCTTCCCCTCCCAGCTCGATTTTTTTTTCCTGTTTTTGTAATCAAAGGGGCCATCCCTTGACTCACTTCTTAAAGAGGCTTATTCACTGAATGGGTGTTACCTCATTCTAAGTGAGTACATGAAAAGGCCTCAGCTTAAAAAGGGCCAGGGTCTCCCATTGCATCCTAGATCATCTCCAGTCATCTTGATGAATATCAGGTCACTGGATCCAGACGACTCTGGAGCAGAAAGTAAGGCTGGTGACCTTGCACAGCCCGCCCTCACTTAAATCAAAGTCAACTGCAAGTCATGTCATCATTTCCCTGATGTCATGGTCCTCTTCAAAAACAAAGGACAAACACAATAATAACCATCTAAGGGTACTGTCTTCATGAAGTTTCACAACTTGGCATCATCCTTCACTTCCCCTATCTAGTCAATTGCTGAGATTTGTCCAGCCCAACTCCCCAGTGTGTCTGGAATTGGTCTCCTCTCTACTCCCATGGCCACCACTCTAATTCAGGCATTTCACTCTCTTTTTCCGTGTCACATCAGCTCCCAGCGACCCCAGGCAACTGTTTTAAAGACTCTAAGTTGCACAATGGTTGTTGATTCACTTTAGCAAAGTTAGTTCCCTCATACAGAAGAAATCACAAGGGGGCGGAGGCAAGATGGCAGCTGGAAAGCAGGGACTAGCGTGAGCTCCCCACCAAGTCCCTCCACAAACCTATTTAAAATGGCTCTGAACCAATTCTAGAACTGCAGAACCCACTAAATAGCATAGGGAAGCAGGGCTCTAGCCCAGGACAGCCTGGATGGTCTCTGGGTAAGGTCTATCCCCCACAGAGCTGGGAGCAGAGGGGAGCAGAGCTGAGTGGAGCAGAGCACAGCATGGGTGGCATGGACCCACCAGACCGGAAGCCAGGCAGAGCATGCCCTAGCGCCCTGAATCAGTGAGCTGCGGCAGTTACCAGACTTCTCCATCCGCAAACACCAAGGACAACAGAGTAGGGTAGTGGGAGAAGCTGCTGGGGAGTGGGATAGAGTTTGGGTTAGGCCACCGCCCCCAGGGCAGCGGAGGTGGGGCAGCTTTAGAACTACAGCTACAGTTGCTTCTCGCCCCAGGCCCACCTGGTGGAATTAAGTGGCAGATCAGAGCAGGAGTGAAGAGCCTGCTGAAGGTCTAAGTCCAGTCTGGGTTGGGGGTTCTTGGGGAAGGAGGAGAGCTGATGCATTCCCCCAGGCTTGGAACATAGAACTCTTTAGTCTACAAGCAGTCATACCCCCACGAAAAAACTCAAGGGTCAAGTGAGTTGGCTGAGAATATGGTCAGGTAGCAAAAACGCACCCAGATTCAGTCTCAAACTCTGGAATCCTTCTTTGGTGACAAAGAAGACCAAAACATTCAGCCAGAAGAAGTCAACAAAGTCAAAGAGCATACAATAAGAGCCT
>CM053624.1:13892696-13912463 GCA_028646595.1 Phalanger gymnotis
GGAAGGAAGAAATACAAAAAGACAAAGACAGGGACAGCCAGAGATTAAAACAAAGACAGAAAGAAAGAGAGAAAAGGAATAGCCCAATGCAAAGGCTAGTCAAGAAGTAGAAGCCTGCTTTCAAAGAACAGGATGTAGGCAAGATGAATTTGAATATAAAGGGAATGGATGGGAGTAATGTGAAAAATCCTACAAAGGAAGATTGGAGCAAGATTTAAATGACTTTAAATATCATACTGAAGAGTTGGTGTTTTGTCCTAAAGGTAATGAGTCCCTGAGGTTTCTTAAGCTGATGAATGCTAAAGCAATATCTGTGCTTTAGAAAAACTATGTGGGCAGTTATGTGGAGGATGGATTGGAGATCGGAGAAGTTAAAAGCAAGGATACTCATTCAAAAGCTGTCCTAGCTGTCAGATAAAAGGGGATATTCAAATAACCAAAGCGATTTCTGATCTTGTAGATATGGAAGTTCCCTCCAACAGTGCAGATGGAAACCCATACACATTTGGCCATCCTGGGCGATTTTTGTCCATGTCCTCCTATAAGTACACCACAAGTGGTCTACAAAATGTGCCAAAGGCCTCCCCTTCTTTCATTTGGCATTGTTGGGATGCCAGCAGAGCATTCTGACTGTCTATCTGTCACCCCTTGCCCCATAACTAATCAATCTTCTCTTCCTATTGTCCAGTTTCTTGACTATTTTTACTGGTGTCCTGGGGCTTATCACTTCTTGTTGTATTCCATGGCAATAAAATATTGAATAAAACAATGAGAGGATAAAGGCTTAAATTAGAGTGGTGGCTGTGGGAGTAGAGAGGAACCAGATTCCAGAGACACTGGGGAGTTGGCATGGACAAATCTCAGCAGTTGACTTGATAGGGGAAGTGAAGGATGATACCAAGTTGTGAAATTTCATGAAGACAGTACCCTTAGATGGATTCAGAACTGACTGACTGGCCACATAAAAAAGCAGTCATCAAACGTTCAATTGTATGTTGAAAGACAGCAGAGTACCCCAGGGATCCATGCTTGGCATCATAATGGTTAACGTTATTATTAATAACTTCAATTAGAAAACCACTGATGTTGTGCTTATCAAACTTGAAAATGTCAAAAAACTGGGAGAGGTAGATTCAAAATTCAAAAAGATCTTGGCAGGGAGGAACCTCAAATTAATTAAAAGCAGAATAAATATAATAGGGAAAATGTAAAGATTCATACTAGGGTTCAAACAATCAGCTTTACAAGTACAAGGACGGGAGATACTGCCAAACATCAGGTCTTCTGAAATAATATATCTAGGCATTTAGCAGACTGCTTATCTAATAAATGAAGCTAAGAGGATTTGCAGCTTTGGGTCACCTGA
Organism: Phalanger gymnotis; assembly: GCA_028646595.1. NCBI lineage: Eukaryota > Metazoa > Chordata > Mammalia > Diprotodontia > Phalangeridae > Phalanger > Phalanger gymnotis. The sequence goes on from CM053624.1 coordinate 13,894,063, forward strand.
AACTCTGACAAGCAAACCATCTACATTTTTATCCAAGTCACTGACAAGAATGGCAAGCAGCACAGGACCAAGCCCCGATTCCTGGGGCACTATGATGTTTAGTATCCATGTTACAGAGAGCAAACCCATTATGGTACCTTTGGGCTCTAAGCCTATGACCGTGAATACTTTTCCGCACATTTTAGATTTCCATATACTTGCCATACTTTTCCCATAGTAGTCAAGTAAACCTGTGGGGTGGGGGCTGTCAGAAATGTGCATGTTTATGAGAAAGGAATGTTCACATTTTTATGTGGATAGAGCCTTGAGAAATATGAGGAAGTAAAACATCTATTCAAGTTGCCAACTTGGTCAAAAGGGGGGAAATACTGTCCACATCAAGATGGCCCCTCTAAGTAGGTCACACTTAAACTTCATCATCCATTTTTAACTAGTAGTTGTTATGGCCACATTCCAGGAGAATACCATGACCTGCTTGTAAAAAAAAAAAAACATGCAAAAACATGCAAATTTCAACTTGACACATGGCTAGGCCCCATCATTTTTCAAAGTACTTCAGTCCTTGCTGGTGAGGGATCTTGGGCAGTCATTCAGGACTTACTACTAAGGCATCCTGAATAGTAGTAGAGCTGCTTCTAACTACCTAAATTACTTTTATGCATGAGACTTGATGCTTCTAAATATTCTATCACATTCAATTAAATTGAATTAATCAAACATTGATTATTATTATATCAAAGGTGGCTGTGTGACCCAATGCCCTCCCAGGCAACTCTGTACAACTAAGTTATTGAACTAGTGCTGAATTGTATTGGAAGAAGAAGCTCTTATCTGGGAACTCTAAGATCTGATAAAAAAAATGGAGATTGCCTCCCTTACAACTTCTTACACCATCATCTCTCTAGAACTTGAAGAATCCACTATTCAAAAGAAATAGAAATGTTTAAATTCATTAAGTTTACAATCAATTAATATTTATTGACCAATAAATATTAACCAATTACCATTTAGTTAGCACTGGACTGGGGGAGATAAAGGATACAAGGAAATATAACATGCTCTGTCTCCCCAAGAAGCTTCTATCATACTAAGACTAGTTTCTGATACAATCAGATAGTTAAGTGAGCCCTTAGGACTCAATTCTCAGCATTTGCATTAAGCTCCACATGTCTCCATGATCTCACTCTCACCTGTGGTCCAAAGAAGCTGTGGCATGCACAGCAGCCACATCCTGGTAAAAAATAAATGTCTCAGCAGACAGGCTAAACCAGGTTAAGGGTAACTGATAGGCCTCAAACCCAACAGCTAGGTAGGGGGATGTCTATCCCAAGCGTGGGAAGACTTTCCCAGTGGAATGGACGGATGAGAACAATTTGTTACCATGGCTATGAAGGCAGCTGAAGTAGGCGCTATGGAGCATTTGGAGCTTAGTCAGACATCAAAGATGCCAAGGCCATCCACTGCATCGTGGTCCATCACTGGTTGTCTTGACTTTTGTTGTGCCACTTGATTTCAATTGCTCCGGAAGACAAAGTGAGACTGATGACTTTATGCAACTCACTTAAACCCAATCCACACAAAAGTCAAGACATCACCTCAACGATTGGTCCTCTTTGAAAACAAAGGATACACAACAGAGGGAAGGATTGGAAGAGAGATTTGGAGAGAACAGTTGTGCTTCTGGCTTGTAGAGAGAACATGAGATCCTAGGCTTTCCTCAAGAAGAGGACCCTAGAGGAATGTAACAATTCAGCAGCAGCTGCTATAGGGGTGTAAGACCCAACAAGACCAGCAACAAGAGCTGTCAGCACAGGTTCTTTTGATCTGCTTTACTAAGGAAAGTAACTTTAAGGGGTTAACAGTCTCACTTTAATCCAACATACAAATGTCATTCACTTGGTTCAGGAGGAAAAGCCAGCACCCTGAGCTTCACAGCAAATAAAAACAAATTACAGAGACAATATAAACAGACCAAATTACAATTCAGTTACCAGAGAAGAACCAATGGGTCTGGGTTAGCAAACGTGGGGGGGAGATGGGGCAGTTACAACAGCTTGCCCAGAGTCACACACCACTCTTCCAGTGAGTGAGAGCCCACAGAAAAACACCAACTTCTGAGTTTATATACCCTACTCAGGGTCAAAGGGCATCACAACATGCAACTCAAACCCACATGACCTAAAAGCTTCTGGTGTCACAAACATGTGACTCAAAACCATGTAAACTAGGCTTTCCCTTAAGGCAAGCAGGTCATCAAAGACTCTTGATTTAATCAAAGAAACAAAGGCTGGACTCATCAAGGGCACTTGATTAGATAAGTGCTCCAAAAGAGAAAACAGTAAAAGAAAGTCCCACCTTAATTACTGATACAAGGGAGAAAAAATGTGGGGAAGAAGTTGCCATGGAGGGGAGCCAGCATCTAGACAAGTCCCTAATTTTCAGCTTGCCACGTTAGAAAATGGGGAATATTGCAGGAAGGTGGACCGTGTCTTCATGTGCCTCTAAATGTCAAACTTCTTCCCAAAGTTGGGGCTTCTCCCTGAAGAGAGCCTTGAAGCAGATGTCTATAAAACAACATTCAATGTCCATTAATTGGGGAGTAGCTAAACAAGCTGTGATGTGTGATTCTAACAGAATATTATTGTGTTATAAGAAATGACAAACAGGATGGTTTCAGAAAAACCTGCAGAGACTTACATGAACTGATGCATAGTGAAATGAACAGAACCAGGAGAACATTGTACACAGTAACAGAAATATTGTTCAATGAAGAACTGGGAATGACTTAGCTATTCTCAGCAATCCCAAAGGACCAATGATGAATCCTACTATCTGCCTCCAGAGGAAGAACTGATATCATTTGAAGACAGACCGAAGTGTGCTATTTTTTACTTTCTTTTATTGTTTTCTTTTATTCATCTTCTTGTACAAAATAACTAGTATGAAATGTTTCACATAATTCCACATGTTTAACCTCTATCTGATTGTTTGCCATCTCAGGGAGGGGAGAGGGGAGAGGGGGAGGGATAGAATTCAGAACTCAAAACTTTAACTAAAAATATTAAAAAACCGAAAAAAAACATTTGAAGCTGATGCACTTATTTAAGGTTTCCAATCAGCAGGAGAGGTAGAATGACAATAGATTGTGATCAGATCAGGGAATTTCAGAGTTCATGAATATGGAGATTGTGTATTTGCAGGAGGTGGGAGGATCAAGGATGTGACAGCTTCTGTGAAGCGAGGTAGAGTAATAATAGGTCCCAGGAAATGAGGAAAGTGAGGAATTGGGGGGTTAGGGTATTTAAGGGAATATCGCTATGCCTGTTAAAGTCCCTATTAGGAGGACAGGAGTTGTGGAGAAGAAAAATACAGTGAGCCAGACACCGAACTCAGTAAGGAAAGAAAGGGAGTGTCCTAGAGGCTGGTAGACAACAGCTACCAGAATCTTGGTTAGGTGGTGTACCTCAGATGAGGAGAGAGCTAACTGAGGGATGGTGGTACAGGCTGAGCTTAGAAATGGTGGTGGGCAGCAGGAAGTATTCCAACTCTCCCATCCCAAACAATGAGTCAGTGTAATGAGTAAAAATGGGACCGGTGCTTAAAAGGAAGTCCGGGAAGGCTGTGCACTCAGGGAGTCAAGTCTCAGTAAGAGCCAGAAGATGGATGGAGTGGGAAAAGAAAATATTTAAGATGAAAGTAAGCTTGTTACCATTGGAGCCAGCATCCAAGAGAGTATAATGCAGGGCATGTGTAGCTTTAAAGTGGGACATTGAAGGTGTTAGGTTGAGGGGGATATAATAAAATATGGGCACTGGAGGGATAGAGGTTTAAATAATGACAGTAGAGGGTTCAGAATCACTAGGATGAGGAAGGTATGACAGGGTGGGAATTTGGTACATTGAAGAGTGGGTTCCAGTGGATTATTAATATCACAGGGTGTGAGGATATCAGAAGAGGGAGAGCTGTGGGAATGACATTTTTCTCCAATCCATGAAAGCAGGCCGTGCCAAGAGATAGTCTAAAGGAGCAAAAGGAATAGCATCTCTCTGTCCTCCACAAGTAGGAAGGGTCCCCTGCAAACAGGAAGAGAAATGAGACCAAAAGTATTCAAGTGACTTGCCCTGGTTCACATAGCAAGCCAATCTCTAAGGTAGTGTTAGGACCCAGGCATTCCTGACTGATAATCTAGAGTATTCTATTCACTATGCCATGACACTTCACCTAGGAATCAGAAAGGGATAGGAGCGGTCCAAGTTGGGGATAGTCAAAGATGGGGAAGAATGCAGAGGGGCAGGGGGATCCTATCGGCCAGTAAATGTCTGGGGCAAGATTCGAACCACAAATCTTCCTGATGCCAAGCCCAGTGCACCATAAACAATCGCATGCTGCCTCTAATGTATTACAGTTGGAAGGATCGAACTGGCCACTTTTTTTTTCTTCTGTGAAATCACGAAAGCTTAGAACTCATGAAAATTTAGGGCTGCTTAGGAACCAGGTCCCATGGAAATAACAAATGATATTATTAACAGTAACAATCTTCCCTAGAGTAAATGGTGGTATTCAAGTACTTGCTGCACAGGGTTATTATTGAAAATAAGAAAATGTCCCCATAGAATTAGAAGACAGCGATAGAGCTTTAAGTGACTATCATGTGAAATGTGCCCATTTCCTGAAATTATAGAACAGGTAAGGTCTCCGCACCCATAACAATGAGGAGACAGAAGGAGATGCTCAAAACAAGTGCCTTTAGATGAAGGAAAATACCTGTTATGGAGTTTTCACTGTAGGACAGCACTTAAAGCAGACCATTCCTGAGGCCATTTCTCAAAGAAACAGTATCCCTGCAAATCAATTAGTATGGAGGTATGAAACCAGGTAACTAGCCAGGCTCCAGGTCATCTCAATAATTAAAAACATAACCCAGACCTTGGGACATGATCTAAGTTGTGGGTAGATGTGGAATAACTCGCTCCTATCAGAGGTTAAAGACCTCTGTGTCTGTCTATCTATCTGTATCTCCCTCTCTCTCTCTCTGTCTCTTTGTGTTTTTCTCTGTCTCTATCTCTGTCTCTTTCTCTCCCTCCCTCCCTCTTTCTCTCTGTCTTTCTCTCTCTCTCTCCTTCCCTCCCCCCCATCTTTCAGTCTCTCTCTGTCTCTTTATATTTTTTATGTCTCTCTCTCCCTCTCCCTCCCTCCCTCTTTCTCTTTCTCTCTCTGTCCCTCTCTCACTCTCTTTTCTTCCCCCTTTCTGTCCCTCCCTCTCTCTGTCTCTCTCTCTCTCTCTTTCCTCCCTCTCTCCCTCTCCTGCTCCCTCTCTCTCTCCCTCTACAATAGGACATCAAATATTCTTGCAATAGTAAGGAATTCTTACACTTTATACCCTTTCATGTACTCTATACTGGTTTATTTATTCATTGTCACCCATGCCAAACCATCTCTACTCTATGCCTTTGTATTCTCTATCCCCAAGGCCTACAGTCTTCTGCTCTCCTCCCCTATGCATCCTAGCTCTCCTGGCTTCCTTTAATACTTAGCTCAAAGCCCACTTTCTTAAGGAGTACTTTCTCAGGCCAACCCTCAACCCTGCTACCTTTTGCTCTGGGATTATAACCTCTCTATTCTCTCTAGATAGATCAAGAGATGAAAATATGCATATATAGATAGAGGTATCTATATCTATAGGAGAGATAGCTTTATCTATTGATATCTATGTCTCTCTACATATATATGTGTATATATATATGTGTGCGCACACATATGAGTATATACACATGTGTAGTTATTTGCATTTGATGACTCCATTATAATACAAACTATTTAAGGGCATGGACCATATATTTTTGTTTCTTTCCTGAGTATCATGCCTAGAACACTGCAAGTGTTTAATAAATGTTTAACTGACTAGGACACATAGAAAGGCAAAATAGTCCCCCACTTCAAGGAGTTCACACTTTAATGGGGAAGACAGCTTGGAAACTAGGTGTATACAAGGTATAGACTAGGCACATAACACTAGACAGAGCATATGGGAGATACTGACAGGCACTGGAAGGCCTAAGGATCAGGGGGAGTCCAGGAAGGTCTCCTACAAAGGTGATCTTGAAAGAAGGAAAAGTAACTAAAGGACACAGGTGAGGAAGTAGAGCATTCCAGGGAGGGGAAATGTCTAGTTCAAAGGTGTGGAGGTAGGAAATGGATTATCATGGGTGAAGTAGTAAGTAGTCCCCTAGAGCAGTAATCATAGCATCTTTAAAGGGAAATAAATGTAAGAAAGCTGGAAGGGCAAGAAGGAATGAGGTTGTGAATTCCAAATAAAAGACTTAAGAGGTCATACTAAGGCACTCTAGCTATCAGGTCACTGGATTATAGAACTGAATATTCATGGCTAGAAAGGACCTCAGAAGCCACGCAGTCTAGCCTAGTCATTTTATAGATGAGGAAACTAAGCCCCAGAGAGGATAAGTGACTCAGCCAACATCATAGAGACAGCAAGTAGCAGAGTCAGGATGTGGATCCATATTATCTGACTCCAAATTCAATGCTCTTTCAAGGAAAAGCTGCCTCCAAGTCAGAGCATCTCCATGCATCAGAACTAGCCTTCATTACAATAAATCCTGTAGGTTGGGAATAGTTAGTCCATGCCATTCGTTTTGACAAGGTACTGTACTTTCAGAGTGTACTGAAATCTTTTAGACATTTGGCAGTGTTTATCTCTAAATAAGAAGAAGGATTCAAGCAAAAGAAAATTTCTATCCAGTGCCAAGAAAAATATTTTTCACTTGCTAAACTGTGAGTTGACTCATTTGCAAGTAAAAATAGTTAAAAGCATCAAACGAAGCCTGAACTGGCCTCTATCCACCATGTCTGTATGTTGTATATACCAAGTTATCTCCATGTTATCTTTCTTCTTCATTAAAATGGGAGCTCCTTGAGGACAGGAACTATTTGGTCTTTCTTTGCATCCTTGTCAGTCAAACATTTATTCATCCCATAGAACACACTCAGAGTTGCCATTCTCAGTTCTTGTTAACCATGTGGAAGCTTTAGGGCCCTCTTCCAGACTGTGTGCCTCAATGCTAAAGCATTCAAAGTTTCAGATGATGACGAGTCCTTTTACTGGGTGCAGAGCCAGAGATGACAACTCCATGAATGTATAACAATCCCCACTTCAGCCTCTCTTCCTTCTAGCTATGAATCTTGATAGGACTGGTTTAAGCTGCTTCCCCCAGGAAGTGGGGGGGGTGATAAAAGAAAGGGTGACTTGTACTCTCCCTGACTTCAGCCTTCATGTGGCCATGAGCATAGGGCATCTAAAGCACATGTAAAACTTTTTTAAGAATAAAGCATATATCCTCACAATAGCAATACTTTATTAAAAAAGAGGCATAAGGAAACAGGAAGTCAAGATGGCAGAGCAGCAGGAAGAAGGATAGTAAGGACATCCCCCACCCCTGACTGTTCCAAATAGTTCTAGAAAATGTGTAGACAAAATCCTGGTCAGGAAATCCAAGAAAAATCATGAGTTATTTTTCCAATCCAAGTTGGCATAAGGAAACAAATAGAAATGTGTATGGACAGGGTCTGGCCAAGAGCATTTTAGCACAGGGAGATTCCATACACCAAGGGAAAAAAGGTCTTAGATTTAACATGGAGGGACCTACACTTGTGCAAGATATAGGAACAGGCGCCATCTGGCGGCTCTATCACTCACTACCCAGCTCTGAGTCATAGATACAAGGTGGACTGAGGAGTGGGTATGTGCCTAGGGGTTTGCTTTCCAGGATGAGTACCTTATCCTTTGTACCAAGTAAGGCCAGGAGCCAGTAGAAGCGGTGTGGCTCAGACCCTAAGAGCAAAGTAGAGTCACAGTTCCAGCTTCTAGCCTAGTCTGAAACCTGCAGAGTAATAACCAGATTAGGAATCCCAGACCAAAGGGGCACCTATAGTTCATGACTCCAAACCAAGAGAGTTTTTCAGTGGTGCTGATAGTGGCAAAGTCCAGCAACACTCTACCGGCACTCCAAACTGGCAAGCCCATAGGTTACATTACTCAGACTCCAAAAAAGAACAAGAACTTGGAGAACTCAGACATGGGAGTCAGCAATCAGGCTTTGCTTTGGATCCAACCACTTCGGGGGCACTGAAAGTTTGCGGGTCCCCAACCTAAGCTGTCCCTGAGAATGTGGAGTAACACAATGCTCAATACCCCTAAGAAAGTAGCAAAGCCCCTGTAACCACAAGCAAAGTGGGACTTTTGCTGTGTTTTTTTTTCTTTTGGAGTGCTTCTCAGTACTAAGACAATCAAGTGCCTTTAATTGAATCAATAGTCTTTGATGGCCTGCTTAAGTCACAAGAAAGCCTAAGTCACATGAGTTTGAATCACATGGTTGTGACACCCTCTGACCCTGAAAAAATGTATATATACTCTGAGGTTAGTATTTTGCTTTGGGGGTTCACTCATTGGAACAGTGTTCATGTGATTTAGCCAGACAAGATTCTGGGTAGCCATTAAGGAGCCCCCAGCTTTGAAAACCCAGATATTGATGCTTTTCTCTCTGGTAACTATGTATGTATTGCTATGGACAGACAGAAGCCCTGTCTGCTGATTTGTGATATTTGTTCTGTTTGTATAATTTCTTCTTGTACTTTCTGTTTGTGTTTTCTCTGAAGTTCAGAGTGCTGACTTTTTCCCCTGAACTAAGTGAATTTTATGTATATATGTTCTAGCAGCCCTCCTGTGTGCTGGTGTTATTGGTCTTATACCTCCACAATACCAGCCACAAGCAGCACTGTTGTTACAGCCCCTCATTTTACAGAAGAGTAAACTGAGGTTTTAGAAAGTCAAGTGACTTGTCCTTGATCACAAAAGTAGTAAGCCTCAGAGATGAAAAATGAGCCCAGAGCATCTGACTCTAAAACTAGTGCTATTTCCATGGTACTACAAGGTTTGTAATTATAAAAATATGTGGCCCCCAGGATCCACCTCCGGGGGCCAATAGTGAGGAAAAGAAAAGTTATCTCATTCCTTTGGGCCCCGGGGTCAGCTCATCTCTACCGACAGTAGTGAGGGTGAACCTGGAATCACAAGTTGGTTGCTTATGATCCAGGTAGTCTGGGAAAAGTAAGTACTCAGGCATAGACACTCAGGATCAGAGACCTCATGTAGTCCTGTGATGTGTTGCCTATGATATACAAGAATTAGGTAGAAGCGATACTGTTGTTTGTCTCTCAATTTTTGAAGAGGATCAATGACATCATGGGGTAATGCCTTAACTTGCACATGAATTGGATTTAAGTGAGGCAAAGTTGCAAACAGTCATAAGCCTCACTGTCTTCTCCTGAGTCATTAGGGTCCAGTGGCAGAGTCAAGATGATTGGTCGTGGCCAGGGATGCAGTCAATGACCTTGGCCTCTCTGACACCTGACCAAGCTCTAAGTGCACCACAGCACCTACTTCAGCTGCCTTCATGGCCATGGGAACAAATTGTTCTCATCTGCCCATTCACTGGTGGAAGTCTTCACATGCTTGAGGTAAATCCCCCCCCCCCATTCACCAATGGGTTTGAGGCCTGTTGGTTATCTTCACTCTGGTTTAGCCCATCTGCAAAGACAGTTTACTAGGGGGTGGCCACTGCACATGATACAGCTTCTTGGAACCACAGGTGGGAGCTGGGTGATGGTTAGACATCTAAGACAGCCCTGAAAAGAGCTTGGCAAGCCCTCACATGAGAGGTGTTAGTCCTCTCTAAGGGGTGTGAGAGGTCCAGTGATGGAATATAGGCTCTGGGAACCTTCTTAAACTCTCCTTAAATCTTCCCACTTGATCAGGCTTTTGCCTGAGGCCATAAACCTTCCATTATAGCTAGGCCCATATCTCTGTTACCCTTAACCTAGCCTAGTCTTCCATTGTCTGTTATCTCTAGTTAGCTTTCAGCTACTTGCCACCCTTAATCCCATTCTTTTGGTTCCTGGGGTCTGACCTCTAGTTACCCCAGTCCCATCAAGATCCTCCTTAGATTCTTCCTCAAGATCCTCCCTGAATCCCTCCTCCAATCACCCCAGACTACTTGACAACCCCTAGATCCCTCCAACAGTCTTTCTGTATATAAGATCCATCTTGCTTCCACGAAGGTGCTCAAATTCAATCTAGCTCAGATTGTTCTGGCCCACTTGTCAATACAAGCATCACAAATGCTCAGGTTCCTTAAGAGTCTAGCCAATATCTTTGTGAATCTTTAATAAACTTTGTTTTTCTTTGGCTAAAAGAAGGCTTGGGTCAACTTCATTCGGGCAGGACACAGCATGTCGATATTTTGGGGTCCCGCCACCCCTTAACCTCAACACTGGGTTCATATCCCAGAAAGAGAAGAATATCCAGAACAGAAGCCTGTGGGATACCCACAGGTGGCAAGTATGTAGGGGAGAAAAATGAGCTTCTGCTCCTCTCCTTTTCCCTTAACTCTACAACATGTCTTCTGACCTCATTGTTTAACCAAAACTGCTCTCTCTAAAGTTACCAATTGCCAAATCCAGTGGCCTTTTTTCAGTCCTCATCCTTCTTAACCTCTCTGTAGGTTTTGACCCAGTTGATCACCCTCTTCTCCTTCATACATATTCTTATCTTGGTTTTTCAGATTACCTTTTTTTTTTTCAGAAGAGGTGCTACCACCATTAAGAACAAAGTGGTTCAAAGAATTCATTTTACAGCATGTGCTTCCAGAGACAAGAAAACAATGGCATCAAACTAGGCCGAAGTAGGTGTGAGGAAAGGAATGGCAGATTCCAAAGGGCTTAGAAAAGACAAGAAAGGTGAAGTTGCCAACATCAATCAAAGAGTGAAGTGTGAAGGAGAGAGATCACTCTGAGATCCAAATGGGGCAAGTTTCTTTTTTCATGTATGGGTTGTCTTCTGCATTAGAAGATAAACCCATTAAAGACAGGGAGTCTTTCATTTTTTGTCTTTGTATACATGTAGTAAATAACTCATTGTTGACTGATTAATTCTAAATAGGAGCTAAAGGAAGTGGGCATTGTGGGAATTTGTTTTGCTGTATAATGCAAATTTGTTATGAAAGTTTTCTTTTCCTTTTTTCCTTAATCTAAGGTCGATGTGAAGAAGGGAGACTTTGCAGGGAGGAGAGAGGAGAAAAATCAGAAATGCCCTAAAAAAAATTTAAATGAAGCGAAACAAAAACAGAGTAAAACTCCCCAAAAATAATAAAATAAAATAAAAAACCAGTACTTTTGGATGGCTCTTTGAGAAAGTGTTAAGGCCACTGACTTGAACTTTATCTTTTAAAAATTTCATTAGCCTTGTCCCACAGGTAACAATATGTAATGCCTTAAAATTCCAAAGCATGGAAATCTAATTTCAATTATGTATTATATTAATATTTTTACTTAGGTAATTTTTCTAAGAAACTACATTCCAGCTCAGAAAGTATGGAATTCATTGTTCCATGTTTTATTTAGATCTTTTCAAAATCATTTGTTAAAAATAGGTGTTGCTCTGGTAGGACAGTAGAGCCATGGATTCCATTCCCAAGAGATACTAAATTTAGACAATCAATTAACAAGCATTTACTAGGCACCTTCTGTATGCCAGGCACTGTGTTAGGGCTAGAAATCAAAAGACAAAAATAAAACCATTCCCATCTACAGAGAACCCATGTTCTTTTGCATGATACACCATAATCAAGAATATACAAAATACATACAAAGTACTGGGCAGGGGACTCCAGGTACTAACTCAGGACCTTTTCTCTTCTTCTTCTCCATATTTTTGTTCTCTTAATTACTTATTTTAGGTTGTGCAATTTTGTTTTCCTAGGTCTTGGCATATATCTCCAAATATATATCTGAAACTTTTTTCCCCAACTAAATTTCAGCTGAATACTTAGTTTTTCAAGTTTATCACTTAAGCAAGTAGCTAAAGGACTTCCCCCACCATCCTCAGAGTGTTTATAGAATGCATTGTCTGATGTGTGTTTTACATGGAAATGAGGTAAGATGCAAAACTATTAAAACTTGGAGCCAAGAAATGTTTGCCTTTCTATTGAATTCTGCTTTCATTAGGTGTGCAAGGAGAGGTGGGGAGGGGGCGGGGAGGAGGGAGATAGGAGGAAGGAGATGAGGAGCAGATCAATGGGGCTGAGAGGCAACCTGTTCCCAAGACTTTGTGGAAGTCATTCAGCTTCCTCAATATCATCACCCCTTTCCAGGAGCAGTAGGGAACAAAATATTGAAGTACCAGGGAAATGGATTCTATGCCCATCACCAAAAGAATTACCAGAATCATGACTTGTTTTTTTGACACTTAAGCTTTATTCACTATTCGATTTATTGATCAAACTGATAGGAATGAGAATATTGAGGAAAATGAGGATAGTATTCCAGTGGAATATAATACAATCATTTGGTTTTTGGTCTATACCTGTGCTTCCATCCATGTAAGGACATCCCAGTAGGGAAACTCCTTTTACCAGTACAGATTGGCAAGTGTTCTGTAACTTATACTCTTTAAGACATTCCTGAGGGGCCAAGCCAAGAAGGCAGAGTACAGGCAGCAACTCAGCTGAACTTTCCCAACATTCTCATCCCAAATAACTTTAAAATAATTCCTCAAATCAAATTTTGGAGCAGCAGAGCCCACAAAGGTCAGAGTGAGGCATTTTTCCAGCCCAAGGCAACTTAACAGAACAGCAGGAAAGGTCTATAACACCAGCAGCATTAGCAGTGGGCCTTGGATGCTGTGATAGCTGGAGCAGCAGTAGCAGCTTTGGGAGCTCTCAGCCCAGAGACAGTCAGACAACTGGTAAGAAAGAAATTACAGAGGATCCTTTGCTGGCACTACATGCAGCTGGCACTGACTAGAAACTCTGTTGGCGGTAAGCAGTTCTGAGTCACAGTTACAGGGCAGAGAAGAGCATTTGTGATCCTTCACAAGGGAGCAGGGAATCTGTTCATAGTTCCAAGGCAGACAGGAGTGCTAGTTCCTACAGCTGCAAAGGGGCAGAGACCTTTCCTGGGTAAAAAGCAGCAACAACAACAAAAACCACAAGACAAAACAACAAAATCAAACAAAAAAAAAAAACCAGAGTAGAGACCAGGAGAGCAGTAACCACACCTCTCCAAGCATCACACCACCTTGGAAGTATCAAAATTTGCAAATTCCCAGAACTAACTCTGAAAAATAGCAGCATAAAAATCCTGGATCTTGAGACAATACCTCCCCACCCCGCAGTGAACAGAGCCCTACTTTAACATAAAGAAATAGGCTGGAAAAAAATGAGCAAACAAAAAAATAAATAACTTGCCCATAAAAAAGCTACTACAATGGCAAAGAAGCCCAAGACATAAACTCAGAAGAGAACAATGTGCAAACATCTACAAGCAAAGCCTCAAAATCAATCGTTAATTGGACCCAAGCACGATACTTCCTAAAAGAGTTAAAGAAATAAGAGTAGTAGAAGAAAAATTGAAAAAAGGAATGAGAGTGATGCAAGAAAGTTATGAAAAGAGAATTAACAGCTGGGTAAAAGAGGCACAAAAAAATTACTGAAAAAAAATCACCTTAAAAGCAGAATTGGCCTAGAAAAAAGAAAAAAAAAGAGGCACAGAAAATGACTAAAGAAAAGAACTCCTTAAAAACAAAAAGAAAGGTAATAGGAAAAGAGGTACAAAAGCTTACGGAAAAAAAATTATTCCTTAAAAATAAGAATTGTACTAGTGGAAGCTAATGACTCCATGAGACATCAAGAAGCAACAAGACAAAGTTAAAAGAATGAAAAAAATAGGAGGAAATGTGAACTATCTCATTGAAAAAACAACTGGCCTGAAAATGATCAAGAATAGTTTAAGAATTAAAACCATGATTAAAAAAAGAGCTTAGACGTATTTCGAGAAATTATCAAGGAAAACTGCCCTGATGTCTTGGTTGCAGAGAGTAAAAGAGAAATTGAAAGACTCTGTCGATCACCTCCTAAAAGAGATTCAAAAATGAAAACTCCCATGAGTGTTATAGCTAAATTCCTGAGCTCCTAGACACAGTCAGCATCACACAAGATTTAGCAGCTTCCACATTAAAGGAGCAGAGGGCTTGAAATATGGTATTGCAGTAGGCAAAGGAGCTAAGGTTACAACCAAGAATAACCTACCCAGCAAAAGCGAGTATAATCTCAACCAAATCTTCTCTTCTCTAGACTAAACATCCCCCTTTCCTTCAATTGGGATTTATGTGGCATAAACTCAAGGTATTTGACCATCCTCATTGCCTTCATCTAGACACTCTGTAGCTGCTCAGCATCCTTATTAAACCATGGTGCCCAGAAATACATGCAATACTCCATGTGAGGCCTGACCAGGGCAGAGAACAGTGGGATTCTCACCTCCCTGGAAGCTATTGCCCCTCTTAATGCAGCCAGAGATCCCATTAGCTTTGAAGACAGCTGTGTCACACTGCTGATTTATATCACACATAGCATCCACTAAAACCCTGAGATCTAAGGTTGAACAGCTGTTAAACATCAAGGGTAAGATGCAAACTCAGGTGTTCCTTAACTTCCTTAACTGTCTCCAAGACCTAGAATGCCCTTCCTCTTTATCTTTCCCTGTTGGCTTCCCTTGTTTCTTTAGGTCTCAACTAAAATTCTACCTTCTACAGGAAGAGTTTCCCAGCTTCTCTTAATTCTAGGGCCTTCCCTCTCAATTATTTCCTATTTCTCTTCTATAAATCCTATTTTTATATATTTCTTTGCATGTTGTCTCCTCCATTAGACTGTGAGCTCCTTGAGGGCAAGAACTGTCTTTTCCCTCTTTTTATATCCTTAGCACTTAACACAGTGCCTGACATATAGCAGACTTAATAAGTGCTTATTGACCAACCCCCAGTCCATTGCCATCTCTCCAACCTAGTACATGCCCTATGCCCTATGATGGGAACTGAAAGGAGAAAAGCAAAGATATGTTACATGTTCTCCTACCAATGCCACAGTTGGAAAAACATAGTGTAATGTAAAGCAAACTGTAGGCTGGAATCACAAGACCAGGTCTATTGTTTACCTAGGTAAACCTGAGCAGCAAGCAGCTATCCCTTCCCTGGTCCTTAAGTTTGGTCATCTTTAAATGAGGACAGTGGATGTAAATGACCTCTAAGGTCCCTTATAGTTCTAAATCAATGATCTAAGGCAAGTGGAACATGGAAAGGCTAAATAATTTGCCTCAGCAACTTAGCAAGTCAGGAACAGAGTCAGTTACACAAATAGCTTATCTTGGGTGGATTTAGCTGTTTTTGAGTCACTATAGATGAGAACAACTTGACCTATACTCATTTGCATAATGAATTCAACACTTCTTCACAACAAAATGTCAAGTTTCCTAAGATACGTCACCATGGTGAGAAGAGACGTGTCCAGACGGAAAATTGGAGATCTCAGAGAGGGTGGTTAAGCCCCCATTCCTTCCACACTAGAACATCAGAGCATCTAAAAGCCAGCTACCCTACCTAGTAAGTAGAGAATGAGCACAGTGTATCAGCTTTTACTGCCCTGACATGCTGAGATAGTGTAGAATGTAAGCTGGCAGAGGGCAGGGAGGTTCTGTTCCTGTCCTTGAATTCCCAGAGGGTAGCTCTGGGCCTGGCACATAGTCAGTGCTTAATAGATTCTTAATGTGATTCCTTCATAAAAGGAAAGAGAAACGTTGAAAGTGGAGTTCAGAATCAGAGTATCCCATGATACTCTTAGGTCAATGCTATCTCCCTTTTGGCTTTCCATTCACATTTGTGATTTTAAAAGATATTACTAATATGGGGGATGGTGTTTTCCCATGAACATACTCATTGAAAGAGAATTCAAGATAGGCTGTGCCATGTAGAAAGCCTACTTGACCTTGAGGACCTAAAGGTCAAAGTGAGATTTAATTTTGTTTTACATCGTGTGGGAAGATAGACAAACGAGAAAACCAAAGGAAGCCCCATCTCCACTCCAGAACATTGAGTGGCACCTCCCCCTTAGGACTTAAAAGAAAACAAAGAATTCACCCAGGATGGTCAGGAATCATGAAATCATAAATTTAAGTTTGAAGGTAGAACAATGGTGCCAAACTCTAAGACAAATGGATTCCTGTTAACCACAAATCTAAGTTGTATTGCATGCCATGAGTCTGACACCTCTGCCAAAGAATATTGAATCCAACCTCCTATTTATATAAATGGAAAAACTGAGGCACAGAGGAGTTAAGTGACTTACTGTAATGGCAACCACACTGGCACACCTAGGACGGCTGCCAGTGTGAGTTCTTTTATCTGCTTTACTAAGGAAAGATAGCTGTTTTAGGGGTCAACAATCTTTCTTTTTTAATCATAAAATACAAACACAGTAAATAAAGAAAAGAGAAATAAAGACCAACAGGCAGATCTCTACTCCCTGAATCAAAGCTTTACCTCCACCACTGAGTTGAGAGAGCCTTTACCTCTGAGGAGTCAGGGAGCTCTGAACATATGACCACTTAGAATCTTGACCAGGGAATCACAACATCTTTCTCATAAGTGAGCCTCCTAAAACAAAAGCTCACCTCTCACAATATATACTCTTTCAGCTAATAGGCTCAGAGCCAGAAGGCATCACAACCCACCTCATTGCCTAATTAGCTTATTAACAAAAGCTCCTATGAGCAAGCTTCCCTTAATGGGCTCCTTATGAGGCCTATTGATGGGTGGGGAAGAACTTACTCCCCATTAACCTTACACTCACCCAAAATCATACAGCTAGTAAGATCTGAAGAAGACTTTGAATTGAAGACACTTCCTGACTTCAAGTCCAGTGCTTTTTCCACTACAAGACACTTGTGACCTTCATCCCTTGAGGCGGTACCCCCATTCCTAAGTGCATATACCCATCAAGACATGAAAGGTTATAGGAATAAAAATTCCATT
Organism: Phalanger gymnotis; assembly: GCA_028646595.1. NCBI lineage: Eukaryota > Metazoa > Chordata > Mammalia > Diprotodontia > Phalangeridae > Phalanger > Phalanger gymnotis. The sequence continues at coordinate 13,910,996 of CM053624.1, forward strand.
TTACATAGCATATTAAGTGCCCCTATAATTCCATGGGGTAGAGAGCACAAGTATTATTGTGCCATTTTGCAGATAAGGAACCTGAAGACCAGAGTGAGTAGGAGCTTGCTTATGGCTACGGAGCTAGGAAGTGTCTGCAGTAAGATTCAAACCTAAGTTCCTTGGCTCCAGTGGAAAGAACACAACCTTAGATTCAGAGATGTGTTCAGATCCTGCTTCTGTCACATACTACTCAAGTGACTTTGGGTAAGCCATTTCACCTATTCATGCCTCAGTAGATGGTCTCCAAGGTCCCTTCTAAATCTAGAGTCCATTGGCCTTTCCATCTCTCCTTGTTTCCTCACTAAACCTCTCTGAATTCTGTCACTACATTCTCCAGTGATTTCTGTTGGGCCATTTCTTTCTCCACTCCTATTCTGTGTTCAATTTTGGCTCCCCTGTGTACACAGACTACAAATATTTGCAGCCTTATTGTTTTCTAATTACTTAATGAACAATCTGGTCCCTGGCAGCCAAACACTACCTGGAATTCCATGATGTTTATCTCCATAATACGTACAGGATGAGGAGCCAGATTTCAAATCTGGTTATTAGCTTTGTGCAAGTATCATCTTACTGCCTCTTAAGTGGTAATGATTGTCATAAATTTAAAATTATGTTTTTGTTCATGTAGCTACTGGAACAAACAAGACTGGCCATGCATGGAGGTAAACCAGGGAGCAGCCTATTGGGATGGCGTGATTCCACCACATGGAAAGCTCTGTAAGTAAGAAGCACCCTGTGGGATAGCAGAAAGGGTGCTATATTCATGTCAGAGGACCTGCGTTCAAATCCCAGCTATCCTACTTAAGGCAAGTCAACAAGCAATTATCAAGTGCTTCCTATGTACCATACCAGCCACTGGGCCAAAACTAGGGGCTGGGCATACAAACACAAGCAGGAAGAAAAAGCCTATCCTCAAGGAACATACAGTCTAATGTACACATAATGTACACATGAAAGAAGCTGAAAGGAAGGTGGGGTTGGAGAAGTAATGGGAGAGGCGGGGAAGGGGGAGTCCTGAAAATGAGGAGTAGATACTGGAGAAGATGAAGACTTAACTGGCCTGGACACTTTCCTTAAAGTGGAGGTTCGAGGGGGAGCCAACCACTCAGAAGAAAATGTGAAAAGGTAGAGGGTATGTCTGGTGTTAGAGGGCCTTCACCAAGTCACCTCACTTCTCTTGGTCTGAATTTCCTTATTTGTAAAATGAGGGGATTGCACCTCCAAGGTCCAAGTTTTAAGTTTTACTATATAAGAGGATATTGTTGCTATTAAGACATTAAGAAGCACCAACACTTCTCTCCAAATCAACTAAAGTTTCCAACAATTCCAAACACTCATTTCCTAGAAAAATAAGTCCAACTTCCTTAGCCTGACAGTTGAGGCCTTCAACTCGCTTTCAAGCCTTAGTTCATACAAATCCCCT
>CM053624.1:13912963-13931967 GCA_028646595.1 Phalanger gymnotis
GACCAACAAATTCTACAGGTGCAGCTGGCCATAGTATCAGGAGGAGAGATAAGTGTTTTGCTAAGACATGCTGCCCTTGAACTGGAGAGAAACTGCTAGGGCCAATGCTCTGAAGCTAGGGAGAGATGTGATTTTAAAACTGGATGTGATTTTGGAATTGGGGTCCAGGCATAGGCACCCAAGCAGAGGCTAAGGAGAAATGTGATGTTAGATTTAGGGTCCAAGCACAAGCACCCAAGCATCCCATCACATCCATCATTATTCTGCTTATGAGGCCAATACCCCTTCCACCTTAGGGTCCTTTATACTTTTAAAGAGAGTTATCTAAATCAATCAATCAATCAATAAATTAATTAATTAATTAAAGACAGTTATCATGTCTCTAGACCTTTCTTCTAAGTTAAATATCCCCAGGTCCTTGTATAGGTCAACATGTGCTGTGCTCTCCAGTCTCTTCAGTCATTTAATGTAGACATGGCTTATATCTACAGAAGCATTGTAGGGAACTATTCTTTTGAGAAGTCCAAAAGCCATATATTGCTTCATTTCTACATCTCAGCCTCCATGTAAATAGTCAGGAAGCATAATGAGGCCCCCAAGCTAGTGAAGTCTCATCTCCTGTTCACAGGTGGATGTCCTCCCAATCCAAAGGCACCTCCCAGCATTTAAGAGCCTCAATCATGTCTTCCCTAATTCACAGCAGTGTAATATAGCTGGAGCTCAGGCTGCTCGCATCTGGGCCAACAGCAGAGTCCACAATCGCCTGGATCCAGTCCTTCCCATGTTTCCATTCCTCCAGGCCCTTCCAAATGAGACTTGTGGGGACTGGCTAATCGTTTGCACCTGCACATGGCTGAGGACATGTTTCCTAGTTAGGATGTGAAAGCAGCTTGGTGTAGGAGGGATTCTCCTGCAACTCCTATGGCACTACATCATGGAGGCCAATGAGAAACAATTCAAAGGCAAAGTTAACTGTCTTTAAGTGTGGTTTTCCCAGGAGATTCCTAATGATTCATTCTCTAGAGCTTCATCTAATCATACTAGAGGCCAAATCCAGGGTCCAGATGTTACCACTTACCAGTTATCTACTTACTCCTCTGCGCCTCAGTTTTCCCTTCTGGAAAAGCAGGGGGTGTGGAACTAAATCAGCTATCCTTTGCCATTTTTGTATCAGGTTCCCCTTTGGCACTCCGCAGCATATGGAGCCCTTCTCAGAATAATGTTTCAGAATTACTGAAGGAAATGCTAATTTTCAGTCAGAGGTTAGTAGAAATAAAGATGGCATTTTTTCACTCTGAAATCTGTCTATGGAGATGATCTCCAAGGTCCCTTCTGATGTGAACAGTCAGTGCTTTGTGCTGATACCATCCTCTTCACATTCACTGGCATTTGCTTTGGCATTCTCAATAGCACACTAAACCTTGCCTGAGATTTCAATCTAGAGAAAAAAAGACTACAAAGGATTTTTATAAACCCCATTATTTAACAGATGAGGAAGCTAATTATTATAGAAGATATTAGAATCACATCCTTAGAGCACTTAGTTTATCCTTCTGTAAAAGCAGAGGATATTGGTCTAGAAAAGAGTTGATATCATGGACTCCGTTGGCAGTCTGGTAAAGCCAATGGTATCCTTAGAAGAGGGTTCAGACCAGGAGGGCCCAGATCAGAGATAATAATAAGATCATAGATCTAACGCTGGAAGAAACTTAGACATCTTATAATTAAAATTTCTCATTTTACAAACAAGGAAACTGAGGCCCAGGGAGGTTAAGTCAATTGTGCAAGGGCACACAGGTAAGTTAAGCATCAAAGAAGGAATTGAACCCAAGCCCCCTAACTCCAGGGTGAGTGATCTCCCTACCGTATCAGAAATATAAGGAAGATTAAGATTCAGAACCCAAATACTAGGTGTGTGAGTGGAAGGGTAGAGAACATAGAGAAAGGAAAAAGGCAAGACAGGATGGTTTGAGTAAAATTCACTGGATCCTTGAGTTCACCATTCCCTCACAGAGTCATCATAGGCCAATAGGCAAGGGCAGAGGTGAATGGGATCGTGAGTTGTATAGACCTGGATAAGAAAGTCACTTTAGCCTTCTGAGTCTCTGTCCTATCTTTGCCCTAGCCCACTGTAGGATTATTGTGAACCAACACGGCAGACTGGACTTAGAGGCAGAACGGTCTAGTTTCGAATCCTATCTCTGATAATAGCTACGACCTTGGAGAAATCCTTTCCAAGTCTCCACTTCCTCATCTGCAAAGTGGGGACTATCATACCTGTAATTTCTACCTTGGTGGTTGTTATATGTTTCAAATAAAATAACATCCTTAAAACTTTTTTCAAACTTAAAAGCACCATAGAAATATCAGTTATTAAGTGTGCCATAGACCCTAAAGTGTTATACAGATGAATTATTATTATGAGCAAAAAAGCCCAGATGGAAACATGTGGCCCATATTTTACAGGCTCTGCATTTGACATTTCCTTGGTGAATGTGATCAAGCGAATTTCTCTCTCAAAAATTATTTATTTGCCTAAATTATCCAGACCATGTTCCAAACCTCCTGAATAATCCATTTGGACTAAATATTAAATCTTCCTTTCACTTTGTGCTGGGTTGAGACTGCCTGAGGGGCAAAGATTAAGGCAACATTATAAATGTTCAAGGTAGGGATGGTTCTTCTTGATGGGCTGGCTTTGGCGCTTAGGTCTTTAATTCTATTCACTCATTATATGAAATATAATTGTTACAGGGGGTGACTTCCATGAGGAGGGTGAGTTAGTGGCAACTGAGAGGAAGGAAGGAAAGAAGGAAGGAAGGAAGGAAGGAAGGAAGGAAGGAAGGAAGGAAGGAAGGAAGGAAGGAAGGAAGGAAGGAAGGAAGGAAGGAAGGAGGGAAGGAAGGAAAGAAACATCAGTAAAATATTTAAAGTATATAAACACACCTGTAAAGGGACATAAGCAGGGCAATATTCTTGCTACTATGGTTAATTTGAACAGTTAGGTAGGGCAGTAGATAGAATGATACACTTAAATCAGGAACATCTGGATTCAAGTTTGACCTCAAAAATACTGGTTATGTGACCTCAGCCAAGTAAGGAGCTCACTCAGCCTCAGTTCCCTCATCTGTAAAACAAGGATAACGATAGCACCTACTTCACAGGACTGTTACAAGAATAAAATACGATGACATCAAAAAAGTTAGTAAGAAACTCTCTATACTCATATATAACTGTGCAGTTCACAATAAAAAGAGAAAATTTTAAAAGTATAAAGTATAAAATGGAGCATCATTGTCATAGGGCCCATTACTCATCTACTTGGTTGGACCTCAGTTCAAGCACGCTTACCAAAACATTACAACTAAAATCAAATAAGCAATATTGGCTGGGCTCTGCCCCATTTCCAGGCAGCACTAAGCGATTGGATTGATTGTCCCCCAATAGTGCCTCTATGAGTGGCTTCCACAGTCTTTTGTGAGAAGGACTGGCTGATCCAGGAGTTTCTTAGGAAGCTGGTCATGGTCATTCACATAGGCAGCATTGTCCAGTGGAAAGTGACTGGGGCCTGGTGTTCAAAAAGAATAGGAATGGAATCTTGTCTCTGCAATTTCATTACTCAAGGCCATGTATTCAGTCCTGATTCTGATGCTTGCTCTCTATGACCCTGGGAAACTCCATCTTTCAGAGCTGCAATTTCCACTTCTGTAAAATGGCAAGGAATGTTGTCAACCACAGGACTTCTCAAAGCCTGTCTCCAATCAAAGAGGGTCTGTGGCCTCTATTAATGAGAGAAATGCCCATGTTGATCAGTCAAACCATAAACATTTATTAAGTACCTACTATGCGCCAGGTACTGGTGCTAGGGACAAAATGGCTTACTCCTTTGAGCCTCAGTTTTCCCTTCTGGAAAAGCAGGGAGTGTGGAACTAAATCAGGAATTCTTTGCCATTTTTGCCCTCAGGTAGCTTACTCCTTAGGAGAAACAACACAGAACCACATAAATATAAAGAAAATAAAAACAGAGGAGGCAGAAAGAATCAGCAGGATCAGGGAAGGCATCTTCATTTAGAAGACAGCAGCTGATGGAACCTTGGAAGAAATTAGCGATTCTTAGAGGGAGAGGTGAAAAAGGAATGTGTTTCTGGCATTTCTGCACAGAAATTTGGAGGCAGAAGATGGAATGCCCTATGTGAGGAACAGCAACCATGGAGTTGGCAGAGATATTCCCAAAGCACAAGTTCTGTTCAACAACTTCAAGGTTCCCACTAGGATCTAAGATAAATTCTTCCATCTGGCACTTCTGCTCCTTTGCACCCTAGATCCCAACTTTTCCTGTACTATCCATCACAGCCCTTCCTGAACTCTGTGGTCCAGTCAAATTAGCCATCTTCTTCTTCCTCATAAATTCTATCTCCCTTCTCCATGATCTTATTTAAGCTGTTCCCCATGCCTGGATTTCACACCTTCCTTACCTCTGCCTCTTAGAATCCTGAGCTTCCTTCAAGGCTCATCTCAAGTGCGGTCTCCTTTACAAGGCTATGGCCCTACCCAACCTCACCCATCACCTTATATCCATATATTTACTTGTCTTCCCTTGGAAATGTAAAGGTCTGGAGGCTTTGGAGGAGAAAGTGAGACTGGTGACTTTGCACAACCCTCCCTCACTTAAATCCAATTCATTTGCCCATCACGGCATCACTTCCCTGATGTCATGGTCCTCTTCAAGAATTAAGGACAAACAACAACAACAAAGGTCTTGAGGACAAGGAACATTTCACTTTTGTCTTCGTATGGCCATGCTTCATATATTGCCAGACACTGGTAAGTGCTTAATAAATGCTTGCCCATTGATTCATTGATTTCTGTCTTGGAATTGAAAAGCTTAGCCTTATACATCAAGGTATATATGGCTGGGTTCAGAAAAAGTGAGCCCATCAAATTCTATGATGTTTGCCAGAATAGCTGTATGCCTTATGTGTTTGGTACAATAGCTAAGACTCACATTCTCAACCTATTATAGAAGTCATTTTGTTGGGTTTTTGCCCTGAGATAGAAATGTCTCTGAAAATCCATGTGTTTATAAAGTCCTCTTTACATATATCTCTCTCTTGAACAAAATACGTTTATTTAGTAGGAATCAACCTGCCACAACCCCTATCATAATGTGCAAAACATTCCTAGTTGTTATCAAGGTTATTGAAGGGTTAGTTGTCCACCCCCTCCCCCAAATGCCTTCCCAAAGTAGTGGTTTTTACAAAAAGGAAAACCTAAACTCCAAAATGTAAAAGAATAACCTCTCACCAAAGAGGATGGTTCAAAAGTTATATAAACCAAAAGAATAGATATGTAAATGTCTTGATTACTCAGATGGTTAAGAACTACAAATCTGAAGAAGACACATTCTTCCCCCTACCCCCCAAAGGGATGGTTGAAGCTCCATCCACTGGGATATTTAAAACAATATTGATCAAAGAGTAGAGAATGGAGCACAAAGGATAGTGCTGCCTTTATCATTGTCTTAAGTCTCCTGATGGAAGGGGCCTTCAGAGACATCTATTCCAACCCCCTAATTGTTCTGTTAAATAAACTGAAGCCCAAAGACATTGTGAGTTGCCTCTCTTCACCCACAAAATAAGACAAAGAACTGGGTTCAAACCCGATTGCTGTGATTCCTGATCCAGCCCCAGCTGCCTCCATGAAGGCAGGTGGTGATGCTGAGAAAGTACTCTATCAGGAAAGGGCAAGATGACCATGTTGGCCTGCTCTTTCCTGACTCAGAGGGATTTTTAAGTCAATTTTTGGACCTAGGAGTTACCAAGAAATTCCAGTGTGTTTCTAGGCTGTTTCACTTTTTCTTTACTGGATTATTTTGCTTATTTGCCCAATGTTCATAAATCATTTGATCTTTCGCCATCTTCATCTTATGTTGCTGCCCCGGGAAACACCAGCCGTGTGTGCTTCCTCCCAAATACTCTGGCCAACTTCCAGTTCATTCCCATTGCATGAGGATGAAGTTCATCTGCAGTGAGCATGGGAGTTACACTGAATTAGTCCTGCCTGTGTTCCTTGACCTTCTGTCTATTCATCATGCTCACATCTGTTTGGGTTTTTTTGTTGTTTTTTTTTTCATTTCATTCTTGAATGGCACATTGAGGCTAAGGATAGAGGGCTTGCCTGCAACCCCAGTCCCACAAGGGAGACAGGCACATGGCTTCTGCTACAGGATATTACTAACAAATGGTTGACACTAGCAATGTATTTCATTTTCTAAGAGGTGGACATGTTTGTCATCATACATAACCTTTACTCCCAGGATGTCTGATAGAAAGCACACTGGCTCAAAACCAGCTGATCAGAGTCGAATCCCACCTGGGACACTCAATATTGCATCTGTCATTTTGGATATTTAACTTCTCTGTTCCTTGGTTTCCTCATCTGAAAAATTAAAGGGTACGACTGATGGCTTCTGAGCCCTTTCAGCTCGATAACTATGATCCAGTGGTTCCCTGGCAGGCTGAAATTACATTTCTTATTCTCCCTGTTGACATGGACACAACCCTAGTTTGAGTCCTCAGAACTCTCTCACTAGACTATTACTACAGCCTCCTAAACGGACTCCAGCTTCCAGTATTTCTTCTCCCTCTAATTGATCCTCCACACAGTTGCCAAAATAATCTTCCCAAAGCATAAGTCTAATCATGTCACTACTCTGCTCAACAACCCTCAATGGCTCCCTGTTAGGTTCAAGGGAAAAACACAAACTCCTCAGTTGGTCATTTAGCGCCCTTCACAATGTGACTCCAACTCGCCTTTGGGGGCTTACTATATATTACTCCCCTTTGTGGCTTCATGTTCCTGCTAAACTGCCTTTCTTGGTAGTTCTCAAACTCAACATTCCATCTCCAGCCTCTAGGTCTTTGCAAATGGTATATCCTCTCACTTCTGACATGCCTAAAATGTATTCCTACTTTACCTCCACCTCTTAGGTTCCCTTGCAAACCTTAAGGCTGTAAGTAAATATCGGCTATTATTTATTGGACTGAATTACTACCAAGGTAAGATGCTGCCCTGCCCTCCAGGTCTGTGTAATAGAGAGAAGACACAAACGTGCCACACCACATGATGAGGGCATGAGAGAGATGTAGATAAAAGTTCTTTGTGAGGGTCCAAGGGAAGAAGCAGGTACTGACTGGGGTTGGAGGTAAAGAGCTGAAATCAGGAGGTGACATTGTATTAGAGCTATAAAAGAAGAGGAGTTTGGAAGTAGAACAAGGTTTGGCCCATGTCCATATCACCTAAAATGACATCACTCACATGGGAGAAGCTGGGCCTCTACTAGAAGACAGCAGAAGCAATACATGGGTGAACATTCTGCCTTGGCCTACCATGGCCGACCAGGGCCTACCAAGGCCTACCAAGGCCTACCATGGGGTTGGGAGCAGTCTTTTTCAATTAGATGTGTAATGATGCCCCTCCCCCACTTAATTCTTGTGGTCTCAAGAAATGGGCATGGAGTGTTGAGTTTTAGTCTCTTTCATTTCTTCTTTTCAGTTCTAGGTGCCAGGAGCGGGTGTCTCTGACTATAAGTTTGAGCCATGGAAATCCCTCCAGGATATTAGAGTTGACCCAGCAGGAAAAGCGCAGAAACAAGTTCATAGAACCTAGCCCAGTAGCCCAATGGGGCTTTAGTTTTAAGCTTGGTAGGACAAATGCTATACAGAAATTGATTTAAATTATGAAGTCTAATCCCTTTTCTTCCGCAGAGACCTCAGCAGTGTAGGGGGAATTATGCCTCTAGATTTGGGCAGGGAGTAGAGAGGAGGAGCAGGAATGTTGTATATTTGTTCTTGTGCTACCTTTGAAAAAAATATTCCTTTGTGAGGAGATAATATTTGTAACATTATTAGAACAATGGCTGGCACATAGAAGACACTTTAAATGTTCTTTTCCCCTTTATAAAAGTTCATCTGATAGGAAGTGGTTAATGGAACTTAAGTGCCAGTTAGTGGGTCCCTAAAAACATGGGGAACAGAGTATTCAGTAGGGGTTTGAGCCAATAGCAGCAGAACAAAAACTTCCCAACCCTCTCAGGGTATGGAGAGGGGCAAAATGTGATGGACCTGGCCCTAGACCTCAGAGCTAAAAACACCATATTACAAAGGTATATAAGATTGCATCTGGGACGTGTCCTTTCTGTAATTTGTCTGCTATTTCTTGGATTGTCTTTAAGGACAACTTCACTCCATTACAAAGTGGCATGGCATCGTTGTACTCTTTGGAGTCCCGGGCACAATTCTCAGATAATTCACGTGCTCAGAATCAGGTAGGCATGCCAGGTTTAACATTTCCTACAGTTGGAGCTTTCCTTGTCTTTACAGTTACAAAGATAATCAGAAAGGATTTAATGAAATAAAATAAAATAAAATCTTATAATCTTTCTGGCAAAAACTGATTAAGAGCTTAAGATCATCAGGAAATCTGATATATCTAACATCAATGTCAAAGGCATTTATTTGCTTTGAACTGCATTTCCCAAATCATAGAGTCTGAGAGTTTAAATTTCAGACCCTTTCTGTGTTAGCCCCCTAAAGTTAGAATGGCTCCACAGGTGTCCTAGGCCAGGCCTAGAAGTACCGCCATCACAGTCTGGGCCCTGCTGGCGTTCTAGCTTCATTCTACATTACTCTCCTCTAGCAAAATTGAAAAACTCTGTGGGTCCCAAACTTGCACTACTGATGCTGTTGTTCCATACCTTTGCTCAAGCTGTTCCCTACTCCTGGAATGCCATCCCTTTTCTTTCTCTGATGAATTTCTTCAAGCCAGACTTGAATATCCCCTCCCTCAGGGAGCTTCTCCTCACCTCTGCTTTCCTCTCAGATGTCATGTAATACTCTATTCTACATCTTATGTAATGTTGGAAATTATAGTTACTTTTGTTTTTTTGGAATTAGCTAATCGGACTTTATGTCCCTTTATGCATGCTACATTCTAGCCAAGTTAGCGGTTTCCTGTTCAATCTACACGTTTTTCCCATGTGGTCCCTCAGGCCTAGACCTCCCTCCTCAGCTCAGCCCAGCCTTCTAGAATCCCTAATTCCATTCAAGACTTAGCCCCAGGCCACCTCCAACAAGAGGCCTCTCTCTATCTCCTTGTTTGATCTGCCGCCACCCCCACCCCAACAATTTCTGTTTTGAATTTGCCGTGTATTTAGTTTGTATTTAATTATCTATATACATGATTTTTGGTCACCTATCATAACTTGCTTGACAGTAGGAGATATTTTCATTTTGATCTTAATACCTCCTAGAGCCTAGCACAGTGACTAGTGCATGGCAGATGTTTAATAAAGGATCATTAAATGAAACAAAGTTCCATAAGGAAAGAAGGGAAAGAATTCAGCTAAAAAGGTTTAGTCAAAATACACCTACCTTGAAGATCTCATAAAAAGAACAGGCCTTTAAACTATAAGGGAAGGGAAGAAAGAAAACTGCCTATGTCTCCACCATGCTAGACAGAACAGAGAAATTAATAGAAGATACCCAGAATGCCCAGAAATTAATAGAGAAAAATCTAATAAAGGAGCCAGTAATTAAAAGCCATGACCTCAGTTATCTCTACATGATTGCACAGAGTATGAGTAACAGCAAGATGAACTGTAATTTTAAATGAAAGGAAACAAATTTAGCCCCCTAAATGTCACTAAGACTTGTAAAATGAGATCCAGGATTAAAATTTAGCCCAAGAAAGGCATACTGTATTTAAAAAATTACGTAGATTAAAAGAGAGAAAAGGAAGGAGTCATATTTTAGAATGAAATACAGAATGTCCCAAAAGTCTTGGTGCGTGTCAAGCTTATAGAACCTATTGAAGTTCCCACTACATGAAGACTGTTGCAACACGTAGTATATTAAAGGGTGGAGGCATACTCAGCCACATTAGCACTCTAGTGGGAAATAAAAGAGAATCAAAGAAGAGGTTCGCGTGCTATTCAGGGTAAATAAGATGACAATAACAGACAGGAGAGAGAGAGGGTAGAGCTGTTCAATTTTGCTTCCATTTTCTCAACCGAGGAAAATTATCTTTGAACTAGAAAGTACGGAGCAATAATGTCTAAGCGAGTGGATGTCCGTGATAATAGAAAGATAGTAAGAGTGCCTAGGTGCTGTTGATGCCTTCAGTTCACCTGGCTCAGAACTACATGCTTGGGGACTCAAAAAGCTAACACATGCAACTGTTGAGGCAATCTCCATGATATTTCAGAGATCATGGCAAATGAGAATGGTATCACATAATTGGAGAAGAGCATACATCTCTATTTTCAAAACAGAGAAAAGATTAGAATTTGAAGGTTATACACCAGTGAACTTACCTTTGATTCCCAAACAAATCCAACAATGCATAAAGAAATAGTGAATAACTACAAACAAAAGCCAGTGATCACACACACAAAAAAGTCTTTGTAGGAGCAAGTCATGTCAGCTGAACTATTTTTTTTTACTGGATTGCCAAAATAATATATAAATGGAATGTTGCAAATGTAGTTTACTTAGAAGGCAGCAAAGCATTTGACGTTTCACAACCTTTTGTTATGGGAAAGATGAGAATATTTGTACTAGATACATTTTCTCTTAGATCAAATAGGCTCAAAACTTAAAATGTTGACAATACTACATGGCAGCCATGCCCCAATAAATAAGAGGTGAAATTGTCATGAACAAAGGCTTCTCAAAAGAAGAATTGCAAAGCATTAATGATCACATGAAAGAATGCTCCAAATCGCTAATGATAACAGAAGTGCAAATTAAAATAGTCCTGAGGTTTCACCTCACACTCTACAAATTGGCAAAAGATGACCAAAAACATGGTAAAAGTCAATGTCAGGGAGGTTGTGGGATGATAGTCACACTAATACATTGTTGGTGGAGCTGTGAATGTGTACAACCATTTTGGAAAGCAATTTGAAAATATGTAAATAAAGTAACTAAAATGTCCATACTTGTTGAAGCAGAGATTCCATTACTGACTTTATAACCTAAAGAACCCATAAATAGGAAAAAGTCACCATCTAAAATATTTATAGTGGCACTTTTTGTTATAGCAAAGAACTGGAAACAAAGTGGATGCCCATTGGCTAATGGCTAAACAAACTGTGATACATGAAGGTAGTGAAGTATTAATCTGCTGTAAGAAATGATAAATGTGATGAATACAGAGAAACCTGGAAAGATCTGCATAAACTGATGCAGATGATGCAAACAGAGTCAAGAAAATAACATACACCATAACTACAACAATGTAAATGGAAAGAACAACCAAGTACACACAAAAAAAATCAAAATTGAATATAGCAAAATTATGAAGACCAAGCATGACTCAGATGAAGAAATATGAGAAGACACCCCCACCCGAGTCCTTCGTGGAGGTAGAATTGCACATTACATATATTTTTGGACTTTTTCAATGCATTAATCAGTTGTGTTGATTTTCTTCATTTTTTTGTCTTTAAACAATACTATTTGTTCTATTAGTTGGCTCTCTTGAAGGGGGAGAGGGAAGGATATTGGGGAAAACGGATAATGTAGACAGCAAAAGACATGAATAAAAACTTATAAAACTAAAAAACACATAATATATAATATGACAACCAAAAAGCTAACTGGATCTATGATGCATGATGTAGTGCACAGAGAGCCACCTTTAAAACCAGGAGGACCTGGGTTCTTGTCCCAACTACAACAAATATTAAATGTGGGATCCAGGGCAAGTCATTTGGCCCCTTAGGCAACTCTCTAAGATTCTAAGTTGCAGAGAAGGTACTTGTTTTGAAAGAAAGTGTTCTCTCAACTGGGAATTCAGTATACAGGTCAAATGCCTATTATTCTCTTGTATGATGTCCAAGACTGGGAGGTTATAGTACTGTTCCCTACCCTGGTCACAATCCATATCTGGATTGTGCTATACAGTTCTGGGTACCAAATGTTGGGGGCAGGGGAGGATAAGCTGGAGACTACCTAGCGAAGGGCAACCAAGAATGGAGAGGGGACTTGAGTTAGTGCCACATGAACATTAACTGAAAAAATGAGGATGTTTACCCTGAAGAAAGAAAGACTTAGGGCAGGTATGTCAGCTTTCTTTAGACATTTAAAGACTGATGCATAAATGAGAGACTAGACTTGTTGTACTTGGCAAAGAGGACAGAAGAATAAGAGGTAAAAACTAGAAGAGGCAAATTTAGGCTTGATTTAAGGACAAATTTCCTACCAATTAGAAGTACCTTGAAATGGAGAACAGGCTGCCATGGGAAGTACTGGCTTTTCGCTTTTGAAAGTCTTCAAGTCAAATCTAGAAGTTGAGCACAGGGATTCATGCCCAGATATGGAGATTCAGAAGTCAATAGCTAAAAGGGAATGAGGGGATGGTGCTTGGCTTTACATCACTCTCATAAATGGAAACACAAGTAGACAGGCAAATGGATACACTGGGTTATTAATCAACAGATCCCTCCAGCATCTTGGGCATGGTGAGAACAAGTCTAAGCCAAAGTTAATGGGGCCTGGCAACTATGACCATACCCTGTCCTGTACCATCCCTGCTGGTTCCTGCAGATTTCTCCAATTTGTTTTAATCAGTGTTCAGTCTGATCCCATCATTTTAGGGAATATGTATTTTCAAATGCATTTCAGAAAGGATATTCATTCCTCTGAATTAAGTACTCTTCATGTCTGAGTTCAAATCCTGCCTAAGCCATTTACTAACTGTTAGAAAGTCTCTCAGCCTTGGTTTTCTCATTTGTAAAGTGGGAATAATAGAAGCACCTATCCCAGAGGCAGCTGTGAGGCTCAAATGAGAAAATATGTAAAGCATTTTGCAAAACATAAAGGCCATTTAAATGTAATATCATTTTCAAAGGTTTTTTTTAAAATTTTATTATTCTGTAATACTGGAAGGATTATATACACTACGACCAGGTTGGATTTATATCAGGAATGCAGGGTTAGTTCAATATTAGGAAAACTATTAAAATAATAGACCAGATAACAAAAACAATTAAAATCATGTGATTACTTCAAAAGATCTTAAGTATTAGCAATTATCTATTCAATTCCTCATAGCCTTCAAGGCCAACTTCATTTCCTCCATGAGCCCTTGCCTGATTTTCCCCAGCTAGAAGTCACCTCTCCTACTTCTGAAGTCCCACATGGTTGTTCATTTCCCTCTTGTGGTGCCTATTTGTTTTCTTCTGCCTTGTATCTGTGTAAAGTTTCTATAACTTGTATGTATTTTCTCTCTCCTACATTTCAATATACTTCTTGAATTCAGGAACCGTGTTTCTCACATCATTCTTTTCCCCACCGTGTCCATCAAAGTGCCTTGTACATGACACAGGCTTGGTGAATACTCATTGACTGCATGTCTTGATCTTTTACTCTTCCTTTGAATTCTTCTTTCTACTCTGACAATTTCTAACAGGAGGAGGGCTTCCATTCCCAACATTCTCCAAAACCCCTGGCCATGTACAGCTTATCACAAATGGCTTAAGGAGCGTTAAAGAAATCCGAACCATTATCGCTCTTTTCTGAAGGGAACAAGCGGATCATGCTCCCCTCTGATGGAAGCCAATACCCTCCAGCTAAAATGAGGTTAGAAAGAATGAAAACAAAATCCCAAACGGGGTCTGGCCAAAGAACCTTTCCTAACACCTTAAATGCTGTGCTGAAAATTAAAATAATAAATCATCCTTTGACAGGAAGCAATTGGAAACCAGGCTTTTGGACTTTAATAATGAATGGAACATTCAAAGGCCTTTGCCCACTCTTTCTGCTGTGATTCCATAGACCCTCACAACTTTACCTGCAGGTGAGCCATCAAAAGTTGCAGAGTCCAAAGCTCTGTGGAGTTTCTCTCCCTTAGTAGATGGAATGCAATTCCTTTTTGGTTTCCATTCTCTCTCCATAAACTGCGGCCCCAACAAACCTATGAGAAGACTAACCTCACTGTCACTTGGAGCTTGGTCTACACAGTAGTCCTGCTAGATTTAGGAGAGTAAACACAACAGATTCCAGTATTAGCCGGAGCCAAGGTGATAGTTTAGTCAAATGCACCTGTGGAAATCATACTGTTATCTGATTGGAGGGAGAAGAAATTGACTTGGATCCATTTCAATTCTCCCTTGTGCCTTACTAATAATAATGGACATATATTGCTGGAACAATTGAGTTCTCAACATCAGCTGCTTTTCCAGCACAAAATTCTACTTATTTTGCCCATTCAATTCAACAGCCTTGAAAACTCAGTTTTCTCATATGTAAAATGGAGGTGATAATAATAGCACGTATCTCAGAGGGTTGTTGTAAGGCCCAGACAACAAAACAAGTAAAACACTTTACAAACTTTAAAGTATTATATAAAAGCTATTATTAACATTAACATGAGTTAAAAAGTTAAGTGAAAATGCCAAGGAAAAAAATAAAACAACCACTGCCCCCTAAGCTTTGTCTTCTTTGGGAAGGGTGAGAGGGAGAGATGAAATTCTTGAGTGCAAAGTATATACAATGCTATTTCAGGAGGAAGATGGAACTAACAAATATGTAGGGGTAGGAAAAGTGAAACCAGGGAAGGTGGTGGCCCCTGAGGTTTGCTTTGAAATAATCTAGGAATTTTCTGAGGGAGAGCGGCCCAGGCGTAGAGGATGACCTAATACATGGAGGTGAGAGATAATGCAATATGGGCAAGATACAGCTAGAAGACCAATTTGGAACAGTCTGTGAAAGGCATCATGGGAAATAAGGCTGGAAAAAAATAGGTAGGAGTCCAATTGTGGAGGTCTATGTCAGGTTTGAGGATTTTGTATTTTATCCTGGAAGCAATCAGTGTGGGAAAGAGATGCTGCTAAAGACCGGTGAGTGGGACAGTGATATTGGACAGATTTATCTTTTAGGAATGTCAAAATGGTAGCTGAACAGAAGACAAAGTGAAGAGGGGAGTAACTGGATGCTAGAAGACCAATCAGGAAACCCCTGAAGAAATCCAGGTGAGAGACAATGAGGCTTGAACTCGTATGATGGCTATTTAAGTGAAGAGAAGGGAACAATCAGATATGAGAAATGCTGTAGATACAGAAAGGACAGGATTAGGATACTAAACGTGAGGTTGAAGATAAAAGAGTCAAGGATGACTCCAAGGTTTTGGACCCAAGGGGACTGGAAGGATTTCTGATAAATAAGAGTTTACCGTGATTATAGGAATCCAAGCCATTCATATGGTAAGGTGTGTTTAAATCGGGATGTTATGTTAACGAAAATGGGAAGATCTTTCCCAGCCATTAATAGGCCCATGTGACCTGGCTGACTCACATGAGCCTGTGGTGGGAGGAGCTTGTTGAACAGGTGGAGCAGGAAGGGGTGGAGCAGGATGTGAGACAAAGTGAGTCAGAGCTGGGAAAGAGATGGTGTGAGTTGCAGCTTGGAGACAGAGAGAGAAAGCAGGCAGCAGCTAGGGTGAGTGAGAGAGGGAGTGATTTTGCTTAAGGGAATCTGCTTGTGGGAAAGCTGACAGAGGGAAGGCTTGGGGATGGTGTTGCCCCCTGCATTGACAATGTATATAGATTTCTTTGTTGCTATGATGGGTTTGGCTTTCTGAAGTTGGAATTTGGCTTTCTGGTGTTCGAATAAATGTTTTGTTTTCATCTTCCATGTAGAGAGTCTGTTATATTTTGTGATTGAGAACTACACCAGCATATTCATAGCAGCCATAGCCACTGTAAGTATCTCGTTGGTGCTACAGGTGTGAAATCCATCTTCTACATGAAGCTATTCTGATAAGAGTTATTATGGTTCTACTGATATCATCTTATTTCTAATATTTATGAAAACTCTCCTGTCATGGCACCATTGCATTGTCACAAGTAAAATTTTGAGAGACAAAGTTCCAAATATTAAAAATCAATTTATTAATTAGGCCAACCAATAATCAATAAATTGGTGGTCAATAATTTCTGTCAGTAATCAAAGATTAAAAAGAAGTCTCTGGACCACTTTAAATGACCATCTGTCTTCCTGATAGCACATTTTAGGACCTCCTGGACAAGAAAAAGGCAACCCTAATTGAGAAAGTGGGCTAAAAGCCCTCAGTCCCTCCTGATTACTTCTTCATTGAGGAGGGAGATGTCAGCTGAGAAATGTGGCCTAGTTGTGAGATTTGAACACCTCTAGCAATCTGGGCACCCTTATTGATATCTCTCTAGCTTAGTTTCTCCTTCACAAACTAGGTGTCCCCAAATTCTAGTGAAAGGATCAAGGCCACACAAGTGACTTTTGGTAACTCTCTGTAGAGAACCAGATCAGTTTAGTTTTTGTTTATGGGATAAACAGAGAAGCTCAGACCAGGCCTTGTGAGGGGCTGGCATGTGATCACATTCCTCAGTCAGTTCCTAGAAGTGGTTTTTCTATGTGAGCTAGACTAACAAGTTCAGATTTTAAACAGAAAAAGGAATGCTGAAAATTAAGATTAATAATCAAATGATATAGCATTGAATTAATTTTCCTCATTATGGATGTTCTTCCTATGAAAAATAATATGATGAAAGACAAGATGAAAGACAGATTCTAGACTATGTCTTCTCTACAAGACCCCATTGTGCCCTGTGGCACAATGGGGCCCCTATTGTAGTCAATTGGGTCTAAGCTTCCAGGAAAGCTAGGGTAATATTTGTGTAGTAAGTAGACCACTGCTGAGGAAAGGAATCAGGAGGAGGGCCAGCATGGTAGAAAAAGAAATAGAACCATTCATTATGGTAACAATGTTCTGTCTAAACTGATGCTATTTAGCTAGAAATTTTGGGGCAACTAGGTAGCACAGTGGATAAAGTGCTAGGCCTGGAATCAAGAAGACCTGAGTTCAAATCAGGCCTCAGAAACATACTAGTTGTGTGACCCTGGGCAAGCCACTTAACCGTGTTTGCTTCGGTTTCCTCATCTGTAAAAAGACCTGAAGAAGGGAATGGCAAACCATTCCAGTATCTTTGCCAAGAAAACCCCAAACGGTGTCACGAAGAGTCAGACATGAAAAATGACCGAACAACGAAAAAACTGGAAATGTATTGAAAATAGTCACAAAGGAAACAGTATTTGGATCCTTAGGTTTAAAGCTAGGAGGGATCGTTTAGAGATGACCTGTGCAGTACAACTCCTCTTTGAAGCAACTAGAAAAATTGAGGCCAGAAAGAGAAGGTTCAGAGAAACATGATAATTGTTTCTATTGTTTCTAAGAAGTTGAAAGGCTGTCATATGGAAGAGAAACTAGACTCATTCCGATTGGCCCAGAATAGAGCTGTGTTGTTCATCCTTCGTTTTCAAAGGGGACCAATGACATCAGAAGGGTGATATCTTGACTTGCAAGTGAATTGAATTTAAGTAAGGCAGAGCTGTGCGAAGTCATCAACCTAACTCTCTCATCCAGAGTCATGGAAATCCAATGGTAAGGCATAGGTCAAGACAACCGACGATGGCCTCCAGGAAGAACTTCAACTGATGAGTGAAAGTTGCGAAGAAGAAAAAATTAGGTTTTATGTAACGAAAAAGCTTTTGCCAATCTTGGTGAATTGGGGAAATCCAAAAAGGAAATTGGCCACCTAGGGGGCAGTGGTCACCTCACACCTGAGGTGTTTAGACAAAGACTGAAAAATGTGCCCCAGGTCAAGAAAGTTATAAAGGGGATTATGTTCAGTCAGTCAATCTATTAAGCATCTATAGGCACTAGGTTAAGTGATAAAGATGAGGTTAAAGACAGTTCCTGCCCTCAGGGAGCTCACAGGCTACTGGGGGGAGGCTGGGAGAGAGAGAACTATGCATGCTAATTATAGGATTTATTGGAAATAATTAACAGAAGGAAGGCACTAGAATTAAGCGGGCGAGGAAAGGCTTCCTGAAAAAAGTGGGACTTTTAGCTGGGACTCTGAAGCAAGCCAAGTAGATCTGTGTCAGGTCCGGGTTGGCAGTTCTTGGGGAAGGGGGAGTGCTGGTGTGGCAGAGCTGGCTGTATAGAAATAGTTCTGAAATCAATGACACATTCCCTCAAGCTTGTAACAAAGTACTCTTTACAAGCAGTCATACCCCGCTGAAAAACTCAAGGGTCAAATAAGTTGGCTGGGAACATGGCCAGGCAGCAAAAACACACCCAGATTCAGTCTCAAACTTTGGAATCTTTCTTTGGTGACAAAGAAGACCAAAACATACAGCCAGAAGAAGTCAACAAAGTCAAAGAGCCCACATCAAAAGCCTCCAAGAAAAACATGAACTGGTCTCAGGCCATGGAAGAGCTCAAGAAGGACTTGGAAAAGCAAGTTAGAGAAGTAGAGGAAAAATTGGGAAGAGAAATGAGAAGGATGAGAGAAAACCATGAAAAACAAGTCAATGACTTGCTAAAGGAGACCCAAAAAATACTGAAAAATATACTGAAGAAAACAACACCTTAAAAAATAGACTAACTCAACTGGCAAAAGAGCTCCAAAAAGCCAATGAGGAGAAGAATGCCTTGAAAGGCAGAATTACCCAAACAGAAAAGGAGATCTAAAAGACCACTGCAGAAGATACTACCTTAAAAAGTAGAACAGAGCAAGTGGAAGCTAGTGACTTTATGAGAAATCAAGATATTGTCAAACGGAGCAAAAGGAATGGAAAAGTGGAAGACAATGTGAAATATCTCATTGGAAAAACACTGACCTGGAAAATAGATCCAGGAGGGATAATTTAAAAATTATTGGACTACCTGAAAGCCATGATCAAAAAAGAGCCTAGATATCATCTTTCAAGAAATTATCAAGGAGAACTGCCCTGATATTCTAGAGCCACAGGGCAAAATAGAAATTGAAAGAATCCACAGATCTCCTTTTCAAAAAGATCCCAAAAAGAAAACTCCTAGGAATATTGTCACCAAATTCCAGAGCTCCCAGGTCAAGGAGAAAATACTGCAAGCAGCCAAAAAGAAACAATTTGAATGTTGTG
>CM053624.1:13932467-13963718 GCA_028646595.1 Phalanger gymnotis
GGGATAAGAGAGGAATATATTGAGAGAGGGAGAAAGGGAGAGATAGAATGGCGTAAATTATCTTGCATAAAAGCGGCAAGAAAAAGCAGTTCTGTAGGAAGGGAAGAGAGGGCAGGTAAGTAAATCTTGCTCTCATCGGATTTGACCTGAGGAGGGAATACCATACATACTCAGTTGGGTATCTTACCCCACGGGAAAGAAGGAAGAAGAAGATAAAAAAGGGGAGATGATAGAAGGGAGGACCGACAAGGGGAGGAGGCAATCAAAAACAAACACTTTTGCAAAGGGACAGGGTCAAGGGAGAAAATTCAACAAAGGGGGATAGGTTAGGAAAGAGCAAAACATAGTCAATCTTTCACAACATGAGTATTGTGGAAGGGTTTTACATAATGATACATATGTGGCCTATGTTGAATTGTTTGCCTTCTTAGGGAGGGTGGGTGGGAAGGGAAGAAAGGAGAGAATTTGGAACTCATAGTTTTAAAAACAGATGTTCAAATACAAAAAAAAAGTTTTTGCATGCAACGAGGAAATAAGATACATAGGCAATGGGACGTAGAAATTTATCTTGCCCTATAAGAGAAGAAGGGAAAGGGAGATGGGAGGAGAGTGGGATGACAGAAGGGAGGGCTGATTGGGGAATGGGGCAACCAGAATATATGCCCTCTTGGAGTGGGTGGGAGGGGAGAAATGGGGAGAAAATTCATAATTCAAACTCTTGTGAAAATCAATGCTAAAAACTAAATATAATTAAATAAATTAAATAAAATTTTTAAAAAAAGGTATGGGTTAAGGCAGATGTTCTCTGAGATGTCTTCAGACTGTTAGATTTTGTGATTTTATAGCTGAAGAAACTAAGGCCCACAGAGAACTGACTTCCCTATCCAATTGCTTCAGAGTACTAAAATCAAGCCAACTTATCATTATTTAGTTTATGCTTAGAAACAACAGATAAAAACAGAGAGAATATCTGTTATTTTCAAGTACCCTATATTTTCCATGGAAACTAAGGAGTATGTAATTTAGAAAAAAAACATTGTTAGCATAATAAATGGTTCCATTTCTTTCTCTACCAGACCGGGCCTCCTGCCCTGATTCCTTTCCTCAAAAGTGGACTACTTGCTACACAAATATTCCCCTAGCTTTCCTGGAAGCCTAGAACCAATGTGCCAACAGTAGGGGCAATGTAGCTATAGTTGGTGGATCAGGAATTGGAGCACACTGAGGATGGGCTACAATCCCAGAGAGAGAGAGACATTCTGTGGTGGTGAATATTGGCTCCGCCATCCATCTTGATTTGGGATTTGATATTTTAAATCTGGGTTCAAACCCCAGTTCTGGTATTACAAAATGTGAGGCCATTTCATTTCTCTGATCCTCAGTTTTATCATCTCTAAAATTGAGAGATGATACATTAACAAGGTTATTGAGAGGAAAGGAATGGAGGCCAGATCTGTGATTATATTGGTTTAGGGAGCTCCTTGATGAGGTAACTCCCTCTACCAAAGCAGTTCAGTACCCTCTCCGCAATTTAGGTCTTAGAGAGTTGCCTTTCAGAACAGAAATGAAGTAACTAGCACAGGGTCCTGTAGCAGCATGTGTTGAAGGATAGCACTGGAACCCAGGTCTTCCAGGTTCCAAGACCAGTTCTCTATCTATCATGCCATGATGTTTTTCATTAACAGGTAAAGGGTTTGAAGGGCCTAGGATCACTTAGAAGAGAGGTGAGATTTGATCTGCTTGATCTCAGAGGGCAGAACTGAGAGCAGTTGACAGTTGCTACCAAGAGGTAAATCTGGGCTTTGAGGAAGGAAAATTTTCCTAACAATTAAAGCTGTCCAAAAGTGAAAAGGGCTGCCTCAAGAGGGAGTGGGTTTCCCATTGTAGGAGGTCTTCAGACAAAGGCTGGATTATCTCTTCTTGGATATGTTGTAGAGGATTCTTGTTCAGGTGTGGGTTATACTGGATGACTTCAAAAGTTCCTTCCAGCTCTGAAATTTTGAGATTCTGTGGCACAGTATCATTTGTCTCATACTGGTCTATGTCATTTCTGCAGTAAGCCTACAGGGTACCCAGCCCTTGTAGGCTGACCATTAAAGTACCCTGGAACCATATGACAGCTGGACTCATTCATTATCTTTCCCCCAAACCTACCACTCTCTCTAAACTTCCCTATTTCTTTCAATGAAATCACCATCTTTCCAGTGACCCAGGTTTGCAGCCTTGGAGTCAGCCTTGATTCCTCTCTCCCATTCACCCCATATCCAATCATGTGCCAAATGTTGTCATTTCTCCTCTCACAGTATCTCTGTATCTGCCCCCTTCTCTCTAGCCACACAGCCACCACCATAGGACAGGTTCTCAGTATCCCTTCCCTGGACTGTTGTGATATCCTCCCAATGAGCCTCCCTGGTTCACATTTCTTCCTGTGTGATGTAAATAAAATGTGAAGACTTCACAGGGAAGATATGTGTAAATATATATCTATATCTATACTAAGAAATATAATAAGAAATGTTTAAAAATCAAGAAATAGGGAAGTGGAAAAATTCTGAGGCCATGAGAGTCTGATGGCTCAGCCACTGGGAAAGTTTACCCTGAAACTTTTTGTTCTTTCTTCTGGTTCTGGTTTAAAGATTTACTCAGTAAGAACAGGGTCATTGTGACCTGTTTTCCTTTACTGTGAAAGTACTGTAGAAGAATGGATAGGGTCTCCCCCTCCCCTTATCCTATTCTCCTTCTTTAGATTTACAGATGTCACCTCATTTGTAATCATTAACTAAGGGAACGGGAATTGGAGTTTCTGTGCCTCAGTTTCCCACTTCTTTGTCTAGCTTTCATGCTCAGATTGTAAGCCCACCTCCCAGCCAATGGTGAGAAGGGTCAGAGGTAGGTGGGAATTCTCTTGTGTTAGGTATAATTATGGGTGCTTTGCATCTTGTAAAGCGCCTCCCTTGCTGGATTTGTTCTAGCAGGGGATGCCCAATTCTCGAGAATTGAATAAAATTTATTTCCGTTCCCATCCTGAGATGGCTCCTTATTAACTTTTAATTGCTGAGGGTCTTTCATCCCACACATTCCCACCCCCATCCATCATCCACGCAGGTGCCTTAAAAGCACAGATCTGACTGCATAACTGCCCTGCTTGGTCAGATGCAGTGCATGATTAAAAGGATGCCAATTGACTCCATATTGCCTCCAGGGCAGAATCAAACCTCCTCGGTTTGGCATTTAAAGACCTCCTCAGGCTTCTTACACATTCCTCCCTTTCATTGGTTTCCCAGCGGAACCAAACTGTTCTTCCCACCTACCATTCCATCTTCCACCCTTTGCACACCCTCCAGTCCCCACTCTCCCCACCATCCTTGGCTCATTCTTCTTTCAGACATCTACATGGCTATTAGAGGTTTGTAAATTATTTACACACATGATCTCATTTGAGCATCATACTACCAAGATAAGGCATCTACTACACTATACACACATACACTATTACCTCAATTTTACAAATGAGGAAACTGAGGACCACAGAGGTAGGATTGACTGGGTATGGACCTGGACCCCAAAAACACAACCCAGCTCCTGAACTTTCCCACATATCCTCCCACCCAATAATGCTTTCAATGATCCTTTCTTTGTGGGTCTGACTCAGCTGGATCTTCAATTCCCTGTTCCCTCCAGACCACCCCAGGCTATTTCCCTTAATCCCATCTGGATCCCTTTTCTGTTACTGCTGGTCACGCCAGGCTGTCCATTCCTTGATCCCTTCCAAATCTTCCTACAAACTTTTTAGTTATAAAAAAATGGTCAATCTTGTCCCTGCCAAATGTACAGATTCTTAAGATCTCACCCACTTCTATTGGTGACACAATAAACTTTGTCTCTGAATGAAAGAAGGCTTGAATGGTTGAATTCTTTCTAGACAGACACGCACCCTTTGCCCTGTCATTTCAGTTTTCTTAGCACCCCTAGACCACAGAAGAATGACTTGCCCAGGGTCACAAAGCTAGTTAGCATCCAAAGCAATATTTGAAACAAGATCTTACTGACTCTAAGCCCTGCACTCAATCCCCTATGCTAGGCAGGATTCTTACAGTGGAGTCCAAACTTTTTAAAAATATTTTGACAAATGTATTGAGACAGCCAGAGAGAGTACTTCATTGAAAGACCAGTCTTACAGCATCTGCAAGCCTGATATAAAGAGCAGAAAGAGATCTATGGAGGGAGCCAGAGGTAAACAGATAGGTCAGGGCTTAGGAATGCTGATAGAGACAAGCAGCATCAGGCTAGAAAGAGTCACCTATGGGTGGGGGTAGGTGGCTAGGATCCCCTATGGGGAAGAGGTGGCTCCAGTACTTACTCTTCCCTCCTTATGTCACATGAAAGCTGGAGAAAGAAGGTAATGACCAACCCCTGACCACTCTGCAGCAACAAGACCCCACTGAGGCCAGGAGCTCTGGATTTGGGGTCAGAAAAAAATGTGTTTAAATCCAAGATCTATATACTATCATCTGTGTACTTAACACCTTTGGGACTCACTTTCACCATCTGTAAAAATAGGGGTTAGGGAAAAATGAAACTGAATAATGTATAACTATAATGACCAATTTGACCCTGGAGAAGAGTTGAAAAAAATGCGATCCCCTCCTTTATTTGCCAAGGTAGGGAGCCTGTGGTGTCAAGTGGTACCGTGAATAGAGTACTGGGTTTAGAACCAGGAAATCTCCATCTTCACAAGTTCAAATCCAGCCTGAGACACATACTGGCTGGGTGATGCTAGGCAAGGCACTGAACTCAGTTTTATCATCTGTAAAATGAGCTGGAGGAGGAAATGGCAACCCAATCCAATATTTTTGTCAAGAAAACCCAAAAAGGGGGTCACAAAGAGTCAGATACAACTAAAATGCCTCAGCAATAACAAAAGGGAGGCTGTGCTTACCTATATTGTCAGACTCAATTGTTTTTGTTGGTTGGTTTTGCTAAACTGCTTTTTCCCTCTTTTTTTATTCTTTGTTATAAGGTATGGCTTACTGGGCAAGAGAGGGAAGAGAGTTATATTGAGAAATAAAAGATGACACAAAAATATATATATAATATGTATATATCACATAAAAAAAGCTCCAAAAAAGGAAGCTGGACTAAATGATCTAAAAGATCATAAAGCTGGAAGTGACCTTACTCCTATTCCCCACTCCTATTCCACTCATTTTACAGATAAGGAAACTGAGGCACAGAGAGGTATCCAAGGTGATATAGCTAAAAAGTAGCAGAAATGGGATTAGAATCTAAGTATTGAGATTTCCAATCCGGAACTCTATGGTGGGTCATTTGGTAACCTGGTAGTGGAAGATCCTTCATTCCCTAAGGAAGATACCAAAGTAGAAGGCTGTTCGTATTAAAAAAAACCCTATGTCAGCTGGAGAGATGAATGAAGGGGTGGTCATCTATGGAACCAGAAGATTCACCGCAGTCAGCTTCTGAGCTGCTTTGCAAATCCTTGCCATTCACACCCAACTTTTCCTGAGCTGGCTTACAGAATAAAGCAGGGGACACTCAGTCTTGTCTTGATGAAAAAGTTTGAGAAAGAGTTCATTCTTTTGAATATGCATAGAGAGGCTGATTATGCCCATATCCCATGAGGGCTGGCAGAGTGACCTTGGAAGGTGGATCATAGTCGGCTATCTGCATTCTCTGTCTCTCTCATTATCTGAAAGACAAGATGTAGTGGGCGGAAGGGAGATATGGCTTTATCCTCAGAGGCTTAAAGCAAGGGGTGGGCCTAGAGCTCAGGAGAGATGCATTCCACTCTTTTCAACTTTTGGTTTCTGTGTAGGGCTAGATTAGGAAGCTTCCTACTGGCTCAGCAGCAAGGAGGCTTCTGATCTATTCAGAACAAAAAAGAAAACCACCCTCATGGCCACATTAACATAAAAGCACCAGGTGAGCCTGCTAGCAAACCATACTGATCTCAGAGACAGAAGCCAGATCCTTCAAAGGGGTTTAGTCTTCCCAAATTTGAATCTAAGCTAAAAAGCTGACTTTAATGCAGGTAATTTCCTATCCATCCATCTGCCATTATAATACCTCAAGAGTAGAGCAGATGAGTGTCCTGGGATTCAGAATAATCCACTCCCTCAATTGCCCTTGGCAAGCATATGAAACTGCCATACCTTGAAGCTGAAAAGAAGATGGGAACTACAAACTTTATACTTCTGTAGCCTCTACCCTTAAGGAGGCTGTGTCTGAAGTCCAAGAACCTAAGTTCAAATCCTGTCTCTAATGATTTCTAACTGGGTGAGTCTGGGTAAATCATATCATCACCTTGGACCTGTTTCCTAAATTGTAAAATGAGAGTTTTGAACTACATGGCCTCTGAGATCCCTCCCAATCCTGTATTTATGATGTATGTTAAGAAGGAAGGAGAAGAGAACAAGATGGCTTGAGAGCTTTGGCCTAGCCTGCTGATGACCCCACCAGTTTGAATATTCATGACCAATGTGAGGAGCTATGTCCTTTTCCCATTCTAAACATTACTAAGATAGTCAATTTCCCCCTGAGAATACCACCAGATTATCATTTAAATTACCCCTCAATACTATTTAGGGGAAGCAATGGATAATGTTATTTATAACCATTTAGCATAATTCTTTACATCAATTTCAATTTCTCTGAGTTACTGGATCGTAGATGGTCTGAGTTGTTTTTCAGAATGAGACAATCTCCAGATAGTTGTTGGTGATAAATATCTGACTTTCACATGACCTAGATTTCTTGGCTCACAATGAATCTTTAGTTCAACTATAATAAAAGCAGCAGCAACAACAAATCAGTCAATTTACTACTATTTAATGAGAGTTTCAGATACAAATGAATTAAGATCTCTTTAGGTTCCATTCCTGGGTCATAGGATCAAGGGCTAGACTTGGAGTCGATGAAGAGCTCGGGGTTCCATAACTGATAGTTCCTTACCAGCTGTGCAAGTCACTTCACTCCAAACCTCAGTTTCCTATTTTGCAAAAGGGGATCCTAATACTTTTCTCACATGGCCATTGTAGGAATCAAGAAGGATAATGAATCACTTTGCAAATCTTAAAGGGATAAAATAAAGGAAAACAAAATTCTTTAAATCATGAGAGTGTAATGGTAATCAGTGTGGAACTTCTTTGCTGTTTTCTTTTTTTGGAATGCTGAAGTAATCAAGTGCCTTTGATGAGTCTTGCCTATGTTTCTTTGATTGGATCAAGAGTCTTTGATGACCTGCTTAAGAAACTAGAAAGCCTAGGTCACATGGGTTTGAGTCTCATGGTTGTGATGCCTTCTGACACTGAGAAGGGTATATAAGATCTGAGGTTGGGATTTTGTTTTGGGGCTCTCACTCACTGGAAGAGTGTTGTGTGATTTGACCAGACGAGACTCTGGGTAGCTGTCACAGAAACCCCTAGCTTTGAAAAACCCAGATGTTGCTGCTTCTCTCTCTCTGGTAGCTGCATATATTGCTATAGTTAGATGGTTAGAAGCCTGTCTACTAGTTTGTGTTTATTTGCTCTGTTTACATAATGTATGATTATAATTTCTGTTTGTATTCTCTCTGAAGTTCAGAATACTGGCTTTTCCCCCCGAACAAAGTGAATGGTATATGTATGTTTAATTGAAGTGATAGTTAACCCCTTAAAATTTCTTTTCTTAGAAAAGCAGATCAAAGAATCTGTGCTAGCAGCCCTCCTGTGTGCCAGCGTTATTGGCCTTATACCTCCACAGCAGCTGCAAGCAGCATTGTAGATACAACACAGCAATTACTAAAACATTGTTCCAGATGGGTATCTAGGTGACATAGTAGATACAGCATCAGTCAGGAAGACCTGAATTCACATCCAGACTCAGATACTTACTAGCTATATGACCTTGGGCAAGTCATTTAACCCTGTCTGCCTCAGTTTCCTCTTCTGTAAAATCAGCTGCAAAAGTAAATGGCAAACCACTCCAATATCTTTGCCAAGAAAACCCCAAATGGGGTCAGGAAGAATTGGCCATAACTGAAATGACTAAACGATGACAAAAATTGTTGCTGATGTTGTAACAGGTAGGAAGAAACCAAAGATAGAACTCTCGCCCTCAAGGAGCTAACTAACCATCCAATGATATTCTGGGAAACATTCAACAGCTAGCTCTACGAGAAAAAATTGAAAGTGTAATCTGCAACACCTAAATTTTCTCCATTACTTTCTTAAATCTAAATAATCAACAAAACAAAACATCAGGTCCTGATTTATAATGTTTGTAGATTTCTAAGGTGTAAAATGCTTGCTCACACTGAAAATCAAATGGACAACTCTTCTGAGCCAATTTGAACCGGCTCCAATACACCTCTGGATTAAATAACTAAATATATAAATAACTAATAATAAATAAATATATATCAATAACTAAAAATATAATTCAGTTTATGAAAAGCAGTGTAAGTACAAAGTTCAGGCAAGACCATTCACCTGCAGGTTATGTCGGTCAGGGGAAATTGTCTTGAAAGAGATGAGATCTGGGCTGAGCCTTCAAGAACGTGTGGGATTTGGTAAGATGGAGAAGACTTGGCAAGGCATTTCAGAGGAGAGACAACCTAGAATATTATAGACTTCTGGATTTGGAAGCAGAAGATCTGTGTGATGCTGGCCAAGTCAATAAACCACTTTGGGCCTTAATTTCTTTATATCTGAAGTGAGGGAGTTAGACAAGATGAGCTAAAGTTTCTTGCAACCCTAAATCCTAAAATCCTTTGCACTATAAGGATGGAATATAAAAAGATGGACAATCCAATAAGCATTTACCAAAGCATCTGGTATGTGTAATAAGAACTTTGCAGAATGGGAGTGGGAAAATGCCATGGGAAAGGGAAGAGAGGTTGATCGTGTGAAAAAGAAGAAGATGGCAGACGGACGATCAGATTATTCTGTTAATATCTTTCAGATGTTAGGACAAAGTGAGAACGATCTCCAAAACACTGGGTGGACCTCCTGTGGGGTCTTCCCAGAAGCCCTTCATAAGACTCTCTGGACAAGATGGCATGGACAGGTAGAGATCTGCATTGCCGGAAAGAATCTCCAAATGGGAAGTTGCATCAGGTTGTCCAGAGCATTGAATCCTGATAATAAAATAAGACAGGAGGCAGCTTGTTCTGGGAGAGTCAAACCACCACCACCATCTGTCGTTAGGCCCCATGGTAAATAGCCCAGAACCTGGAACACAAGAGGCTTGGGAGTAGCAATGTTTCCTGCCCAGTATTCACAGCCACCCAATGGAAACATAGCTGGGGAGACCACTCAATGGAAATACAGCCTGCCAATTGATCCTGCAGGTATTATAGGCACAGCTATTGAAGATCCAGAAAAGAAAATGTTTGCTGCCAAAGTCCTTGCCACTGTCAAATGGTTGAATGTCAGAAACTGATATGATTTTAT
The DNA here is from genome assembly GCA_028646595.1 of Phalanger gymnotis. NCBI lineage: Eukaryota > Metazoa > Chordata > Mammalia > Diprotodontia > Phalangeridae > Phalanger > Phalanger gymnotis. The sequence goes on from CM053624.1 coordinate 13,941,917, forward strand.
CAGTGGAAAGACATTAAAGAGAGGCCTTACCATCTTCTCTACTATTGCAACCTAAGGACCACGAATAAGACCTTTCCATCTGACTTGTAGTCAAACCTTCCAAATGTGTTGCTTCCCCCATTAAGAGGCGAATTCCTTAAGAGCAAAGACTGTCTTATTTTCTACTTGTATTTCCATATAGCACAGTGCTTTGCACATAGGTTTTAATAAATGCATTATTCATTCATTCATCTTAGGGAAACACTGAAGATTCTGAGTCTCACAAAAGGCATGGTAAAAAAGAGACAGGTCCAGAAAGACAGGAATGAGCAGTATACTAGACCCAAGTGCCATGTCTATGCTTATTTGAAGCAAGTTATTTGGTTTTGTTCAGATTGTTCTATATCTAAATTGGGTGGGGGTCTGGGCCACCATTATATATCATGCAGCTTTTTATGAACTACCTAGTTGATCTCCCTCCAGCACAAATCAAATGACCTTCCACCTAGAGGCTCCATATCTGTGTATTTATTTATCCCCTCTCACCCCAGTGTCTAGGCATTAAGACAAGTTGGTCAGTTGAACACAAACTAAGACTAAATGGGAAAAGCAAAATATTCTCCTTTCCCTTGATCTAGAGTTACCAGAGACTCATACGTCCCACACCATTGAATCCACATCCACCCTTCCCAGAATCTTGAACAAGCCATTTGGAGGCAGAGTTAAGACTTTTCACTTTCCCTGATAGTATCTAGGAGAAGAGAGGAAGAGGAAGACAATCTCCATTCTCACTACTCTGTTAGAGGTCAACAGACCCTTTTACTAACCCGGGAGTAGTAGCTGTCCAGTTGATAATCCCCTCAGGACACAGTAAGATTCAGGTCAGGGGAAAGCTAAATGGAGAAGTCACCAGGGTTTACCACAAGACCTGATGTACCTAAACTAAAACTAAGGCTACCCATATCACCTCAGCATAGACATTCAGAGCTGGGAGGAACCTCAGTAGCCATTTCCAAAAAAGAGAAGTGTAATATTAAGCAGGGTGGGACTTTTTTTTTTACTGGTTTCTCTTTTTGGAATGCTGAAGTAATCAAGTATCTTTGATGAGTCTTGCCTTTCAAATGTAATGGCAAGCAAAGTGGGGTCTTTTCTTTTGGAGTGCTTCTCAGCACTAAGGCTATCGGATATCTTCCAGTCTTGCCTTTATTTGAATCAAGAGTCATTGATTGGAAACAATGTATATAATGTGGTACTGGTGAGTAAAGATCTTTCCCACATCAGTTTTGTGAAGTAGTTGCTGAGCCCTCGGGGCGCTGAACAGGATATTGGAGCTCTGAGGTTGGCATTTTGCTTTGGGACGTACACTCATTGGAAGACTGTTGGAGATTTGGTCAGATGAGACTCTGGGTAGCTGTAGGAGCACCCCCTCCAGCTTTGAAAAGCCAGATATTAGTGCCTCTCTCTCTGATAACTATGTATGCTATGGTCAGCCAGCTAGAGTTCTGTGTGTTGATTTCTGTGTGTTATTTGCTCTGTTTATATAATTTCTGCTTGTAATTTCTGTTTGTGTTTTCCCTGAAGTTCAAGGTGCTGACTTTTTCCCCTGAACCAAGTGAATAATATATGTATGTTTGATTAAAGTGAGGTCATTTTCCCCTTAAAGTTGCTTTCCTTAGAAAAGCAGATCAAAGATCCTGTGCTAGCAGCCCTGCTGTGTGCTCTTGTTGGTCTTTCACCTCCACAGCAGCTGCTAGCAACATTGTTGCTATAAGATACCAGTCCAACACATCCAACGAGTTTCCATCCAGCTTTGGCTAAACTACCTCTAGTGGGAAGAAAACCTAATCCAAATATTGGAGATCTCACTATTGAGAAGTTGTTTTATTTTTTCCTGATAACGTGCCAAATTTGGCCTCTTTGCAAATTTTACTCACTGTTCCTGATTCTGTTCCTTGTGACCAAATCGAGAGCAGGATAGGGCCTGTAATTTCATTGGTAGAGAGAATTCCTGAGTGAAAAAGCTTTCTCTACCAATATTGGTTAGCACTTCACTGCAACTAATAGTCATAGAGTGTTACCTAGAATGTTAAGAGGTTAAGTGACTGACTCTCACATAGTATGTGTCAGAGGCTAGTTGGTTGATCGGTTGGTTGTTGAACTTCATTCTCGAAGAGCCCTAAAATGACATCACTATGCTAAAGTCATTTCAATGTGTCCGACTGTGCCTGATCAAACCAATATGAGCTCAGAATGCTCTACCACAGGTCAGGCACAAATAGTCCATGTGGACATTTAGGGTGGATATTCTAAATTTGCACATCCTGTGATTCCTTTGAGTTGTTTCAATTCTGCTTTGCTCATAGAGCACAGTACCTTCTCTGATGTGGGCACACCATGCTGAGCAGACTTGTGCCAATGTCTCCCATGTCACACAGTCAATTCCAAAGTTCTTGAGAGAGACCTTGGCAGTGTCCTTATATCACTTCTTCTGACCACCATGTGAATACTTGCCCTGTGTGAGTTCTCCATAAAATAGTCTTTTTGGCAAGCATACATTTTGCATTCAAACAACGTGGCCAGCCCATTGGAATTGCACTTTCTGAAGCAGAGTTTGAATGCTTGGCAATTCAGTTGGAGTAAGGAACTAATGACTACCAGAAGAATTAGTGTCAACAAATTAGAGCTCTTCTCTGAGCAGGAACAGTTTGTGTCAGAAGCAGGATCTGAACAAAGGACCTCCTCGAAGAGGATCTCTCTATCCCAAGGTCCATGAGTTTGTTGTGTATGGGTGTATGTGTGCGTGAATATAATTGTTTTTCTTTGTAATCTGTGCCTCAGTTTCCTCATCTGTAAAATGGGGATAATAATAGACCTACCCTCCAGGTTTGTTGGATTAAATGTGATCTGCCTTCAAGGAATTTATCTCCTATCAAAGGAAAAAAATATGTACATATATCAGTAGATATAAGATTATTCAAAGGAAATAATGATAAGAGCTAGAATTTATACAGTGCTTACTATGTGCCAGGCACTGTTCTAAGCATTTTATAAATACCACCTTTGACCCTTCTAACAACGCTGGGAAGTAGGTGCTATTACTACTCCTGTTTTACAGATGAGAAAACTGAGACACACAGAGCTTAAGTGACTTGCTCAGGATCACAAAGCTAGTACATGTCTGAATCCCGATTTGAACTCGGGTCTTCCCAATTCCAGGCTAAGTGCTCTATCTACTGCAATAGCTGGCCACCCAAAATATTAGATAATTTCATGATGGAGGACAGTAGAAGCTGAGTCCTGAAGGTTACTGCTAAGGTATGGAGGTGAGGAGAGAATGCTTTCCATGGACGGCGAGAGTCTGGGCAGAGCCGAAGAGCTAGAATGCCACGTGGAACAGAGAGCTAGCAGCAAGTTGTGCTCGATCATTAAATGTGAGTGAAGACTAAGGTATATAAAGCCTAGAAAAGTGAGGCTGCCGCCAGACGGGGAAGGATGGAAAATTCCAAATAGAAGATGTTACCCTTGGTCCTAGAGGGAATAGAAAAGCCCCTGGAGCTTGGGGAGCAAACAAGTGATCCGGTCAGATATTTGCTTTAGAAATATCACCTTGGCAGCCTCGTTGAGTGTGGATTGGAGAAGGGAGATATCAGAGGAAGGGAGACAACATTCTAGGTGAGAAGTGATGAGGGCCCAAACGCGGTGGTGGCTGTGTGAATGAAGAGAAGGAGAAAGATACTATGGAGACAAAATCAACAAGACTATACAAACACTTCACTATGGAGGGCAAGGATAGCAATGGTAGAATACACAATGAACCTGGGAGCCTCTTCTAAATCCTCTACAGCAAGTGCATCTGATATTCTATATGCCTTTCTGTAGGCCTCTTGACATGACTTTGGAAAATACAAGCTGTCCATAGGTAATCACTCACTCTTGCAATATGAATGGACAACTATATTTTTCTGGTCATCCAGTGCTTTCAAGGCACCTAAAGGTAATTTTCTTTTAATTTCCATATTCATAATATGTTACAGTTTCTTCATTCCCGTCATGCACCTTTCCATTGCCCTTTGTGGGATATGCAATTTTAATTCTTCAGATTGTGTATGATTCCATGATTTGCTGCCTTATAAAATTATTGAAAGATTAACAATGTTCAAAAAATAAAAAGATGGTTTTTTATTAAAGGAGAAATTCAGGGTCTCTGGAAAAGCCCAAGGCAACTCCCCAAAGCCAATACAACTGACTCTGCTCTGGTTCAGTTCTGGGTCATGTTCTTTGTCTAGCCACAGCAATTGTCCAAGATATATTTCATAATGGAGGCATTAAACGAATTATCCATCTAACTCATATTATATTCAAAAAATGGCATAAAAGGTACAAATTTCAGAGAAGCAGAATTAAGCACAATATAAGAGAAAACTCAATAATTAAAGTTGTAATACACTTCCTCAGGAGACGATGCATTCTTCCTCACTGGAGGGCCTGAAGCAGAGGCTGAATGACCCACTCAATTATTTAAATGGAAAGAAGGGTCTTGGTGGATAACATAAGGCAACTGGCTTCTAAATTTGACTTTAAAAGATTTTAGAACTTCAATAGGAGAAAGGGAGTAGAAGGGCAAGTGTTAAGGGGTCTCTTGGCAAAAGCATATTGAAGGAAGAGTTAAAAGACAAGAAAGGGATGAGAGTAGACTAGTCTGAGTAAATCAGAGAGTAAGTGGAGAGATCAGTTATGCAAAAATCAATTCTGCCCATGTGTAAAAAAAAACACCTCTGCATGATGAACTCATGGAATATCCAAATGAATTTTGCTCACATTAATACTTTACTAGAAACTTCAGTTGACAACACTCAGAAATTAGAGCTAACATCCATATACTTGGTAGCAAATTAGCAAGCACAAAAAGGACTTTGAACCCTGGAAGGAGAAGAGAGATGCCTTGCATCCACCACCCCACTTTCCCACCTTTCTGCCATCATTTCTTGCTCATTCTGTATTTTATGCCTGGGTATGGTCTGCCAGCTTAAGTGCTATCTGATTACCTATTTGGACAGATATCCCAGGGAGAAGAACAGTCATGAACTGATGGGGAAAAAAAGATTTGGCTCTTGCCAAATCTTATTAAGATTCTCTGTCTCTGTCTCTTCTCTCTTTGTTCTCTGTTTTGTGTGTGTGTGTGTGTGTGTGTGTGTATTTCTGTCTCTAGTTCTTTCTCAAACACAAATGAACAAAAAACACAAAAGAAGAGTGAGAATCCAAAGAAATACTAGTTAAATAAAATTTTCTTCTATAGCTCATGGTCATCTATGTTATAAAGAATCATTTTGTAATATATTTGTTATAACTAAATTACTTATTGACAGTAAAAGTAAAGGCAAAAGGTGTAAAAGTAAAGGCAAAAGGTAAAAAAGTAAAGGCAAAGATTCTCTTGGCTCAAAAGTGATATGATCCAAGTCATGTGACCAATAAGATAAAGTACTAGACTATTTTTCTGGTCCCCTCAACTTCTAAAACCTGTCCAAAAAAGGAATTATGCAGAAACCTTTCCAAAATGAGAATTATGCACAAAAGATAAAGCAATTTCAGTTGTATCCATACTTTAAGACTCCAAGAATCCAAACCTGTCAAAAACCCAATGAGCTAGATACAGAGAAGGCTAATCCCTAACCCTTAATGTGTTCATTCAGGCAGTGTACATGGAGATAATTTAGGGATTATAGGTCTCCCAGAAGAACACCATAATGCAAGAAATCATACTATAAAACTGCCTAGAACTTCTGAACACAGAAAATAAAATGGAAATCAAAAGAATCCAGAAATCACCACTGGAAAGTGGCATTGAGTCCCTTGGTACATCACTTATAACGTCAGAGTGACTTAGATTTAATAAGGTAGGATTGTACAATGGTCAGAGCCTTAGCCAAAGTCCTGACAACAAGTTCTATCCTGTGGTCTAGGCCAGCTGTATAACCCTGAACAAGTCACTTTCTTTCCCCAAGTTCAATTTGCTTCTCTTTAAAATAAGGGGCTTATTCTGGATGACTGAACAGAAGTCCCAAATCCCTGTGACTCTACTCTCTGGGGGCATTTGCAATTTGTTCTGGCCTTTACTTCACACATTGCCTCTCTCCCAAACAGCCCCCCTTCAACCCAGTGGAGCTAAAAACAACTGAAAATGAAGTTCCCAACCTTTGGGATAAACTGCTATTTCAGTGACACCAGATTGGTAAGAATGGCAGATGGCTCCTGGATTTAGCCACCTGTCTTTTCATTTACAATATAGACTGAAAACACTGCTATTCCTCCTGTCAGTTTATTAGCTTGTGCTAAATTATGCATAAGTTTCCTGAAATATAAAGAAGGGTAACATGTACAACTAAACACCACCAACCGACCACAAGTTGGGAGAAGAACGTCATCAAATAAACCATTGAAAGCACATATTTGGGTGTGCTGTTTTTCAGCAGATAAGAGATAAACATTGCCCTTATCCATAAATCTGACAAGTAAATTTTTCCATGCTCCCCTAATTTGCTTATGATGTCACCTTTTATGACTAAATCGTGTATCCATTTTGACATTCTGGTATATATTGTGAGATGTCGGTCTAAGCTGAGTTTCTGCCACACTGCTTACTAGCTTTCTCAAAAAAAAATTTTTTAATAGTAAGTTGTTATCCCAAAAACTTGAATCTTTGGGTTTATCAGACACTTGATAAATTATTTATGGTCATTTGCTTCAGTGTGTTGGGTATGTAATCTAGTCTAATAATCCACCACTTTATTTCTTAGCCAGTACCAGAGTGTTTTGATGATTACCGCTTTATAATATATGTGGCTTGAAATCTGGTACTGCTGGGACACCTTTTGTCACTTTTTTTCATTTATTCCTTGAAATTCTTAACTTTTTGTTCTTCCATATTAATTTTATTATTTTTTCTATCTCTATAAAGTAATTCTTTGTAAGTTTGATCAGGATAGCACTAAATAAGTAAATTAATTTAGTAGATGACATATTTATTACATTGCCTCAGTCACCCATTAGCAGATTAATATTTTTCTAGTTGTTAAGATCTGGCTTTAATTGTGTGAAAAGTTTTTGTTTTGTTTTGTTTTGGTAATTGTTTTCATATGGCCCCTGGGTATGACTTGGCAGGTAGACTCCTAAGTATTTTATACTGTCTGCAATTATTTCAGATAGATTTTCTCTTTCTATCTCTTACTGCTGGGTTTTGTTAGTAGTATGGAGAAATGCTGATAATTTGTGTGGCTTTATTTTATATCCTGCAACTTTGCTGAAGCTATTCATTGATTCAACTAGCTGGTTTGTTGTTTTTTTTTTTTACTTGATTCTCTGGGGCTCTCTAAACATATCATGATGTCATCAGCAAAGAGTGAAAATTTCATTTCTTCATTGTATGTTTTTATTTCTTTGGTTTCTTTTTCTTAACTTGTTGCTATAATTCACATTTCTACTATAATATTGAATAATAGTCTTGATACCTTGATCTTATTGGGAAGGTTCCAAGTTTATCCCCATTTTAAATAACACTTGCTCTGGCTTTTAAATAGATAATACTTATGATTTTAAGAAAGGCTCTGTTGATTCCTGTGCTTTCTAGTATTTTTAATACAAATGGGTGTTGTATTTTGCTAAAAGTTTTTTTCTACATCTATTGATATAATCATATAATTTTTGCTGTTTTTGCTATTAATATGGTCAATTATGCTGACAGTTTTCCTAATATTGAACCAGCCCTACATTCTTGGAATGAATACCACCGGGCCATAGTTCATGATCTTTGTGATATATTACTATAGATTCCTTGCTACTATTGTATTTAAAATTTTTGCATTGATATGCATTAGAGAAATTAGTCTATAGATGTCTTTCTCTACTTTTGTCACCCTGGTTTAGATATCAGCATCATATTTGTGTCATAGAAGGAATTTGATAGGAATCTTTCTTTACCATTTTTTTTCAAATGGTCTATATAATATTAGGAATAATTTTTCATTAAATATTTGATAGAATTCATTGGTAAATCCATCTAGTTTGGGGAACTTTTTTCTTAGGAAACTCATTTATGACTTGTTCAATTTCTTTTTCTAAGATAGGATTATTTAAGTTTTCTATTTCCTCTTTGGTTAATCTGGGTAATTTATATGTTTATAAATATTCATCCAATTCATTTCAACTATGTTTTATTGGTACATAATTGGGAAAAATAGTTCCTAATAATTACTTTAATTTCATTTTCATTGATGGTGCATTTGTTCTTTTCAGTTTTGATACTGGTAATTTGCTTATCTTTTTTTTAAATCAAATTAACTGAGATTTTATTGGGTATTTTTTATAAAATCAGTTTCTAGTTTTATTTATTAGTTTACATGATTTTTACTTACACTTTCATTGATCTCTCCTTTGATTTTCAGGATTTATATTTTGGTGTCTAATTGGGGACTTTTAATTTATTCTTTTTCTAGGTTTTTTTTTTAGTTACATGCTGAATTCACCGATCTGCTCTTTCTCTCTTTTACTGATTTAGGTATTTAGAGATATAAATTTTCCCCAAAGTACTACTTTGGCTGCATAACACAAACTCTTATATGTTGTTTCATTGTTGTCATCATTCTCAATGAAATTAGTGATTGTTTCTATGATTTCCTCTCTAATCTACTCATTTTTTATAATTAAACTGTTCAGCTTCTAATTAGTGTTGGATTACTGTTTCCAAGACCTGTTATTCAATATAATTTTTATTTATTATGGTCAAAAATGGGTTGATTTAATATTTCTGCTTTTCTACAGTTGTTTGTGAAGTTTTATGCCTTAATGGTCAATTTTTCAAAGGTGCTATGAACACATACACACATAGCATGTATATACAGTATGGCATAGTACATAGTACATGTGTATACATATACATACATCTATGTATACATATATTTACATGTGTGTATATTCTTCCCTCTTTGAACGAGTTCAGGTGAGAGTAAAGTTGAAATGTTGCCCCACCATTTCTCTTCCACTATAAAAAACTCTTGAGCACCCTTTTTGCGTGAGATAATTCTTTCACAATCTACTTATCCCTTCCCCCTTCTCCCAGTGCATCCTTCTTTCTCACTCCTTAATTTTTGAGGTAGGGGGAGATATCATCCCAACATAATCAACTCACATCCATGCCCTCTGTCTATGTAAATTCCTAGCTGCCCTAATAGTGATAAAATTCTTAGGAGTTACATGTATCATCTTCCCATATAGGGGTGTAAACAGTTTGTCTCTATTGAGTCCCTTATGATTTCTCTTTCAGGCTCACCTTTTTATCCTACCCTTGAGTTTTGTGTTTAAGGTCACATTTTCTATTCAGCTTTGGTCTTTTACTCAGGAATGCTTGAAAATCCTTTATTTCATTAAATATCCATTTTTCCTGCAAAGGATTATACTCAGTTTTGCTAGGTAGATTGTTCTTGGTTATAATCCTAGCTCTTTTGCCTTCCAGAATATCACATTCTGAGCCCTCCAGCCCTTTAACATGGAAGCTGCTAAATCTTGTAGCTCCAAGATATTTGAATTGTTTCTGGCTGTTTGCAATATTTTCTCCTTGACCTGGAAGGTCTGGAATTTGACTATAATATTCCTGGGAGTTTTCATTTTGGGATTTTTTTCAGAAGGTGGTCAGTTGATTCTTTCTATCGGTATTTCACCCTCTGGTTCTACACTATCTGAGCAGTTTCTCTTTATAATATCTTGAAACACAATGTCTAGGCTCTTTTTTATTATGGCTAAACAGAAGTCCCATAGAATCTCTTTATAACCACTTGTCCAATCCCCTTACTGTCTCTGGTGGTGTGTAATATCAATTAAGTTGGGTGTCTTTGATTGAGTCTTATTAGGTGCTAAGCTTACGTGGGCATGAAGCCTTCAGGGTCCTAAGTAAGAGCTTAATTTCTGGTCACTTAGATAATGGCTAAAGAGTGAATAAAAAGAGAGAACAGAGCTATTTGCTTAGGGCTCTCACTCTTGGCAGTGTGCTGATGTGGCGACTCTGGGTATCTGTAGCTAAGAGCCCTCCAGCTTGTAAACCCGGATGTTCAAACTTTGTTAAACTCTGGTAACTATGAATTGAGATTTGAATCAGACAAGGTCTGTCTATTGGTGTTTGTAATTTGTATTTGCTCTGAAGTTCAGGGTGCTGGCTCTTTCTCCTGAGCTGAGTGAATGATATTTGTATGTTGGATTAAAGTAAGATTGTTAACCCCTTAATGTTGCTTTCCTTAGTAAAGCAGATCAAAAGAACCTGGGCTTGCAGCATTCTTGTTGTTGGGCTCATGTTGGTTTTTCACATCCACAGCAGCTGCTAGCAGATTGTTGAAACATGGTGAGATCTCTTAGAACTGTTGCTGCTGTTGCTGTCATCACTTCCAAGGCCTAGAGTTGTTGTTAATGCTACCCTGCCCTGCCCTTGGGCTAGCCTTTACCCCAGTGTCACTCCTTCTGTCCTCTTAGGTTGTCAGGCTGGAAAAATTTCTCACCCCAATGTTTTGTTAGCTATACTACTCCAGAATCTGATTTGACACATTATTTTAAAGTTGTTTGGAGGGGAATATTGGGAGAGTTTGGCTGGGATATTCCCTCTTCCATCTTGGCTCTGCTCTATATAACATAAATTCAAGAAAATCTCAGAGGGAAGGCGCTAGCAGTAGGGGAGACTGGGAAAGGTTTCCTATTGGAGGTGGATTTTAAGCTGCGTCTTGATTTTCTAATCAGGGAAGTCAAGAAGCAAAAGTGTGGAGGCATGGGGGGGCAGCCTGTCAAAAACAATGGAATCAGAATATGGATTTCATATGCAAGGAACATCAAGAATGTCACTGAATAAGAGGGCATGTAAGTAGGAGAAAGGTGCAAGAAGCCTTGGAAACATAGGAAGTAACTTAGTTATTAATGGCTTTAAATGCTAAAAGGAGGGTTTTTACATTTGATCCTAGAAGTAAAAGAGAGTCGCTACAATCACTGCAGTGAATGGGGTGGGGTAACATAATCAGATGTATGCTCAAGGAAAATCACTTTGGTAACTGAATGGAAGATTAATTTCTGTGTGGGAGAGACTTGAATCAGACACCAAGATTAAGGTTATGGCAATAGTCTGATAAATGATGCAAGGTTTCTGTTGATTAAAAACTATATTTCCATGTAAATTCTGCTTTCAATATATATTTACTAAGAGTTTACTGTGTGGAAGGTATTGTACTAGGGAATTGGGATAGATGACAAAAAAACGAAATCCCTTGGCATTTTTTTCTGGTTAGAGAGAAACATGTGTACATGAGTGAATCCAGTGTAATTTCAGGAGGGAGATAGTACAAACAAATAGAGAAGTTAATAAAAAAGTTTCCTATAAGAGGTGCTACCTCTTAGCTGAGACTTGAAAGAAGCCAAGGATTCCAAGAAGCAGAAATAAGGAGGAAGGGGATTCCAAGCATGGAAACAACCTATGCACTGACCACATATCAAGTTTTATAAACAGCTAGGTAACAAGTCGATCACTTCTCTTTAAGACAGATGGAAATCTTCACGATTTCGCTCTTCCTACACCCTACAAATAAAAAAAATCAAAGAATTTTCAAGCTGTTAATTCACAGGAATTATGGCAATATTCATCTCCATGACTTAGTCAATGAACATTTATTAAGCACCTATTATTTGCCAAGCACTGTGCTAAGTGCTGGGGATACAAAGAAAGTGAAAAGATGTTTGCCCTCAAGGACTCATAATCTAATGGAGGAAGCAAGCAAATACATATATACATATATAAATATATGTATATATATATACATATATATATATACACAAGAAATGTACAGGATAAACAGGAAATGATTAAAAAAGAGAAGGTACTAGAACTAAGAGGGATTGGGAAAGCTTCCTTTTATAAAAGGTGGAACATCAGCTGAAACTTGAAGGAAGTCAGGGAAGTCTATAGGCAAAGACGAGGATGAAGAGCATTCCAGGCATGGTGGACAGCCAGAGAAAATGCCTGGAGCCAGAAGATAGAGTGACCTGTTCATGGAAGAGGAAGGAGGACAATGTCATTCATTATACTGAAAGATATATAGCAGATAGTAAGATGTAAGAGGACTATAATGGGGATGGTGGGCTATGAACTGCTTTGAACAGCAGAGAACCTTATAGTTAATCTTGGAGGAGATTGAGAGACATTGGAGTTTTTTGAGTAGTGGGTAGCATGGTCAGATCTTTAGGCTTTAGGAAAATTACTTTAGCAGCTGGATGGAGAATGGATTGGCGTGAGGAGAGACTGGAGGCAGGCAAACTAATTAACAGGTCATTGCAATAGTCCAAGCATGAGGTGATGAAGGCCTGCGGAAGGATGGTAGTGATATCAGAGCAGAGAAGGGGTGTGTTTGAGAGATATTGCGAAAGTGAAATCAATAGGCCTTGGCAGGGGCGGGGGGGGGGGGGGGAACAAGGAAAAGTCAAGGATGACACCTAGGTTGTGAGCCTGAGGGCCTGAGAAGATGATAATGCCCTCAACAATAACAGGAAAATTAAGACAGGAGGAAGGTTGGAAGAAAAAATGAGTTCTGTTTTGGAAATATAGAATTTAAGATGTCTACCAGACAACCATTTTGTGATGTCTGAAAGACAGTTGGAGATCTGAGATTGGAAGTCAGTAGTGAAAATAGGACAAGATAGGTAGATTAAGATAAATAAACCATTTGTTCCCATGCCACTATTCAGCATGAAGAGTCCCAAGCTAGCACACCCCTTCCTCATGGAACTATCCACAAAGTGAGATGCCCTTTGAAGTCCTCAGCCACATGCTCATTGTCTGCCCCACCCTGGGCTAGAGTCAAATCACCAGACTCCCCACCAGCACCATGAAATATCAGAGAGTCCTCTTGCCATCTCAGAGCCCTCCTCTGGCTAGGCAGCCAGAGGACTGGGAAATACATGGCACTGGGGTTTGGAGGAGCCCTGTAGACTGGCATCCAGCCCAGTATAGGCAAACCTATCACCCAATGAGATTAGTCTTATTACCTTTGCTGCTTCTACCCATGGTTAGCCTGGCATTCAGCATTTCTTTAATGCCAACAGATAAACTGATAAACAATTCATCGTGCAGCACACCTTCATAACTAATGCCACTTGATTTCCTGGCATTGTCTTCTCTTCCTCTCGTGCAAGTTTATGTTTATGTTCACATACATGTATTAAGTGCTCTTTATTCTTTAAAGAAACAATTCCATTCATAGGAGTTGAGATCACCAAGTGAAGTAGTATAGAGAAAGAAGAGAAGAGACCTCAGGAAAGAACACTGTGGCACACCTACAGTTAGAGGGCATGACCCGGATGAGGATCCAGAAAAGGAGACTAAGGAGGAGTGGTCAGATGGGTATGAGAAGAAGCAGGAGAGAATGGCATTCTGAAGATCTAGAGAGAAGAAAGTATTAAGAAGAACAGGGTGATTAATAGTGTCAAAGGCTTCAGCTGGATCAAGAAGAACAGAGGATTGAGAAAAAGCCTTCGGATTTGGCAAGTAGACCATTGGTCACATTGATGAGAGCAGAATTTGTGTATGCTAACCCTTCTTGGGCAGCTAGGTGGCACAGTGGATAGAGTACCAGGCCTGAGTTCAAATCTGGCCTCAGACTAGCTGCGTGACCCTGGGCAAGTCACTTAATCCTGTTTGCCTCAGTCTCCTTATTTGTAAAATGAACAAGAAAAGGAAATGGCAAACCACCCCAGAATTCTTGCCAAAAAAACCCCAAATGGAGTCACAAAGAATCTGATATGATTGAACAATAAAAACCACCCTTCTCACCCCTACTTACAAATATCTTAGCCAACCTTCAAGGTTTACCCCAATCCTCACTGTTCCCATGAGGCTTGCTCCTAATACTTCAGCCAACAATTACCTCATCCTCCTCTAATCTTCCATTAGAACTGTAAGCAGGACTGCCCACTTTGCACTTGCCAGTTGACTAATTGTTTCATGTACAAGGTTAATTATTGATATGTACTTTGGAGAGCATCTAATAGGATCAAATTAGAGAAGGTAAAGCTAATTTGCCAGCTCTAAAGCCCTATATAACCACTAGCTATTACTGTTCTTATGTGCTTCATTTGTCCTACCACCTTTTATTAGCCATATGTAACAACAGGAAAAGAGGTAAATGATAATTATTTGTGACCTTACCATTGAGTGAAGTTGAATTATACTAGCAGCCTAGTGGAAAGAACACTGAGTTTTTCTTTGGGATCACTCGCTTTGAATCCTGACTATGCCTCTTACTATCTATGTGACCTGGAGTAAACCATTTACCCTCTCTGTGCCTCAATTTCCTCATCTATAAAATGAGGGGATTACATGATGTCTAAGGTCCCTTCAAGATCCAAATCTATGAGTCTAAGATGATACTTTTCTTCCTCAAACTTCTCCATTCCACCTTTTCTATTTTTGTTGAAGGAATTGAGTGTCTTAGCTACCCAAAGTTGGGTTACCCAAGCCTGGTAACTTCAGAGTCATCTTATAGCCTCCATCTCCCTCAATGGCCACATCCAGTCAGCCACTAAGCCCTGTTGATTCTATCCCCACAACGGCTCTTCTGAGTCTTGGTCTTCTCGGCATTCCCATGGCCACCACTCTCATCCAGACCTCCCTATTTCCTAACCTAGATTATCCTAATAGTCATAGACCTGCTCCTAGGCTGCCCCTTCTCTCATCTATCCATTCCACTGCTATCTAGCAACCAACCAATCAAAAAATCATTTATTTATTGCCTACTATATGCTAGGCACTGGAGAGACAAAGAAAAAGAATGAAATAATCCCTACTTTGAAGTTATGGAATGGAGCAAGCAAACGCATTTGAAGTACTTATTAAGTACCGAGCACTGAGTTTGGAATCTGGGGCTATAAAGACAAAACCAAAATAGCCCCTTATCTCAAAGTTCTTATATTCTGTCTGGGCAGAACATTCTCTCATGGGAGATAAGTTATTCTATATGCACTGCTTTGAGCAAATTATTACCAAATTAAAAAATCTTCAGGGACTCCCAATTCTTTAGTAAAGTAAAAACTCCTCATCCTGGCATTCAAGGCCCTACACAATCTACTATTATAGCTCTGATCAATCTTTCTAGCCTTATCTCATTCTAATCCCTTTTTCCTGATCTGTATTTCAAACAAATTGCATTCCTCTCCATCCCTTATTCTTGTTCAGTCCCCTCCGTTCTGTCTTCCTTTAACATTTAATTATGCCATCCCTTAAGTCTAGAAAGAAGTCTGTTTGGAGGGAAGTGAGTGAAAAAACACATTTGAACTGAGAATATCAGACCTGTTCAACTTCCTCCAAAAATGCAGAGCAATTAGTCCCTCTTAACTCTTGAGTCTGTACCTCGACATAGAAAAAGCACCACTCTAGAAGTATATAGAAGTCCTCTGAGCATGTAGAGGGGTAAGAAAACTGGGAACCAGGGTGAGGAGGGGCTTTTGGACAGGTGAGTAGATCGGGGTTGGGAAGGGGAGGGGGAGGACTCTTGGAGGGGTGAGTGGAATGAGGAGTGGGAAGGTGGAGGTGAAGATAAGGTAACAGAGATAGAGTAAAAAGAGAGATCGAGAAAGAAAATAGTGAGTAAAAATAAGGTGGAGAGAAACTCACAAATAGTAACTACAACTTTGAATGTAACTGGGATGTTTACAGCAGCAATCTTTGTGATGGCAAAGGAGTGGAAATCACAGGGATAAAATCCTTTTATTTGTTCTGTGAAGTTTGGATTCAGTCTATGGGCTGCCCTTGAGGACCTAGAGGGCCATATGTCGCCTCAAGGCCACAGGTTCCCACCCCTGGGTAGAGCATTAGACATGGAGACAGAAAGAGCTGACACAAGCTATGTGAACTAAGACATGTTGCCTAGCCTCTCTGAGCTTCAGTTTCTTACTCTGCAAAATGTTGATAACATCTGAAGCATCTACTTCCCAGAGCAGTTAAAGAATCAAATGAAATTCTATATGCAAAGTGCTTTACAAACCTTAATATTTTATGTAATTGACAGCTATCATCATTTACATCATTCTTATTATTACACTTTCCTTCTGATTATAATTATTATTTCTTGTCATCTTTTGTCTTCAAAGAGATGGATAGCTAACACAGTAGATGACAGTCAGGATGCAAGAACACTTGAATATTGTTAAAGCACAGGACTGAAATCTAGTAGGATTAAATATAAAAGGATAAATTTAAAGTACCAAAAACATAACTTTACAAGTATAATGTGGAAGAAGACAGGATAGAGGGAGGTCATTCTAAAAAAAAGATCTGAAGATATTAGTGGACTTCAAGTTCCATGTGAGAAGGATGATCTAGGAGTTTGGAAAGCTCACTCTTCAGCTGCAGTAAGAGGGGTGTCACTTTCAGGAATAGGGAGGAGGTAGTCCCATTGTACTCAGCCCTTGTCAGGCTTCACGCAGAGTTTGGTGTTCAGATCTGGGCACCATCATTTTAAAATGACATTGATAGGAAGCCAGCTGGGTGGTACAGTGGATAGAGCACCAGCCCTGGAGTCAAGAGGACCTGAGTTCAAATCTGGCCTCAGATACGTGACACTAGCTGTGTGACCCTGGGCAAGTCATTTAACTCCAATTACCTCCAAAAAAAGATATTTATAAGCTTCAGAGTGGCCGGTTGATAGCAACAAGGATGATAAAGGACCCTGAATTCTTGTCATATGTAGTTTAAGTAAAGAACAAAAGGAGAGAGCATGATAGCTATTCTTAAGCATTTTTGAGAGGATATCTTGTGGAAGAAGCACAAGACTTGTTCCATTTGGCCCCAGAAGGCAGAGTTGAGGGCAATATGTGGAAACCGAAGGAGGCAAATTTGGGCTCCATGTGAGAAAAACTTTCCATGAGCCATTCGAAAGTCAAATAGAGTGTCTAGAGAAGTAATGAGTCCCCACCCCCCCTTTGGGGTCTTAAAGCAAAGGCTGGAGCATAATTTGTTAGGTGTGTGATTGTGGGAATTCCTTTCATGTATAGCTTAGACAAGATGGCATCTGAAGTTCCTCTCAGTTCCCAGATGCTGTGATTCAATGATTCTCTAAATTGAACTGAAAATAAGAACATTTCCATACCTTTCTTTGAATCCCCAGCACCTAGTACAGCTCCTTATACATTTCTGGGCACTTAATAGATGTATGTTGAATTGAACTGAATTAAAAATGGCTGTTGACTTAGAAATGTGGTCCCCAGATGAAATGTGTGGTATGATCTACTTTTTAAATTTGAAAAACGTTTCTGCTGTTGGAATTCATCATCAACAAATTGAAATTGATGGGGAAAATGTTTGTAGTCAGCGAAATTGTAAAATTCTAGGAAACAAGGCAATGATTATAAGTGACATGAAATACCAGAATTTCTGAAGGAAAGACCATGCATTTTATTTGACTGGGAGCAAAAATTTTGTACCACACTGTGAAAATGTAAATCTGTTAGAAAGCTACACAGAAAAGTAGTAATCATTCATTTAAATACCTGTAAAATTACTTATCTTGTAAAAAGATCGATTTCTGAGAAGCATCTGACACTTAATTTTAAGAGAACTGAGTTGTTTCCACTTTGCAGATAAGGAAACTGAGCATCAGAAAAGTTAAGTGACTTGCCTAGGTATAACATAAAGGCAGAATTCATGATTTCAAAGAAAATCATGAGTGTGCCTGAATGGCTCAGGATCACAGGATATAAGGAATTCTCTAAGTAGAAGGCAGAGGAAGAAAGGTATTTATTCAAGTTCCAAAGTAGCAGACCCACGGACCAATGTCCCCAATATCCTGGCCAAAACTTTCCAGGCCCAATAAGTCCGCCTCACAATAGTAACCAGGAGGTTACAGAGAAACATTACGGCTGTAAGCCAAATCTTACCCATACTTCCCCCAAAGCTAGGGCCCTCCGACAAGAAGACTACCCACTGGCCTCAAGTCCTTGCTCAGCACTATCTGGTCTGCATTCAGGTCAGTCCTGTTCTCAGTAGCACCGGGCTGCTGCGGCTTCTACTTCCGGCTTCTGCTGGCTCTGCTTCCACCACTCCTTCTCGCCTGCTTCCACCATGTCTCAGTCTCCAAACTGTGTTCTCTCTTTTTATACAGTCATTAGCCGTCATCCAATTGACTAGAACACCCACATAGACTTAACACCTAGTAGCTAGGGGTTTGGGGCCTACTTGGGAGCAAAGATATAATCAGACCTCCCTTCATTGGCCCCACTTGGAACTCCACCTGAAACCTATTCAAATGGGGGGACTGGGGTAAGATTTTCTCATTTACTGATTGCCTTTACACTAGGGTCACACAACCAACGTCTGAGGCTGATTTTGAACTCAGGTTTTTGCTAATTGCAAGTCCAGTGTTCCACTCACTAGAGTCACCTTGTTGTTTTGTAACTGTTGATAGTTCTATACTGTTTTAAGGTCTTCAAGTCCATCGAATGTAGTAGCCACATCGATGACTTCACAGAGTCATTAAAGGATCAAGTTATCATACAATAGATAGGCAAGCACTTCCAAATCACTCCTTGATTTCTTAGAAAATATAGAAGACACTTAGCCAAAAAGCAGATTTTGTAACAGACATTGGGGTGGGGGGAGGGGGAGGGAGGGGGAGGGAGGAGGAGAGAGAGTGGGGGAAGGAGGGAGTGAGGGAGGGAGGGAGATACAGAGGGAGGGAGGGAGAGAGGGAGGAAGGGAGAGATAGAGAGGGAGGGAGGGAGGAAGAGAGAGAGAGAGAGAGAGAGAAAGGGAGGGAAGGAGGGAGAGAGAGATGCATTTTTTTAATCTAATACTTAACCACCCTGAAGGAACGTCAAAATTTGCATTCAATTTAACATAAGGTTCTACAAAACGTGGCACCTCTGGAACTAATAGTTCAAAATCCATTTTATTTGGGTGTTTGTTATTCTTGCCATTTTCTTAACTTCTGACCTATTTAAGAAGGGCCAGTGGTCTCCCTATGGGTTTGCTCTCTTTCACATACCCTTTGAATTCACAGAATCCCCATTCATTTCAGGAAGATGTCAATAAGCATAAAGTTTGATTAAATTCTTTGTGAGAATCTAATTTATAGTAAAACCCACTTCTATTCTAATTAGAAATATTTAGGATTCCACTTATAAATTGTAGTCAAGGGAATTCATATGGATTTTTTTTAAGGAGGTGAACCTTGTATTAAAGATCTCAGGGCACAGAGGTGTGGCCCTTATAAAGAGATAATGATTTTTAAAGCATAATCTCACCCTCGGAACTTTTAGCCAAAAAATAATGCTAATGGCATTGATCATCCCTAACGAACGTTTTCTTTACTTTCCCTTAATGTCATTGCTGACCCAGGGCCCTTGTGGCTCCAAAAAACCTAACTCTGTCCTATCAACACTAAGATAAGAAGCCATTTATAGTCATCATTGAAAAAATGTCTGAGCCATAAAGGAAGTAGCCCAGTCCCATAGCAAGAGCAGGGAGCAGGGGATGATGCACTGGACTCCTCTAAATATGAAAATATAATAAAACATGAATTTGTAAAGAGAATAGAACTTATAAAACTATTTATACAGGACTTAGTAAAGAGTTTGTTTATCTATTTTAAGAACAGTTAGTCTAATGCTCCAGTCTCACATCTTCAACTGTCTATTGGACATTCAGAATTAGATGGCCCCCAAACATCTTAAATTCAACAAATCCAAAACTGAACTCATTATCTCCCCAACACTCCCTTTTTTCTAACTCCCCTATTGTTTTCAGGAACACTACCATGCTCCCAGTCACCCAGGCTTAGGTACCACCCTCAACAGAGAATCAATGGGACTGGGATATGGCAAGAAAAAGTGAAATCTCATCTATCAGAACTAGGTATGGAGTTTGAGATGCTAGTGGGAGCAAGGTAGAGAAGATGGCGAAAGGGGAGGCGTCATGTTGTGGAGATGTCTTGGGAAATGGTCTAGATTTATTACCATCGTCCTCTCTCATCCTCCCATATCCAATCTGTTGCCAAGTCCTATCAACTTTTGCTTCATAATATCTCCTGTGTATGTAGGTATATAGCCCCTTCTCTCTGCTGACATTGCTACCTCCTTGAGGCAGACCCTCTTCACCTCCCACCTTTACTATTTCAAGTCTATTGCTTGGTCTCCCTGCTTCAGCACTCTCCAAAGTCCAGTCTATCCTCCATTCAGTGGTTAAGTTGATCTTCCTAAAGCACAGGTCCAATGATGTCTTCTCGCTACCCCCCATTCAAAAAGTTTCAATGGGTCACTATCACCTCCAGAATAAAAAAGTATTCAACCCTTTATAACCTTCCCCTCTTCTACTTTCCAATCTTCTTATACCTTATCCATCTCCACATACTCTAATTCAGTACACAGCCCTCTCTGCTGCTCTTAGAATAAGTTACTCCATCTCCCAATTCTGAGTATTTTCCTTGGCTGTCCCCATGCCTGGATTTCTCCCTCCTCGTTTCTATCTCCAAGCTTCCCTGGCTTCCCCTGAGTATTGTTAAAGTTTTACCATCTACAAAGAGCCTTTCCTAGTTGTCCTTAAGCTCAGTGCCTTCCCTCCGAGATTATCTCCAGTTTGTCCTGTCTGTACATTGTTTGGTCAGAGTTGTTTTCACATTGTCTCCCTCATTAGACTGTGAGGTCCTGGAAGGCAGGGTACAGTGTTTGCTTTTCTTTATATCCCCAGTGTTTAGCACAGTGCCTGACACATTTTTTTCTTCCTTTTTTTTAGATAAATTTGCTTTTATTAATTAGTAGTGCCTTGACCTGAAGGTGTGGAGTCCTCTACATAATATTCTTGTTTTATATATATTTTATAATTTATTTAATATTTTTCATTTTCAGCATTAATTTTCATAAGAGTTTGAATTACAGATTTTCTCCCCATTTCTACCCTCCCCCCATTCCAAGATGGCATGAATTCTGATTGCCCCATTCCCCAGTCAGCCTTTCCTTCTCTTACCCCACTCCCCCCATCCCCTTTTCCCTTACTTTCTTGGAGGGCAAGACAGATTTCTATGCCCCATTGCCTGTATATCTTATTTCCCAGTTTCATGCAAAAACAACTCTTTTTTTAACATCTGCTTTTAAAACTTTGAGGTCCAAATTCTCTCCCCTCTTCCCTCCCCACCCACTCTCCCTAAGAAGGCAAGCAATTCAACATAGGTCACATGTGTATCATATGCAAAACCCTTCCACAATACTCATATTGTGAAAGACTAACTATATTTTGCTCCCTCCTATCCTAACCCCTTCATTCAATTTTCTCCCTTGACCCTGTCCCTTTTTGAAAGTGTTTATTTTCGATTACCTCTTCCCCCTGTCTGCTCTCCCTTCTATTGTCCCCCCTATTATCCCCTTCCTCCTTTCCTGTGGGGTAAGATACCCAATTGAGTGTGTATGTTATTCCCTCCTCAAGCCAAATCTGATGAGAGCAAGATTCACTCATTCCCCCTCGCCTACCCCCTTTTACCTTCCAAAAGAACTGCTTTTTCTTGCCACTTTTATGTGAGATAATTTACCCCATTCTATCTCTCCCTTTCTCTCTCTCTCAATATATTCCTCTTTCACCTCTTAATTTCATTTTATTTTTTTAGATATCATCCCTTCATATTCAACTCACCCTGTGCCCTTTGTCTATATGTGTGTGTATATACATATGTATATACATATACATGTATATATATATACATATGCATATACATATACATATATATACACACATACCCTAATATTGAGGTCTCATGAATTACACACA
>CM053624.1:13964218-13986824 GCA_028646595.1 Phalanger gymnotis
TGATACTATAAAAACTATTTGGAAAAATGGGCAAAGGAGAAGTCTCACACACTTCTTTTTATGACACAAATACAATTTTTGATACCTAAATGAGAGAGAGCAAAAGCAGAGAAAGAAAACTATAGATCAATTTCTTAAAGGAATATCAATGCAAAAATTCTAAATAAATAACTAGCAAGGAGATTATAGCAATACATCATTAAGACCATACGCTATAACCAGGTGGGGGTTATAAAACGCAAGAATGCAGAACTGGTTCAATGTTAGGAAAACTATCAGCATAATTGACCATATCAATGCCAATAACAGCAGAAATCATGTGATTACATCAATAGATGCAAAAAAATACCTTTGACAAAATACAAGACTTATATCTATTTAAAAACACTAGAAAGCATAGGAATCAACAGAGCCTTTGTTAAAATGACAGCTAGCATCTATCTAAAACCAAGAGCAAGCATTATCTATAATGAGAATAAACTTGAAGCCTTCCCAATAAGATCAGGAGTGAAGCAAGGACATCCATTATCAACAATATTGTTCAATATTGTATGAGAAATACTAACTATTTCAATAAGACAAGAAAAAGAAATTTAAGGAATAAAAATAGGCAATGATAAAACAAAACTATCACTCTTTACAGATGATATGATAGTATATTTAAAGAACTGAAGAGAATCAACTAAAAAACTTGTTTAAACAATACACAACTTCAGCAAAGTTGCAGGATATAAAACCTACATAAATCATTATGATTTCTATCGAAAACCAGCAACAAGAAATAAAAAGAGAAATTCCATTTAAAATAACTGCAGACAATATAAAATACTTGGACTCTACCTGCCAAGACAAACCTGGGATTTAAATGAGCACAATTGCAAAACACTTTTCACACAAAGACAGATCTAAACAATTACAGAAATATTAATTGCTCATGGGTAGGCTAAACCAATGTAATAAAAATGATAATTCTACAAAATTAATTTACCAATGAATCTACCAAAGAATTATTTTATAGAGCTAGAAAAAATAGTAACAAAATTCATCTGGAAGAATAAAAGGTCAAGAATTTCTAAGGATCAATGAAAAAGATTTTGAGGAAGGATGCTTAGCAGCTCCAGATTTCAAATGAGTCATTATCAAAATAATCTCATACTGGATAAAAATAGAGTGGTGGATGAGCAGAATAGATTAAGTACACGATATACAGTAGTAAATAACCATAGTAACCTAGTGTTTGATAAACTCAAAGATCCAAGCTTTTGGAGCAAGAAGTCACTATTTGACAAAAATTGCTGAGAAAACTGGAAAACAGTTTGGCAGAAACTAGGTATAGACCAACGTCCCATATCCTATTCCAAGAGAAGGTGAAAATAGATATGTGCTTTAGACATAAAGGGTACTATCATAAGTAAATTAAGGGAGAATGGGAAAATGTACTTGTCAGATCTATGGAAAAGAGAAAGAGTTCCTGTCTATACAAGAGGGACATTATAGGATTATGGGAGGCAGAATAAATAATTTTGATTACATGAAATTAAAAAACTTTTGAACAAACAAAACCTGCATCCATAATTAAAAGGAAAACAGGAAACTGGAGGTGGGGGTGAATTTTGTGGCAAGTTTCTCTGATAAAGGCTTTGTTTCTCAACTACGTAAAAGACTGAGTTGATTTTATAAAAATAAGAGCCATTTCCCACCCAATAAATGGTCAAAACATATGAACAGGCTTTTTTTTCAGAAGAAAAAATCAAAGATACTCATAGTCACATAAAAAAATTATCTAAATCACTGCTGACTAGAGAAATGCAAAATAAAACAATGTTGAATCACTCCTCTCAGGTTGGCTAACATGACAGAAAAGGAAAATGACAAATGACGGAGGGTACATGTGAAAATCAGGACACTAATGCACTGATGGCAGAGTTGTCCAATCATTCTGGAGAACAATTTGGAACTGCTCCCAAAGGGCTATAAAACTGTGCATGCCCTTTGACCCAACAACGCCACTACTAGATCTATGTCCCAAAGAGATCAAAGAGAAGAGAAAAGGACCTATTTGTACAAAAAATATTTTTTGTGATAGCAAAGAATTAGAAATTAAAGGGATTCCTATCATTTGGGGAATGGATGAACAAATGGTATATGATTATAATGGAATATTATTGTGTTATAAGAAACGACAAGCAGGATGGCTTCAGAAAAACCTGGAAAGACTTTTTATAAACTCAAGCAAAATGAAATGAGCAGAACCAGGAGAACACTGTACACAGGTACAGCAATATTGTAAAGAAGAACAATTGTGAAAGACTTAGCTATTCTTATCAAGATAATGATCCATTGAAGTGATATTTATTGTTCATGGGTAGGTAAAGCCAATATAATTTTTAAAGTGAAAATTTTACCTGATCATTTATTCAATATCATCCCAATCAAATTTAAAAAAATTATTTTACTCAGTTAGAAAAATAACAACAAAATTCATTTGGAAGAGAAAAAGGTCAAGAACTTCAAAGAAAACAGGAAAAAGCATGTACAGGAAGCATATTCAGCAGTATCAGACCTTAAACTTTATTATAAAGCAGATCGCTGTTGAAGCATAAAAGGATTATTTTGACTACTTCAAGTTAAAATTTTCTTGTATGAATAAAACCTATGTAGTCAAGAGTAGAAGGTATACAGAAAATTGGGGGGAAGAACTTTCATAGACAATCTCTCAGATAGAATGTGATTGGGTTGGAATGTTTTGTGGTGTAGGAAGCTGGTTGATTAAGAAAAACGTGGAAAGACTTGGGCCTATGAAGGAAGATGCTCCCCACCTTCAGAGAAATGGATGACATGGAAAAAGGGTAGTAAGGTCTTATATATATATATAATATATATATATATATGTACATATATATATATGTACATATATATATAATATATAATATATATATATGTGCGTGTGTGTATATGAGTGTATATGTATATATATGTTTATGGATATCTGTGTATATGTATATATATATATGTATGCTTAATTGTAGCCTTTTGGGGGGAGGGGAAAATAAAGTAAAAAGTACACAGCAGAGAACAAAAAGAAATCCAACAAGGAAGCAAAGGAAAGCTCGGCAGCTTTGCAAACAATGTGTAGTATTTATTCTATAGGTTTTCTTGAAGTTTTATATTAAATCCTCTCAGATCTGCTGTGTACATGGCATTTTTTTTTTCTCATTTTGGATTTGTTTTAAATTAAAAAATTCACTCACAAAAAAAACAATGAACCAAGACAATTCCAAAGGACCCATGGTGAAAAATGCTGCCTACCTCCAGAGAAAGAACTGATGGACTCTAAATACATTTTGAAGCTTACTTTTAAAACTTTCTTTATTTTTATTATTTTATTTTGTTTGCATTTTCTTTTGTAACATAGCTAATATGGAAATATGTTTTACATGACCTCACATGTGCAATCAAAAATGTGCTTTATAATAAACTTTATTTCCTCTGTTTTAAGTGGCATTACTATTATTTTATGCTATTATTTGAGATCTGGTCAGATGTTGGAGAGCAAAAGAAAAAACCATATTACAAGGGATAAATGAAGAAGCTACCCTGGAGAATAGGCAGCTGAGGGTAAACATTAGAACTGTCTTCCAATCTTTAACGGGTTATCTTTTTTAAGTTTTATTGATGTGTTTTGGGTTTTTTCATTGCAGTGACAGATTACTCCCACCAGTGAGAACTCTCTTGTAAATCCATTAAGCAAAACTTGTAATACAGTGACTTCATCTGAAAGTGCATGCAACATTCCACACCTGTAGCCCTTCTACCTCTGTTTAAGGTGTTGTTGTTTTAGTTAACAGAAATCTTTGTTCTTTCTCTGCTACCCCACACTTCATGGGGTCAGGGGAAGAGAAAAGAAAAACAAATACCTTGTAATAAATATTCATAGTCAAACAAAACAAATTCCCTTATTTTTTATATACAAAAATATGCTGTGAACAAGGACTCCATGACTATGCTAACCAGTTGGATATGTCAGAGCTTCCCTTTCTCATGGGGAAGCCAGGCAGTGGAATAGCATAACTAGCCAATCAGGAGGCTTTCTGAAGCCCAGGGCTGCTTGACATACAAGCGATGCTTTGCCAGTAAAATTTACCTGAATTAAGAGATGCTTGCAACTGCTGGAACCAGTCTTGACTTGCTCAGAGAGCAGCAAATATCCTGCTTTCTGATTTATTGTGTTCACCGATATCTTTTCCCTTAACCTCCACTTTTCACTTGACTTTCTGAACCATCGTACTTCTCCCTTTACCTGCTACTGACCATAAAAACCTCAAATTGCTATAAATACCTCTCCCTTTCCCACTCCCCTTTGAGCAGCTGAAAGCTTTGTCTCTCTGCTCTGGTTGCAAGCTTTTCTCAGACAATAAATGCTTTTATAACCTTTGTAACCTGTGATCAGGTGTGTGTGTGTGGGTGTGTGATGCTGAGCATCACTTCTCTTTCATTGATAGTATGTTTCATCATCAGCCCTCTGGAATCACAGATGGTCACTGTATTGATCCCAGTTCTTATGAGTCTATAATGTTATTGTTATTGTATAAATAACATGTCCTCCTGGTTCTCTTCCTTTTATTCTTTAACAGTTCATAAAAAATCTATAAAATTGTTCACCTTTATGGTATTGATGTTACAGCATAAATTATTCTTCCTACTCTGCTCAGTCCACTCTGCATCATTCCACATGTCTTTCCGTGTCTCTGTGAAATCATCTGTTCCTTCATTTATACAGCACACTAGTATTCGCACACTTGTGTATACTGTTGGTGAACCTATCAATGGATACAACCATTCTGAAAAGCAACACAGAATTGTACACAAAAAATTACTATACAGTATATGCTCTTCAACCTAGTTATATCCAAGAGAGATCAAAGAAATGGGGTTATCACTGAGAAATGGGGTTATCACTTATTACAAAGAAATGGAGTTATCACCTTTTGTTTGTTATTCTCAATGGCAAAACAGACATCTATAAATTCTACTGGCAGGTAGATTTTACCTATCAGGAACTCTATAATACCTAAAGATATCCAACTAATAGAGTGAATTCCTCTTTCAAAAGTATTCAAACAAGGCTGAATAACTATCATTCTGAGATGAAATAGAGTGTGTAGAGAAGGTTGGACTGGATATCCTCTATAGTCTTGTCAAATGTCAAGGTTCCACACATCTTTTGTAACTCAGTCTTGTGGTGTCAATGGAATGACTAGGCACAAAGTAGGTACTCAAGAAATATTATCGAATAGAATCATAGTCTTCAGCTGAAACTAAGAGTTATGTCAAATAGGCAGCCTCTAAAATCCATTAATTCTACATATGGTACAGCTGTGTTATCTGAATGCTTAAGCAATAGCTCTAAAACATGCATCTTTAAGATATTCATAGTAAAGGTCCAAAAGGAAGAAGTCTTCAATTATAGATCAAATGGCTTAGCCCCTTTCTAATTTCATGTATTCATGTTAAGGACTTTTTTAGCCCCCACTTAACAAGGATATGCCATCACTTATATTCAAATATTCAAAAACAGACTTCACCCAATCAGAGATTTAAAAATGACAGTTTTCTTTCAAAGGATCCTGTTCTAAGACTCTGTTCTGCATAATTCACTTTCCTTTCATCCTTTTCTTGGTGCAGAGTGGGGTCAGTGGCAATAATAATTCTGGCATTTTCCATCCTGAAATCTTACAAGTGACCCAGAGAGGCATTTGGCTTATCCATGTTTTGAGGAGAGACTCCATTGTTCCTGCTAAATTTTAATTGTGCCAGGAGCTCAGACAGGTGAAAGTGTATGAAAAGGGTTATAATCTATTAATTCAAAGGAGTTTTTAAAAACTCATCTTATGTCAATGTAATGATGTTTAAATAACACCAGGCTCTACACCTTAACAATGACATCAATCTATTACAAGACTCTTTAAGAAATCATTCTTTATTCCCTAGCCAATGACACCATATCAAATTTCAGATTTCAGACAATGATTACTTAATTTGGAATTGAAAATGCACAGAACATTTGCCTGCTTAATAAGATAATCGTGGTCAAGCAATGCTGCCAGCTCCCTGGTGAAATCAGAGAGGAAGGGGAATCTTAAAATGCCCTGCTTGGAAGGGTTAGATAAACCTGAAACAAAATTCCCTCTATACCATAGAATCAAAGAAGGAGCTCTTCAGCCACTGCCTGACCACTTCCAATGAGGGGAGCCCCCTACCTCTCAATATGCATGCCAATAGAATTAATTGTTTGGATTTTCCCCTAATGCAAGTCTAAATTTGCCTCTTTATGACTTAGGATCACAAACTTAGAGCTGGAAGTCATCTCAGAGGCCAACTAGTCTAATTTCTTCATTTTCCAAGTGAGGTAACCCTCCCAGAACCTCAAACACATCTCCTCTTTTTTGCCCCTATCTCCCTCTTTTTTTTGTTAAGTGGATTTATCCTCTCAATTCAATTCAACAAGCATTTATTAAACACCCACTACTTCCCGAGCACTTGTTAGGTTCTGGGGTCATGAAGCTAAAACAAGAAGCTTACAGTCTGTTGAGGAAAACTACATGTACATTTGTAAAATGGATAAGCAGTAATTTCTAGGGAAAGAGGGAAAGAAACAAATGGGGTTAAGTGACTTTCCCAGGGTCATGAAACTAGTGCCTGAGGGCAGATTTGAATTCAGGTCTTCCTGACCCCAGGTCCAGTGCTCTATCCACTCTGCCACCTAACTGATTATATGTGTATGTGTATGTATGCATGTATATGTTTATGTGTGTGTGCGTGTATGATCTACCCTCCCTTTAGTTCCCCTTTCTTCCCTTTCTCTCCTATTTTCCTGTTGAATAAAATGTATTTCCATATTGAACTCTGTGTGTGTGTGTGTGTGTGTAGTCTTTTCTCTTTAGACCATTTCAGATTAGTGTGAGTTTCAAGTATAAGCTACTTCCCCCATCCCTTCTTCCTCCCTTACATAGACTTATATAAGTGGCACAGCGGATAGAGTACTGGACCTGGAGTCAAGAAGATCTGAGTTCAAATCCAGCCTCAGACACTTACTAACTGTGTGACCCTGGGCAAATCATTTGACATCTGTTCGTCTCGGTTTCCTCATCTGTGAAATGGGGATCATAATAGTACCTCCCTTGCAGGGTTGTTGTGAGGATGAAACGAGATAATAATTGTAAAGTACTTAATACAGTGCCTGACACACAGTAGGCACTATACAAACATTAGCTTTTATTACTGTCACTTCTCTTTATTAATTTATTTTTAGTTTTCAACATTCCCTTCCACAAGTTTTAAATTTTCTCCCCCTCCCTCCCCAAGACTGCTTGCAATCCGATATGGGCTCTACACATACATTCCTATTAAACATATTTTCACATTAGTCATGTTGTATAGAAGAATTATAACGAATGGGAGAAAGCACAAGAAAGGAAAAATACAAAACTAGCTGATGGAGTGGAGTCCAGTGGCAGTCTACTCTTGCTTAAACCCAAACCTAGGTTGGAACCTGCAGGTCTCAGAGGAGGGAGTGGCCAGCAATCAGACACTGCCTTGGATCAGACACTTTGGGGCAGATCCCTAGCCTAAGCTGTCCCTGAGATCCTGGAATGATGAAACACTCAGCATCCCAAGAAAGCAGCAACTGTACTATCCCAGACATTCCCTCCAGAAGTGCCACAGGGCCAGCCCTAACATCAAGTCCAAAGTCAAGAAATAGGCTAGAAGAATGGGCAAATAAAAAAATTAGACTCCCTCTATGATTCTGATGACTCCAGGATTCAGTGGGGACATATAGAGCATCTCTCCATATTAGAATGTAAGCAGTTTATCCTTCTTTAGTGTCATATGATTGTTCATCCATGTTTACCTTTTATATTCCTCTTAATTACAGTGTTATAACTAAGATTATATTATACAAGTTGACCATCTGCATCAATGGAGGGAGTTGCTAAACCTGGAGTTCCTGCACAAGAAATCCCAGGTGAGGGAAGGTAAGGCAAAGCAAGGCAATGGGAAAAGGAAGGGAAGGGAAGGCAAGGCAAAGAATGGCAAAGGAAGGGAAGGCAATGCAATGAAAGGGAAGGAAAGGGGAGGGGAGGGGAGAGGAGGGGAGGAGAGGAAAGGGGAGGGGAGCAAAGGGGAGAGGAGGGGAGAGATAGGGAGGCAAGGTGAGGAAAGGGGAGGGGAGCAAAGGGGAGAGGAAGGGAGAGAAGGGGAGGGGAGCCAAGGCGAGGCAAGATGAGTTGAGGTAAGGGAAGGCAAGGCAAGGGAAGGGAATGGATCATTTGATCTTTCAAGGTTGCTCTGGGGAGAAAATAAGCTTGTTCAATTCATGAACTTCCTAACTAAATTAGATAGAATTCATTCTACCTGAGTATGGGTACTATCTGATGTTTGGTCCCAGCACAAGTGCCTGCTTGGCACATAATAGGCACTTAATACAAATTTGTTGATTAATTGGCTTTTCTATTATAATATTCCAGTACCCAACATTCTCTACATATTAAACCGTCTGTGCATTTTCCTTGATAGCCTCAAAATCAACAGTAGTCCCCTTGTTCTTAATCTAAAAAAAAACCTAACCTTGGCATGGTCATTTTCTCTCCTGCCTCTGTAATCTTTCCTCAGAACCCTTCTTCTTTAAACCCTGACAAAATTAAGATATTTTACTCCAAGCCTGCCTCCTGTCCATGCTAAGTTTCTAAACTCAAAGATGGCACTTCAGGTCAAACCTCCCTGGAGTTCAGATACAAAACACTCATCTTCACAGTATGTCCAAATGCCACTGAACATTTTGATCATAATATCCTTTTGTTCAGAAATAACTTGCTCTTGGTCTGCCATCATCCAGAGCCACACGCAACACGAACAATTCTTAAGTTTTACTCCTTGTAGAATAATACTGAAACCTGATGTGGGACTGCCTTCCCATACATGTATTGGCACAATATCTCTCTAAAATGAGCTTCACTGTGATATTTCATTCCTTTTCTTAAAAATAAAAGGGACCTAGAAAAAATACTTCTATTTTGAAGGGTGTGGAAATTTATCTCTATGGGATTGCGTGAGCCAGAGGAATTAGAATCCAAAGACATAAGTGAGGGGTGAAAAGGAGGGCAGCTGTCCAGGAACATATGCAGAGCTTAGGACACAACCTCTCAGAGACTAAAAAAGAAGTTGGAATCGGGTGGGGAGGAAAGCATGAATAGAAGTTGGAAAAGTTTGGAGACCCAGGGAGCATCTATAATTAGAACACACGTTGATGGAGGCAATATGGTCCTGGAAAGAGTACTGTCTCTACAGGAGGGAAAGTATGTTCAAATCCCATCTGTGATACTTACTGCTGTGGGCCTCAGTTTCTTCATCTGAGGGGACTAAACTTAATGACCTCTTAGTTCTTGTCCAGCCTGTAACCTCTGCTTCTTTAGTATAACCTTTTAAGGTTTGCCAAGCACTTTACATATATGAGCTCATTTGAACTTCACAACAACCTTGGGAGGAAAGTGATATTAACATCTCCACTTTATAGATGAGAAAACTGAGGCTCAGAGCCAAGGTCATACAACTAGCATAATTGAACCCAGGTCTTCCTGACTCCAAATCCAGTACTCCATTCACTGCACTGCACTGATCATTTCTTGGCTTAGTCTATGAAGCCCCTTCTCCATTACCCCAAATGCCCACCACAATCACTTCCACACTCTAGCAGTTACTTTTTCTAGGATCCCTAGCCCCAGGAGAATGAATCTCTTTTTCCTCAGTACCCCAGCACCAATGGTGATCATCTAAGAGCCCTCCATTTGTATTGGCCCCTCTGAGATCTAGAAGGCATCTACAAAGCAATAGGCTGCCTCAGTCCCAGACAAGGTCCCTGGCTCCTCACTAACACCTCCTTCTATTTTTCTGGAGTTTTCTATGTCTGAAGCTTTCCACATTTGGAGACTTACCCACTGGATACTTCTAGAAGAGGACAGATAGGAAATCAAACAGATGGACCAAACAGATGGTCCCTATAGAACCCATCAGCCCAACCTAATCACTAAGCTGTCCTGATCTCATCCATCCAATTCAGAGGCATAATAAAAGCTTGGTTTAACCTGTGTGAACCTATCCAAGGTCAGGTTTGTTTTAGGACCATTGTTAATACCATTTCTCTGGGGAGGTAGGCAGGTAATGACAGGAATGAAAGACAGGGGAGGGGAGGAAGGAGAGGAGGGGATGAGATGAGACAAGAAAGGAAAGGGAAAAGAAAGGAAGGGAATGGGAATTAAGAGGAAGAAAGGGAGAGAGAAAGGGAGAAGGGATGAGGGAAGGGAAGAAAAAGGGGAGGGGAGGAATCAGGAAGGGAGGGGGATAAAGGGGAAGGAATGAAAGGGAAGGAGAAGAAAGGGAAAGAGAGGAGAAGAAAGGGAAGGAGAGGGAAGGAAATGGATTACATTTAATGCCTCTTGCCTTCCATCTACACTGGATAGTTTAACTCTTTTGCAAGAGCCTCTATGTCCCTAAATATTTACAGTGAATCAGACAGCTTGATCCCTCACTAAGGCAGCTACTTCCACAGACCTAGAAAGCCCATAGTGAGCTCACACAAATCCCTAGCTTGACCTTGACCCTTCTGCCCCTCATTCCTAGATTTGCTTTCCCCTCAAAGTGGGCAGTCTACTTTTCCACTCTCCCTGGCTGATGACATCTACAATATTGGAAGAATATACACAGACCACACTACTAGAACACATGCCCTGCATCAGTTCACATGGCATTTGAACACTGACTCAAATCACCACTGTGTAATTGAGCAGCAGTTAGTGTAAAATCTTATGACAGGTAGTATGAAATGTACTTCCATGAATACAGCTGCTCATCCAGACCTGTGCCCCAAAGGGGAATTCACTCTTGATTATATATAAATTTTTAGCAACAACTCAGATAAAAACATAGATGGATTGAAGATCAGATTTACAAAATACAAAAATCTGGGAGAGAATACTAATGTTGTTTGACTCAGGATCCCAAAGGATTTAGAAAGCTGGAACTCTTGGCTGAACCTTCTAAAATGAAGCTTAAAAGGGATAAATGTAAAATCCTACACTTGGGTTCAAGAAATCAACTTCCCCGATAAAGGATGAGGAGATGTGGCAAGACAGCTAGTTGTTCTTGTGCAAAAAAATTGAGATTTTAGTGGAATGCAAGCTCAACAAAGCAACAGTGTGATAGATAAACAAAAAGTGAATAACATTCTAGACTACATTAATAGACATGTGGTGTCCAGAATGAGGGAAGTAGAAAGGCTGTTGTACTCTGCCCTGCTCAGAATAGATCTATTTAGTTTCAGAATCTACATTTTAGGAAGGAAAGAGAAAAGTGGGAATCTGTTCAGAAAAGGACAGTGGAGGTAGTGAGAAGCCTACAGAAAATGCCATGGATCAATTGAAAGAACTGAGAATACATAGTCTGGAGAAAAGACTTAGAGGAGCGTGATAGTTCTTTTCAAGTAAGTGAAGAGATGTAATACGAAAAAGGGATTTGACTGTTCTTCTTGGTAAAAGAGAGCAAATCCAGGGGTGATGGATGGAAGAGGCAGAGGAGTAGGTCTCCAGTGGAGTGCTCCAGAGCTCTCTGCTTGGATCTGTGCTCTTCAACATTTTATCAACCTCTCAGTGCTCTGGCCAACTCTCTAAGACTATAAGTTGCAGAAAATATATTGATCAGCATTGGGAAAATAAATTTCTACTTCTAAGAGTTCTCTGAATCAATGAAATTATAGGTCCAGATCCTTTCCTGTATCAATGAATTCTTAAGGGGATGCTTAACAAATTGCCAGATAACAAAAAGCTAGGAAGGTTAACTGACACAATGGATGAAAAAAATTCAGAAACTAAAAAGATCTTGACAGTGAGTAACATTCGACAAAATCTAATAAATGGGCTACCAACTCAACATTTCTTTTTTTTTTTTTGGATGGGGGAAGGCAGGGCAATTGGGGTTAAGTGACTTTCCCAAGGTCACATGGCTAGTGTGTCAAGCGTCTGAGGCCGAATTTGAACTCAGGTCCTCCTGACTCCAGGGCCGGTGCTCTACTCATTATGCCACCCAGCTGTCCCTCAACTCCACATTTCTAAGCCTCTGTTTCCTCATCTATTAAACAGAGATAATACCTTCACTACCTTGCTCTTGGAAGGTATGCATGGCATAGTGGATAGAGTGCTGAATTTGGGCTCAAGGAAATTTTAGTGCAAATCTTACCTCTGACATACTCTCTCTCTCTCTCAATGGTTAGTGGCAGTAGAAGCAGCCCCAGACCAGGAGTCATAAGACTTGGTTGAAATCTGAGCACTGCTACTGCCTGTGTGACCTTGAATAAATCATTTTACCTCTATGAACCTCCATTTGTATAATGGCAATAATAACACTGAGCCTCAGGCTACCTCGAAGACCAATCGGCCAAGTCATAGGCACATCATGATCTGCCTTGGCAGAGGGAATTCCTACACCAAAGTATTAACCTACTTCCCAAGGTTGCTGTGAGCTTCCAATGAGGTAATGTACATAAAATACTATTGTAATGCCAAGCAAGCCAAGCAAGGTGAGACTTCTTGCTGTATTTTGTTTTGGAGTACTACTTAGCACTAAGGCAATCAATGCCTTTGAGTCTTGCCTTTGTTTCAACCAAGCGTCTTTGATTGAATTGCGGAGTCTTTGATGACCTGCTTAACTCATGGGAAGGCCTAGCTCACATGCGTTTGAGTCGCATGGTTGTAATGCCCTCTGATCCTGAAGAAATGTATATATACTCTGAGGGTGGCATTTTGTTGGGGCTCACTCGTTGGAAGAGCACTGCTGTGATTTCACCAGATGCGACTCTGAGTAGCTATTAAGGAGCCCCCTGGCTCTGAAGACACAGATATTGGTGCTTATCTCTCTGGTACCTGTGTATGTATTGCTATGGTCAGACAGTTAGAAACCTGTCTGTTGATTGGTGTTTATTTGCTCTGTTTATATAATTTCCCCTTGTAATTTCTGTTTATGTTTTCTCTGAAGTTCAGGGTGCTAACTTTTTCTCCTGAATGAAGTGAATGTTTGATTAAAGTGAGATTGTAAACCCTTTGAAGTTGCTTTCCTTAGAAAAGCAGATCAAAGAACCTGTGCTAGAAGCCCTCCTGTGTGCTGGTATTATTGGCCTTACAGAGTCATAGTAGCTGCAAGTAATGTTGTTACAAGTACATATTGTGCTCCCTCTCAAATGTGCTTGGACTTAACTACTTTGCATTCAGGTTCTTGACATTTATTCTGTAGAGACTCACACATGTTCTTGCTATGTCCTCCACTAAAAGATAAAGTCCTTGCTGGTAGGGGTTTCCTTTGTATGCCTAGCATCCAGCACAGTGCCTGGCACAGAGTAGATGATTCATAAAAACTTGGTGATTGCTCAGTTGAGAAATGTTATTATTACCTAACTACTCTGAGCAAGTAACAAACTCCCTGGACCTCAATTTCTACTCCTGTAATATTCTTTCTTCCATGGTACTAAGGTCCCACCAAATTTAGCCTTCCAGTATTTCTCCCCTTCTCTCAGATTCTTCAGCAGATGACAGACAGTGGGTCCATGATTGTCCTCACACTTTCTTTAAATACCTTTTAGCATGTAGTTTTTCCAGTCCTGAATGTCAGAGCCATTCCTGCAATTTCTTACTGTCTCTAGTACACTCGATGCTTCTTCCACTCATTCCACAAAAGGGGCTTCTCATAAAAGCCAGGAGAGAGAAGCCATTTCTCATCTTCTCCTTGTGTTGTGAAACTCCTCCAAGGGCACAGCCATTTTTAAATTCAGTCAGATGAAGGCATAAAGCCAGATGAAAAGGGGCCCTTCAATCAAGAGACAGAGAAAGCGGACTGCTAGCTATAACCAAGATGAAGTGCTAGCCTCCCCTTGCTGCCACATCATCTCTATTCTTTGCCACAAAGCTCTATTATTCTTCTTCTTGTTCCCAGCCCTTCAAGGATCCTGCCCCAGACTTGGAAGTGGTTGTTTCTGAAGATACTGATGAAATATGGTAATTTTCCATCGCAAGGAAGAACTTGGAGGAGCTCAGAGTTTCAGGGCACTGAGATAACAGCTATCACAAAGCCCTAGACAATGAACTGAGTGATTCAGAGGTTTGTGGTGAAATGGCTCATCTTCCCTAAATAGGAAGGAAAGCCTTTTGAGGGGGCTAGGGGTCTTTCAGCCCAGTGTCTGTATTCCATTGCAAGGATTCATGAAACAATGTACTTAAAATTCTGAATAAACTATTTTCTCAGCACTCATTCTGCAAAGCTGGGGAACATTGGGAAAGACTGAAAATCATGCTTTGCTGCCCTCTCATATGATATCTTTGGGAGGTGCTATTCTCTCTAAGCATTCATATAACACCATGACTTATCTAATAATCAATCAACATGCATTTATTAAGTGCCTACTATATATCAGGCTCCATTTAAGGAACTAAGGATAAAATAAAATGGAAAAATGTTTCTATCTTTAAGGAGGCAAAAGGAAAAGATGGGAAGATGAGGGAGATGGCACATGTGTGTATATGTATATATACATACATACCTACATACCTACATACATACACATATGTTGGTAGTTCAGGATAGATAGATAGGTAGGTAGGTAGACAGATAGACGGATGGACGGATGGACGGACGGACGGATGGATGGATGGATGGATGGATGGATGGATGGATGAATGAATGGATAGATGGATGAAAAATGATTTTGAGTTAAAGGAACTAACAATTGGAGGAGGCAGATCAGGAAAGAATTCATGTAAAAGACAGTATCTGAACTGAGCCTTGAAAGAAAATAGGCAAAAAATTTAAACAAAGGACTTGGAGTTAAAAAAAGCAGTAGAGACAAGCTTCCAAAGAACTATTCCAGTAAAGATAAAGGAATAGCACTGGACCGAATGATGATCTGGAAATCTAAGAAAAAAGTGTAGTTAACTCCTTTTTCCAGCTAAGGAGCAATCACGAAAATGGAAGATCTAAAAATAAAAGGGTAGAAACAATT
The DNA here is from genome assembly GCA_028646595.1 of Phalanger gymnotis. Lineage (NCBI taxonomy): Eukaryota > Metazoa > Chordata > Mammalia > Diprotodontia > Phalangeridae > Phalanger > Phalanger gymnotis. The sequence goes on from CM053624.1 coordinate 13,979,316, forward strand.
TTAAAAAAATTAAACAGGGAGTTTAGGGACAAGCATGTCCAAGTCCTTTTAACTCTGGACCATGATTGTGGAACCTCCTAGTACCATGGACCAAAGCTAAAGCCTGCAGCTATGTACTTGGTCAGGAAAAACAGACCAGAGAACAATAGATAAATTCATTGAAGAAAATAACAACCAAGAGAAAACATGAAAAATTGAGGGATGTAGTAGAAATATGTCTCTAAACAGTTTTTCACCAACAAAAGAGAGAAAGACAAATGAAATGGGATGCAACTAAAAAATCAAAAGCATTTTAAAATACTAAGCACAAAAATAGAAATTCTGAAAATTAAAGGAGAAAAACAAAACTTAAAGAAAATTTAAACTAACTGATAAATAAAATTAGCAGCTTTTTTGTAAAATAAATAAATAAAACAAACCCTTAGCTAGTTTGATTTTCTTTAAATAGGAAAACCAAATCATCAGTACAAAAGATGAAGTTTAGGAAAAATGAACAAATAAAGAAAATCCACAGACATTATCTTGCCAAATTATATGCCAATAAAACTGACAACTTAAATGAAATGGATAAATATTTGAGAAAATGAAATGCCTATAGCAAGGAAGAAGATTTTTAAAACTTAATCTAAGGAAAAGAAAATGAACAAGCATAAATAAATTTGCAAAGGGAAAGAATTCATGAGAAAAAAGGAATTATAAGCAAATCCCAATAATAATATCTCACATTAATATAGTGCACAATTGATAAAGCACTTTATATATAGCATCTCATTTGACATTCAAAACAACTCTGAAAAGAAGGGACTTCTGTTACTCCCATTTTACAAAAAAGGGAAGTAAACAATATATATTTAAAAACCAAGATCTGACATTATCTGTAGTAAAAATAAACAAGAAGTCTTTTAATAAGATTAGGGATAAGGAATGCCTATTATCACCACTATTGTTTGAAATAGTGCTAGAAATTATAAAGCTAGTAATAAGACAAGAAAAATAACTGAGAGAAAAAACATAAGCAAGGAACAAGCAAAATTATCACTTTTTGGCAATGGCATGATGGTCTATTTAGAGAACCTTAAGAGACAACTAAAAATAATTGAAGAAATTAATAACTTCAGCAAAGTAGCAAGATAGAATATAAACTCCCACAAATCACCATCTTTCCTATATATTACCATGAAAATCTTGAAGGAAAAGTTAGAAATTCTGTTCATAATAACTACAAAGTAAATAAAACATTTTGTGGCTTACCTACTAAAGTACACACTGGACGTATAAGAATATATCCACAAAATACTCTTCATAAAATACAGGCCCGAATTATTGGAAAGATGTTAATTGCTGATGGTTGGGCTGGGATAATAAAAAGTCAATATTGCCTAAATTAACTTACTTATTCAGTGCCAAACCAATCAAGTTACCAAAGTATTACTCTATAGGCCTAGAAAGAAATAATGATGAAATTCATCTGGAGGAACAAAAGACCAAGAACCTTAAGGGAAATAAATGGGGGAATGGAAAAGAAGGTAGCATAACAATATCAGATCTCAGTCTATGCTACAAAGCAATAATTATTTAAACTGCGTGGCACAAAAGGTAAGCAGCAAAACCTATTATGTACATAACATACAGAAGGAAACAAACACAGTAGCATAGTGCTCAATAAGCCCAAAGATTATGGCTGCTAGATTCATGACGCACCATATGATAACAGCTGCTGGGAAAATGGGGGGGGGGGGAATCTGACAGAAATTAGGTTTAGACCCACATCTCATACCATACACCAAAATAAGTTTCAAATGGATGCATGCCTTGGATATAAAAAGTCACAGTATAAACAAATTAGAGGAGAAAGGAAGAGAAACTCACTGCAATTATAGATAGAAGAATTCATGTTCAGAGAAAGGTTAGAGACACAGGACCTATACGAACACAATTACAAAACACTTTTCACACAAATAAAGTCAGATCTAAATAAATGGAAAAACAGCAGTTGCTCAAGGTTAGGCTGAGCTAATATAATAAATATGACAATTTTACCAAAATTAATTTACTTATTCAGTGCCATGGCAATCATACCAATTGCAGAGCTGGATAAAATAATAACAAAATTCATCTGGAAGAACAAAAAGTCCAGAATATCAAGGGAATTAATGAAAAGAAATTCTAGGGAAGGTGGCCTAGCCATACCAGATATTAAATTATATTATAAAGCAGCAGTTATCAAAACTACTTGGTACTGGCTAAGAAACAGTGTGGTAGATCAGTGGAATAGGTTAGGTCCAAAAGATGCAGTAGTCCACGACTATAGCAATCTACTCTAAATCGCTATTGATTAGAGAAATGCAAATCAAAACAACTCTTAGGTACTACATCTCTCTTGTCAGATTGGCTAACATGACAAAACAGGAAGATGATAAATGCTGGAGAGGATGTGGGAAAATTGGAACATTGCTCCAGTGCTGGTGAAGTTGTGAACTGATCCAGCCATTCTGGAGAGCAATTTGGAACTATACCCAAACGGCTATAAAAATGTGCGTACCCTTTGACCCAGCAATACAACTTCTAGGGCTGTATCCCAGAGATCACACAAGTGGGAAATGGACCAGTATGTACAAAAAATATTTATAGTTGCTCTTTTTGTGGTGGCAAAGAATTGGAAATCAAGGGGATGTCCATCAATTGGGGAATGGCTAAACAAATTGTGGCATATGAATGTAATGGAACACTATTGGGCTATGAGAAACGAGGAGCAGACGGACTTCATTATAACCTGGAAAGACTTATATGAACTAATGCTGAGTGAGGGGAGCAGAACCAGGAGAACATTACACATGATTACACACATAGTATCTGTAAGGACTAACTTTGATAGATTTGGCTCTTCTCATCAGGGCAAGGTTCAAAGACAGCTCCAAAAGACTCATGATGGAAAACGCTATGCATATCCAGAGAAAGAATTACAGAGGCTGAATGCAATTGAGGTAAACTCTTTGCTCTTTTTCTTTTTTCCTTCTTTTTTGGTTTCATTTCTTCTTTCACATGATTTATTCCATTGGTTATAATTCTTCTTTACTACTGGACTATTATGTAAACAAGTTCAATGTGAAGGTATATGTAGAACCTATTTCAGATTACACACTGTCTTGGAGGGTTGGGGGAGGACAGGGAGGTAGAGAAAATTTGGAACTCAAAAACCTGTTGAACTCAGTGTTGTAAGCTAAAAATAAAAAGGAAATTTTAAAAAAGCATAGAGAGCATACCACAAGGTAAAATGGATGGTTTTGGTGACACATAAGTGAAAAGTTATTTGTATGAGCAAAATCAATGCAGTGAAATTTAAAAGGGAAACAACCAACTAGGAAAAATCATTGTAAAAATAGATGTCTGATAACCAAGACAAAGAATACATTCAAATAGATAAACAAGAACCATTCTCCAACAGATATGCAGTCAAATAACATAAAAAGGCAGTTCTCAATGGAAGAAAAGGAAGCTATTACACAGACATGTGGGGAAAAACACTTTGAATCAATAATCAGAGAAATGACCATTAAAACCACTCTGAGGTTTCATCTGATATGCATCAGATTGGCAAAAAAGACAAAAATAATTAAAATGAAAATTACAGAAGCGACTACATGAAAATAGGCACACTAATATACTGTTGGCACAGCTGTGAATTGGTGCAGCCATTCTGAAAGTGATTTGAATATATAATTAAAAATCAATGAATTCTGCATACTTTTCTTTGATCCAGAGATGCCACTAAATCATCAAAAGAAGAAAAGCAACGATATATACAAAAATATTTTAACAATTAAAAACTCTGATCAAATAACTAACCATAATTCCAGAGGATAATTGATAAAACATGACATCCACTTCCTGACAAAAATGTGATTTATTAAAGTCAGTCAGCAAACATTTATCAATCATTTTCTGTATGCTAAGTACTGTACTAAGGGCTGAGTATATAAAAAATGCAAAAATATTGCCCCTGCCTTCAAGGAACTCATTCTAATTGGGAAGACTACATGCAAACAAGCACGACATACATGTATACACACTGTGTGTACATTTACACTGTAAGTGGAAGGCAATCTCAGAAGGAAGGCATTGGCAGTGGGAGTGGAAGGGGACACTAGAAAAAGGCAAAAAATAAAAATAAAAAAACCTTGAAGCTTGGGAAAGCGCCCTTTCCACCTCAGGAGCAGAGTCCAACTTTGACATAAAGTTAAAAGTCAAGAAATAGGCTAGAAAATGAGCAAAGAATAAAAAAAGAACTTCACCATAGAAAGTTACCATGGTGACAGAGAAGATTAAAAAACAAACTCAGAAGACGACAAAGTCAAAACTGCTGCATACAAAGCCTCAAAAATGTGATTTGATCTTGGAGGGGCACAAAAATCCACTGAAGTGAAGAACTCCTTAAACAGTAGAATTGGCCAAATGGAAAAGGAGATTCTTTAAAAGCTCACTAAAGAAAATAATTCCTATATATTAGAATCGAGCAAGTAAAAGTTAATGACTCCATGAGTCATCAAAAAAATAAAATAATCAAAAAATGAAAAAAATGAAGAAAATGTGAAATATTTCATAAAGAAAAAAATAGCTAACCTGAAAAATAGAATGAAGAGATGTAATTTAAGAATTATTGGACTACCTGAAAGCCATGAACAAAAAAAAAGAGCCAGGACACCATATTTCAAGATACTATAAACCAAAACTGCCCTGATATTCTAGAACCAGAAGATAAAGTAGAAATTTGAAGAATACACCAATTACCCCCTGAAAGAAATTACAAAATGAAACTCCCAGGAATATTATAGCCAAATTCTAGAACTCCCTGATCTAGGAGAAAATACTGCAAGCAGCCAGAAAGAAACAATTCCAATACTATGGAGCCACAGGCATAATCACACAAAATTTAGCCACTTCTACATTAAATGATGGGTGGGATTAGAATAAGATATTCTAGAAGTCAAAGGATTTAAGATTACAACCAAGAATCACCTACCCAACAAAACTGACCATAATTCTTTGGGGGTAAATCGATATTTAATGAAATGGAAGACTTTCAAGCATTCCTGATGAAAAGACCCAAGTTGAATAGAAAAATTTGACATTCAAACAAAAGACTCAAGAGAAGCATAAAAAGGTAATCATGAAAGAGTAATCATAAAGGACTCAGTGAGCTAAACCGTTTACATTCCTATGTGAGAAGATGATACATGTATCCCTAAGAACATTATTATTAGGGCATTTAGAAGGAATCTATTACAACAAAGGGCATGGGTATGAGTCGATTATGTTGGCACGATCTCCCAAAAAAGAATGCAGTTGTGAGTACAAGGAATGCCCTGGAAGAAGGAGGAAGGGAGAAGTAGAATGAGGCAAGTTTTCTCAAGTAATGGAGGTGCTTAAGGAAGAGCTTTTATAGTGGACAAGAAAATGGGGGAGGCAGGTGATGCTTCAAGTTCGCTGTCATCAGAGATGGATCAAAGAGGGAGGAATATATATACACACTGAAATAGGTATAGAAATCCATCTTACACAATACAGAGATAGGAGAAGAATGGGATAAGAGATATAAGAGAGGGAGGATAAAGGGGAATGCAAATTTGGGGAGGCAGTGGTTGGAAGCAAGACAGACTTGAGAAAGGACAGGATAAAAAGAGAGGATAAACAGAGGAAAATGGAAAGAAATGCAAAGTTAGTAATCATAACTATAAATTTGAATGGGATGAGTTAACCCAGAGAACAGAAGCAGATAGCAGAATGGATTGGAAGCTAGAATCCAACAATATTCTCTGTACAAGAGACATACTTTGGACAGAAATACACATACAGACTTGAAAACGAAGCAGAATCTATTATGCTTCAGCTATAGTGAAGAGGGCAGGGGTATGATCATAATCTCAGACAAAGCAAAAGCAAAATTAGACCTAATTGAAAGAGATAATCAGAGAAACAACATTTTGCTACAATATACATTGACAATGAAGTAACATCAAAACATTTTACAGCAAGTTTCTCTGATAAAGGCCTCATTTCTCAACTGTATAAGGAACTGAGTCAAATTTATAAAAGTAAGAGCCATTCCCCAATTAATAAATGGTCAAAGGATATGAACAGGCAGTTTTCAAAACAAATCAAAGCTATCTATCATCATTTGAAAAAATGCTCTAAATCACTATTGATTAGAAAAAGGCAAATTAAAACAACTCTGGAGTATCGCCTCACACCCATCAGAAATAACAAATATTAGAGAGGATGAGGGAAAATAAGCACATTAATGAATTGTTGGTGGAGTAGTGAACTGGCCCAACCATTGTGCAGAACAATCTGGAACTATAGCCAAAGGGTTATGAAACTGAACATATCCTTTAATCCAGCAATACCACTGCCAGGTTCTGTACATCAAAGGGAGCAAAGAAAAAGGAAAAGGATCTACACATACAAACATATCTATAACAGCTCTTTTTGTGGTGGCAAAGAATTGGAAATTCGGTGAGTCCTAATCAATTAGAGAATGGCTGAACAAGTTGTAGCATGTGATTATGGTGGAGTACTATTGTGCTATAAGAAATGACAAGGGGTGGGGAAGGGCAGGGTTCAGAAAAAAATATGGAAGGACCAATATGAAGTGATGCAAAGGGAAGTGAGAAAAACCAGGACATCATTGTGCACAGTAACAACAATACTGTAAAAATGATCAACAGAGAAGACTTGGCTAGTCTGATCAATACATGATCCAAGACAATTCCAAAGGACTCATGATGAAAAAATGCTCTCCACATCCAGATAGCAAACTGGAGTATAAATGTCTCCCTTTCTTTTTTTGCTTTTTTGGAAATATGGCTAATGTGAAAATATGTTTTATATGATTTCACATGTGTAATTGATATCCTACTGTTTGCCTTTTCAGTGGGTAGGAGAGGAGTAGGAAGGAGGAAGAGAATATAGAAATCAAAATTTGAAAAGAAAAATGCTTAAAATAAATAATAAATATTCTTAAAAAGGAAATGCTCATTTTATTGGCTATTTAAGGTCAGAATAAGAAATAAATAAATGGATAGGGTGAGGTATAAAGATAGCAGACATTCTAAGAGACAGAGATGAGGAAATAGTATATTCCATGCATGGAAGACCCTCGGTGCAAAGACATAGAGATGAAGTTGTATGCTATTCCTTTACTAGACAGGAAACTTCATGAAGGCAAGGAGAGGACCTTACCAATGTCTTTTCAAGTTTTTAGCATAGTGCCTTGTGCATAGTAGGCCATGGTGATGCATGGTAGAAGAAATATGGACTTGCAGTCAGAAGACCTAGATTCAATCCTCCATCTGCACCTAGCTGTGTACCTTGTGCAAATCACATATTTAAAGCTGGAAGGGATAGTAGAGGCCATCTAGTCCAAACCTCTTCATTTTATAAATAAGGAAATGTAGTAGGAAGGCCGAATTTATGATCTCAAATATAATCATGTATATGTTTGAATGGTCC
>CM053624.1:13987324-14004974 GCA_028646595.1 Phalanger gymnotis
GGGGATGAATGATGATACTGTTCTGTCTACTTATTTCATATTATCCTGGCTGTATTGTTTTTGTTGTTATGGAATTATTGACACCCCTTTCTTACGTAATGGATAAAAAGATCTAGGGGGTGGACATCTGAATTGTAAAACAAGTATTTTGGAAATTATTCATTGAAGAGATTATCTTGCTGGGACCTAGGGGTGGGTCATGTTTGTATTGTCACTGGATGATATGTTTTGCTTTGTTGTGAATGATATGTTTTAGTTTCCTGCGTAATTTTTTCTGTGGCCTCCTGGTTACTCTTGTGAGGGGGGCCTACTGGGCCTGGAGTCTTGTGATCACAATATTGGAATGGGGAGGGTGGTTCGTGAATCTGTAACTGTGGGCCCTAAATAAATGTTCTGATGCCCTCTACTTAGAGAATTCTATATACCTTGCAATTTCGAACCATTCAGATATATATATGTATATATATACATATATATATATAATCCTTTTTGAGATCATAAATTCGGCCTTCCTACTGCAAGGCCTCTCCCACGTCCAGGGGCTCAGCTCCAAGGGGAAGACCAGAATCCAAGACAAACACGCCAAGGGAGAATCAGTGAAATGACTATAGGTTCTAGACCTGGAAGGAACCTTAGAGATTTTTCCAGTTCAAATCCCTTCCTTCTTGTGCTGTAAGAGAATAAATGTAGACCCAGAGAGGACCTGTGACTTTCCAAGGGTCACACTGATAGTATGTGACCAGGGTGGGGTTCAAATCCAGGCTCTCCCATTGCTGATCTGGGATCCTTTCCCAAAAGAACACACGACCTCATTCTTTTTCTTTAGGATTAATACTTTAACCAGATGTGGGATTTCAAAGGCATAAGGAATTCCCTATACCAATACAAGTCAGCCCCTGATCTGGATCTTGTCTTCCAAGGCTGGAGTGTTCTGTGTGCCCCGCTACCCTGATATGACTCCATATTGGCAGAGAGAGTTTTGACCCAAAGTTATAGACCTTTGTGAGGCTGGAGTTGGTGTGGGAGCTTTAGAGAAGAGATATTCTGAGGTAGAAGGCAAGAGTGCCCAGCCTCATTGCCCTTTTCTTGCTCCCCTCAAGGTAGGAGTGAAAGAAGTTCCTGCACCAATCCATCCCCTCACAAGTCTGAAGCCTTATGTCAGCATTCTTACTGAACGTGGCCTGAAGCCACACCTAAGCAATAGCACCCAAACATCCAAAATACCCCAGGCCCAATAACAGAGTTGCCCAAAATGCTAAAAGTGACTTGCCCAGGGTCACACAGTCAGTATGTATCAAAGGCAGGACTTTAAACCAGGCCAACTCCCTACCTAGTATACCACACTACCTCTCTCACACATTTGCTACTAAAAGTCAATTCTGAAATCAAGGGGATGGGGGGGCAGATGTTGATTAGGGATAAGTGTGTGATATGGCAGCCAAAAGAGCAACCTTGAGCTGCATTAAGAGAGGGCAACAATGTCCACAACTGGGGAGGTGATAGCTCAGATATATTATGCGCTAGTCAGATCAGACCTAGAATACTGTGTTCATTTACGGAGACCACGCTTTGTGAACAACACTGATAAGGTGGAGAAAAACAAGAGCAGGGTGATGAGGATGGGGAAGGAACTGATCACTAAGAGACCCAAGGGCATTGCTATAATACACAGCCTCTAAGTAAGTGAAATTAAGCTACTCTAAACCAGACCAACGGTATTCATTATGCTGCTCTGGCATTCTGTACATAAACTGAGTCAAGCTAGGTCTTCTGTAGAAACAAATATACATTTGAAGAAATATTTTAATTGTTCTTTATCATAATTATTTCTACTATAATTTAAATTATTTACATTTCCTCTAGGGACTTGAGGAGATAGGCCAGTAATGAAGAAATAGAAAAATCCTTACAGCTCTCATGAAACAGGCGGCTGTAAGAGGCATGATTCACTTCATCTGTCTAATTGAACCTGGATAAAGCACAATTGTCCCAGCTGATAATAATAATACCGATACTTCCCATTTATGTGGCACTTGAAGCTTTATACTTTATTCATGACAACTCCATGAGCCACCATTATGACTATTAATTTCTACAAATGAAGCAACTGAGGCTGTGACTGCCTTTTCACAGACTCTCCCATCTTGAATGACAGCCCCAAGGCCATCTCTGGTCCAACCTCACCTAAACAAAAGTCTCTCTGTCTCATTCCAAACTAATGGTGGTCCAGCTTCTGCCTGAAGACTCCTATTATGAGGAAAGCGCTTCCTCCTTTAGCAGCCCATCCACTCCACCTTGGACAGCTCCCATTGTCAGGGAAATTTCTTCTTGACCTTAAGCTTCACTTTTCCTCTTTCAAATCCCGACCATTGCTCTAAGTTTTGTGCTCTGGAGCCAAGCAGAATAAGTCCTCTCTCTCTTCCTTGTGACATCCTTTCAAATATTTAAAGAACACTTTCATTATCTCCCCAAAACCTGAGTCTTCTCTTCTCCAAGTTAAATATCCTTAGCACTTTCATCTACTCTTTCCATGGCATGATCTCAAGGTTTTCCATCATTCTGGCTCCCCTTGTCTCAACTTTCCCTATCCTATCAATACCCTTCACAAAATATGGTATCTGGAACTGAACACAGTACTCCAGGCATGATCGACTCAGGGTAGAAGACAGCATGACAATCACCTACCTCACCCTGGACCCTTTGCCTCCCTTAGTGGGGTTTAAGATTGCTTTGTTTTTGAAGGGCAGCATTCTCATCACACTGTTGACTCCTATGGTTCATTGGAACCTCAGGTCTTTTTCAGAGAGACTGCTGTCTATCTATGTCTCCCCCATCTTGTTCTAGAAAGATTAAGGCTTTTTTTCAACCAATCATTTTATTTAGCTAGTTTGCTAGGTGGCATAGTAGATATAGAACTCTGCATCGACTCAGAAAACCTGAGATTGTATCCTACCTCAGATACTTAATTCAGACAGCTAGGTGATACAGTAGATAGAGTGTTTGCCTGGAGTCAGAAAAACTCCCTTTGCTGAGTTCAAATCTAGCCTTAGACACTTAGCTATGTGATCGTGGGCAAGTCACTCTGCCCTGTTTGCCTTAGTTTCTTCATCTGTAAAATGAGCTAGAGAAGGAAATGCCAAACCACTCCAGTATCTCTGCCAAGAAAACCCCAGAACAGTCATATACAACTGAAAAATGGCTAAACGTTATCATCATCATCATCATCATCATCACACACTTAATAGCTGCTTGATCTTGAGCCAGTTGTGCCTTAATTTCCTCATCTGTAAAATAAGAGTGATTGGACTTGATTACCTCAAAGGTCTTTTCTACCACTAAAGCTAGATGACTGAGCTAAACAGGAAGAAAAGCAATATCCTACCCCTTCCACTTGTGGCATCTGAATTGTCACAGGGCTCTCTAAAAGGTCAAAAACATCTTTCAAGATGCAAAGGACTAAATCTTGAATTGACAAATCATAGGGACCTCAACATGAGGGAGGTACCTTATTCGGGGCCATCCATATCCCATCATGTAAATTGACACCAATTCTGACTGGCTAACAAGGCTTGCCCAGTAAAGAAGGAGTTTGGAGAAAACTGGGGAAGAAAATGCAGTTGGTTCTAATGATTGAGTGCAAGGAGCAGAGAGAAGGCACCTGACCAAAAGCCATAGGACCATCCCCCTGCCATTGCTACCTCCAGGTACTCAATGCCCTTGGAACAGCTCTACTTCCAGAATATACCCAACGTGTTAAGAACACTTGGAAGATTCTGAAGCAATGATCTCTAGATTCTGTTTATCCTCAAGAAAGGAATCTGGTAATGAAGCAGAGAGAACATTTTGAGGTGAAGGGGGAGAAAGCATACGAATTCTTAAAAAGTGGAACTACTATGTGGACAGCTCATGGTCCCTTTCCAAGGAAAAATGTTTCCACCCAGCTCCAGGATTGGATGAATCATCTTCACTCAATCAGATAGCAGGAGGCTTGGGGCATAAAATCCTTGGCCTTTTTCTTATGTAGTCTGACTATTGCCTTGTGACTGATATTACCTGATCTAATTAAGGCTGGGGGAGGCTGAGTAGGAAGAATTTAATTCAGCATGTAATTATCTTTGAACAACGGGACAGTTTCATTCAATGAATTAATAAACCCTGGATAATTCTTCTCATATAGATCACATAACTACCTTCGAATCTGTCTCTGATAGACTGATATTGATGACTGCCCTCACAGTCCGTAAAAGGGACTCTTATTTTTAAGCTTGTTGAGAGACTAGATGCAAGTCTGTTTGTGTTCATGTGTCCTTACAACTATGCATATGCATGAGGTTATTTTTGACAAATCCAAGGACAACAGATTAATTCAGATCTGAGTAAGTGAATAAGTGGTTCTGTGGGTTAATTTCTGTAAGTCTATTTCCACTGTGTCTTTCTTTAAAAGGCAATTAACTCCTAATTATTAAGAGACTGGTGAGCCCATTATTATGGATTATTCAGGACTCTGGGCTCTTCTCTTTCACCTGACTACACCTCCATTCTGTGAGTACAAGCAGCAGCTCCTCTACCTGAGTTGGTGAGGAGAGAAGTTAAAGAAGTGAGCAGAGGAAAGAGATTAAGTCTACTTCTCTTCGTAATGACCCACGAACATATGTAAATGACCAAAGACTGAGAGCTTAAAGGACCATGGAGATCATGCAGGCTAGCCTCCTCATTTGACAGATGAGTAAACTGAGGCCCAGGAAGGTTAAGGGACCTAACCAAGATGATGTAACTGGTATCAAATTTAAGATTTAACCCCAGGTCCTCTTGACTCTGGAGGCCATGACCTTGGCACTTTATCACATTGTACAGAGATGTCCAGATCAGAAGCAAAGTCAACTTTGGGATAGACAAGAGTCCTAGAGTAGGGGAAGAGAGCCTAGACTCTAGAACCTAGTTTACTATCCCAGAATCTGAGAGTTGGAATTGGCCTTAGAAGCTGAACAGGACTCCAGCCAGGTGTGGCAATGTACAACTATAAGCCCTGATCCTAGGGAAGTCCGAGTTTGTTGGTGGATTGCCTGAGTTTGGGAGTTCTGAGCTACCATGGACTAAAGCTGATAGGGCGCCTGCACAAGTCCAGCACTAATATGGTGCACCCCCAAGACCTGAGGTTGGAGGGAGAACCAGGCTGCATGAAGGAGGAGCAAATGGGCCTAGAGCAGAAATGGAGCGAGTCAAAGCTTCCACGCTGATCAGTGGTGGCATCAGCCTGCGAATGGCCACTGCACATACAGTCTGGCTGTGGTGGAAGCACCCAGTCTCAAAAAACGAGACAAAGTCAAAACACAAAAGGAATCTATGGGATCGTAAACCAAGATCTGGAGGGGACCTTAGAAGACATCAAGCCCCATTTACTCATTTTACAGATGAGGAAGCTGAGGCTGAAACAGGCTAAGTGATTTGCTCTGAGTCACATAGCTAATACTTGGCAGGATTTGAACTCAGTTCCTCCTGACTCCAGTTCCAGTTCTCCGTCCACTCCGCCACCTAGCCATGTCCCAACAGCCTCTCAGCCAAAGCACCAAGATTGTTTTGTGTGGCTCTATCTTGTGTTCTTCACTAAAGTAAGCTTATTCAGGCAGGGACAATTATCAGTAGAAAACAAATCCCAAACCTAAAACGGGATTTTTTTTTTTTAGAATTTTTTAGTCATTTAGTAGAGAAAAGAGCGAAAAAAAGGTGTGGCTCCCTCCCAATTCTCTGTTATACAGAATTCAAACAACAGTTGTCATTCAGTTATTTTTCAGTCATCTCTGACTCTATGTGACCCTATTTGGGGTTTTCTGGACAAGGATACTGGAATGGTTGTCTATTTCCTTCTCCAGCTCATTTTATAGATGAGGAAACTGAGGTAAACAGGATTAAGAGACTTGCCCAAGGTCACACTGCTAGTAAATGTCTAAGGTCAGATTTGAGCTTAGGGAGATGAGACTTCCTGTCTCTAGGCCCAATACTCTTTGCACCGTATCACCTAGCTGCCCCTCAAAAAGGGGTACAGGACATAAACTGTTGACATAGGCAATTTGCTTGAGATGTCCATCATCAGGTAAGTATAACATTTGATAGAACTTAGACAAAACCAAAACGCAAGCTTTTGGGTGGACCCATAATACAGGTATTTTGGATGGACCCAAGACAGACACTGTATTCCTTACAGTGATCCCTAGCCTTCCTAGAAAGTCTCTGGGGTTGGCAAGACCTACAATAAGCTTTTAGTTAGCCACACAAGGCTAGGTTCAAACGATATAATAATTAATAAAATTTTCCAAAGACTATAATAAAGTTTTGCCCATGCTATGATTGTCACAACACCCCTATCCCTGCCATAGGTTCAGCAAACCAACCACTTAGCACAAGTACTTGCCACATAAGAGAGGAGTCTTTCATAAGCCTGTGTTGAAGGGTGGCAATTCATGGAGAATGTATGATGTAATAAAAAAAATAATTGTGAGCATAACATAGCAAATTTAAAATTTGCAGAATGCTTTATGCCTAGTGTCTCATTTGGAGCAGCTGGGTGGTACAGTGGATAGAGTACCGGTCCTGGAGTCAGGAAGATATGAGTTCACATTTTACCTCAGAAACTCACTCTCTGTGTGACCCTGAACAAGTCACTTAACCCCTATTTGCCTCAGTTCCTCACCTGTAAAACAGGGATGCATTGGAGATGGGAACAGCAAACCATTGAAGTATCTTTGCCGGGAAAACCCTAAAGACAAGTCCATCAGGTCACAAAGACTTGGACTACACTGAATAACCTTATGAATTAGATGCTGTTATGATCCCCAGTTTTACAGATGAGGAAACTGAGGCTGAGAGAGGTGCAATTACTTGTTCAGAGTCCCACAGCTTAGAAGTGTCAGAGGAAGGATTTGGACTCATGTCTACCTGACTGCAGGTCCAGAACTCATCCACTGGACCACCTAGCTGCCTGTAGGTAGCAAATAGAATACTGGAGTTGGTATCCGAAATTAGTCCAGAAATCCATTAGAAAACGGATTCATTCATTAGTCCATGGGCACATAGGTCCAACTCCACTTCTGATACTTCCTCACTGTCTGCACTGGGAAAGTCACCTGACCTTTCTCAGGTTCAGCCTCCTCATGTATAAAATAGGGAAAAGAAGAGTACGTACAGTATCTGCCTGCCTCCGTTGTTATGAGCCTCAAATGAGACGACATCTGAAAAAATGCTTTACCAGTGCTACAGGGCTTTGTAATTAGTTATGATGTGGGTGTCGGCTGGCTGCCTCCATGCAGCAAAGACCTGTTTTTATCTTCCCTTTGCCTAGTTGGGGATTATTCACAGCCAGCTCCTTTGAGGCTCAACTCAATGCTCTCCGTGGGGCATCCAGCCCTGACTCTGGCTCATGCTCTCTTGAATGAGCCTGTTTCCTTTCTCTTCTGAGTCCCAAAGTGCTAGGTCCATATCTTTCATGTCACATGTCTCTTTTAGTCTTGTGGTATACAGAGTTACTGGTAGACTATGAGCTCTTTGGAAGGCCAGATTCTCCCCTGTGGTTCAGAGTGCTGGACGAAAAATCAGACATCCCGGGCCCATAGCCCAGCTCTGACTTGTGTGAGCTGTGTGACCCTGGGTAAGTCACTTCAGATCTCTTCCCTAGTTGCTGATCTCTAAAATGGGGGTGTTAATACTCTCAGTGCTGATCTCACGGGGTTTCTGAGATAAAAAGACTTTGTCAGACTAAAGAGGGACAGGAACCAAACCAAGCTGTTTCTTTGGTAGTAGTAGAGCTTGTCTTTCATTCTTAAAGAGGATCAGAATGGCATTACTAGGTCAGGGTCAAGGTACAGTGTGTCTGTGGCTGATCAGACCAACATGAGTGGAAGGCTCCACCACAGGTCCAACATTCTTTGATGTGGTCACACTATGCTGGGTGGTCCTGTACCAGTGTCTCCCATGTCATGCAATTGATTTCAAAGTTCTTCCGAGAGAAGTTAGTAGAGGACTCTCCCTCAATTAATCCAGGTCAGGAACAATGCGTAGCCTCAGAGCAGGGGTTCTTAACCTTGTGTGTATCATAGTCTTGGTTGGCACTCCGTTTAAGCCTAGCGACCTAACCAGAAATGAAAGAAAAGCCAAATTTCAGTCAGAGTTTAGGGGAAGTGAAGAAGCAATTTTATATTACCTCCAAATTCAAAGACTGCCCCCCTCCACCACAATCTACCATTGACCCCAGATTAATAATACTTGATTTGAAGTGTTCCCTAGAGCACTCACTGAGAGGTTAGGTGATTTAGGGTCTCCCAGCTAGTTAGGACTTGAACACAGAGCTTTCCAGTTTCTAAGTTGGGTCTCTATCCATTATGCTATGGGAGCTTTTATTTTTGCAATTAAACCTGCACCAAGACTTTTGGGACATTCTGTTTTTGTTGAGTGAATGAACTTTAAAAACAGGGTTTTCACTTTTTTCTTTATTAGCAACATGGACTCCCTCCACTGAAGTTCTTCAATGGATGCTCCATCATGGTGACCCTGGATTCTCAAAGCAGGGCCAGCAGAACCCAAGCTCTGGTCAATTTGAACAAGCTAATAAAGCTTAAATATCCATCTGTCATCCAAAGACTAGCTAAGCACAGGCAGGTTCATCAATACAAAATTGGTCAGAGGAAGATGAGGGACTTTGGCCCCTAATTTGATAAAGGCAGGTGACACAAAGAAGGTAAGGAACCCCTGCTCTAAGACTATAAGTAGTTGCAAATGGTATAGGTGGAAGGTGTGATTTATGGATGCTTATATGTACACAGCCCAGCTGTGTTGCTCACCTGTGTGACTTTAAATAAGTCACCTATGCTCTCTTTTCCCTATCCGTTAAAATGAGGGAGTCTAACTAGAGAGCTCCTAAGGAACCTTCCAATCAAAATCTGTAATCCTGTAATACTATTTCTTCCAACAGAAGGTAAGCTCCTTGAGGACAGGGACAATGTCAAAAAGGCTAGTTCACCTTTATATTCCCAGTGTTAGTGCTACACCTAATTTAAATTAACATGGCATCTAGCACTGAACACAGTGTTGGCCACCTGCCAGTGTCTGGAACATAGTAAGCACACAATAAAAGCTTGTTCAATTCAGTGAAAGGTGGTCCACTATTTCTTACTTTCTTCAGTGACCACCAGGTAAAGGAGGGAAAGAAAGATTTACTAACATTCCAAACTCATAAACATTAAAGTAAAGAGTTCACTTCATGTGCTGAAAGAAGCTTCTTGGAAGGTAAATGGTATAGAATTGAGAAAGGACAGCAGATGACAAATTCCTCGCTAATGAAGGCTATCAGCTTCTGGTCAGTTTCCCAAGGGAAGTTAACATTCTAGCACATCATATCCGTAATGGAACTGACAGATCATAAAAGGTGTCTAGTGCCATCATGATTGTATTATATACTGCACTTAGACAGAGGATGAGGCAACCCATACATTTTTTAAAATAAGGAACCTTCTTGATGCCTCTGCTCGAGCCAATTTTAAAAGGTTCACATTTCATTATTTTGCATAAATTATTAATGGAAATCACTGGGGGTTTTCATAGACTAATTCTGCATTGCATTTTTCTGAAATTAAAGTTATCTCATTGGAGAGTTATGATATGAGAGTGTGGCTCTTTCTACTTCTATTCCCATACTTTAGTAATTTGAAAAATAAGATTGCCCTTTAATTTAGTTTAAACATACTTTGAATGCCTAAGACACATTAAGTTCTGGAACTGACTTAGCTAGAAATTCATCAAAATGAGAGATGCTTGTAAAGGCCTGTACTCACCCGAGATTATGACAGATTTCCATGCCCAAATACATTGTGCTGACCTGTATTACAATACTTTGATGTGGATAATCTTTCATAAAATGCACCAGCCTTTAGCAGAGTGCCTGGTACATAGTAGGTGCTTAATAAATGTTTATTGATTGAATGATCTTTTAAAGCTTTCTTTCATTTTGTCAGCATGAGGAATTCTCTCCACTGATGCAGATCGCCATCCATCTGTGACAGTTTATAATTCTCAGAGAGTTGCCTAAGGCAGTGAGATTGAGATCTCATAGCTTGTAAGAATCGAGGATGGAATTTGAATCTAACTTTTCCTGACTCCAAAACCAGCACCCTACCCCACCACACCAGAGCGCGTATTGGCTTCTCATGATGACCATATGAGAAACTCTTTGGGCTAAAACAGTCATAAGCACTTGTAGAGCTAACAAAGTTTTCTCCCTGCAACAAGGCTGTGAGTCAGGCATTGTTGGTATTGTTGCCAGTTTTCCAGATGAGGAAACTGAGATTTAAAGAGGATGGGTGACATGCCCATGATCACATAGCTCATAAGTGGTAGAGATTTCAACCTTGCTGTTCTTTTTCTATCATTTCAGATTCTTCATGACGCCATTTGGGGTTTGCTTGGCAATAGATACTGGAGTGGTTTGCCATTTCCTTCTTCAGCTCATTTTACAGATGAGGAAACTGAGGCAAACAGGGTTAAGTGACTTGCCCAGAGTCACACAGCTAATAAGTGTCTGAGGTTGGATTGGAATTCAGGTCCTCCTGCTCTAAACCCAGTACTCTATCCACTGAACTACAGAACCTAGAATTCTCTCAAGTCCAAAATCAGCACACTTTCCACTGCCCAAATTCAATTGTACAAACTAATGGGCTATCAGTTATTCATACTCACGTAAGGTATTATCTTATTTATCCACAGACCGCACTGAATAGGAAAGTCAAATGCTGTCTCTCAAACACGACAGTGATGGGTCACGGCACCACAGATAGGCTGGCTTTCATTTAAAACAGCCTGGAGTTTGCTTTTTATCTAATTCCTCTAAAAGATGAAACCATTTTTGTCCATCTAACTATTTCCTTTTTCTGGCATGGGATCTGGATATGTTCTAAAAATATGTTCTGTGTTCTGACAATGTCTCTTCTTTGAGTCAACTGAAAACAAAGAAGGTTAGAGAAAATTAAATGGTGTCATTTTCCCCCTCCTTTGGGATTTCTCCTGGATGTTCCAAGAGCAAAAAAAAAAAAAACTTGAAATAGCGATTCGCCCAATGTCATCCTAATGACCTGTAAGACATCTAAGCTTGATACGCAATCTCCTACATCTTTGACTTTGCACAAACTATTCCCTGTAACTGGAATATGCTCTCTCCTCCTCTCTACTTCTCAAAATCTTTGTCCTTCTTTGAAATACAAGGCAGATGTGTCCTCTTCCACTAATCAGACTTGTAACAATCATCATAATAACTAGAACTTAGATAGTGCTTTACATTTTGAAAAGCGCTTTACAAATACTATGTCATTTGATTCTCACAACACCCTTGGGACATGGGTGCTATCATTATTCCCACTTTACAGATGAGGAAACTGAGGTTGAGAATGGTTAAATGACTTGTCCGGGGTCACAGAGCTAGAAAAAGTCTGAGACAGTATTTGAATTCAGGTCTTCCTGAATCCAAAGCCAACACTTGAAACTTTCCATGAAATCTTCCCTTATTTCCTTCATTTCCATTTAATAATAAATTTTCCCTCAATTTTTCTCCCACTATACTGATCTGTGGGCATATTGTACATCCTCCCCATCTCAATGGAATCTAAATATTTCAAAGGAAGAGACTGTCCTGTTTCTGTCTGCTTCACCAGTGCAAAGTCTCACTCCTGGCATATAATAACCACTTGGTTCATTGTGATTGAAATGAATTAAAAGAGCAGTGGTAACTATATTTTCTGTTCCCTAAATCATGATACAGTTTTAGGCAAGATTCAAGATGAACCAGGCAGGCCAATAGTCCTACCAAAAAGTAAGATGGTGTTATTGAGACATTTCAGTCATGTCTGACTCTTAGTGACCCCATTTGGGGTTTTCTTGGCAAAGATACTGGAGTGGTTTGCTATTTCTTTCTCCAGCTCATTTGACAAATGAGGAAACTGAGGTAAACAGGGTTAAATGATTTGCTTGGGGTCACACAGCTAGTAAGTGTCTGAGACCAGATGGAAGCTCAGGAAGATAAATCTTCCTAATTCCAAGCCTAGCCCTCTATCTACTTCACCATCTAGGAGTTCAGAATAATTTGAAGTCAGAAAGAAGAGGTAAAGGTAATAAGTTTCCTTTGGGGTATATTGTTTGAGGTGCTAGTGGGATATCTGGGAAGAGATGTCAGGTGGACAGGTACAAATATGAATCTGGAGCACAAGAGAAATGTATGAGGTATGAAGACAAAGATGGAAATGATCCTTCCCCTCAAGGAGCTTGCATTCTACTGATGGCGAGAAGGCAAGAGGGACAACACATACACAGATAAAGAAATAAATGCATGCATATGAATATATATGTATATGTATGTATAGATAAACACACAGAGTAAATACAAAGTGGCAAAATATAAAGAGACTAAGAGAAGATGAGATTTTTGAATCATGCACATAATGGTGGTGATGAGTAAGGCCATTAAAGTGAAGAGAAGAGAGAGGGAGGAAGGGAGGGAGGGAGAGAGAGAGAGAGAGAGAGAGAGAGAGAGAGAGAGAGAGAGAGAGAGAGAGAGGCAGAGAGAGAAGAAAGGGGGCCTTGGTGATCCTCTCCAAGCTGTCCTGCAGTCTCATCTTCACTGGACTTCCTCTACCATGACTCAGGACCAGATATGTTCCCCCTCACCCTTTTCAGCCTCCATTGATGTGGTATCTCTTCCCTTTTAGAATGTAAGCTTGGGGAAGCGAGGTGGAGCAGTGGATAGAGCACTGGCCCTGGAGTCAAGAGGACTTGAGTTCAAATCTGACCTCATAGCCTTACTAGCTGTGTGACCCTGGGCAAGACACAATCCCATTCGCCTCCAAAAAAGAAAATGATAATGTAAACTTGCTAGGTAATGTGCCTGGAACATAATAAGAGCTTAATAAATACTTGGTGCCCATTGCCTGATTGACCAAAATTATTTCCTCCTTCAAGGAGTTTACATTCTAAAGGAGAAGATGAGAGCCACCGAGAAAACCACAGTAATGACCAGGAGGTCAGTAAATGACAACGAAGATGAGAAGACGGTAATATGAAAGGAGAAGAAAAATCTTTTAATGGAAAATGTTGGGTGAAGAAGCAAATGCAATTTCAAATCCATGGGGGGAAATGTGGGATAGTTTAAAAATCCAGGAATTTAAACAGTGTTAGACGGTTTAGAATTAAATGCTGTTTAAATTCAAGCAATTAGTAAGTCTTAGAAAGGTTTGTTCACTAGTATGACAAGCTTTCAGAAGAGGGGCCAGCGTTTGGAAGGCTGGAAGAAGCTTAAAAGGCTATTATCTCATCTATCCCCCTGCCTCCAGGGAGAATTATATCTAAACCATTCTGGACCATCTGTCCTGTTTTTAAAGTCTCCACATGGTGCTGTGTAAAGCCATTTAGAGGGAGATTGTAGCAGCCCCAAACTCTGATGTTGCTAGGGAAGGAACAATCTAATAAAATATTCCTTCACAAAACAACCCCCTGAGATACCATAAATATACCCTCAGGTGTATCTTCTCTGGATCAGCTAACATGCCCATCTTTTCCAAACCGTAGAAGTTCCATTTTCCAACTCTTGACTCAGAAATAGATGGTTAGAGATAGAAGGGGCTTTAGAGATTATCTCATCTAACTCCCTCAGTTTTTCTGAAGCCAAATTAAGGGAGGCCTAGGAGATTTAGTGACTGTCTTGAGGTGTACAACTAGTTAGTAGAAATTAAGACTAGACCCTAGATCTGGACCCTAGAAAATGTCTTTCCCACTACCTCTACCTAGAGATTGACTTTATGGTTCTCTTCAAGACTCATCCATACATTTATTGGGTTGTGAAGTTTAGACCAGAATGGTTATCACCTGTTTCAAGATATACACACATGTGAAATGAAAACTTGGGGTATAATTGGGGAGAGTGGAAATAGAGGGAAAACACTTGACTATCAAGGCAATTATGTAGAAAGCATTTTGTAAAGCCTCAAAGCCCTATGGAAATGTTAAATATTATTATCAATATCGAGTGCCTGCTCTCCCAACATGAATATGCCAAAATAGCTCTCCTTGGAAAGCCAAGAAGCATCATTAGGTGAATAGAATTGAATTCATTGAATATTTGTTACATGCCTATAGGTTGGGCCATCTGTTGCTCTCTGCTACCATCTGCTGGGGTTTAGTTGCTGGTAAGCCTCTCGGGGTCAAGTGAAAACTAAAACTCTTTCAGTACATGGCCTAAAGCTATGAACCACCATGTCAAGCTAGGCAATCAGCAAAAATTATCAAAATTGGGGTAATATTGTCTATTCTTTTGACTGTCCTTCTCCTGGTGCCAGCTCCAAGTCCTTTGCCCCAGTCAACCATCTGACTTAGAATTATAAAATTACTTTTTAATTCCTGTCAGATTTCGGATTGTCAAGATCCATCCTCTCAATTCATTTTCAGGACATATTATTAACATTAAACCCAATACTCTAACCTTCCTTGATACCTAGCACCCTTAGATAAAACTGTTGCTCTCTTTCCTTCACATTATACTTTGCCTGGACCTCTCCTTTGCACTTGTTTCACTCTCTCTTGTCCTCATTAGAGTGTAAGCTCCTTGAGAATAAGGCTGTGCCCTCTGTTTTGAAGAATCAGTGTTTAGCACAATACCAGATGCTTAACAAATATTTGTTGAAAATGGAATTGAAAAGAAATGCTAGGGAAGGTGGCCTAGCCATACCAGATCTTAAATTGTACTGTAAAGCAGCAATCATCCCAACTACTTGGTACTGGCTAAGGAATAGAGAGGTAGATCAATGGAATAGGTTAGATACACAAGACACAGTAGTCAGTAATTATAGCAATCTATTATTGGATAAACCTGAAGACCCCAGCTTCTGGGATAAGAACTCACTGTTTAACAAAACTGCTGGGAAAACCAGAAAATAGTATGGCACAAACTGGGCATAGACCAGTGTGTGATACTGTCTACCAAAATAAAGTCCAAATGGGTATATGATTTAGATATAAAGGCTGATACTATAAACAAATTAGGGGAGCAAGGAATAGTTTATCTGTCAGATTTGTGGAGAATGGAAGAATTTATGACCAAACAAGAGATAGAGAACATTATGAAATGCAAAATGGATAATTTTGATTACATTAAATTGAAAAGTTTTTTGCACAAATAAAGCCAATGCAACCAAGATTAGGAGGGAAGCAAAAAACCTGGAAAGAATTTTTACTACTATTGTCTCTGATAAAGGCCTCATTTCTAAAATACATAGAGAACTCAGTCAAATTTGCAAGAATACAAGTCATTCCCCAATTGATAAATAGTCAAAGGAAATGAACAGGCAGTTTTCAGAGAAAGAAATTAAAACTAGGCATATGAAAAAAATTCTTTAAATTACTATTGATTAGAGAGATGCAAATCAAAACAACTCATAGGTATCACATCATGCTTATCAGATTGGCTAACATGACAAAACAGGAAAATGATAAATGTTGGAGGTGTGGGAAAGTTGGAACACTAATTCATTGTTGATGAAGTTGTGAGCTGATCCAATCATTCTGGAGAACAATTTGGAACTATACCCTTTGTGCATACCCTTTGACCCAGCAATACCACTTTTAAGGCTGTATCCCAAAGATATCATAAAAATGAGAAAAGGATCCATATATACAAAAATATTCATAACAGTTCTTTTTGTGGTGGCCAAGAACTGGAAATTGAGGAGGTGGCCATCAATTGGGGAATGGCTGAATAAGTTGTGGTATATGAATGTAATGGAATACTATTGTTTTATAAGTAATGATGAACAAGCAGACTTCAGAAAAACCTGGAAAGACTTATATGAACTGATGCTGAGTGAAGTGAGCAGAACCAGGAGAATGTTGCACACAGTAACAGCCACAGTGTGCAATGACTGACTTTGATAGACTTAGCCTTCCCAGCAATGCAAGGTCCTAAAACAATTCCAAAGGATTTATGATGGAAAATGTGATGGCCTCCAGGGAAAGAAGTATGCAGTCTGAATGCATAGTGAAGCAGACTATTTTCGTTTTGTTTTATTTTGTTTTTTCTTTCTCATGGTTCCTCCCATTCATTCTAATTCTTCTATACAAGACGACTAATGTGAAAATATGTTCAAAAGAAATGTACATGTAGAGCCTATATCAGATCACAGGCCATCTTGGGGAAGGGAGAGGGGAGTGAGGGGGAGAAAATTTAAAACTTATGGAAGTGAACATTAAAAACTAAAAATAAGACCAGACTTGGAGTCAGTCTGAGCAGGCCTAAGGGCCATGAGTCATTGAGCTAGGGCACTTACCAGACTTCTCAACCCACCAATATCAAAGATCACGGAGCGGGTTAGTAGTAAAACTGCTGTATTGGGGTGAGAACGGGTTCCTCAATTAAGATGGGACTTTTTTTACTGTTTTAGAATGATAAATTAACTAAGTGTCTTTGATTGAGCCTCACTATACACAAAGCCCCAGGCCCAAACCCCTATCTACTAGGTGCTAAGCGTATGTGGGCATGAAGCTCTCAGGGTCTTAAGGGGAGTTGCTAAGACCAGAGTCAATAGTAGGACCCTAAGTTCTGGTCACTCAGATGACATTTGATGATGGCTAAAGAGTGTATAAAAACAGAAAACAGAGCTATTGGCTGAGGCACTCACTGCTGGAGGCACAGGACTCTGGGCAGTAGCTCTAAGAGCCTCCCGGCTCACCCAGATGTTGATGAATTCTTGGTAACTATAAATTGTATTCGGTCTGTTCATAATGTATGTTGATAATTTGTTTGTATTTGCTCTGGAGTTCAGAGTGCTGGATTTTTCCCCTGAATTAAGTGAATGATATGTGCATGTTGGATTGAAATAAAATTGTTAACCCCCTAACACTGCTTTCCTTAGTAAAGCAGATCAAAAGAACCTGTGCTGGCAGCATTCTTGTTGTTGGGCTTGTGTTGGTCTTTCATCCCCACAGCAGCTGCTAGCTGAATTGTTGCACAGGCCCCCATCCTGGGGGTGGCAGAGGTGGTGCTTGGATGCTGTCAATGGAAGCAACAAGAAGCTCCTTCAGCTGCTTCCAGAGCTCCAGAGTGATCTGCTTCCCAAATCCCTAGCTCACATGGTGGGAGGAATCAAGTGGTGGGTTGGAGCAGGAGTGCAAGAAGCACTTTGCTGGTGCAGAGGCAGCTTTGCCCTGCTTGGATCTGGGTCCCAATCCTGGTTGGCAGTTCTTGGAGGAGCACTGCTGTGGCAGAGCTTGCTGTGTAGAAGTAGCTCTGAAAACTGCCACACAGCCCCTAAAGCTTGGGACAAAGCACTCTCTACTCTATAAGCAGTCATACCCTGACAAAAAGCTCAAAGGTCAGGTAGTTGGCTGAGAATATGGCCAGGCAGTGAAAAAGGATGCAGACTCAGACTCAGACTCTAGAATCTTTTTTTGGTTACAAAGAAGATCAAAACATACAGCCAGAAGAAGACAACAAAGTCAAAGAGCCTACATCAAAAGCCTCCAAGAAAAACATGAACTGGTCTCAGGCCATGGAAGAGCTCAAAAAGGATTTGCAAAAGCAAGTTAGAGAAGTAGAGGAAAAATTGGAAAGAGAAATGAGAGTGATGCAAGA
>CM053624.1:14005474-14030194 GCA_028646595.1 Phalanger gymnotis
GAATTCCTATCTAGACAGTTTCCCAAACACTCTGACCTGATAACCCAACATCCTAGCACCTAAATGAGTGAACAAACATTGAATCCCCACCTCCTCAAAGCCCAGTAAATAGTATCCCTGACACTGATCTCTGCTTTGAGAGCTAGATTTTGATCTAGAAAGTATCCTAGAAATCATACAGTCCAAGTTCTTCATCTTACAGATAAAGAAACTGAGACCCACAGAAATTAAGTATATTATCCAAGGTCACACAGAAAATAAGTAGGAGAGCTGGAATTTGAATGCAGTTCTTTCTGGCTTAGGGATCCAAAGTCAACCGGGGCTGCTCCCTAAAGCCTTGCTCGCTGTCTTCTTACTTATTTTGGCTCTCAAGTCTCTGTTGACCACTGGGATGCCATCTTTACAATCCAAACAACTTTTTGTTTGGCTGAGAAAATGGCAGCAAAATAAGAGTTGATTATCTCTACCTTCCCTCCCTGTCTACCCTCCCCATCCTCTCCATCCTCTGACTTTCTGTGTCAGCAGGTGACGGTCTTCTCCATTCTGCCTCCACTGAGAACCCGATTCTCTTACCATCAACATGTTGTATTGTTAGGGATACACACATGCACACACACACGCACACACACACATTGTAAGGGCAAGCAAATTGGGACTTTTCATCGGTGTTTTTTGGAGTGCTTCTCAGCACTTAGGCAATCAAGTACCTTTAATTAAGTCTTACCTTTGTTTCAATCAAGAGTCTTTGGTTGAATCAAGAGTCTTTGATGATCTGCTAAAGTCACAAGAAAGCCTAAGTCACAAGAGTTTGAGTCACATGGTTGTGATGCCCTTTGACCCTGAAGAAGTGTATATATACTCTGAGGTTAGCATTTTGTTTTGGGAGGCTCACTCATTGGAGAAGCGTTCATGCGATTTGGCCAGATGAGACTCTGGAGCCCCCCAGCTTTGAAAACCCAGATGTTGGTACGTCTCTCTCTGGTAACTATGTATGTATTGCTATGGACATATGGTTAGAAGCCCTGTCTGCTGATTTGTGCTATTTAATCTGTTTATATAATTTCTGCTTGTAATTTGTTTGTGTTTTCTCTGAAGTCAGGGTGCTGACTTTTTTCCCTGAACAAAGGGAATGACATATGTATGTTTAGTTAAAGTGAGATTGTAAACTCCTTAAAGTTGCTTTCTTTAGATAAGCAAATCAAAGAACCTGTGCCAGCAGCCCTGCTGTGTGCTGGTGTTATTGGCCTTACACCTCCCCAGCAGCTGCAAGCAGCACTGTTATTTCATGCGTGCGCACGCGCACATTCACACACACACACACACACACACACACACACACACACACACGGCATTCTTCAAGTTCTGGACACCCAGCTACTCCTTCTGTTTTCTCCTCCCTATGGAGACAGGAAGATGGTACAATAGCTAGAGAGTTATACCTGCATTCAGTGGGGACTAAGTAAAAATCTTACCTCAGACACTAGCTGTGTGATCCTTGGTAAGTCGCTTAACCTCCCTCAGTCTTTTTTTTCTGCTGTAAAACGGGGATCATAACAATGCCTACTTCAGAAGGTTCTTTGAGGATTAAATGAGATGCTGTATGTAAAGCACTTTGCAAACCTTAGAACACCATTTATATGTTCGCTATTATTACTATTATTATTGGGGTTCAGAAATTCCAATTCACATTCATGATCAGATGTGACTCATCAGAACCAACTCCTGGAATCACCTGGCGGGAATCAAACACTAGCCCCTGTGGGGAAGAGGAGGGAAACCAGGACTTAAGTACAACTTGACCCCTAGAGAAGGGTGCCTGCCATGGCCCAGCACAGATCCCATTTTCCAGGTACTCAGCATAGACTCACCCCCAAGGATCTCCATGCAGAGCTGCCTTGTCTGTTCCCAGACCCCAAAGTAACAGTGGGGCTTCATTCAATGACAAATCCACTTTGAACAATCTAATCACAATGCTCCTTGAATCAGTCAAAGGACCAGCTATCCAAGCCCACTAAACCCTCCTTAATCAATGACCAGATCTCTGGCTGCCCCCCTCTTAGGGAACCAGAGTGGGATATCATTCATAAACAGAGGAGTAAATGGAAGACAATCACTTTTACCCTCTGGGTCTCAGTTTCCTTTTCTAGGAAATGAGGTGGTTTGATTCAATGACCTCTGAGCTCCCTTCCAGGCCTAAACCTAGGATTCAAAGGACTAGATGAATACTTGTGAAGCAGCTGGACTGTTAGACTAGGCTGCTGGGTTGTAGAAAAGGTTCAAACAAGACCACCAAAAAGCCAAAGAGAACAATCCACATTTCTAAGGCACTTTGAGACTAGCAATGTGCCTTCTTCCCCAACAACCCCATGATGGAGTGGTTATAAATATTAGCATCTGTATTTCACATTTCAGAAAACTGAGATTCAGGAAGGTTTAGAGTGACTATACAAGGTCATACAGCTACTAAGTATCAAAATCAGAATTTGAACTCAGATCTCATTATTTCCAATGCCAATACCCAATCCACTGCACCACACAATCTCCCATCAGACTAAGAAGGGAAATAGCCATGGGAGCAATTGTTAGGAGTAGCCCACACCTCACTTTTTCGCCTCTATGGTGTTCCTGATTCAGAAGAAAGAGAAGTAGCAGGGGACCAAGGGACCACTTCATTTCACCCCAATTCCTTATACCACACAGCCCCTTTCCATCCTCTCAGCAAAATGTCCCTGGAGGATCCTACCTGTGATATTAATTTTACTTTTGATACTTTCGCCATGGCTTCAAGCCCAGACTTGTCCAAGAAAAAGCACGAATTTCAAGTTTTCTCACTGAAAAATGAAGAAAATTGCCCTTTCTAAATCAAGAAGAGAAAATATAATTTCTCTCTCCCCACCATGCCTCCACCCCCAGAAATCATGGGAGTAGAAATGTCTACAGTGAGGTTTCTTACTGAATACCCAAGAGATAAAAAGTAGCTCTATAATTCTGGAGTTTTTTTCCTGATTTTATTTTCAGACATTGTCCTTCAGTGTCCACTGCTACAGCAAACAGACTGCTAAATTGCTTTTCTAAAGAGGTAAGCTGGAAGTAACCCTCAATTAACTTGTCAGATTTCTCAGAACATTAGCCATGGCAGTAAGCAATGTTTCCTAGTGAATAACCCCAGGTAAATCGGGCGCCAGGCAATCTGTCCAGTCTGGCATGGCAGATACAACCACCTGAAGAAGCATCAAGTTTTGGGCCGCTGCCCAATACCTCATCACCTTCACTTAAGGCAGAAAGTTTGAGCCAATGTAGCCAAAGAGACTTGAGGCAGGATATCACACAATCATCTCGGAGTCCTCGATGCACCCAGCTTGAATCAGGGAATCATCATCACCATCATCATCACCATCACCATCACCATCACCATCATCATCATCGTTATATTAGAGCTAACATTTACATAGTGTGGCAGGCAGTGTCCTAAGTGCTTTACAATTATTATCTCATTTGTCCTGACAATAAACCCAGGAGACAGGTGCTATTATTATTCCCCACCACTACCACCATAAGGCAGCTAAAGTTGAAGTGACTCATCCAGGATCACACGGCTAGGATGTTTCTAAGGTTGCATTTGAACTCAGGTCTTCCTGACTCCAGGCCCAACACTGCAATATGGCACTACCTAGCCGCAGCTCAAAGCCCAGCTCTACCATTTTCTAGGCAGGTGACTGAGAGAGTCCTTGCTCAGATATTTGTCAAGTACAGTGTTCATTCTGAGCGGCACTGTTGAGGATGGACATCGAGAAGCTCAGAGCATCCAGAGGAGAGCCACCAGGATGGTGAATGGCCTTGTTTCCATGACATAGAAAAATTATCTGAAGGTACTAAGAAGATTTAGCCTACAAAAGGGAAGACTCTGGAAGGACACGATAAATGGCCTTGAAGAGCTGTCATTTGGAAGAGAGATCAGGCTGATTTTTGCTTTGCCCCAGAAAGCTGCACCCAGAAAAATTTGTTAAAGGGAGTGAGATAAGACCAACTGAGGCTGGGAGAACAGGAAGATATCCAAAGGCCTGGAGCCACCCTGCAGGGGAATGGGTTGCCTTGGGAAGTAATGCTTTCTCCCTCCTCTCACTGAAGCTCTCCCAGGAGAAGCTGGCTAAGCACTACCACTGAGCTCACAGCGAGCAATCTTTAGCAGGGATTGGTAGAACTAGTCGCCATTTCCCTTTCAGCTGTAACATTCAGTGATTCTGAAATCATTTAACCCTTCTGGGCCTCTGTTTCCTCTTCTGTCTAATAAGGGAGCCAGACTGGAAGACCTCGATGGCCCCTACCAGCTCTAAATCTTTGACTGTAAGAACCTGATGTCATTTCACGTGAATCTTCCTAAGACGGGCCCAACTAGGTCATTTTTCCATTTGCCAAAAGGGACCTATCCCAGCCTCTGGGGGATTGTAGAACTTATTTCCTTTAATTAATAGCAAGGGTGATCACTCCAGGTCTAAATCCTCTGACCTTGGGATGACCTCAAAGGCCATCTATTCCAATGCCCTCATTTTCCAGGGGATAAAATGGTGGCCCAAGAAACTTAAATGACTTACCCAAGGTCACACAAGTAATAAGCATCAGAGGTGGAATTCAAACACTGGTCCTCCTGTATCCTTATACCCAGTATTAACTCCAACATGGCAGCCTTCTTTTTGATGCATTCGATTCTTCACAAGGTCATTCTCAGGCTTTACCCTCCAGAACCTTGGCCATTGCCATCTGCACTGAGTCCTCTAGACCTCTAGTTGGCTAGACTTAGTGTTGGCTCACCCTGAAGCTGAACTCTCTATACGAACCCTCATTCTGCTTCTGCTACTAAAGCAATGGGACTTCTTAGTTTTCTGTTTGTAGGCCTAGCACACAGCACAATGCTTGGCACTTAACAAGGCCTTAATAAATTGCCTTTTCATTCTTTCATAATCAAAGCGATATAAAACTGCTCTGAAAGTCATGAATGGCTGCTATCCAGCTGTAAAGGGCATTATGTTGTTATTATGACTTTTCTGGTACCAGACTAGGAGATAGCTATTCCTGAGAAAATGCACCAAATGGGCCCCAGAGAGCCATTGTGAGGTGTCTCCTGAGCTGCCTCCTGACATGAATCCATTATGCAAATCACATGCAAAATAACTGTGTGCAAAGCAGTAATTTTTGCTTTTCCTAGGTGGATATCCACTGGGCAAGAGGAACGATCTACTTTCATCATCTCCATGATCCATAACCGTCTCCATGGCTAAATAAATCCAACAATGGCTTCACCATTAACACAGTCCACTATGCCTCCAGATGTGGTCTTGCTCTCATTTTGGTAATGTACTTTTTTTAACTCCCAAGAGGAAACTGACACAAAAACAGTATATTTCCCATCTCGAGGTCAATTCTTCCAAAACCAGAGATTCAAGTATTTGAAGGACCATAGTGTGGAAAAGGGATAGGCTTTGTTCTATTTGGGTTTATAGGACAGACCTTGGAACAATGTAGGGATGGCGAAAAGAAGCAAATTTGAGCTGGATGCCAAGGAGAACTTCCTAAAAATCAGAGCTATCTCAAAGTGGACTGGGTTTCCCCTCACTCAAGGTCCTCATGAGGAAACCAGGTGATCATCCATTGGGTACATTATGCAGAGGATCCATATTCCTGAGCAGATTGTCCAAAGTGGCCATGGAGGTACCTTCCAACTCTGAGATTCTGGGAATCTGTGATTCTTCAAATAATCCTTCAGATGGGAATGTTAGGAGAATTTCCATGACTTCTCAGCTGGCTGCATGAATGCTGTCAGCTCCTTGGAAGCATGTGGAAAAGTCAGCTTTGACAGATCTGCAGTGTAAACAGAATGATATCATTGCCCCAAGAGATAAGAAACCTTGTGCTACTACCATGGAATAAAGTCACTGGCAATATCAGCAAGCAGCACGATGTCATTTTTGTGGTGGTTGTAATTTCGTGTGACAACCTCTGAGGACATTCAGTCTGTGTCATATTTCAAGACAGCAAATAATTCCTTAACCTTTAATCAAGAATGCTGAGGAGTGCTCCCTCCCCCCTCCCAATCCCTGGCCTCTTCTTCCATCAAAAATAAAAAGGCCTTGCTTCAAGTTTGTTTTGTTTGAAGCTCAAATTATTCATTCTGAAATCACATTGAAATTTATAGCATATTAAAAGTATTCCCAGTTGGATTTTTCTCATCAAAACACTGACAATACAGCATTACAGCTGACTTGGTGGAAATAAGTAATTCAGTAGCAAGTTGCAATGGCCCTTTCCTAATTTACTTGCCTGGTTTCCATCTAAAAGAAATAGTTCACTATGAGGCAAAAGTGACTCTGAGGTGCTAAAGGCCTATCTCGGTGACGGAAGAGAAACACAGGCCCTTCTTTCCCATTACACGGAGTAATGCTGGCAAGACATTTACAAATGTGATCATTTACACCCCTGTGCGTTAAGACCACTGGCTGATGTTAATGATGATTCATGTGATATCATGCATTGTAATCTGGGTAAAAATATAAATTAGTAAGGATTCCTGCTGGGATCTGACTCGACTAAAGCAACATAAGTAAATTTTAAAGAAGTACTCATCAAGAGAAAATCCTAGTGTGAGATCCCAAGGGACGTACATGAGCTTACACTATGTTCAACTAAGGCAGCTACAGTGGATAGAACACTGGACTTGGAATCAGGAAGACTCTTCTTCCTGAGTTCAAATCCAGCCTCAGACACTCACTAGCTGTGTGACCCTGGGTGAGTCATTTAACTGTTTGCTTCAGTTTCCTCATCTGTAAAATCAGCTGGAGAAGGAAATGGCAAACTGTTCTGGTGTCTCTACCAAGAAAACCCCAAATAGGGTCAAGAAGAGTTGGACATAACTGAAATGACTCAACAACAACAAATGTTCTTCTAACCACAATGTTTATATTAATAAGTAAAAATTAATTAAAATGAAATTGGTAAACAAAGCAATTTGGTGAATTCAGTTGCTCATACGGGATGGCTACAAGATGTGCACATCAACTTCACTGTCACCAATTGGCCCAGAGAAATGAAATCATACCTTGGTCACTGCTACCAGAAGCATTGATTGGTTTAGATCAAAACCCAACCTCAGGTGGAACAGTGAGAGACAGAGAGACAGAGAGACAGAGAGAGAAAGAGAGAGAGAGAGAGAGAGAGAGAGAGAGAGAGAGAGAGAGAGAGAGAGAGAGAGAGAGAGAATAAGCATTTAGTTAGCACCTACTGTGTGCCAGGCACACAGTACTAAGCACTATATAAATATTAGCATATTTGAGTGCATTATTTCTTTAGCCCCACTGAGGGTCTAAGAAGTTTTTTAGTAAGGTAGACAAAGAGTCCTAGACCATTTCGCAGAATCGACCATCTTAGGGTAAGCAGGTCCCTGCATACTTTCTAGTAAGCACTCATGAAGACGCCAGTAGAATTCCTTTGGAGTCAGGGTCTGCACTCAGGTGTATTCATTAGTCACTCTATCCATTTCTCTATCTGCTTATATTCTGACCTCTTCTGAGTGAAGGCTCTAAACAAACTGTTCTGTGTCAAGTGTCAAAATGCTTTAAAATGGATTCAAAAGAACCCAGAGCACAATTTAAGGTTGAACGACGAATTAGTATGAGACAATAGTCCAGAAGTCTTTACCTACCTAAACCAGAGGTTCTTGATCTGGGGGACCAGGAATTTTTTTTTCTATTTTGGTAAATTTATTTCAATATAATTTACTTCCTTTACAATCCTACATGATTTATTTTATGTGCTTGAATCATTATTCTGACGCATCTATTTGTTTCACCAGACTGACAAAAGCGTCCGTGATACAAAAGAGGTTTAGAAGCCACAAGCTAGATTTAGGATGAAGAGGAAACACAAAAATGTAGAATGTGACATGATGCATGGTTAAATATTCTCCAAATAAAAGGTAAGAGTTCTGATTTTGGAAATTTGCTTTCTTAAATTAGAAGATGCAAAAATAGCCTTTTTCATGACAGATAAACATATCAATTATTCAACTTTAGATATTTTTCTCCCCAAACACTCTCCCTCTTTTTAAAAAATTGTATCTCCATACTGAAACAGTTTCTACAATGTCTCAGTTCAATTTAATTCCTAGAAATATGGATTCACAGAATCTCAGTATTGAAAGAGGCCTCAAAGGCCATCTAATCCAATTCATTCCCAAAAAGCAATTCCCACTAAAACACGCTTGATGTGATAATTATTCAGCCTCTTCTTGAAGACCTCCATTGAGAGGTGACCCCACTACTTTTGAGGCAGCCCTTTCGTAAAGCTCTAATTGTTTGGGGAAGGTTTTCTTAGCATCAAGCCTTCTTCCTTCCTTACCTTCTTCCATCTTCCACCCACTGATCCCAATTCTGCCCCCTAAGTCCAAACAGTGCAAGCCTAATCCCTCTTCTGAATAACAGCTTTTCAAGTACCTGAAAAAAAATTAATGTGCTTCGAATTAAGTCTTCCCTTCTCCAAGCAAAGAATCCCCTGTAATATTCACTCTCTTTGGCCCAGTTATCATTCTTCAATGTCATTCCTACAATGTGAAGCACAAAGCTGAATGCAATATCCCAGACGCAGTGTGGCCAAGGTTCAGTGTAACGGTTCTGTCGACGCCTCATTTCTCCAAGCTGTTCTTTATGATCACAACTTTTCGTGCCTTTCATATCAAACTGTTGACCCACATCGAGTTGGCAGCTCACTAAAATCACCAGATCTTTTGCAAACAAACTGCTATGGTATAATATAAGGAACACTAGGCACCAAACTTGGAACACCCGTGTTCCAATCCTGCCTATGATACTTGTGACATTCATAACCTTACTCACTTAACTCTTCTTGTTCTCAGTTTCCCCATCTGTAAAATGAAGGAGTTGACTTAGATGACCATTGAGGCCTCTTCTGTTTCAATATTTGTACCTATAAACCACACTTCCCCCATCTTGTACTAATAAAGCAAAATATTAGCCCGCATGTAAGACTATCATTGTCACTATAAAAATCCATCTTCTTCAATTCACTGCAATGTTTTAGCCTATTGCTGCCTTTTTAATCTGATTCTGTCATTCCACATTAGTATCCTTTTCAGCTATGCATTATGGTGAAATGTGATGAGCATGCAATCTGTGCCCTTATCCAAGTCATTGATAAACTCAGTGACTAGGATCTCTTGGACACCCACTGATCACCTCCTTTCAAGCTGATATCAAATAAATAATGAGTAAGCTTTGAGTCCAGTCACTCAACCAGATGGAAATTCATCTAATTATTTACTCATCTAGCTTATTTCTTTCTTTTCATAAGAATAGCATGAAATAGGTTAACAAGTCCTTTGTTTAAATATTGGCAAACTATCTTCATAACCTTGCCTTGATCTGTGAATTCAATAACCACATAAAAACAAAGGAAATTAGATTATTCCCTCATAGCCTGTTCTTGCAGGAACTGTGTTGGTTCTTAATGCTCACTGATTCCTTTTACCAAGGATTTATTAAGCGGTGATTTGCATGTCTCTTTGACAAAAGACAAAGATAAAACAGACCTGCCCTCAATGAACTTACATTCTGTTTGAGAAGGGAGGCAGGGTAAAGCATAGACAGAAGTGACTAAATACAAGGTGTATATATAAAATAAAGTCATTTCAAGTGAGGGCCTTTTGTAGAAAGCAGCATCTTGATGTCGTTTGTCCTTCATTCTCAAAGGACTATGACATCAGTAAAGTGATTCCATGACTTAAAAGGGAATTAGATTTAAGTGAGGGAGAGTCGTGCCTCGCTTTCTCCTCTGCAGCCATGTGAATCCAGTGGCAAGAAATGGAGCAGGATGAGTGGAGATGGCCCCCAGGCAGCATCTTAGCTGTACTTTGAAGGAAGTGAGAGATGCTATGAGGCAGAGCAGAGGTGAGGAGAGAGTGCATTCCAGGTATGGGGAAACCTGGGGCAAAGGGGAATATTGGCTGTGGGGAATAGATGGCAAGCTAGTTTGACTGGAACACAGAATATAAGAAGGGAATAAAACTGCCAAGTCAACTGGAAGCTACATTATGCAAGCCTTTAAATACCAGGCTGAAGATTCTGTGTTTGAAATATCTAATCATTAGCTCACAGCAGGCAATCCAACCTTTCAGACTAATAAGGAAAAGACAGTTTGCCACAGCTCTGATGCACTAGCAATGACATTTTGCCTGGGAATTGCTGGGTAAATGGGAGCATTGTGTCCCAAAGACAGTGAATGTAAATGTATGTAAAGGAAGGCATTGTGCCACCTGGTTTTACAACCTAAAAATCTTCCTCAGCTCCTGGCTCTTCTTCACCTCCCCCGCACTCTCCTCCCATCCAATAAATTGGCTGGGCCTATCAGTTCTCTACAGCATTTCTCATATTCATTCCCTTCTCTCTACTCAACTCATCATAATTTCTCACCCATATTATTGCAGAAAACTCCTAATTGGTTTGCCTGCCTTTAGTCTCTTCTCTCTCCAATCCATCCCTGTGGCAGTCTGGGGAAGCCTATGGGCCCCTTCTCAGAATCATATTTTATATTCATCAAATAAAATAGGATTATGAAGAAAAGTAATTGCATTGAAATAGTTATACTGTTTGAAAAGTTCAGAACCCCAAGATAAGAATCCCTGCTCTGATAAGATCAACAGTCTTCCACTTGGCACCTCAGTCCCTCAATCTGGCTGCACCCGACTTTCCTCATTTCTTTCACTTTCATCTCCTGCATTTACTCTCCCATACAGCTAAACTGGCTGCCGTGCTTCCCCACCCACCCTCCCCACCCCCATCCCCACCCTCAGTGTTCTATCTCCTCTTTTTAGGCCTTCACAAAGATCATCCCTCAGGTCTGAAATACTGTCCCCCGTCTCTGCCACCACTTCTCTGGAGAAGCCTGTCCAGATCCCTGGAGCTCTGGGTGCTTTTCTTTGTCTCAGATTTTCCTATATTTATTTATTTACATATCATAAGATCCATATGATATTATATATCATAGCCCCCTGCAGAACATGCTTGAGGACAGGGACTATTCCTTGCTTTGTCAACATCTACTCAGTATCTAAGAAGCAGCTTGGAGAGAGAGCTGACCTGAGAGCCAAGAGGCTCTGTCAGCACCTGCTTCTGAAACATGCTGGTTTCAGCTGGGACTGAGGTGTGCTGGAGCCATCTTAACCTGGCCTATTGTTAAACAGAAGCCTATTGTGAAATTTTCAGTGTGAGCATTTATGTCTCAGAAATCAACAACCTATAAAAGGGGGCTTCATTTATTATTTGTTGATTGTCTCTAGACATAAGAAAGAGAGGGCAAAACTGTTAATTATACAGGTTAAATGTCAAAGGGGTCATGCCACCCTTTCCAGAGGGCCGGTGGCTAAATGTCTTCCAGCACAACACTGCCCCAAGCTCAGCCTGTGCAGAAAAGATGGCCACACATCTGGGAATTTCCAATACAGGGAAAGCCCAAGTCCAATCCGTATGTCTCTCCTACTCTGGGTGCCTAGCACAGTCTCTTAAAGATTCTTATTGTTAGGTCATTTTCAGTTGTGTCTGACTCCCCATGGCCCAATTTGGGGTTGTCTTGCCAAAGATAATGGAATGGCCATTTACTTCTCACAGCTCATTTTTACAGATAAGGAACTGAGGCAAATAGGATTAAATGACTTGCCCAGGGTCATACAGCTAGGAAGTGTCCGAGGCCAGATTTGAACTCAGGAAGATGAGTTCTTTCTAACTGTGGAATTTCTTTCTAACTCATGCTTTATCTTCTACAGCTGTCCATAAAGATTCCATTGCTAGGCATATTTCTTAAGGAGGCCAATGACTGCCCCTCCAAAAAAACCCATATACAACATTATTTTGTTTGTGGGAGCAAAAATTGGAAACAAAGCATATGCCCATCAATTGGGGAATGGCTAAATGAACTTCGACGTGTGGATGCAATGGAACATTATTGTAATAAACGATGACTAGGATGACAATAATAATAGTTAATATTAATGTAAGGTTTTAAGGTTTGCAAAATGTTTTTCAAATATCACCTCCTTTGATGTTCACAACAACCCTAGAAAGCATGTGCTATAACTATCTCCATTTAACAGATGGGAAATTGAGGCAGGAGTGAAGAGACTTGAACAGGATCACATAGTAAGTGTGTGAGGCTGCATTTGAACTCAGGTATTCCCAGTTCCAGGGTCAGAGCTCTATCCACTGAGCCACCTAGTTGTCCCACATAATAAAATAAAGAGAGGAGAAAAGAAAGGAAAAGGAAGGGAGAATAAGAATATATGAAGCAATTCAGAGTGAGGTAAGAAGAACTGAGCAACATTAGCCATTTGAACCCAATGAAATTCTAATGCCCAAGCTTGGCCTAAAAGAAGAGAGCAGAGAAGGCACTTCCCTCCCCTGCTTTTTTTTAGTGGTAAAGGACTATGACTATCAAATACTGCATTTAAAATGCCAGACTTTTTTCAATATGTTAGCTAGTTTCACTAAAAACATTTTTTCTTTCATTTTAAATCTTTGTTATAAGAAATAGCTAATGTATTCAGAAATCCAGATGATGTTTAAAACAAAAAGTATCAATGAAATTGTATTTTTAAAGAAAGAAGGAAAGGGGCTAGAGGCTTATCAGATACACATTATATATTTTTTTTCAATGCAAAGTTTTCTAAGTGAGCTACTAAAAATGCCAACTTGCAAAAGCTCCCAGCACAAATTTTAAATCAATTGAACTGTCAGTTTCTTCAAGAGAGCCAAGAAATATGCACCAGAAATTTTCCAGAAATATCAAGTCTGGGCACACCATCTAGTGGTATTATTGTTTTATTTTATTCTAGGCTTTCATTTTTTAGGAGAATGTGGAACCAATTTAGAGGAATGGGTGCTTGTGTGACGGGAGGACCTGAGACTTGTGATTGAAGTCTGAGAGAATTGCAAGTTGATAATAACTGAGGGAGGAATTTCACTCGACATGTTATAGAGAAGTAAGCCACAGGATAAGTTGGAGGTGACAGTCAAAACTGAGCTTTTTTCAGAACTTTTCTGAGTGCTGGGGTGTGGGGGAGCGTTTCTTCCTCTGCAAAAGCAGAATGGTGGGCTGTCCCATTTGATCTCAGTGCTTTCTTTAGCTGAGCCTCTGTACATGTAACTGTCAATTTCTCAGTCAGTTTCTTTTCCTATAAATTTATAATATGGGAGGAGGGGTAGCTTCACTGACACATATATAGAAGCTGATGTATGGAATTAAAATGCAGGGTTTCATGACCTAAACATCCTTAGAGTTTAAGAGATTAAAAAGAAAACAGCAATGACATTATTGATGGTACAGCTTTATGAAGCAAATGGAGTAGTGGATATAGATATATAGTAAATATATAAGCAACACATATTATAAAATATAACAATATATTGTATAATATGTAATATATTATATATTGTGTTGTATATAATAATATATGGAAAATATATAATACATTGTATAATGTATAAGTAACTATAAGTTATTTAGGTGTATATATATGCATATATATAACTTACATACAATACATATATAACACATGTGCTATATTATAACACATAATAACACATGTATGTCACACATATGGCATGTGTTGTGCTATTACTTGTGTATACGTTATTACATATATGTTATATTATAGATACATACATATATATCTATACATACATATAACATATTTACTTACTTAGAAGAAGCCATGCATAGAACACTGGACTAGAAGTCAGAGACTCCCGGGTTCAAATTCTGCCTCAGATAAAAATGGAGAGATTGTCCTCCAAGGGGTACCCAGGCTCTAAATCCATTTCTTATTATTGCTTCTGTCCATGTACCTCCAGTAGAATGTTAAGTTCTTTGAGGGCAAAGACTATTCTTTTCTTGTATCCACAGTGCAACACACTGGAGCCTGGCACATGGCAGGTTCTTAATAAATATTCATTAGAAGAGAAGCAGGGATCTTCGAGTAAGCACGTCCCAGAATCTAGCTGTCTGACCAGAGAAGAGGAAATCCTTGGACAGCAAAGTCTTGAGAGTTGCCCCACATGTAACCCCAAGTGACTAATGGAGTAATGAGAAATCACTAGATGCAACATGGAGGAGAAAACGATCTGGACTTAATCCTCAGTTATTAGCATGAGTTAGGTAGATGGTGTAGGTCTAATAGAAAGGGAGATTAATTCCTCCTGCATCAGCATCAAGAGTGTGCCCTGTCCAGGGGGACTGAAAGCCATCAGAGTGGTGCATAAAGCTGGTTGGGTGGTTCTCTGTGGGGTAAAAGGAGGAATCACTGAAATGTTGGGATATTGCCTCCCCAGTCAGTCTAAGCTTAGTTCTACTCTGTGCAAGATTCAAATCATGCCATGGCTCCAGGGATGGAGCACTTTAGGACCCTGGTGGCAGAAGAACCAGAGATAGACTAGAATTGGTGTTTGTGGTTTACCGTGAGTCCTGATTGTGTTTTCTATGTTTGTTTAGATGTGCCTGTAAGTCTTCTTTGTGCATTTGGGGAGGGGATTGGAAGGGGTGAACCAAAGGCTGCCTTGCTCCTGATATATATGCTTTGGCATTCTGAGTTCTTGCATAGGATCTAGGAAACTCTTTTGCTTACATCTGTAGAGACCTAGACATGAGCTAAATGTGGACATTTTCCTAGAGTAAACCCTGGGTGAGAATGCAATGAACTAAACTCACAGTCATCTTTTGGGGAGCACTCTCAAGATTGGACCTTGTCTATATACACTTAGAGCTTGGGAAATCTGGGTCAAAGATTACACGTTGTTCCGTTACATTAAATTAAACAGATATTTGTTCCCCATGACGAGCACGTTCCCCCTTCTCAAATCTCTGTTCTCCTTCCAGACTCAGCTCAACACCACTGGCTACAGAGGGTCTTTGCTGCTGTCCTCAAATACTAGCACCTTCCACTATAAGGTGTATTGGTAATTAAGATGGGCTTTTAACATTTATTCAGTCAAGTGACCTTGAAGAGTTTGGCCTTTGTTTCCTTGATTAAATTAGGAGTCCTTTATGACCTCCTTGCCTCAAGGGAAAGCCTAGTTTACATGGGTTGAGTGACACATTTGTGACATCAGAGGCTTTTAGACCACATGGGTGTAAGTCGAATTTTTGTGACGCTTTTAGGTCACATGGATGAGTCGCATGTGTGACTCACCTCTGACCCTGAACAAGATATAAAAACCCAGACATCGGTGTTCTCCCTTGGGGGCTCCGAGCCACAGGAGGAGTGGCAAGTGAAGTGACTCTGGGCTAGCCGTTTTTATAACCTCCCTGGCGCCCGAACTCAGATGTCGATGCCTTCTTGGTAATTATGAACCGTATTTGGTCTGTTTATAATGTATGTTTGTAATGTGTTTGTATTTGCTCTGAAGTTCAGGGTACTCTCTTTTCCCCCTAAACTATGTGAATGATATTTGTATGTTGGACTGAAATAAGATTGTTAACCCCCCGAACATTGCTTTCCTTAGTAAAACAGATCAAAAGAAACTGTGTTGGCAGCGTCCTTATTGTTGGGCTTGTGTTGGTCTTTCACCCCCACGGCAGCTGCTAGCCAAATTGTTGCAACCCAAGGTTACTTAGTATTTCATTTTTATATATCTCGTGTATGCCTACATATGGAAATGTGCCACTAATGAGAACGTCAGCTCCCTGAGGGTAGGAACGGTTTAAATTTTAGTTTCATATTCCCAGCACTTGCAAAGTGCCTTGCACATTTTGTTATTCGGTCGTTGAGTCCATTTGGCATTTTCTTGGCAAAGATACTAAAGTGGTTTGTGATTTCCTTCTCTAGCTCATTTTACAGATAAGGAAACTGAGGAAAACTGGGTAATTGACTTGCCCAGGGTCACACAGCTACTGTCTGAAGCCTAATTTGAACTCATAAAGATGAGTCTTCTAGACTCCAGTCCTTGAACTCTATCCACCACACCACCTAGCTGCCTGGCACAAAGTAGGTGCTTAATAAATGCTTGTTGACTAGTACTTGTTAATTTCCACGTACAAAGAACATAGGAACATACATTTAGAACTTAAAGGAAAGTTAAAGGTCACCTAGTCTACTTCCTTCATTTAACAGATGAGGAAACAGTTTCTAACTTACAATCAGAAGGAGCCTTGAGAGGAGAAATGTATTGCATAATCTACTCCTTTTACTTAATCTTTTTTTACACCACATCTTAGGGGAGCCTTAAGCTGAACCCCACAAAGCAAAGATACAGTTTTGCTCAAGAGAAATAATCATAATTATCACTAGCATTCATATAGTACTTTTAAAGTTGCAGAGCATTTTACATATTATTTTGTTTGATTCTCACAGGTGCTATTATTATACCCATTTCACAGATAAGGAAACAGAGGTTAAGAAAGGTTAAGTGACTTGCCTTGGTTCACACAGCTAGGAGGATGATGGGGTATTTGAATTCAGGTCTTCCTGACTCTAGAGAAAGAGAAAGACAGAGACATAAGATTGTTAATGGGAATTATCAGCCACACAACAACATCTTCTCAAGCACATAGATTATCTGGGGAAATTATTAGCTAAATAACAAACCTACACATCTAGCATAAATTGAATTGTCAAATATAGGGATTAGCTGTGAAGTTATTTTCTCAAGAATAAATATAAAATTATCAAAAATGACTCTTACACAACAAAAACAGCATTCTGAACAATAATCCTAAAATATATATAGCACACAATTATTCCTAGGAAGAGGAATGCAATGGATTGCAAAACCTTTTATTGGCCCTACATGGTTGGCCTAGACACAAGACCACAAGGATTTCCTGACTCCTGGCAAAGGGAAAAAGAGGAAAGAAACAAGCCACTCGTTGCCCCCTTTGCCCACAAGATGAGTAGCTTTGCATCTTTGCCCACAGATAAGTTGGTGAGCCCTTGGGATCCCTAACATTCCACTCTTTCAAAAGAGGACAGAGCAAGGAAAGAGTGTAGTCTCAGGCTACTACTCCTTCATACAGTCTAAAAAGATAAGATAAAGAAAGAACAAGGTTACTAGGGAGTAGGGGAGGTAACCAGACTAGCTAAACTGGCTGGAACTATGGATTATTTACTCTGAAGAGTCCCCTCATAGGTAACTGAGAACTGACATCCAGTCATGAGAATTTGGAGTCTTATATTTGAATGCTGTTGTAAATGGATTAAGCAACCTGGTCTCCTCAGACTGGGCATAAAGACAGGACACAGAGTGAGATTTTCAAGTGCCCTTCCACTACACTAGACTTATATTTCACACACACACACACACACACTAGCAAGTTCCTTGAGGGCAGAGATGGTCATGTTTTGTTTCTGTCTCTGTGACACCTAGAACAGATCCTCAAACCCAATAGATAATAAATATTTGTGGAAATGAAATCATATCCCTAGGGAAAGTGCAGAGTGTTCTCTCATCTGAGCAAAGATCAAAAGTGAGAGAAAGCAAAAGAAATTCATCATGTTTCTCTGATACTTTCTGAAAGAACACACTGACTCAAGATGCTACCACCACCACCCAGGAAATGCCATAGAAGAAGCTCTTGGATGTGTTAGCATTCATTAATTCATTCTATAAATATTTGTGGAATGTGTCCACTATAAACTCTCCCTTGGTGGTAAAGTGGACAGAGTGCTAGGCTCAGAGTCAAGAAGCCCTAAATTTGAGTCCTGTCTTACCAGCTGTGTGGCTCTAGGCAAATCACTTAACCTCTCTGTGTCTCAGTTTCCTCATCTGTGCAATGATGATAGTAATAACTCACAGGGTTATTGTGAGAATCAAATGATGTAATATATATAAAGCACTTGGCAGATCTTAGAGAGCTATAAAAATGCTAGATATCCATTGCTGTTGAGGGCACCACCATCCATCCTTCCAGACATCCACATTCACAATCTCAGAGAGTTCACTCTCCTTCATCCTCATAGCTAATGAGTTACCAGGCATCTTAGAGCCTAAATTCACACCTTTTCTCTCTCCTGAGGCAGCTGCTGCTCTAGTTCAGGCCCCCATCACCTCACCCAGAATATTGTAATCCTCTCCTAATCAGGCTCCAATCATCTTCCACACTACTGCTGAAGTAAGATTCCTAAAACTCAGATGTATAATTCCCATGCTCAAAAAGCTCCAGTGACTCCCTATTGCCTCTGGAATAGAAAAAAACCTACTCTATTTGGCATTTAAAGCCCTTCACAATCCGAATCTAATCTATCTTCCTAGGATGATCCACATTACCACTGCCATGACCGCCCTCAAGCACTGTGATCTAGCTAAACAGGCTACTTGTTGTACCTTGCACACAACATTCCTCTCTCCACTACCTTATCTTTGCTCAAGCTATCCCTCATGCCTGGAATGTGCCCTTTCCTCTTCTCTACCTATTAGAATCCCTAGTTTCCATCCAGGCTCAGCATAAGGGCAACCCCTATACATGGTTTTTCTTTGTGCATCTTCC
This sequence comes from Phalanger gymnotis, assembly GCA_028646595.1. Taxonomy (NCBI): domain Eukaryota; kingdom Metazoa; phylum Chordata; class Mammalia; order Diprotodontia; family Phalangeridae; genus Phalanger; species Phalanger gymnotis. Next base: position 14,024,009 of record CM053624.1, read on the forward strand.
ATTCTACCCAGCCCTGCCACCCCCAGAATTACTTTGGATTGACTTTATGTGTATTTCATCTTGACTAATCCGCATAGTGTAAAACCCAAAGCTACATAAGGCATGGAGGGTTTCATTTTTGTCCTAGTGTCCCCAGCACCTGACACATAGTAGACAATAAATGAAAGCTTGCTGAATAAATAAAGCGGATGGATGCAAAGCTCTATTCTAGGCACTTTGTCAGATTAAAAGGTATGTGGGACAAGGTTGCTGTCCTTAGGAAGCTTACTATCATATGCCACTCAATGCATGCTTTCATCTCACCAGTGCATATTGGAGACCTTTCATGCCCTCTCATCTATAAATTGTGTTCATATTTTTAGTTTCAAAATTTGCTAACTATCCCATGAATGATCTATTCAGTACACCGGAGACTTTCCTCCAGTTCTTTTCATCTATTTTGGAGATCGGTGAACCATTTAGGATGTTGACCAGCTGCAAACCTCCCTGGACCCTGATTTCATAACCTGTAAAGTGAGGGAGTTTGATGAAATGACCTCGAAGATCTCTCTTCCAGTCCAAGATCTATGATCCCACGAGCCCCATGCTTTTCTCCATGAACTGACCATTCCTTGTTCCATCATACCTGTCCTAGAACCATACAGAGCTAGGCCCAATGAGTCCGAACCTGAATCTCTTGAAGAGATAGCACATATTTAAATTCCCACCCTTCGAAGCTATAATTATGTGAAATATGGCAATTGGGTCCAACCCAATGGAAACATGCAGTGCATATTTAATAATGCAACCCCTTCACAGTTCCATTATACACAGGATGCATTATTCACACTAATAAGGTACAAATAGCCATGAGACAGTCTGTGACAACAACACATGATCATCGATCTAGAGCTGGAAGGCAAGCTCGGGAATCAAGTCTGATTTCTTCATTTTACAGGCAAGAAAACCAAGGCCCGGAGGAGCAGAAATGTCTTGCCTACGCTCATGAGCTTAGGAGGGGTAGAGAAGGGATTGGAAAGGAAGTCTTTAGCTCCCAACCTAGAACTCGTTCCAGCAGGCCACGCCGCCTTCCAAACCAGTGACATGGAGAACGAAAGTTAGAGGCAAGTTAGAAGTAAGAGGTCACTAGAGCCTGAGCTGACCGAAGAAGAGGCAGCTTTTGAACTAGGCCTTAGAGGCCGTGCCAAGCCAGCCCAGCAAGGAATAACTCTCAGCTAATCCTTGAGATATGTAGCCGAAAAGCCATAGGCGCGAAAAGTCACGCTACTCATCCAAGCTTTTCCAGAAAAGCAGAACAGCCAGTTGGTCAAATAGCATTAGTAAGTTCCTACTATGTGCCAGGAACAACCAATCAATTAACATTTTTAAGCTCTTGCTATGGGCCAGGAACAATCAACATTTCTAAGCTCCTACTATGTGCCAGGAACAGTCAACTAATATTATTAAGCTCCTACTCTATAAGGATACAAAGTTAAAAAAAAAGCAGACCCTTCCCAGAAGTAGCTCCCAGTCTAATTGGGGGAAACAATGTGCAAACTATGCACAAACAATACATATGTAGAATAAATTAAGGGTAGTCTCAGAGCAGAGGCATTGAGATTAAGAAGGCCTGGAAAGGCTTCTCAGCGAAGGTGAGGCTTTAGCTAAGAATTGAAGAAAGTCAGAAAATCTAAAAGAGGAGAAGCAAGAATGTCTTAAGGCAGGGGGAAGATCCAGTGAAAGTATTGTGTGTGAGGACCAGCAAGGAGGCCAATGTCCCTGGATGCCATAGGATACGGAGGAGAGAAGGAAAGTATGATACTGGAAAGGTGAAAGATTCCACGTTAGGAAGGGCCTTAAAAGTCAAACAGAGAGGACTGTGTATTTGACTCTGGAAGTAAAAGGGAATTTATTGAATCAGTGGGTAATGTGATAAGATGTGTGTTTCAGGAAGATCAAGCTGACTGTTAATTGGAGGATGAAAGACTTGAGGTCAGGAGTCAAGCAGCAGGCTATTTCAATAATCTAGGCAGGAAGCAGTAAGGGCCTGCCTCAGGGCAGCAGAAGCATTAAAAGAGAGAAGAGGCATTATTTTTAAAGGCCTTGCCATCAGGGAACTTACATTCCACTTAGGGAGAAATAAATGATCTGTCTCTAGGTCCATATTCCATATCTTCTTTCACCACAGTAAAATAACACTTAATGCAAGTATATTTTGAACTCAATGGATGACAGCCAGTTTCAATTAATAGGAAATGAATTCAAAAAACATTTATTGAGTACCTACTATGTGCTAGGCTCCTTGCTAGGCACTAGGGACAGAGGCAAATGTGAAATAAACCCTGATCTCAAGAACCTCACATTCTACTAGGAAGAAACTATGCTAATTTATGCAATTTTTAAGGGACGGTGATTTTATTATTTTCCAGGAGATACAATAGCTGGAACCAGACTAAGAGGTTGCTAAGGGAACCGTTTAATGAATAAATAAAAATTATTTATAATTAACACATGAAGTCTTTGTATGTAAATGGTCCTTCCAGCATGCTTGGAAATCTTTTTTTCTTTTCCTCTTAAGTAGTTTTAAACATTTCCCCTGAGATCTTTCTTTGTAGAACTAAGGTATTTACCATATTATTTCCTCATAGAAAGTACAGGGGTAAACATCAGTCCAGCCCCTTGCCTGGAAAAGCACAAATTCTGAATAAGGAGAACCAAAAATAATGAGATTTTACTGTAAACAAGGTTTTCTTCAATCAGAGCACATTCAAGGATAATGAGAAAAAAATGATTGTGGAGAAATATTCTAATTTAACATGACACTTTCATCAGAAATGATCTTTTGTCTTCCAAAATTGCCTAGATCATTTTCAAAGGAGACAGAGAAGCTTACAAAGAGGCCACGATGGCAGGGGGAACTTGAGAGATCTCTGTCAATTGGCATTCATGGGAAATAGGCACACACTTTGAGAGAGATCAACTCAGTGAATCCTAGACAATCACGTAGAGTCACTGGTGTCAAGTACGCAGACACTCAAATCTTCCCAGTAAATATCCTTGGCCCAAATTTATAAAACTGAACTTGAAGAGATTTCAGGCCAAGGAACCAATTACCAACTCGATTCCAGGAAAAATAGTCTCATTAACCATCCTTCTGGTGCCTTGCAGAAATGATAACAGATTATTACTCCCTGGGGACTCGTCTAAAGCCTTCTGATGACCCTCTCACATGGATAAAAGATCCAAGAAATAAGACCTAACAATGGAGTTGGTTTAATTGGGAGGCTTGGATTTATTTATTCCTTTCTATTTCAGATCTCAGGAACAGCGCACTCAATCTCAACTCTCTCGGTTAGTCAGACACTGAATTTGCAGATTTATCGCTCTATCCATACATGGTGGTTTTATTATTTTACCATTTACTTTTTGTTTAAATGAAGGGCACCATTACCTCCACGTCTGAACAACTTCAAGATTCAAGTTCTTTAATATGAGCTCCCAAATCAAAATGCTAGGACAGAGACTTTAAGGTTTGATAGATAACCATAAAATCACTCACATCACTGCTACCACCCCAACTCCAATAGCCCTTGAGATAAGTTTAATTATAAAAATAAAAGAGTTTGAGGATATGATCCATTTTTAGGACAAGCAAAGGCTCCTGGGAAAAAGAAATGTGATCATCTCAAACCTATTCACTTTGTCTTGATTCATTCATCATTTGCCTATCATCTTCTCCAGTGCTGATGCTATAATATTGTCTTACATCCTGTGCAAGGTCGTTTTGATTTAAATTCTGTCTTTTGAAGGCATCTCAAAACCACATCAATGAGGAGACCACATTTTGAATCCACTACATGGTCCTACTTAAAGAAAGACATTAAGAAATGATCATTCAACTTCCCTGCTCAAAAATGTTCAGTGGCTCCCCGCTGCCGTGATGCTAAAATGCATATTCCTTAAGTCCTTCTCTATCTGGCAGCAATCTACCTATTTCTCACGAACCCCTCTCCTCATTTCAGGCATTTCCCTTTCCAGCCAAACTAGAATGCTAACTATTCCCCAAGCTCAACAGGTCATTTCTCATGTCCATGCATCTGAGCAGCCTGTCTTTCATGTCTAGAATACACTCACTCTTCATCTCTGCTTTTACTTCCACAATGTTTTCTCTGGTCCCATTCCCCCAATTGTTAGTAAGCAATGAGGTGACTCAGTGATAGAGTGCTTGGCTTGGAGCCAGAAAGGTGTGAGTTCAAATCTAGCCTCAGATACTTACTTGTGATCTGGGCAAGTTACTTAGCATCTGTCTTGGTTTCCTCAACTATAAAAATGAGACTCATAATATCACATACCTCCCAGGGTTGTTGTGAGGATCAGATGGGATAATATTTGTAATGTGCTTAGCACAGTACCCAACATATAGTAAGTACTTAATAAATGCTTATTTCCTTCTTTCATTTCTTTCTCCAGAAATTATCTTGTATTGACTTAATTTGTTATACATCTTGTCTTCTATCCTCCCCACCCCCAGGGGAACATAAGCTACTTGAGGGCAGGACTGATTTCATTTTTCTCTTTGTATCCTCAGTACTCAACACAGGCCCAGCACATCCTCAAATACCAAATGGTTCTATAATCTCACCAATGTACATACACCCTCCTTCAATGAAACTAGTACCCCTTCCATGCCCATACATACTGTTCAACTTCTGCCCATGTTCTCTTACAAAGTTTCCATAAGAGGACCATCTGACATTATGAGAGACTCCCTCACTTTCACTTGATGTCATGAGGCTATCTGTGAATACCTGTACAGAGTAAACACTTAAAAATATTTGTTGAATTGAATTATTCAAGTTTTCAAGTGTGTTCTCAGCTGTAAAGTGGGTATCTAAAGTTATATAAATAACTTCTACAAACATCCTCAGTATGACAAGCTCTCTCCCCATTGTACTTTCTTTGTAGCCCTAATTATCCACTGGGCTCAGAGGCTTTAATTCCTAAAATATTCAGCTAATTCCAAATGTGCTATTGTTGCCATGAGTCATGTCTGCTATTCTTTGGGGCTAGCTTTTCATTCTCCCTCTCTGTGATTCTTTATGTGGCATAGGAGCAAGCAAGAACATAATTGTGCCCAAAACTGTCCAGGAGGGACAGAGAGACGTGTGATTCATCTGCTTACCAGCATGATGAGTGGTTTGGTCCCCTTGTTGGAAGGCTGATTACCACGATGATCTGGCCATTCTGGGTGCCATTACTGGGGCTTTGGAGCCAAAGTCAGACCGCCAGTGTCACCGTTAATGAATCTGCATTCAATATTTTGATATTACAGAAGACGCTAATCTGTCACAGCTGAATAAAACCGACACCAGCTGGCGGCCTCCTTCGTTAACAGGATGCCAGCAGAACTTGGGAGGTCATGGAGAATCACACCACCCCGCTGTTCACATCACCATCTATTTATCCAGTCCCTTTATATTAGTCCAGGAGTCTGACTCAGCTCTCTCAGAACAGAATCAAAAAAAAAAAAAAAAGTCTGTTCTCACAGATTTCAGGGCTGGTTGGATGACAGAGTCATTGATATCGATTGTGCATCGCCAGAAAGCAACTTCATACTGCTCAACAAGTTTGGTCGAGTCGGCGCAGGTGGAGCAGTTGATGGATTAAAAAGGTGAGATGCAAAACAACTGACACAACCGGAGCTGTCCAGCAGTTCCCTGCTTGGAATGACCATTGACACAAATCAGAAAATGATACGGCCGTCTATGCTCCTTGAGACCAGTAGCGATGCTCTTAGAACACCTTTTGTTTTTCTTATCTTAAGTCTGGCAGTTAACAAACACCTATTAAGTGTCTACAAAGTGGCTGACACTCTGCTAATTGCCGAGGTTGCAAAGAAAGGGGACAAGACCATTCCTGCTCTCAAGACGCTCACTTTCGAATGGTAGCTTTCTCCTATTCTCAAGGTAAAAGCAGCACGTGCTCCATCCCCTGGTATGCTCCATCTCCACACCAAATCACACCATACAGCAGAAGTCCACACCCCTAGCGAAACTGATTCCTGAGCCCCAGGGAGGAACTGCAAAGGACCTGCAAGTCCTTAGAACAGAAGCACCGGAAGGAAGGGACTTTTCTTAGCTTTTTTTCCTTCTCTAGCTCTTACACCAGTGGCTAACACATAGTAAGGACACAATAAATTATTTTTGA
>CM053624.1:14039289-14061114 GCA_028646595.1 Phalanger gymnotis
AGATCAAGAAAGGATTCCTAGAGGAAGGAAGTGGCACATGAGCCTAAAAGAAGGTAGGGGGTCTCCAGAATAGGGGGTGAGGAAGAAGTACATTCCAGGAATGAGGGACAGACAGTGCAAAAAACACTGCGGCCAGAGATGGAGTGCTGAGTTTGGAGAATGGCAAGTAGGCCACTTTGTCTGGAATGTAAAGTCAACCAATAATCAATCCACAAACGTGTTAGTTACCTGCTTTTTCTAGGCACTTTGGCATGCACCGGGATTGCAAACACAAAAGCAAGATGATCCTAGCCTTCAAGAAAAGTGCACAAAAGGGAGAAGTGTGCAATAAACCTGGAAAGTCATAATGTGCCAGGCCTGTAAATGCCAATATGAAGAACTTCTATTTGATTCTGGAGGAATAAGAAGAAACCTGGGGAGTTTCATTAGCAGGAAAGTGATCTGGGAAGACGTGTACTTTAGGAAGATGATTTTGGCAGCTACATGAAAGACAGACTGGAGAGAGGAGAGACTGGAAGCCAGGAGGTTGTTGGATGGTCCAGGAAAAGTCTCAATGTCAATCAACAAGCATTAATTGAGTGCCCACTTTGTGCCAGGAACTTGCTGGATGCTGAGGACACACAGACAAAAATGAAACAGATTCTGCCCTTGCAGAGTTTATATTTAATCATAAACCCTCCTCCAATGAGATGTTGAGGCACAGAGGTTTCAAAGCATAGCCTGAGCTCTTGGAATTCTTACCTAGACAATGTCTTTCAACCTGAGCCCTTTCCTGTTTCCCTCAATAATTTTGGAGTCTCTCCCCTCCCCCTCCTTTGAAATCACTTTGCATTTATTTTATTTCTATTCAATAGTGACATTTACCTACGTGCTGCATCTCCCCACAGAATATAAGACCCAGAGGCTGTTTCACCTTTCTTTATGTATACTCATCACCTAACACAATGCCCAGCACACATTAGGTGTCTAATAAATACTTTCTAATCATTAAATTGAATTAAATTGCAGGCCTAGCGAAAAGTTCTGGGTTTTACCTTCTAAGGACCAGCTTTGCTAAGTTCAAAGACAGCCTCATTTAGGCCAGAAGATGAATTTTTATGCCACAGTAACTCTCAACCACTGAACAAGACAGAGTAGGACGGATTGTAATTTGCCTCAGTGGAGAGAAAACCCACACTAAGAAAAATTCTGGGCCATCTTCTTTCGGGTTGCTCACAGAGGAATCTGATTTCTGCTGGGACACCGAGGAATACATGTCTGTAAATTGCTAAGGGAGGATACGCTTCTGAACCTCCCGCTGAAGTACCCACAATCAATACCAAGCAACATCCCTACCGGAGAGATGTGAAGAGCTCATCTATGGTTCTCTCTTTTCTGCACTCCACTGCAATATTAAAGCTCTTATTTGCTCAGTGATCCTCTTTCTCACATCCCTTTTGCCCTGTCTACCTATGAAGGCCTCAAAAACATGAATTGCTTGCAGTCACATCTCCAGCACAAATAAAAGCATCCTTGCTCAATTCTAATAGCAATATTTTCATTTCGAGATGTGCCCCAAATATATAACTCAGGAAGGGCTGGCATTTTGCAACCTCAGATCTGCCTTCTGAGGACCAGCCTAGAAAACAAGCATGTATTTATTAAGTGCCTACTATGTGCTTGGCACTATGCAAGCTAGAGATGTAAAGGAGAGGAGCACAGAATCATGGATGCTCTTGCAGACAGAAGCACTGATGACTGGATGGGCCTTTGTCTGTTTCCCATAATGCTGTTGACAAAAAACAACATGCCCCAAGGAGACAGGGCAGTAAAAAGACAATATGGAGAGTCAAGCCTTCAGGAAGCAATGAAAAGCAATTCAGCACATCTGAAACTGTCAGCTGTTCCCCAAGGCTGAAAATGAGGAAGGGTGTCTCCCTTGAGCCCTGCCTAAGCTAAGCCAGAAACAGCCTTCAAAAGACTAAAGACTGAACCATTTTCAGGGAGTCCCCTGAGTCGCCCAGCGTGGCTTCAAGCATTCTTTCTTTCTTCCTTCCTTTCATTCAGGATTTTCATAATCTTTATTCAGATCATTAAAGAGATCAATTAAAACACATTGCAAGATCTGGAAGCAACATTTTAAAAAAATTCAGATAAGAGATGCATACAAAAATGCCCTTTGCTGTTCAGTTGTGTCTCCAGCTCATTTTACAGATGAGAAAACTGAGGCAAAGGGGGTTAAATGACTTGCCCAGGGTCACACAGCTAGTAAATGCCTGAGGCTGGATTTGAACTCTGGTCTCCTTGACTCCAGGTCCAGTGGTCTATCCACTGCACCACCAACTGTCCCAAATATGCATTTACTTCAGCTCAGTTTAACAAACTTTTATTGAGCATCTACCACATGCATGGAATTCTGCTGGATGCCAGGAATGCGAAGATAGGAAAAACACCATTCTCCAGCCCCAAGAAGCTTACCATCAGATTAGATGGATACCACATACCTGCAAATTAGATTTATACACAAGAAGATATCCAAAAGGCAGCTAGGTGATGCCACACTGGAAAGACTAGAGTGTTGGACCTGGAGTCAGGAAGACCTGAGTTCGAATCCTGCCTCAGCCATTTACTAGAAATGGGATCCTAGGCAAGTCACTTAACCTCTCAACTTCAGTGTTCTCATAACTAAAATGGGAAAATGAGAACAGCTACCTCATAAAGTTGTTATGGAGATCAAATGGGATAATATAGTTAAAGTGCTTTGCAAATTTTGAAACTATCTGTCTATCTATACATATATATGTGTATATATATATGCATGTATATGTTATTATATAATAAAGCTGAAGTGGTAAAGCTTCAGAGGGACAGAGATAAGCTCATAGGTGGCTTCCTGAAGGTTGCGCTGTATCTGATTTGGGCTCTGAAGGAAAGGAGGGCCTTCAAAGGAGGTGAAGGTATTCCAAGAGTGGGGGAGCAATAGAGAGAAAAGAGAGGAGAAGGCAGGGGTCAAAGAGGAGAATAGTTTGCTTTGGGAACATAATCAAGTGACTCATTGCCATGGCCTTATTTACCATCCTCAGGGCTCAGTGACTCCTCATACCAACCACCATCCCATCAGTGTGTTGTTTTCTCCTGCTCCCAGCCTTCCTTGAGAGCACAGATGGTCTCACTTTTCTATTCAGATCCCCAACACTTAGCACAGTACATGTTGCTTTTGAGTCATTTTTTCAGTCATATCCAACTCTCTGTGACTGACCCCATTTGGGGTTTTCTTGGCAAAGATACTAGAGTGGTTTGTCATTTCCTTCTCCAGAGGATTAAGGCAAAAAAGAGATTAAGTAACTTGGTCAGAGTCACACAGCTAGTAAGTGTTTTGAGGCCAGATTTGAACTCAGGAAGACTCATCTTCCTGACTCCAGGCCCAGTGTTCTATATACCATACCACCTAGCTGCCCTTGCTTGGGACATAGTGAACACTTAATAAATGCATTTCATTCATTCATTCTATTTATCTAAGATACAGAATAGTAGAAAGGGAATAGTATGAGATAAGACCAAACAGATAGATTGGAGTAGGATTATTGGGGTCCTTGAACGCCAGGGTCAGGAATTTAAACTTCATCAAAAATTAATGGGAAGCTTAATACATGGGCAGTATTTATAAAAGAGGTAGTAAGCAGGACCTGGAAAAAAATGAAAAGGTTTGGGGGCAGGGGGAAGAGATGTCAATATTCCCAAGACTCCAAAAGCATCATCAGATACCAAAAACCAAATTTGTGAATTAAATATAAACCCTAGTCCTTTCCTCTATTGCAGGTCTTAAGAAAGATAGTTAAACTGGCCTCATAGCTTGTTTGTTCTACCTGGGTGCTTTTATACAAGCTGACGTGGAAGGCCCTCCTCCCTCACATTGGACTCTTACAATCCTTCGCTTCCTTGAGCTCAGCTCAAGGGGCACTGCTGCCTGCCCCAGGTATCCTTATTCTCCCTCCTCAGGTATTCCTGGACTACTTTCAGTCATCTCTCACAATGCCTGGTAAGTAAGAAGTGTTTAATAAATTCCGATAGATTAATGGCTAGATTATCTCTTCTTTTCCCCCCATTTGTATTATATTTCTCATACTCATCCTCTCCTACTGCCTCCATAGTAGAATGCAAGCTCCTAAAGCAATTATGACTCTCATCATCTATTATTTTATTAATAATAATTATTCATAGTAAACACCTCGCCCACAAGTCTTCACTATAACTGATAGAATTTTTTCTATAAGTTAAAAAGAAAATCAAGACACATCTTGCCCATTTGAAGGCATTACCTTTAATCTTGAGTCTTTTGTTCTAATGTTAGACACTGGTAACTTCAGGAATCTCTCTTTTTTTATATGCCCCCAAGAAATTTCTCAGCTATCTATCTCACCTTATCTCATACTGTCCACCCACCCCCACCACTAGCTATAGTCTAATAATACTGGACAACTCTCTGCCCTTCAAATAAGCCCTTTGCTCTACCACCTCTAGAATTTAATGCCATGACTCATCTGCTTTCTCATCCTGAAACCTCTCTGACATTCTGGTCCCCTTTCCTCCATCGTTGAGTTCCTTCTGGGGACTCCACTTTGAGGATGGACCCAGGCCAGCCAAGTTCTTCTGGCTGTGCTTTTGACTCTGTGGATGTTGACTCTAAGTCCCTCCCCCTCAAACTTTTCCACTCCCTTTTGTTCCTAGCCTTTTGTGCCTTGCCTTTTGAAACTAGCAAATAATTGTGGTGGAATAAAAAGGGTTAACTAGAGGCATATGAAGAATTATAACTTCTGTAACTGATGTATGTCCACAAGCCACCATAATTACATGGAGAACGAAATCACCTTCAGTCGAGGGAGGCAAGATAGTGGGGCAATAAAACACAGGCTGAAGGTAGCCTGGGAAAATTAAGTCAGGGCAAAGGAGGAGTTGCCAAAGACTTCCACCTGGGAATGTCCTATTTTTGCCAATCTACCGTTACTTAGGAGCTAAATGTAAGTGCTTCTAAAGTACAGAAGGACATAGATGAGACCAGCACCTTCTAAATTTTGTTTGTTTGGATGAAGCCCTGAGTGCACTATCTTAGCTTTAGCTTTCAATAAAGAAATTAGTGTAGTGAGTGGATAGATCACTGGACTCAGACTCAGGAAAACCTGTGTTGAAATACTGTCTCCAAGACTTACTGCCTTATGACTTTGGGCCTCAGTCACCTCATCTGTAAAATGGGAGGGAGGAGGGCCTGGGGTTTGAACTCAGTGACCTCCAAGATCCCTCCCAGGTCTAAATCCATGCTCCTATGATACTGTCAGAGACCACAGACATGTACAAGTTAATTACGACACTGGTGAGAAAAAATTAGCCTGTAGTAGGAGCCAAAAACGTAAATTTACCAAAACCAAAGGATTTTTTTCGATCCCACTCAGTCATGTCTTTACACCCCACAGTCAGAGAAAGTACTTGGCCTTTATTTTCATGTATAGCATACAAAAAGCAGCGCATTAGACTCTGGTTTCAAAATATCCTCAGAACACATATCCCCTCTTGCTAGGCCTATGTCTTTGCAACGATGCCAATTTCCATCAGCAAAATAGTCCGTGCCCTTCAACAGGATGAGGGAAAGGTCATCTAGCTCATTGTCAACCCACAGAAAAGCAATCTTTCCAGCTCTCCCTCCTTCTTTGACTGTTATTGAGATGGAGGCAGAGTTTGTTCTTCTGACTTTCTTTTTGTTAATTGAATACTCTCGTACATTTTGGGACATTTTCAAAGAAATGCAGAATCCTATGGGATAAGGGAAGGGGATTTTGTGAGAGTGGAAGAATATACCAGGAAAAATCCTCTTTCTAGTACAATCCTGGGAAGGACACACACACACACACACACACACACACACGTATGCACATCCATATGTAGTTGCCAAAAGAGGTATACCTAACATGGGACAAACAGGGTTTTGTACTTTCTCTCCCAAACACGTTTCCATCCCATGATGACTTTCATCCCTGGAACTCACCTCGCAGTCCCCCAAAGTGTATTCTCTGGAGAACAGAACACTCCCTATTCTGCCCAATTATACCCAATCATGCTACATTCTGTGATATGACAATGATCCCTCTTCTTCCATTGTTTTTGCTCAGATATTTAAAAAGCCTTCGTTATTGTCCTGATTGTCAAGAAACTATGACACAATTGTCATTGAATATGAAACCAACCACAGGGACTTGGGCCAGTCTCCAAAATATCAGAGCATCCAAAGAAAAGTGAACATTTCAATTAATCACACAGGTGGTTGATGTCGTTCAGTTTTCAGTCGTGTCAGAGTCTTTGTGACCCCATTTGGGGTTTTCTTGGAAAAGACACTAGAATCGTTTGCCATTTCCTTCCTCAACTCATTTTACAGATGGGGAAACTGAGACAGACAATGCCAAGTGATTTGCCCAAGGTCACACAGCAATTAAGTGTGGGGCCGATTTGAATTGACCAAGATGAGTCTTCCTGACTTCCTGACTTCAGGCCCAGCACTCAATCCACTGCACCAACTAGCTGCCCTAGGTGGTTGATGAGGCATCACAAAATCCAAAGTGACTGTTCTTTAGGGGATCATAAGGTCATAAAATCATAGATTTAGACATGAAAGGGACCTTGGAAACTATATAGACTAATTTGCCCTCCTAGTGAAGACCATCATTCTCCATTTCCTTCCATTAATCAGGATTGTACATAGTTTTTTGCATATTGTCTCCCTCATTATAGCTTAAGAGCATGGACTGGTTTTGCCTTTTCTTTAATCTTCAGCACCTAGATTGGAGGAGAGGAGAGAACAAGCATTTACTGAGCACCTAGTGTTTGCTAGGCACCGAGCTAAGCATTTTACAAATAACTTCTCAATCACTGACACATAGTAGGTACTTAATAAACGCTTAGGGACTCATTGACTGCTTGAGTCCTTCTGTCCAGGAGGAATGCAATGACTCTATGGTTCAGTAAAGAGTCTATGAGAATTGCCAAGCTGAAAAATTCATCCTCCTCTAGCCCACCCGCCCATGAGGCTCTCCACATTTAGCGAAGATAGTCCTTTGGAATCTTTCTTTTTTTGGGAATTTTTTTTGGAGGGGGGAAGGCAGGGCAATCAGGGTTAAGCAACTTGCCCAAGGTCACACAGCTAGTAAGTATGTCAAGTTCTGAGGCCGCGGGCCGGTGCTCTACTCACCGCACCACCTAGCTGCCCCTAAGATAGTCCTTTGAGGACAAACACATAGCCCGTTTCCAGGCCCGTTCTCAAAGACTTACCACCTTGGTGGGAGCTGTCCAACTAGGCAAATCAACCCACAGGCCATGTCTGCAACCACATTTCTGGTTCTCTACTTCTAGTCCTCTGCAAAGGGCCCACACAGGCTATGTCCCCTGACACATCAAAATGAGATGTCTGAGGAGTACCTGAGAAGAGTTATTTTCCTATTTATCTTACAAATCATTGGCTTTATGAAATTACCTTATTCCAAGAAATTGAGATGTGATTCAAATATTGGTGAAAAATTAATTCCATTTTAAATGTTTGTGAAGAATTATCCCACTAGATTACAAGGAGTGCCCACAGTGATGGGTTTGCAAATCTCCTGAAACATTTAAGGACACAAATGCTTTTATTTGCACAATCCATGCCAAATTACGAGAATAAACGAATCCAAACGGCATTATCCTGGAAGACATTGATATGCAATTTGAATGGGCTAGAGAGTTAATATGTGGTGACCAAGGAACATTTACTTAACAGAATAATGATTCAAACTGAAATAGAAATGCATTTTAGGTCACCATCAATGTGGACAGTTGGTCTATTAAATTCTAGTCTTCATATAAGTAAATAAACCAATTAAATTCAAGCTAAAATTAAATTTCCTGGAAATATAGAGCTTTAATTGGAGGAGAGAAAATCATGAGAGGAAGTAAGTTTGCCCCAACATTCACCTATCCTAGTTCTCTCCCTCAGAAAAGTTCAAATTATTTCTGCCTCAGGATTTCTGAGTTTGTTAATTTTCATTAAAAGTCTCATAAAGAAAATCCATACCCATATATCCATTATTGCAATTTATGAAATTATTCCTTTGGGGTATCAAATGTGCAAGCAATTTGTAATGAAATTTTTACTTAATTAACAACTTGGAAAATTAAAAATACACAATGTACTTGCCCCAAAATTATCAGTTAGCAAAGCACAGGGCTAAGCATTGTGACTTTGGGAAGATTCCTCAAGATACTTGTGTTTAATTAATTACAGGCAGAATTTTAAATGTATTAAGTCATTTTAGGCATTTGCTTCACTAATAAGATAGAGAATAATGGAACTGCATTCTCATTCAACTTGGTTTTAATTCAGGAAGCAAGAGAGGGTTGATTTGATCAGCCCTGAAGAAGGAGTCGGCAACATTCTCAAAAAACAAAAGAACTGCAAAGCCTACCTTTGCCTCAAAGCTGTTGAGAATCTTGATGTTTGGTTTGAGTTTTAATTACAAATTTATTGAAGATAATCATTCAAGGAATTTGTCTTGGATGAGTTTGATTCAATGGTTCAAATACCAACCCAATGAAGACAAGTTCATAGGTCTAAGAACTATGACATAACAAAATAGGCACTGGATTTGTTATCAAAAGGCCATGAATTAAATTCTAGGCTGGTTCTGACAGTCAACAAGTATTTATTAAGCCTGTACTATGTGCCAGGCATTGTGCTAAGTGCTGTGGTTGCAAATAAAGACAAAAAACAAAAACAAAAAAGTCTCTGGTCTCAAAGCACCCACAATCTAATGAAGAAAACAACACACAAACAATAATATATAAGCAAAATATATACAAGGTAAATTAGAGATAATCTCAGAAGGAAAGTGCTAAACTTAAGGACTAGGAAAGGCTTCTTGTAGAAAGTAAGGTTTTAGTGAACAGAGTACTTGAATTGGAATCCAAAGACTGGGGTGCAAATCTCAACTTCGCTTCTTACTACATCTGTATCTTTGGGCAAGTCCCTTAAACTTCATGAGCCTCCATTTCTTCACGTATAAAATGAAAAAGATAGTCTGTATGATCTCCAGGTTGTCTTCTAGTTCTAAGTGCCAGTAATGTCAAGGTGACATCGAGGAAGCTGTGAGGAGACCTGGGCTCTAATCTTGGTTCTGCTGCTGGGCAAATTGTTGCTTCTTTCTGGCCTTTATCTACCCATCTCAAAGAAAAGTTATTAAAAACAAAAGAATTAGCGAACAAGGAAGTGTTGTGGACAAGGTTGGATTTGGAATCAGAGGAGTTCAAAGCCTGAACCTGTCATCTACAACCTGCTTGTCTTTGGGCAATCTACTTCACCTGTCTAACATTCGATTTCTTTATCCATAAAATAAAATATGCTCTAAGGTCCCTTTTGGTTCTCAGGTAACAATTCTATTAAGTATGATGAGCTGTTTTCAATAATTTAACCCAACATGCATTTGTAAGTGCTTACTATGTTCTAGGCACCAT
The DNA here is from genome assembly GCA_028646595.1 of Phalanger gymnotis. Taxonomy (NCBI): domain Eukaryota; kingdom Metazoa; phylum Chordata; class Mammalia; order Diprotodontia; family Phalangeridae; genus Phalanger; species Phalanger gymnotis. Next base: position 14,048,797 of record CM053624.1, read on the forward strand.
GCTGAGCTCTGGGTATACAAAGACAAAATGAAAACAGTGTCTGCCCTCAAGGAGATTACATTCTGCTATTTGGAAACATGTGCACAGATAAGTAAATGTAATGCAAAGTAATGCAGAGCAGAGGTGGTAGGAGAATCTATGACAAGTGGAGAGATCTGTAAAAGCCTCATGTAAGAGATGACACCTGAGCCAAGCCATGACAGGAATTAGAGATTCCATCAAAGCCCATGTGAGCCACGGACAATGACTGAATTCAGCACCCTGGTCAGACATGTAACAAATGCATTGTTTTGGGTCCCAAGGAATATCAGGGAAGAATTGTAAAGGAACATGCCCAAATCTCTCATCATCACTGGGCAGATAGCACAAGGTATCTGTCTAATGCAGAGTCAGTCCATGGCATCAGAGGACCAAGATAACAAAATCCTAGAATTACAGCTGGGCCCATGGGCAATCTAGCCAAACCCCTTATTTTATAGCTCAAGCAACTAGGTCCCACAAGGGTAAAACAGGATTTGCCCACGGTCACACAGAAAGTAAATAGAATATGTTATTATTATTATTATTATTATTATTATTATTATTATATTTGCATAGCACTTTAAGGTTTACAGAGCACTTTAACTCATTTGAGCCTTACAACTGCTATGAGATGATCGTTATTAATATTCTCATTTAACAGAAGAGAAAATTGAGGCTGAGAGAATTCAATAGACTTGAGGTAATGGCTAAGGAGGTATTTAAACTCAGATTTTCCTGATTCCAAGTCCAGCATTCTATCTATTACATCACCCAGGTGATATCATACCATAAGTATGCCAGGTTATCATCGTGCATAGATATTTAGAAAAAAACTCAAATGAGAATATCAAAAAATATCCACATTATAAACCAATTTCCCTTATAATTATGAACTATCTGAGAATGGAAACATCATTCATGCACTGACCTTATATAGTAAATCCCAGACAAAGAGTTTTATGATATCTTTATGATTCTTTTATTTTAACATAAGCATTTTAGGTCAATTAAAATCATTCCACGACAAGATCATTCCAGGAATGCAGCCTGGAACCATTTATCAAAATGCTCCAAACTTCAGTGACAACAGGATTGTGGAGAGATAGTTGTCAGGGAGATAGAAACAAGTGGGTTTCAATACCACATCTGACAATTACCGTGTGACCCAGGACGAGTCACATTACTCCTCTGATATTCAGTTGGTAACCAAGGACAAGGGGACAATAATAGGGTTATTATGAGAATTAAATGAGGTAATATACACAAAGGATGCTACAATCCTCAAAGTGCTATGACAATGTTAGCTATTATTATAAAACCAGATGCCTTATTTTTCCTTCAAATTTATCTATCGCATATCTAGGCAAATCATTTTACCTCCCAAGGCCTCAGTTTCTTTATCTATAAAAAGAGAGGGTTATACTAGACATCTGGATCATAGATTTACATGTTTAGGAGACCTCAGAGATCATCTCAGCCATCACCACATCTCCATATATTCATTACAGATGAAGAAACTGAAGTCCAGCTCTACTGACTTACCCAAGGTCATACAAGTAGAAAGCATCAGAGATAAGACTAGAACCCAGGTCCTCATGCTCTTTCAACCCTGGTGGCCTTTAAGTATCTATGTCTAGCTTCAAACCTTTGATCCTTTGCTCCTGCTTGATTGGGGGTGGGGGTGTCCCTAAGGATATGATTTCACTGATGTAGAGAAATACAAATTAGGAAATCACCTATAGCAATGCACATCAGGACCTTATAGTATTAGAAAGTTGCCTCAGGAATGGACTTTAAGTGACTTGTCCAGGATTACACAACCAGCGTAAATCTTAAGCTTAGTAAAGCTTAAAAATGCACTCAGACTTCGTGAACACTCTGTCTATATCAGAGATAGGATGAGGACAGCGGTCTTCCTGACCCTGAAGTTCACCCTCTATCTATTTTAACATGCTGCCTCTCCACTCTTCTTGTGATCTCAAAATGTATTTGACCTCAGGAGTGGAATCTTGACTATTAAAATGGCTTCTTGTAACTTTCAGAGTTTCCCCTTTTGAAGCAGGAGAGGTCATGAACAGCAAAATTGGGCCAAATGCATTTTTAACAAGTGCAAGTTGTTGTCATTAGTCAGAGAGGGGGATTTTGAGAAGAAACGGCTCCATCATTCAGTCGTAACTCCACACTGACTTGCATATATTAAAGCAAATGGGTCTGTGATACTTGGACCAGGGAATACATCAGCTCCCTAGGCTGAGGAAGAGACAGTGAGAAAGCAATCTCTCTGCAAACGAGGCTTACTAGGGTATGAATAAAATACATAAACAGCCTCTCCGAGGAGATCATGGATTTCCACATTGTCTGGATGTAAATCTTTTATAGCTATTGAAATTCACTTAAGCTAGAAACCAGGAGTCTGCAGTCTCGGGCGGAATCCGTCTCACTTTCCATTTACAATAGAGTTGAAGTCTCTTCCAATAATGTTATTGCCAGGAATAGGAAATAGGGAAAACAGCCAAGAAGCCGAGGCAAATCTGCCTCACATCAAAGTGAGTGGCAGGTTCTCCATATGATGTGGGGAAGGATGAGAACTGGCTGGAAATTTCTTAATTGGATTTCACCCAAAGGGGGAAAGAACTATTCATCTTGTCTGCCCAGAATGTCTCTACTATTCAAGGCATCACTGTCATCACCACTCAAGTAACAGTCCTAGTTATAGACATATAGAAGCTCCCTCCCATGACTTGCCAGGGGTTCTGCTTTCTATCTAAGAAATCACACAACAGTATCACAGAAGGCAAGTCTTATCTATTACTAATTGCTTATGGGTCATTTCTTATCAGAACAAGCAACAAGTTGACCTGATAATCATAGGATCGTATAATTGGAGCCGGGGAAAAAACCTCAGAGGTCATCTAAGCCAACTCTCTTGTTTTTACAGCTGAGGAAATTAAGGCCTGGGGAGGTTAAATGATTTCCCCAAGGTCATGGGGGTTGTACTCAACAAAGGCAGTCTATGGAACCAAGTCTTCTGACTTCAAAGGCAGGTGGTTTGGGTTTTTGTAGGGATTTTTTCTCACTATACCATCATGTCTCTTGTTCTGAGTAATTTATCCAGTCAAACATGTTGAAGTATTCTCCAGCTACTCTTCCAAGGTAGGATGAGAGACCAGCCATCTACTAAGCAGAAGAGGGGACAGTGATCTCAATCAATGGACGGAATAGCCACGCTGATGCAAACACAGATTGGAGGCAGTTGGGTGGCTTTGTAGATAAAGAACTGGATCTGACCTCAGGAAGACCTGAGTTTGAATCCTTTAAACACTCCCTGTGTGACCTCTAGTGATCTCTCAGCCCCAGTTCCCACATCAATAAAATGGAGATAATATAACATAATAATAGCAGCTACCCCACAGGGTTTTTGTGAGCATCAAATGAAATAGTATATGTCCAGCACTTTGCCAACCTTAAAGCACTATAGACACGTTAACTATCTTTGAAATACTGAAGGGCAAAGAATTCAAAATGTTTTGATGAGGAAAAAGAGCAAGTCTTCCTTCAAAGAAGTCATGATCCTCAATAAACCACTTATGAGCAGTGCCAGTATATAGTACACTATGTCAGGCTTGATGTGGGGTCAACACACACTAAGTGCTATACACACAGACACGGGCTGCAAACAACAAGGCCTGAAAAACAAATTCCTTCTCAGCAAGAAAAACCAGTAATGGATTTTTGAAAGGAAACAATGATAGGTTTGTTTCGGTTTTTTAAGTTTTGTTTGGTTTCAATGAGAAAATTGCAAAAGAGACACATTAACGCCTATTCCCTAGAAGACCATCAATTCCCAAGCTGTAATATTTGGTGCAGCTAAAAACTTGCAGCTCCTCTAAATGAAGTGTAACAGCCATAATTGTGTTTCTTGGAGTGAACTTGGTGGCAAATGGTGCATGAATCGATACATGAGGAGACTCGTACACCATTTATCTCTTTGCACGATCCTCAAGAAAAGCAATGATATAATTATGATATAATTACATTATCCACAGTCTGTCAAGAGAGAAGGGTAAGGGGTGCTTGTTCACTTAGAGTGATAGAGGAGGAAATGGGATTGCTACCTGCCAAGGAGTAAAGGGTGGGGCTGAATTCAGAGTGAAATTGGAGAAATGGCTACATTCACAAAATGGATCCCTTCCTTCTCAAGGAAAGGTGGATTTCAATCTAATTCAATTCAATAAGCATTTATTAAGATTGAAGCACTGCGTAAGCTCTGATGACACTCAAATACTCAAACATGCCAATGGATCTAGGATCTCATCATTGGGGCTATTCCCTCCAATGATGTAAATTTTAGATCATCCACTCAGGCCCATCATAGGAAATTCTTGTCCATTTCTTCCCACAAATTCATAGGTTCATAGATTCAAAAGTAGAATGGTCCTCAGAAGTCATCTAGTCCAACTCCCTCATTTTACCAATGAGAAAACTGAGCCCTGGAGAGGGAAAGACACTTGGCAAAAGTCCCACAAGTAACAAGGCATCATCTCATTTCAAACTCATTGATTTTTCCACTGCACCACACTGCCTCTTGGGGTATATATCCAATATGTTGGGGTTCTTCCTCATGTTTTTAATGACATTTGGGGTCTACTAATGAAGCATTATGCTACCCACCAATGACCCCTCTGTCTTTCCATGTGATCACCCCATATTCTTTGTCTCTCACTTCTTTGATGAAATCCTTTATGTGCCTCCTCCTTCATAATTCCCTGTCCATAATGTGTCACAACATTGTGCCTCTGTTGGTCGTCTGGTGATATTCATTTCCATTTCTTTCAAGACTGTAAGGTTTCATACCTCCCAGTCATACAGTACCTGAAGAATGAGTCAACCCATGAAACAAAGATGGTATGGATAAAAAAAAAAACTTAAATACTCCCTGTTCACAAGGAGATGTCTAATTTGGGGATAGAAGATATACATATTTAAGTATGTAAATTATTTCTCCCAAGGGGAAAAGATTTAACATAGAAGAAACAAAGACACATAGAATGCTGTGATCACGGAGCTTGCATGGTCCAAAGCCTTCATACTATAAATGAGGGAGACTTTGGAATGTTTGCTATCACTTTAGACATAAAATATCTCTCAAAGCTTTTCCAAATTTAATTTGATGAACTTAACCATTTTACTGGATGTATTTGTATTTCGCTTTATCAAGCTAAGACATTGGAATTTTTAATAGATTGATGGAAACAATGCCTCACCACAAAAGAGTGACATGCATGTGGAACCCATGATGAAAGGAAAGTAGTATGGTATAATAGAAAGACCAATGGCTATGGAGTGAAATCCTACCTCTGAAGATGACTGCCTAGGTGACTCTGGCCAAGCCACTTGTTATTACAGTTTCTTCATTTATAATATGAGGGGGTTGCATTAGTGGGCCCTCAGATCCCCTCCAGCTCTTGAACTATGTTTCTATAGAAACCATAGCAAGGAACCTTATTTAATCTCTTGCAAATGGACATATGTTTGAAATTCTTCTTTACATCATAATGAGTTTGATCTTCTGACAGAGTGGTTATCAACTGTGAACAAGAACTTTCCATAGGTACACTCACATAGACATAGATGTTTTTGTTTTTTCCCAATTACATGTAAAAACTATTTTTAATTTTTTTTAAGTTTTGAGCTCTAAATTCTACCTCTCCTTCTCCCTCCTCTCCTCCCTCCCTGAGATGGTAAGCAATCAAATATAGATTATATATGTGCAATCGTGTGAAACATTTCCATATTAGTCATTTTGTACAAGAAGACTCAAAAGAAAAAGAATGAAAGTGAAAAATAGCAAACTTCAGTCTGTATTCAAACAATATCAGTTCTTTATCTGGAGGGAGATAGTATGCTTCATTATTAGTCCTTTGAGATTGTCTTGCATCATTGTTGAGAATAGCTAAGTCATTCCCAGTTCTTCATTGAGTAATATGGCTGTTACTGTGTACAACATTCTCTTGGTTCCATTCATTTCACTTTGCATCGGTTCATATAAGTCTTTCCAGGTTTTTCTAAAGTCATCCTACTTGTAATTTATTATATCGCAATAATATTCCATTAAAATCATTTGCTACAGCTTGTTTAAATTTATAAATGGTCAAAAGATATGAATAGGTAGTTTTTGGACAAAGAAATCAAAGCTATCCATAGTTATGTGAAAAAAATGCTGTATATCACTATTGATTAGAGAAGTTCAAATTAAAATGACTGAGGCACACAATCAGATTGGCTAATATGACAAAAAAAAGGAAAATGATAGATGTTGGAGGGCATGGGGGAAAACTGGGACACTAATGCACTATTGGTAGAGTTATGGACTGATCCAACCCTTCTGGAGAGCAATTTGGAACTATGCCCAAAGGGCTCTAAAATTGTACATACCCTTTGATCCAGCAATGCCACTGCTAGGTCTATATCCCAAAGACATCCCAAAAAAGGTAGAAAGTACCTACTTGTATAAAAATATTTATTGCAGCTCTTTTCATGGTGGCAAAGAATTGGAAATTGAAGAGATGTCCATCAGTGTTTCTTGGCATGGCTTTGGCATTATGGGATTTTAGCATATCAAATGTACATAGACCAATTTGTTGTTGGGTCCTTTTCAGTTGTATCTTACTCTGCATGACCCCATTAGGGTTTTCTTGGCAAAGATACTAGAGGGGTTTGTCATTTCCTTCTCCGGCCCATTTTCCAGATAAGGAAACTGAGGCAAACATGGTTAAGTGACTTGCCCAGAATCACACAGCAACTAAGCATCTGAGGCTGGATTTGAACTTAGGAACATGAGCCTTTCTGAGTCTAAGCCTAGTGCTCTATCTTCTGTACCACCTAGCTGCCCTCCTAAACCAATACTGTCATATAATATTAGATTCAATTCATCAGGAAATATTTCTTAAATATCTACCGTATATTAGAAGATGAGGTGAAAAAGACAAAAATGGAGCTATCCTTGCCAATTAGAACTTCGTATTCTACTGAGGTGATACGACACATATACAAATAGGATGAGTACAAGGCAATATGAGGAAGGAGAAAGTACTAACAAAGGGGTTGGGAAAGACTTCATGGAAAAGGTAGTGCCTGAGTTGGGCCTAGAATGAAGGATTCCCAGAGGCAGAGTTGGGGACATATTGCATCTGTGACACAAAGAAATACAAATGTATGAGAGTAGATGAAGTTTTGAGTTTGGGGAATGACTAGTTCAGTTTGGTTTGAAAAATGAAATTAAGAAGTAGAAAATATGAAATAAGGGTTTCTTTTTGGCACACAGACACTAAAAGCCTGGAGGTCATCTTGAGTTCTTCAGCCTTCATGGGTTCAAATGGTATCCTTGGGAAGAGGAGAAAGAATTTGGAACAATATTCCTACAGCTGCTACCTATTAGCCTAGAAGGACTTCATATATTGATTTCACCAGTGAAAAATCAGTTTCCAGCAATCCATGCCACTTCCTTATGGATATTGGCCTCCCTTTATCCCCTCCCTGCCAACCCAAAGTTTGGCCTAGTACCTAAAATGGAGTGTCTCACTCTTGGCCAGACGATGGGGAAGGAGTAGTTTGATGGAATTTTTCTTGCCAAGTCTTTTGATTTTACTGGCTCACATGTAGTAACTCATCCCTGAACATCTCCATGGAAAGTGAGGCATCAGAACAATGCCATTTTTGCTGGGACCATGATTTCTTAGAGACCTCTTCACAGGGAACCTTAGGGATCATCCAAATGGATCTCTTCACCACCTCTACCTCTGTTTTACAGATGAAGAGATTGAGGCCCAGACAGGTTAAGTTATGTAGCCAGAGTGACACAACCAGTATGTCAGAGAACCAACTTTCAAATCCAGTTCCTTTGTTTCTCTTGATTTATTCATGTGACATTGAATGTCAGGTTTAGAAGGAAACTTAAAAATCACTTAGGACAGTCACACCATTTTTGAACACCAAGAGATTAAGCCAAGAAGGAAAGTGACTTACCCAAGGTCACAAAGCTAGTAAGGATACTTTAAAGCTTCTACATTTTCTTTTATCCTTTCCCCAAACCCTATCGTTGATCTTAGTATGTAGGAGCTTATGAATAACCGGGTTAAATGTCTCATTTAAGGGCAGCCTTTACTTATGGTTTGGATACTGGGGCAACCTTTTACATCCCTGTAAAAGCAGTCCTTCCAGAGAGGCAGCCCTTGTCATTCTGCAATAAAAGGTCTCCTGCAGCCATAAACATCCCGTTGTCTGAGGATAAACTGTGAGAAATGTTCTTAGGATTATTCCCATAATGGATAAGTAGCTAAAGGAGATGGACAGCTTTCAAATGAATTGTAAACTATCATAAACCAGGTGAAAAATGCTTCAGATAACTCATGATTAGATAAATGTAGATTTTTAAAATCCAGGGTTTCATCTCACATTAATTGAATTGGTAATGATGATAAAATGCAAAAATTGTCAATGTTGGAGGAACTGTGAAAAGACAGCCACACTAACAACTGTTGTTCAAGGTATGCATTAATCTAGACTTCTGGAAAACAAATTGAAATTATCCAGAACAGGTTATCAAGCTTCTCAAAAGTTGATCCCACTAGTGGGCATTTGCCTCAAAGATGTCAACAATGGATGGGCTCAAAATATTCACAACAGCATTTTTATAGTAGCAAAAAGCTGGGAACAAATTATGTGCCCTACCACTGAAGAATGGCTGAATAGTGATGCAAAAATGTAGTGGAATATGTTTGTGCTCTGTAAAACAACAAGAAATGCTATGGGTAGTGGGAAAGTTTTGGAGTTAGGAAGATCTGAAATCCAATGCTTCCTCTGACACATACTACAAGACCTTGGGCAAATTACTTAAACTCCCCCAGAGAAATTTCTAAGATTATGACTTGTAGAACAGTTGCTAATGTCCATAATAGGAAGGGATTTCCACATCCAGAGTAACTTCATACTAGAGAATTCATAGGCCCAGGACCAAAAAAACAGGTTAAAAATGACAAATACAAGGAATTCAGAGAAACTCTGGAAGATTTCCATGAACTGATGAAGAATGTAAAAAACAGATAAAAAGGATAATTTAGCCAATAATGCCAATGAAAACAACACTAAAAGACATTAGAATTCGGATTAAATTCGATGAAAGAGTTTTGGATCTGGAGTCAGAGGACCTAGTTTGAAATTTTCCCCCATTAGACCTTAAACAAGTCACTCTCCAGGTCTCCATTTTCTAATCTATAAAACCATGAAGTTAAACCAGATAACCTCTAAGGTTCCATTGAGCTCTAACTCAATGACCTCTATCATATTTGCATCCAATCTTGATTCCAGAGGACCAATGATAGAAATACACTTCTCTCCTCTCAGGTGTGGAATATTGTATACATCATCAGATAGGGTCACCATGAAGGTTGGTTTTACTTAACTGGTTTTCCTTCTTATGAGAAAAAGACACTAAAGCAGGGAGAAGAAAAGTGTCAATAAAACATTTTCGGAAAGAGAATGCTCTCAGTTCAGGGAGGTTAGTATCTATGGAACAGTTTCCCTGTCTTTTTCCCTACAGGAAACTTGGAATCTTGCATTCCGATTGCCAAAGGGCAGAGAGTTACAGCCCTACTTGTTGTGATTACATTTCTCCCATTTCCACTAACAAAACCCTCCTAATCTTCCACCTGCCACTACCTCCCCCCTAAAAAGCCTGCACATCATACTAGCACCAACAATCTTGCTTTGTTAGCTAACAGCAGTCCTTCCAGAGAAGCAGCCCTTGTCATTCTGCAATAAAAGGTCTCCTGCAGCCATAAACATTTAGATTTCAGACTTCTGTGTTTATGAGAGCCTGAGAAACTGATTGCCTCCTCCACCCTCAGCCATGATTGTGAGATTATCAGTTAAAGAGCTGACCTGCTCCAAAATGACACTGTGCTTTTTCAGACCCACAGGTGGTATCTCCTCTCAACAAGATTGAAATGAGTCACACAACACTAAAGGTGGCCAAGTTTTATGCTAAGACGTTTGCTTGGATTATTACCAACTCCAAAGGGAGCATTACTTATTGGAAACATTCAAATCAGCCCTGAAAGACCAAAAAAAGGAAAATTTCACTTGGATGTGTAAGGGAAGGAAAGTTTGTAAAGGCTTCTAAAGAATCCTTTGTAAACCTTCGCCCACTTCACCACCCCCACTACTGTCCACGGTATTCAGGCTCACAAGCTTCTCTATTTTATGATATGACTTCTGAGCGTAGTCATGCCTTGCATCACTCTCACATGGTCATGAGCACCCACAGTACATAGGTCTTGAGCTAGTTGGCCTCTATCTCTGTAGACCTGATGGTAGAGCTAGTTTAAGCAAATAATTTTGCTCCACCTCCTCTCCTCTGCTTATCTGCCTATTGGATCATAGAGCTATAGCTGGGAGAGACCTCAGATGCCAGCCAGTCTAACCCCCTCATTTCACAGATGAAGACACTGAGGCCCAGAGAGGTTAAGAGACTTGACCAAGGTCACATAATAGTAAGTGGCAGAGCCAAGGGTTGGAGCCAGGTTCTCTGACTCCAAATCCTGAGCTCTTTCCCCTGGAGACAAGGATGTGGGGGCAAGAGAAATCCATTCAACAAAGAACCATTTGGAATTATGCAGCCTACTGGGAACCCTAAAACACTGGCTGTATGACCTTGAGCAAGTAGCTTAATCTCTCAGTGCCTAGCCAAATTTCTGAAATTATGTGTTATAGAGAAGGTGCCAACTTGTATCAATCTAATCAACAAACATTTAGGAACAGTCTACTATTTTCCAGGTGCTGTCCTAAGTACTGGGAATCCAAAGAAAGGCACAGAGAGCCCCTGCCCTCAAGGGGCTCATACTCTAGTGGGGTAGAGAATATGCAAACCGTGTAAGAAGAAATGTACAGGATACACAGGAGCTATCACAGAGGGAAGGCACTAGCTTTGTGGGGGCTCAGGAAAGTCTTCTGGCACAAAATGGGATGCTAGCTGAGACTTTAAGAGAGTCGGAGATGAGGAAGGAGAGAAATGAAAAGGCACAGGCTGTGATTACAGGAAGTCACTTTTTAGCCTAAAGTAGCTCTAAGACTCTAAGTTCCAGTCAGTTTGTGGTTTGATCAGTGGAAAGAGAGCTTAGTCAGGAAATTCTGCACAGCTTAGAAATCATAGGTCCTTGGCAGCTAGGTGGCCCAGCATCTAGAGTATAAGAGTTGGCATAGGAAAACCTGAGTCCAAATCTCACCTCAGATGCTTACTAGCTGTGTGACCTTCGGCAAGTCACTTAACCCTCTTTGCCTCAGTTTCCCCATCTGTGAAATGGAGATAATAAGAGCACCTGCCTCCCAAGTTCATTATGAGGATCAAATGAGACAACATATGTAAAGTGCTTTGCAAACCTTAAAATGCAGCAGAGCCAAGATGGCAGCTGGAAAGCAGAGACTTGCATGAGCTCCCTGCCAGGTCCCTCCAAAAACCTATAAAAAATGGCTCTGAACAAATTCTAGAACTGCAGAACCCACAAAATAGCAGAGGGAAGCAGGGATCCAGCCCAGGACAGCCTGGATGGTCTCTGGATGAGGTCTATCACGCATAGAGCAGAGAGGAGTGGAGCCCAGCGTAGGTGGCAACAGGACCAACCAGACCAGGAGCTGGGTGGAACAGGCCCTAGTGCCCTGAATCATTGAGCTGTGGCAGTTTCCAGACTTCCCAACCCACAAACACCAAAGACAACAGGGAAGGTTAGTGGGAAAAGCTGTGGGGACAGAGTTTGCAGTTTGGCCACCACCCTGGGGCAGTGGGGGTGGTGCAGTTACAGAACTACAAGTGCAATTACTTCTGGCCCCAGGCTCACCTCGTGGGAGGAATTAAGTGGTGGATCATAGCAGGAGTGCAGAGACTACTTAAGATATGCCTCAGGTTAGGTTGGGGGTTCTTGGGGAAGGAGGAGTGCTGATGTGGCAGAGCTGGCTGTATAGAAATAGCTCTGAAATTAACAGCGCATCCCCTCAAGCTTGGAACAAAGTACTCTTTGCTCTAAAATCAGTCATACCCCTCTGAAAAACTCAAGGGTAAGTAAGTTGGCTGGGAACATGGCCAAGCAGCAAAAACACACTCAGATTCAGTCTCAAATTTTGGAATCTTTCTTTGGTGACAAAGAAGACCAAAACATACAGCCAGAAGTCAACAAAGTCAAAGAGTCTACATCAAAAGCCTCCAAGAAAAACATGAACTGGTCTCAGGCCATGGAAGAGCTCATA
>CM053624.1:14061614-14109540 GCA_028646595.1 Phalanger gymnotis
GACTTCACCCAGAGGCCCACTCTCCTGATTGACAAATCTCTGACTGAAATCTCTATTTGATGAGAGGATCCAGTCATACTGTCCAGGTCACTGCTAGCTTGCCTTCTCTCCGGACTGCTCCTCCCTACCCCATTCCCACCACCTGCTTTGTCTACCCAGGTGTGACTCTTCCCTGAGACCTGCTCACTTATTGGTGAGACATTTAGCCATTTGCTTTTCCAGATAAATTTTGTTATGATTTCAAAACCAGTCAGCTGTGTGACCCTGGGCAAGCTGCGTGCCTCCTATACCCCCATACCAGAGCAGCTCCTTAAGACTATAAACCGCAGAACAATCATTGACCTACATTGGTCTAGAGGTCTCCTTCCCAGGAGTTCCCTACCTCCAGATGTGGGGCAAAGGTTATTTTGTCTAATTCTATGAAAAAAAACCTCTGATACTTTGACCAGTATCACATTAAATATACAAATTAATCTGGGGAGGACTGTCATTTTTACTATATCAGTCTGCTTCATCCTTGAATGTTTGATGTCCTTCCACCCCCAACAAAACTTATTTAGGTCTTTCTTTATTTCATTCGCCATGGTTTATACTGGCACTTCTATTCATCTTGCCTATTCCTAGAGAGGTTAATTTATAAATTCAATGGGTTTTTGTTATTGTAAATTAAGTTTCACTTATGATATCTATTGATTTTTATTGCTAGTAAATAAGGATTCAAACTATTTTCTGGGTTAATTTTGTATCCTCCCACTTTATTAGCTTTAGCTATTGTTTCTGTTATTTTTTTAATTGAGATGGTTGGATCCTCTAGAGATACTATCATACCATGTGCAATACTAATATTGACCTCCTCATTTCCAGTGTTAATCCCTTTAAAACATTTTCCTGTCATCAGAATTGTAAAATTTCCAATTCTACATCAAATAAAAACAGTAGAAGTTGCTTTTTACAATTCTTAGTGGGAATATTTCAAATACTATAGATTATATTGGCTCCTAGATTAAGGGACACACTTTTTGTTTATATATGGAGGAAGAATATTTCTATATGTATTTTTAAAATTTTTGTTATGAGTAAATTTTGGATTCTTTTCAACTTTTTTCTGCCTCCGTTGATCTCATCATGTGATTCTTTGAGCTTGTTGATTTATGTTTTATTACATTGACAGTTTTCTGACGTTGAATCAACCCTGCATTCTTGGCTCGTGCCATGTCTGGTTGTGCGAAGTGGCTTTTATAATGTTTTCATATATCCTACTGGCTAATATTTGTTTAGTATTTTAATCTATATTTGTTATTAAAACTGTACTATAATTTACTTCTTTAGAGTTGTTAAGTTTTTATTTTTAAAATCAACACTGTATCTGCCTGATACAATGCATTGCACCATGTTCCATTCTTCTCTACAATCATTAGTACTCTATGTAACATGGCTCTGTTAGTTCTTAGAAAATCAGAAAAAAAATCCATTATAAATCTAAGATGGCCAAGTTTGGGGGGACTTATTCCTTGATGACTTCGAAATTAGTCTATTTAAACTATTACTTTCCTCTTGTATCAGTTTGGATAATTTATGTTTGGAGAAAAAAATGAACTGTTTATTTTAAATTCTGTAATTTGTCGTAATGTAACTATGTGTAGAATTCTCTAATAATAGTCTTAATTTATTTTGGTTTTGTCATAATGTCTCCTTTTGTAGCTAGGCGACTCAGTAGATAGAGGGGTAGGCCTAGAGTCAGGAAGACCTGAGTTCAAAACTAGCCGCAGACACTTACTAGCTGTGTGACCCTGGGCAAGTCAATTAACCTCTGTTTACCTTAATCGGCTGGAAAAAGAAATACACTGAACAACATAGACATTCTACATTCATGGGGGCAGCTGGATGGTTCAGTGGATAGGGCATTGGGCTTGAAATCAGGAAGACTCATCTCCCTGAGGTCAAATCTGGCCTCAGACATTTACTAGCTTTGTGAACCAGGGCAAGTCACTTCACTCTGTCTCAGTTTCCTCATCTGTAAAATGAGCTGGAGAAAGGAAATGGCAAACCACTCCAGTATCTTTGTCAAGAAAACCCCAAATGGAGTCATGAAGAGTCTGAAATGACTGAATAACAACTCCTTTTGCATTTGCAATTTTGCTGAGTTACAGTTTCTCCTTTTTATCTAAACTAAATTTGCTAATGGTTTGCTATTGTTTGGGTCTTTCTAAGGAACTAACTCAGTTTATTTATCAAGAAGTAGCAATATATGTGTGAGATTCATCTGACTCTCCATTTAAGCACCTTTGCTGGAAAATAAGAAATCACCATAGGGCTAATCCTTTACTTTATTTCCGTGGAGACTTTCTAAAGCGCATAATTGTGGCCAGATCCTGCCTTGCGCTACGGACAAGCATAGACCCCTGAAAAAAAGTGCTATTCCCAACAGCCAGCCAAAAGAAGAAAACGAAGCCGAGGGGCTCTGAGTGCTACACGGGACACTGAAACCCTGTGCAGATGACCAACCAACAAATGCCTATTTGTGAAGAGTCCTCTGTGTGCACGGACGCCACTTCCTGTGCTGGGCCTATGCCCCAGTCATGTTTACAGCAAGCCAGTTAGGCCTCGGTTCTGCTATCAAAGCTCCTTAGCAATTTGTAGTAAGTTCTAAATGCAAATTCTGGCCTTGTGAAGTCTGAGCAGCAGCAGGAGCCTTCACTTAGGGCCTGTCATTCCGGGATGGTTTAGCATTATCAGTAGTTTTTTTTTCCCATTAACACAACCTGTCAGACAGTTCTCCCAACAGCAACCAAGACCTCTACAAGTCTCAGAGGTCCCAGCTATATTCAAATTTCTAAATGCTGACAGCTGAATCATTGGTACAGACAACTACAAACCTCACCCTACAGCCTGGGCAGTCAGTCCTATTTATTAAAGGCCTACTATGTGCAGGGCACTATGTTAAGTGACCCTGGCCAAGTTCCTGAAGCCCTGAGCTTCACTTTGCTCATCTGCAAAATAAGCATAGAAAAAGCACCTACCTCTCAGGCAGGACTTTTGTGAGGATCAAATGGGATTATCCATGTAAAAGAGATTTGCAAATCTTAAAGCCTCATATAAAGCTAGCTATTATTTTTATTAATTTTTATTATTATTCTACAAAAGTGGTAAAGTAGAAAAAGTAGCTGATTTTCTTTCAATCAGGAGATTATGGGTTTAGAGTTATGATGACCCTAGAAATCATCTAAGCCAAGCACCTTATTTAACGAATGAGGAAACTGGGCCCAGAGAGGGGAAGGGATTTGTCCATGCACAGATAGTGTCAATAAAGTGCAATTTGAACCCAGGTCCTCTGACTCCATACCAATTTCTCTTTAAGAAACCAATTAAATATCAATTTCTCCTCTTTTCTTCCTGTCATAGTAGCAGCCTGGAGCCCTGGGAGGACTAGCTCTTCTGGTGTGAGAGCTTGCCAAGCCCTTTTCAGAGCTGCTCATCCACCTTTGGTGTCCACCTGCCTCCCAACTCTCACCTGTGGCTCCAGGAAGCTGCAGCATGTAGAGTAGTTACACTCTGGTAAACTGTCTCAGCAGAAAGGCTAAACCAGGACAAGGGTAACCAACGGGGCTCAAACCCACTGGTGAGTTAGAGGCACGTATACCCCAAGTATGTGAAGACTTCACCCGGTGGAATGAGCAGATGAGAACAATTTGTTCCAATGGCCATGAAAGCAGCTAAAGCAGGAGCTGTGGAGCCCTTAGAGCTTGGTCAGACATTGAAGACATCAAGGTCATCCCCTGCAGCCTGGCCATTGCCAGTAGTCCTGACTTTTGTCCTGCCCCGGGACTTTGATGACTCAGGAAGAGAGAGTGAGCCCGAAGACTTTGTGCAACTCTGCCTCAGTTAAATACAATTCACACTAGAGTCAAGACATCACCCAGCATCATTAGTCCTCTGAAAATGAAGGACAAACAACCACAACAAAAACCACAGCAGCCTTGTCTCATTGAAGGAGATTATCATTACAAATCCTGCCTCAGATACTTACTAGCTGAATGACCCCGGATAAATGACCTAACCTCTATGTGCCTCAGTTTCCTCATCCATAAAATGAGCAAGTTGAGCCTGAAGACTTCAGATGACCTTTTTGGTTCTAAATGCATCACCCTATCATCTCCGAAGTCCCTCCCAGCTCTAGTATTCTGTGATCTATGAAGATACAGTCTCTTTCCCTAAGGGGTTTTCACTTTCAAATGTTTAAAATGCTATGCGAATGTCAAGTTGGCTGTGTAGGAATTCAAAAGAAAAAGGGAAACGGCATCTTTAATCTCTGTAATCTCTTCACTCTCAAAATTCAAGCTGGTTTCCAATTAGTAAATAAAATTAAATCTACAAATCTAAATACTTAAAGCAACAATAAGTGGTTCTCCAAACTCCAGAAGATTTGCCGGGGAAGGGCACAAAAACTGCTTCTGCTAAAATCAGAGTATAGTGAAAGCTCCTGGCAATGAAGGAAAGATGATGTTCAACTGGTCAATTGGCCCAAGCTCTCCTCTGGGTCCACTGGTGCTGATGGCACATAGTGAGACCTGAACTGAAATGAACAGAATGAAACCAACCACCTTGTCCCACCAACCTGCCCTTGGTCTGCCTAGACCTGTAGTCTCTTCTAAGCAATACCTGATGACTGGTCTAAGACCTCATGGGAAATAGAGTCCATGCTCTCTGCCAATCAGTGCTTGCACTCCGGGTTCACAGCCCTTTCTGCCAGGTATTCCTGATCCATGAGCAAGCACCTAAAATTTTACCATGGCCCCTGCCTAACCCTTTACCCATTTGATTTTGACTTCCTGTGTCACTTCCTGTTGCCTTACTGTGTTTGCAACAACATTGTTTATTTTCTAAACCAAAATATAAAAGACTTAAGCATTCATCGCCTAGAAACAATACCAGTGACTTTTCAAACTGATCTTTTCTGTCCTCTTTAGAGGAACTCATTTCACTCCTGATGACAACAGATTTTGGAGAGTATAAGCTGCAGCCCTCACTTCTACCAACTCAGGTTTGTACCTTGAGATCTAACCGTAATTAATACTCTCAGTTGACTCATGGCTTACACCCAATCACAGGTCCCTTTGGGAAGCTCTGAATTTAGCTTTCTTCCCAGGTAATTGAAGATGTAAGCGGCATTTGGATCTGAGCCCTGAAGAAAGTGGGAGGTGGGGCAGGAAATAACATCAAAGATGTTCCAGGAGCTGGAGCGTCTTTAATGAAGACTGTATCTACTTTGTCTAAGAGGTTCACCCTACTTTCTCTACTCCCAAAGAGTTCTTAGCCTGAAGTACATGGACCCCCAAAAGGTCTGTGGATAGATTTCACGGGTTCACGAACTGTTTTCAATATTTTGATAGCAATTTTAAAATCATTCATTTCCTTTGTAATTATTTAATTTTATACACCTAGAAACATGACTGAAAGGGGATCTAGAGGCTTCACCAGATGGCGAGAGGGGTCCACGAGGCACTGAAGGTTAAGAACCATTGCTCTACACTCATTTGTCCGCCCAGCTCCACACAGCCCAACTAGTACACCACAATTGTCCGCTGGACGGGGTTGTTGAAAGAGCCTCAGACTAGGAGTCAGGAAGACCTGAGTCCGAATCTTGTCTCAGGCATTTGCTTACTAGTTATGTGACCCTGGGCAAATCGCTTAAGCTCTATTGGTCTCTTTCCCCACTATAAAATGGAAATAATGATAGCACCTACTTCGTGGGGTTGCTGTGAGGATCAAATGAGACAATATTTATAAAGCATTTTGGAAACCTTAAAGGACTAGAGAAATGCTAATTATTATCTGGGCTATACATCCTGCCTTAGCTCAAGAAGCCTCAGGCTAACAGCCAATGAATGCCTCCACAATTACTGCTGCTGCTATCACTCACCATCTCTCTCTCTCTGTCTCCCTCTCTCTCTTTCTCTCTTTTTCTCTCCCTCCTCTCTTTCCACCTTCTCTTCCTCCCTTTTCCCTCTCTTCTCTCTCTCCCTCTCTCTCTCCTCCTTTTTATCCCTCATTCTGTCTGTCTGTCTCTCCTTCCCTCTCTCTTCTCTCTCTGTCTCTCTCTCCCCCTCTCTCTATCTCTGTCTCTCTGTCTCCCTCTCCTTCTCCCTCTCTCTTCCTCTATCTGTGTCTCTATCTCTCTCTGTCTCTCCTGTCTCTCTCTCCTTCCTTCTCTCCCTCCCTTTCTTCTCTCTGTTTCTCTTTCCCTCCTCTCCCCCTCGATCTCTGTCTCTCCCTCTCCTCCCTCCCTTCTTCCTTCTTTTCCTTCCTCCCACCCTCCCTCCTTCTTTCTCCCTCCTTTTTCCCTCTATTCTCTCTCTTCCTCTCTCTCCATCTCCCTGTCCCACCTCCCTCAAAATCTGCACTCTCCTCAAACCAACAACTGTACCCTGTGTTCATGACCTCAAGGGAACATTAGATGCTTTGTCCAGGTATTTAAATCAAAGATGAGACTGCGACCCTGGCATTCAGACTCCAGATCCAGCGGGGCGGGGGGGGGGGGGGGGGGGGTTCCACTCTACCACACTGCCTCCTTTAAATCCGCATGAAACAGTAAGGAGGGGAGGGGTGCAATGCATTCATTTTATGTTTTAGGCTTCTTTTCTATCCGTGTGCCTTGGGATGTGCTGCCTGAATAACAAGAAACAGAAGCCCACGATGTCAAATCCCCAATGTTGATCGAAGGGGAAAGCTATCATTTATTAATGGCCATAGAGGGATCCTGGAAGAAAACAAAGCCGTTTGTTTTTCAGCAAATTGACTCAGCACTCACAAACTCCAAGATTCAGCTGGAACTATCTGAATTCTTGAAACCGTAAGTTGACATGGTTCAAAACAATTTGCCTCCAACATTTATGCGTATCTATTTGTTTGGCTTCCGGTATTCTCAGAGAGAGGTTTAGTTCATTCCAGCCTGGGCAAATTCCTAAATACAGTCCTGAGAGGCTGGTTAGCCATCGGAGCCAGAGAAGCAATGTCACTCATCTCTCTAGCAGCCATGTTGTGATTCAAAACTTCAAGCGTCCTCAGTTTGACTTGTGTGAGCCCTTCTCCCACCCCGCTTCCTACTAAGATCACCACCCTCTAAACTCTAGAGAATTTCCATGGCACAACAAGTCATCATCACCCTACAATGCACCTAGTAATGAGCATCTCTGAATTTAACAAGGCCGCTCTTCATTCATTCATTCATTGTTTCAACAAGCATTTATGGACCACTTATGTGTCAGTCACAGAACTAGACTCTGGATATACAAGACAAAAATGAAATAGCCCCTATCCTCAAGTAGCTTATTTCTAATTGGGGGGAAACAACATTACAAGGCACTCTCAGATAATGTACTGTTGCAGGTACCATACTTTCCAGCTTGGTGAGACCTGTTAAAGCCTGGGTTCTGCTGGCATTGTCTTTGAGAGCCTCTAAGAACCAAGGAATCATTGGAGAGGACTTGAGTGGAGTATGTGGAGTATTTTTAGGATTAAAACTCTAGAAACCATGGATCAATTAGAAATAAAATTTCATGGGTATTGGGTGATTATCATTAGTCAAGAATTCTCATCCAGTAAGCATTTCATTCCTTGAAGCTATAAACACATAATTCAAAGATCCATGATTTAATGGATTTCTCCACCTGTCAAGTAATGGGAGTGATCTCTAAAGTTCCTTCCAGATTTCACTTTTTTGGTAGGATTTTTGTAAGACTCTACAAAACTCAGATGTTGAGGTGTGGTTTGCTATGGGGTTTCCAAAGTACACCTGGCCTCCTAGCACATAAGAAAACAAAATAACATTGACTGAAAAGCCCTCCATTACATTCACATGACAGGAGAGCTCATGAAGTAACCTATAGGCTGTGGCAATACATATCCTGAGGCATGGGACAACCGAGTGTCTTCTGGGGTACAAATAATCTTATGGGGTAAGGTGCCGGCACAGAGGGAAGTAAGGCCAGTGGAAAAGAGATGTCAGGAGAGAGTCTGAGTTCACCAAGGGCCTGAGGCAGGTTATATAGGTGGCAAATGAGATCAGAACACTGCGATGTCAAGCATAGTCCTTGGAAAATTCCCACAGGAGAGAGTACTTTCTCAGTATCATGGCAACACAGGTCAAAAATGAGGAGCCAAAGGAAGGAGAAAGAGGAGGCAGAATCACCAACGCCAGCCTTCTCACTAAGAAATTTACTTACAACCTTTAAATGAAGGCTGCTATGAATCATCAAAAAATCATAGATTTGGAGCTAGAAAAAACACCAGATGTCATGCTATCCAAGTCTCCTATTTTACAGATGAGAAAACTGAGGCCCACAGAGGCTGAGTGACTTGCCCCAAAATCCCAGTTATGAAGGATTAGAGCTAGGATGCAAAGTGAGATCAGCTTAGGAGGTGACTTGGTACAATAGAAAGAGCACTGACTCAGGAGTCTGAGGATCAGAGTTCAAATATAACCTTTAACAGTTCTTCTATGTGTGACCTTGGAAAAGACACTTAACCTTCATGGAACCCCACCTGTTAAATGAGGGGCTTGAATTAGATGATGTCTGATGTCCCTTCCCCTTTAGCCCTACCAGCCTGACCATTCATGGTCTTTTCATGCCCAATCTGATCCCTGCCACTTCCTCTGAATACATCGCACTCATCTCTGTCTGATTACACTTGGGACCATCATAATCAGATCCAAGCAGGCAATAGAATGCCAAACATCTGCATGGAACCTCAAAAACCATCAGTTATCAAGATAGTTTGTTTACATGAATCTGTCAGCACACAGGGAAAACATCCAAGATGTAAGATTGCAGTTTTACATGGGTTATTTTGGAATCAGACAGATATATTTGTCTAGGCAGTCCTTACTAACTCATTCGACCTTGGGCGAGTTTCAAACCCTTCCTAGGGCTCAGTTTCCTCATCTGCATAAGGAAGGACTGGACCCTGCAGTCTCTGAGGTCCCTTCCTGTGCACATACCCTCTGATCTTGTGATCTCTGAAGTTTTGGTTGTTGGAAATACACTAGAAGAAAAGCATTGCAAAGGGACTGCTTTATCAGAGGGAAGGAGCAGGCTGCAAATTGCTATTTCAGGTTACCTGGACACAAGGTATAATGTGATTCCTATTTGAGTCTGAGTAGAATATTGATATAAAATCTGCGACCTTGCCTGCCTTCTTATTCTTGAGTAAGAAAACCCTAGGGGGAGAGAGAGAAAGAAAAGCATCTGCCGCATACATACCATTTCAAGGAAGCAATAAGCATTTTGAGCCTGGACTGCCCTCCCCTGAATATCAACAGAAGCATCCCATATTGAGTTCAGTTTTGCAGGCAGAGATGGTTTAAAATTCAAAACAAACAGGCAGCAGACATCACCATCCATATCTCAGAGGATGTACTGGGAACTTGAAGCTCTGCACAATGAGCCTCCCACCTCCCTTCCAGTGTCGTTTCATATTAGAACTTGTTCCAGACAAACTGTCCTACTAACAATTCTTCATATACTCTGTGCCTTGGTATAGTCTGTCCCCATAATGGAAGGCATTCTCTCTTCATCTCAGCCTCTTAAGACCTAGATTCAAGGTTTGGCTTAGATGACACCTTCCACTAGAGACTACTCAACTGTTAGAATTCTCTTCCTCCCAAAATTTCTTCCCATTTTGTATTTTTTTTAATCTATTTATATGTTGTATTCCCCACCTCGCCCTGTGGGGTGGGATTATTTCATTTTTGTTTTTGTATCTTCTGTGCTTGGACATAACAGCTGGAAATCATCAATTAATAAACATTTATTGAGCACCTACTATGTTCCAGGCACTGCGCTAAGTGCTGAGGTTACAAAACAAGGCAAAAGACAGTCTCTGCTTTCAAAAATAGTTGGTACTCAGTAAATATTTGCAGCTTGATTGATTAGAAGTACACCGATAGTGTCACCAGGAATATCTATGTTATCTTTCCCACTGGAATGTGAAGTGGCCAATATGTTGTGGTGATGGATAAAGCTCTGGCCTTGGAGTTAGGGTCTTGACTCAGACACTTGGATAAGTAATTTAATTTCTCTGGGTCTCATTTTCTCCATTTGTAAAATGAGGACGCTGGACTAGCTGGTCCCTAAGACCTCTTCTAGCTCTAATTCTGTGGTTCTATGATCCTTACATGGGATCAGTTCTCATGATAATCTGTGTTCTCCACCACATCTTTGGAATATAATGATGTGATAAATCCTCACTAAAACATCTTTATTGATTAATTGATTTAAATTGTGAATTCTACTCTCACCTCAACACTCTCTGCCATGAGCTATGAAAACTGCACATGATCATTCATTATGTGTCCCTGGGCAAATCTCTCAAATAGGCCTCAGTTTCCTTACCTGTAAAAATAGAGATAATTATACTTTGTAGTCCCTACCTCCCAGTGTTGTTGAGAAGTGGGTGCTTTGGACCCCTTCAAGTGCTATAGAAATATGGATCTAGGAGACAAATGTCTTCCAGAAAGGAAATTGACCACCTAAGCACCCTTTCTTCCTCCTAAGGCCTTAATCCTGACCCCAGAGTATGTTCACATGCAAGATATGACCATAGAATCATGATTCTAGATCAAAAGCTAGGATGAATCTCAGCAGCCATGTAGTCCTTATTTACAGATAAAAAAACTGAGATCCAAAGAAGTTGAATGACTTTTTTAAGGTCAGACAATTAGTAAATGAGACAGAAGGAATTTGAACCCACTTTGGAGTAGGTTCCAAGGGAGATCACTCATGAGGCCACATTAGAAATATGGCTTTGACGTTTCAATAATTGTTTTAGCGATTCTAAAAATAAGCTGAATACCACAAGTTATCAAGGAAAAGCGATAGACAGGTGACTTCATCTTCACCATCGATATAGATAGAACAAGCAAGGAGAGATCATACATTTCCCTTAATAATTCTATTCTTTTATATTAGAAGGCATCTTATCCAACCCCCCAACTTCTTTGCAGAGGTGGGAAAAGGAACAGGGGAGAGAAGGAAATAAGCATTTATGTAACTCCTACTATGTGCCAGGCACTTCACAAATATTATCTCATTAGATTTTCACAACACCCTAGCAAGCTAAGGGCTATTATCATCCCCATTCTGCATTTGAGGCAACTGAGATGAACAGAGGGTCATAGAGCTAGTCGGTGTCTGAGGCTAGATTTAAACTCAGGTCTTCCTGACTCCAGACCCAGTGTTTTATCCACCACAGCATATAGCTGCCTCCTAGCTAGTGGAGAATTATGGGTGTGGAATATTACATATAATATGTTAGCGTTTTAGAATATTTTGGATAATTTTTCTGAACTGTTTTTTTCTCCTTGTTTTTATTCTTCATTTTAAGACTGGGCTCTCTGGGAAGGGGAGGAGGAAGAAATAGATTGAGAAATGTAAGTGATGTGAGACATTTTGGTTTTTTTAAATTGTCTTCTTCCTGAGAAAAGCATCAGGGTACAAGAGTACTGTTTGGGGACATCAAGAGAGATGTCCTAATATTAGCTGCGTCACTCTGAAGAAGCCACCTTATCTGTCAGGCCCTAAGTTTTCCAATCTATAAAATAGAGATGATAACACTAGTACCTCTGGCCTTTGGAGGAAGTAGTGAGAAAAGTAAAAGTTAGCACACCCAAGAAATTTCAGTTATTAGCCTCCTTTTTGCAGCTAGTCTGGCCTATTTCTTTATCCAAATACATGGAAATAACTCTCATGATAAAATGCCTTTCATTCACTGCATCGGTTCTCTGGAAACTAAAAATAGTAGAAAGATAAAACTCCCAGAGAGCTTCCATGGAGAACAAGATCCCCAAAGGGAGAAGTTTCTAGTTGAAACTATGGAACTTTTCCATTTCAATAACTCTCTTTTTAAAGGGGGGAGGCGATAAAAGAAGGGCTATAAGAAAAGTGAATATTACTTCTTTTCAAGCATTAACATCCTCTTGCTCTGTTCTTGTAACTATCTCCCATTGATTTTTCTACAAATAACCTTCATGAGTACAATTAAAGAGGTTGTCAGGCCTTCAAGTGTCTCTTTCTGTTTAAGTTTTACGGGCTTGCCTAAAAAAAATGATACTTCTTCAGGCATGAGTGAAGCTGGACAGCTCCAGATGCTAATGAGTTTTTTCTTTTTCCAAAGAAGTTAAAAACAACATTCCTGGAGCTCTTTCATATTTGCAGAATCTTTTCAAGTGAAGTGTGACGGGGGCTGCCTGCTTGGAAACAATTGCTCCTCTCCCTCTCTCTCTCTCTCTCCCTCTCTCTCTCTCTCTCTCTCTCTCTCTCTCTCTCCCTCCCTCCCTCTCTCTCTCTCTCTCTCTCACACACACACACACACACACACACACACACACACGCACACACACACACAAATCATATAGCCCCCATATGGGAAGAAAAAGCCTCCCACCCTGGCCTTCCATGTCAGTATTTCACATCTAAGAAACAAATCTCTGATGGGAAAAGGTAATGACTGGAGACTTGGTTTTTCTTCTTGTTTGTATCACTTCAGAGAATAGCTGTTCAAAGAACCCAAGCCCATCCAAATAGGCCACTTAATGCGAAAGTTTCTGTTTAAGAAACAAGTGTTAAAATTCGGCACTGTCTCTGGCTTACTTGTTATTCTGAGATAAAGTGTTTAAAGTGATTTGAAAACCTTAAAGAACTATATAAATGCTGGATATTATTATTATTAGCAGCAGCACCATTATTCTGCAATAGTACAAAGTATGGGGCATATGAGGTGTTCACAATAGGTGTATAGGGTGTTTGGGGAGGACTAGCACCTCTGATGTAAGGGCTTGCTGAGCCCTTTTCAGGGCTGCTCATCCACCTTTGGTGTCCACCTGCCACCCAGCTCTCACCTGTGACCCCAAGAAGCTGTAGCATGTGCAACAGCCACACCCCACAAAACCATCATGGCAGACAGGCTAAACCAGGTTGAGGGTAACCAAAGGGCCACAAACTTGTCAGTGAGTTAGGGAGATGTCTACCCAAGCATGTGAAGACCTTCTCTGGTAGAATGGGCAAGTGAGAACATTATGTTCCAACATGAATGAGAACAATATATCCCAACAGCCACAAAGATGGGCTACAGCAGACACTGTGCAGCACTTAGTGCTTGGCCAGACATTGAAGATGCCAAAGTCACCCATTGCACCCACTGCAGGCCATTGCCAGTCATCTCGATGTTTGTCATTCTACTGGAGCTTGATTACTCAAGAAGAGAGAGTGAGGCTCACAACTTTGTGCAACTCTGTCTCACTTAAATCCAATTCATGGGCAAGTCAAGTCATCGCCCATGATGTCATCAGTCCTGTTCAAAAATGAAGGGTGAATGACAACAACTAAGTAAGAAGAGACAGTGGCTCTCTCTTGCCTTACAGATTAGTGCTTCTGTTTAATTGCAGCAGAAATGTCACTTCAAGTTTTCATTCCAACTCCACAGTATTTCACCCACACTAAGGGTTGTATAACTCCTTGGTTTAGCGCTCGGAGTCCATCACAATCTGGTTTCAGCCTATCTTTCCAGACTGACCATCCATTACTGCCTCCTCACACATTCCACATTCCAGCCAAAAGGCCTTCCTTATAATTTGTCAAAAGAATGTGAGATTTTCAAGAATAGGAATGATTTCTTTTTTTGTCTTTGTATTACTCGCACACAGTAGGCACTTAATAAGTGTTTGATGATTGTTCACCATTCGTGATATTCTATCTCCATGCCTTTGCAAAAGCTGTGCCCCATGCCTGGGATGCATTCCCTCTCTACCTCACTTCATGTAATGACTTTTCTGCACCCTGTGATTAGAACATGAATCCTACTTGGCTTGTCCATCAAGCTAACACAATGAAAGTTGAGAAAGCATGCTTAGTTTGGATTTGAAAGACTGAGTTTAATTCCCAGACCTATTCTTTACTACTGGTGGGACACTGGGCAAGAAGTAAATAGGGAGGGGGACTTGGAGTGAGGAAAACTTAAATTTGAATCTTCCCTCAGTCATTTCCTAGAAATGTGACTGACCTTGAGCAAGTCACTTAATTTCTCTCTGCCTCAGTTTCCTCAACTGGAAAATAAAGCTAACCATAGCATCTACCTTCAAAAATTATTGTGCAGATCACAAGGCATAAAGTATTTTTTAAACCTTAAAGTACTGTATAAATGCCAGATATGAAGATAATGGTGGTAGTGATGATGTCTCTTCCCCATTCTGAGTCTGAATTTCCCTGCATGTAAAAGGTGGGGTTTGGAGTAGATGATTTCTAAGATCCCATCTAGCTCTAAGAGTCAGGAGTTTCATCCCACCCAGTCTAAGTGATGACTATAAGACCCTATTTAATGTCTTGTAGATATTACTGTGGTATCAGTTTGTCATTGTTCAGTCATTTTCAATCATGTCCAACTCTTCAATGACGACAAGAAGATATTACTATGTTATAAGTTTAAGCTCACCTTATTACTCATGAAATGAGTTGGCACGGACATCTTAAGGCATAAATACCATTCCCCAGGCTAACCCTGTGAGAATCAATGGGAATCTCCATCTCTCCTAAACCATCACTTAAGGAAGGCCCCATGACAATCTTAGTCACTTTAAACCTAGCTAGTCCATGACTTCCCAGGCAACTTCTCCACTTTCTGCCACATGCCACCTCCAAGATTTCAGCCCTCTTTTATGTGTGATACAATGGATGAAGAATGGGACTTGGAGACATGAAAATCTGAATTTAAATCCTGCCTCAGATACTACCAGCTGTGTGACCCTGCCTAGCAAATCACTTCACTTTTCTGTGCCTCAATTCTTCATCTATAAAATGGGAATCATAATAATACCAGCACCTACTTCATGGGGTTTTGTGAGGATTAAAATAGTTAGTCCATGTAAAGTGCTTTGCAAACCTTAAAGAACTCTATTGATATTAGCTATCACTATTACTGCTGCTGTTTTCCTCCGTTGGAATACAAGCTCCTTGAGGGCAAGGACTGTCTTTCTCTTTGCTCGTATGTGTGTTCCTAGGATTAAGCAGCATTCCTAGCACATCATAGACAATAAAGGCTCTATCTTTTTATCTTTCTATCTACCTGTCTATCTGTCTGTCTGTCAGTGCTACATACTCAAGACAGAAGAATTTCAAGGAACAACTAAAATAAACTGAAGAATTTTGTTCGTTTTCCTAGACACCTTTGACTCTTCCTCCTGAGGTCCTCTGTGCATCTACAGACATGAAGTATAGGGAGAGGACCCTCTTCTCCCTTCTGTCAGCCAAAAGAAATTATCAAATGAGGGAGAGAGACAGAAAGGGTAGAAGTTGTCTGCCCTGCCAAGGACACCAGGAAGAATCTAAGTACTTATAGATTCATGAAACAGAATTTGATGAAACCATAGAGATAATCTAGGCAGCTGTTTACTTTTACAGATGAGGAAATTGACAGAGAGGGAAAGTGACTTTCTCAAAATCAAATCAAGGTTTGAATTCAGGTCTTTGAATGCCAAATCTGGCCATTTCTATTATACCTTCCTTCTGTTTTTTCAATTGGAAATCCAAAATTCCAAATGCATAGAAATTATAAGGGTTTTCTGTGGTTTTCTCTTGGTTTAAGAGGGATTAAAATAACAAGCCAAGCAGGATGCTGAGACATAGTATGGAATAATGGAAAGAGTGACAGTTCTGGAGTCAGAAAGGCCTGTGTTCAAATCCTGATGGACACATGCTGGCAATGTGGCCTTAGGGAGATCATTAGACTTCTCAGTGCCCCAGCCAGTTCTAAAACTAGAATAACAATGTAAATGTAGACAGTGCTTTAAAGTTGGCAATTTTCTTTACATATATTACTTCATTTAATCATCACAACCCTATGAGGTAGATTTTATTTTTGTCTCCATTTCACAGATGAGAAAACTGAGGCTGAGAAAGGTTAACTGACTTGCTTAGTGCAGCACAGCTAAGTGTTTAAGATTCAAACACATCTTCCCGACTTCAGCTCCACTACCCTAACCATTCTGCCACCTAGTTGCCTGTAAGCTAGAAGATTGGCCAGTCTGCATTTCTTCAATTCTTCATCTGCATCTTCTTCAAGAAATTGCATTTCTTCACCAATAGTTCCCTAGACTGATAAAATCATAGGCTCAGACCAAAATACATACAAACACATATGCAAGGCCTTTCATTTCCTTCCGTCCCTACCCATGTATTCTCATTAGTAGCCAAGGTCAATGGTTAGCCAACATGGTTAGCCTCTTCCCCGCCACCACATCCTTTCTTCTCCCTTTCTGTTTGTTCTTCTAAGGTTTATTCAGTTACTCTAGGAACATGTCTTTCCATATTCCCACCTCGTTTTATTTATTAACCAAAAAATAATCCCAAGACTGCTACAAAGTTCAAGATTAGTGCCAATGATGCTCCTTTATCGAGGAAAAAAAAGAAAACTTTACTTCCAAAGTGAAATTAGACTTAATTACAAGCCAGCGTCATTACCCTCTAAAGTCCTGAAAAGTAACCAGAAGGACCCTTCAACTCTCCACAAAAGCCCCCTCCTATCTCTCCAGCCTTCTCTGATTGAGCCTGCTTTCTTTCAAGTACTGCATTCAAGATCAGTTTTTAAACCATCTTATTAAACTGCATTATTTTCTGTTTCGTTTAATCACAGCAGCAGTATTTCCTACAAGTTTTCATTGCAACTCTATAATATTTCAGTGACAGTATGGGTTAAATAGGGTGTTTTAGATTAGCCTGAAGACCTAAGCTCTCCTTTTACATTTCCTCTGAAAAATAGGCCCCGGCTTTCAAACCACAGACTTATGAAGGCCTCTGGTAGGCTTTGCCTGAGACTGCCAAGCACTGGAAACACCCACCACCACCATCGCCAGATCACTCTGAACCCCCTTTGTTTATCATGTTGTCTTTACTGGTGCATGTTTGCATGCCAGTGGAATATAGTGAAAAGATCACAGAACATGGATTTCAAATCCTGACTCTGCTACATAACCCTATGTGACCTTGGCCAAGCAACTAAACCTTTCTGGCCTCAGTTTCCTCATATGAAAAATGAGTGCATTAGAGTAAATGGCTGTGGAGGCCCCTTCCAGCTCTAGAGAAAAGGTTTTCTCTGACAGAATGCATGCTCCTACTGTGCAGGAAACACCCTGCATTTGCCTTTGTATCTTCAATGTCTGGCACGGTGTCTAGTATATTGCAAGTGCTTCATAAATGCTTATGGAGTGATTGATTTTTACTAATAAGTTGTTGAGATAGAGCACCTTTTTAACTTGAAGACTTTTATATTCCATGATTCAAATATCCCAAGTGCTACCATCCTTCGAACTGTCGCTTAATAACTGACATATTTAGGACTTTATTGAGCAGCTAGGTGGTTCAGTGGGTAGAGAACTGAGCCTGGAGTCAGGAAGACTCATGTCCCCAGCTCAAATCTGGCCTCAGACACTTGTTAATAATGGTGTCACCCTGGGCAAGTCACTTAACCCTGTCTGTCTCAGTTTCTTTATCTGTAAAATGAGCTGGAGAAGGAAATGGCAAACCACTCCAGTGTCTTTGCCAAGAAAACCCCAAATTGAGGTCCCCACAGAGAGAGGGACACAACGGAAACAACTGAACAACAGGACTTTATCCTATATACAAAGTGGTGTCATTTGAGCCTCACCACAATCTTCTGCTATTATTAGCTCCAGGTCCAGTCCTTCTCTTGCCATGTTATACGGAAGGACGTTCTAGAGGTTACCTTGGAAAACTGGGTGAACTAGCCATTACCTCTATGTAAATTCTATGTAATCTGCCTCTTTGTAAATTCTGGAATTATTTTCCATCGTTGTACTCCAATGTGTTAATGGCAAATGGGTAGTGATGATTATTAGTAAGTAACATAGGTGGTGATATAAGTTGATTTGAACCCAGATCTTCCAGACTCTAAGTCTAGAACCCAATCTGTTAAAAATAACACTGTTTGATTCTCCTCTTCTCTTCTCCACTTGAAGCCCTAATTCCTTTCCCAAAGACCCACAAAACTTTTTGAAGCCCTTCATAAAATACCTTTGAAAGTGTTGCAGATTGTTTGTCTGTCTCTGAATC
Source organism: Phalanger gymnotis (assembly GCA_028646595.1). Taxonomy (NCBI): domain Eukaryota; kingdom Metazoa; phylum Chordata; class Mammalia; order Diprotodontia; family Phalangeridae; genus Phalanger; species Phalanger gymnotis. The sequence continues at coordinate 14,079,731 of CM053624.1, forward strand.
TAAGCCCCAGAAGGACATCCATAAATCCTCCTCCTATCAAAAGTGCACGATTAAAAATGAGACGGCATATAGCCTTTTAAAGACATCCTATTGTAAAACATCTTTGCAGAAGCCCTAGTACCATTTTGACATATAATACCTGAACTATCTGAAAAATAATTTTTTGGTGTAGCTCTATGTTAATTAGCAGCAGCACCAAAGTCAAGTGATTCTTCATGGCCCTATTGAGGAGAAAATTACATTCCTGAGAATCACATAACGGCCATCGAGCCCGGTGATAATGCCCCACACATCAGAAGTGACAGCCGCATTTTCCTTCCACTATTGTGGAAAGGTAAAATCGCTTTTCAAAACCATTGCATTTGCCAAGTGAATAGCACACACTCGAGCAAAGCTGTCTTCTGCCTTGTCCATTTTCCTCGACGAAAACACAGCCTTTAGCTGCCCCTGGCTCATGTAGATAACAGCTCCTGAGCAGTCTCTGCGTTTGATCTCGAGGATATAGTCATCTTCAGGCAACATGGATTTCATGACTGTCACTACTTATTACATGGCCCTGCCTTGTTCCCCTGGAGTCTTCTGGGCTGTCAGGAGACTTTGGAAGGGAACCACTGTCACAAAGGACTCTGCCAGAATAGTAGCCCTTATGGAATCAGCTGACAGGGCCATGGCCGAGGCTGGTACAGGAAACAAGAAATTCAGACTTAAGTCTTCTGTATGGGGCTGTGGCATCAGCTCTCAAACTGGAGTCAGGAAATATCTGGGTTCACATGCTGCCTTGATGTTTAGTAGCAAGCTGCTTAATCTCTCTAAGCCTCCGTATCTTCATCCGTAAAATGAAGATACCCAATTACCTCACGGGGCTGCTATCAAGACATCAGGGGAATGAGGTATAGTGGAAAACACAGTGGATTTGAATTCAGATCCTGACTCAAACACTTCCAACCTATAGGATTTTGGATATATCACTAACTTCTCTAGGCTCCAACCTCATCATCCATAAAAGGGGAAAAAGGACCCTGTGAACTCTGAAGTCCCTACCAGTTCTGAATCCTAAACTACAAACCCTTTAGAATCTCTTTCTAAACTTCAATTTCCTCATGTGCAAAATGAAGAAACTAGCTGATTTCTAAGGTGCTTTCCAGCTCTGAATTTACATTCCTAGCCATAGACAACATACATTTGACCTTAAGGAACCATTGCTGGGACCATAGGCACTAGATAATGTGCCACTCCCTGTTCTGAATCCAAGCATGAGGTTCATTCCTGGGGACCCTACTTGTAATTAAAGAAACTAACCTTCCCTTTCTCACTCTCATTGGCTCATTAAATCCCCAACCCTAGGACTTGAGGGGAAATTGCTTCTGCCTTCAATTATGACTCATATTTAGGGCTCCCCAAAAAAGGTAGAGGTGAAATATTTAAGGTACTCGTCCAGGAAGGGACATTTCTTTTTGGAAAGTTACAGGAATTATGAGTAAAACCAGAGGGGAATAGGTTAACACACCCTTTCAAGGAGCCATGCCAGAATTGATTTAATAATGGTTCCAATCTGAATAAGGGAAAAGTGGGGAACACGTATAGCAGAAGATAAGAAGGTGGACCCAAAGTGAAGTGAAGCATGCCATGGCTGGAGCCATGCCTAGATGTAGTGGGCGAACGAGATAATCACCATTTATTTCAGCAGAGGCCCCAGGGCAGGAGTTCCAGGGGGTGAACGGGTTAAGTCCACAGTGTTTGGAGGATGATTTGGAGACTGAGTAGAAATAAGAAAGACCATTTTGTGCCTTGGCCCATAAGTAGCTCACTTTGTCCATCTAAGACATGAGCATTGTACCAGATGCCCGCCATACCAGGGTTATGAGACATGATCTAGCAGAGAGAGAATGGAGTCCTTAATCAAGAAATGAAATCTCTCTAAAAGCTGGCAGGGATGTAGAGCCCTCAGATCGTGGGATAATAGGATCTCAGAATTATAGGGGACCTCAGAGGCCATGCAGTCCCACCATGCCTGAGTAAGCATCCCCTTTTGGGCACCCCTAGCAAGGAATTCCAGCCTTTCCCCTATAGGAGAGCCCACTGCTTCCTAAGGCAGCTCAATCCACTCTCCAATGACTTTGTTAGGACATGTTTCCTAATATCAAACCTCTCTGAAGTTACCTCTCTGTAACTTCAACCCATTTGCTTCTAGTTCTGTGTTTTGAGGCCAAGTTGAACACATCAAACCTTGTTTCTCCATGATGGTCCTTCAAATATTTAAAGGTAGCTATCTACCTTCCCCACCAAGTCTTCTCTTTTTTTAGGGTCTCCAGTTTCTTCGATTGGTCATCACGTGGCATGGACTTGAGACTACTCGCTGTCCTATTCTCCCTTCCCTGGATGTTCTCCCACTTATGAATGCATTTCTTAAAGTGGTGCCCAGTTTTTGCAAGTTAAGAGAAGTTACCAAATTTTGTTATAATAAACTTTATCACAAGCAGTAAAGAGATAGTCCAAGCATCCAAATGTAATAGGGGACTGGCCAATGAGAACACAGACCTCATAGTATGAGCAGAGGACTCAGCTGGATGTCTGGGGAGGCAGCTTCTAGACATACATAATGGAGGGCCCTACTCTTACCTTTGGAGCATTCACAGGCATTCTGCAACTATTTCCTGTTCTTTTACTGTTGCATCTTTTAACAGAGGGATCATCTATGGAATACGGATTCATTATAGTACTGAATTTTAAGCCTCAATTGTCATGAGAAACCCCACTACTTACCCCCAAGGGTGGAAGAATTGAGTTCAGACATGAATACACAGATGACATTTTAAGGCCAAATTTTCTAGACAAATTATCATGGCTCAAACACTGCCTAAGTAATCCAGTTCCTGACCATACACCATGAAATTCCTTTAGGGAAACCCAGAAGCGACATGAGCCCCTGACTTCCCCCTCAGTGTACAGCTATCAAGACCACAACGATAATGCCAGAAAAGACAGAGGGAGAGGGCAAGAGGGATCCCAGATTGTAACCATTACTACAAATTTGTTCAGAGTCTTACCTGGCCACCACTTCCAAACTTTCTCATAGACCATGCTGAAATTCTCACACAGACTAGGCTGGTCTAACCAGGAGTTAGATGGCAAGCAAGGCAGTAAATTAAAGCCATAAAAGCTGACTTCAGTTGTTTACTGCATCTGGGTTAAGTCTTCAATGCTCATCAATCAATCGACCAGCACTGATTAGGCAATTTACTATGTGTAAGGCACTGAGTGTTAAGTGCTAGAAACAAGGACAAAAATTAAGCAGTCCCTGCCCTCAAGCCAATTCCATTCTCTCTGAGGAGAAAGCATAGACATAGATAACTACATAAAGAATAACAAATAAACTCTAGGGCGTTTGGGAGGGGCCACTGGCCGCTGAGGGAATCAAAAAAGGCTTCCTGTAGGAGGTGGTGTTTGATCTGGGGAGGGGAGAGGACAGCCAGGTCAGAGCCTTAAGGGATACCCACAGTTAAAGGGTGTGACACGGGTGATGAGGCCTCAAAAGAGACAGAGAGGGCTGGCTCATCTCCGATGCGTAGCCCCAGTTGCACATCTCCACCACCCATTTGTCATTAACACATTGCAGTAAAATGATGGAGAACAGCAATAGGAATTCATATAGAGGCAGAGTAATGGCTTGGTCATCCCGTTTTCCAAGATAACCTCTAGAATATCCTCCCATAAAATGCGGCAAGAGGATTAGACTTAAGAAAATTCCCCAGGGTCTCCAAGTTCTTCTCAGAGAAGCTGACTTAAGCACCCCCAGGCCCCAAACGTGAACTATTACTGCAGATAAAATGCATCAAACACAAACCTGCAGGTCTGTGCCCCTTTCCAGGAAAAGTCTGAGTTTTAAATTTGTCCACTCAAAGAAGAAAAAGTCCTTTAAAACCTGTCTGTTTGCAGAGGGCAGCCATGTTTCTCTACACAAAGCAACCCCATCACGATGACAGGAAGAGTGTCAGACAGTGAAGGGGAGGAGATGATGTTCGCAAAAAAATCTGCCTTCAGTGCTACAGGTCACTGAGGGCCACAGACAAAAGAGCCGAAGGGAACTGGGTCTAATTAACAGGGAGAGTAACAGCAACAAGACTCTGAAAAAGTCGAAGGACCCTTAAGGTGCCGATCAATGACCAGCTGAAGCAGCAGGACTCCTCCTGGGTGTCAGGTTGAGAAGACAGATTGCTCTTTGATTGACAGCAGCCCTCCCTTGTGGCCTTTCTGGATGAATGGAGGGAACTAGACAGGATGGGGAAGGGGCAGAGAAAATGATAAGGAAAAGCCCATTCATCTCAGAGGTTAGCACTTGCATAGATGTTCTTACAAATAAATGGTTATACAAACACCTGAAAATCCAGGCTCTAGACTTCCCAGGCTGCTTAATTTCAGGGTCACAGCAGCCCTACTTCCCAATTTTTCCTCCCCCAAGGACTCCTTTGGCAGCTGATTAAGAGCTTTGTAAACCCCCCCCCCATCTCTCCCATCTCTCTCATACTCGCGTTCCTGCACCCTTTCTTTACACTTAAAATTTAGTTAATCATCTCTCAGAGGGCTCTCTCTGGGGTGTTTTATCACTTCCATGAGGAGGTATGCTCTCAGGCCTGATGAAGATGGTAAATAGAAAATGGTCCCAGTGCCAGCTCTACTGCTCCCTCACTTGGTGAGACCTCAGTTTCCTTGCCAGCAAAAATGAGAGAATTGTCACTAGCATCAGCAGGCCATAAGTGAAAGTGTGTTGGATTTGAAGTCAAAGGTCCCAGGTTCATATACTGGCTTTGCAACTTACTGCCTGCATGATCTTGGCTAAGTCACTCCCCTTCTGTAGGCCCCACATTGTTCTTATATAAAAAGGGGAGGGGGAGGGGGGCGTCAGACTAGATGACCTCTGAGGTCCTTTCTGGTTCCAGTTAACATACTGAAGAGAGGTCACAGAATTCCTGAAATGCCTCCTCCTAACTTCTTCCTCTATTGTTTGTGCGCCTGGGTCAGGGACCTGAGAAGACATACAGAGCACCAAATCAAAGACGGCCTTTCTCTCTTGGGCCATAAGCAAACATGGAGGCTTAACAATGGTTGGATCATGATGACTGCCAATGACACTAATAATGTCTATTTCTATAGCACTTGAGGTAGGGAGTACGAATGTGATTGTCCCAGTTTGTGAATGAGTTATCTGAGAGAGAGACGAAATATTCAAACAATATTACAGCTGCCTCAGCTGCTTCCTCCTCCTGCTCCTGCTCCTGCTCCTGAGGGCTCCTCTCATTGGTAAGTTCTTCCCAGAACCTCCATAGTGGGGAAGGACCTCAGACTAACCATCTTTGACTCTCCTAATTTAGCCACCATACTCCTCCCTCACCCCATCCCCATTCTCAGCCATCTTTTTACTGAGTTACCTTGCCATATTAAAATGTAAGTTTCTTGAGGGATTATCTTTCCTTTTGCTTGCATTCATGTCCTCAGCACTTAGCATAGTACCCAGCACATAGTCAGTGCTTAATAAATGCTTATTATTGACTATAACAATAGGCGAGTCATTTAACTTATTTGAGCCTCAATTTCCTCATCTATAAAAAGGGTCATTCTTGTAGTACTTAAGTGAGGCAGAGCTGTGTGAAGTTGTCGGTCTCACTTTCTCTTCCAGTGTTATCAGATTCTGGTGGTAGTGTGGCACTTAATTCATGTGAGGATTGAATGATGTATATAATGTAACCCTTTTTAAAGTTCTATAGACATTTTGGTTATCACTATTATAATCCCTGCTTGTCAAAATGAGAAGGCAGAAGCTAGGTAGGCTCGCTCCAAGTCACATGGCCTGGGAATTTAGCCAAGGTTCAATAAAACATGATTGAAAAGTTTTCCAAGTCCTATGAAAAAACACTAACAGAAGTGAACTGAACTTACCCTCTTAACTACTCTAGCACTAGTAGCCTTCTCCCTTAGAACACAGCTTTCCATACATGTGTGGAATCAGGATTCTCCGCCGGTTGCTATTTATTGGGCTTCTAGAGAGATTGGGGTATATGAGGTATTCAGGAAAGACTAGCACTTCTGGTATGAGGGCTGCCAAGCCCTTTTCAGAGCTGCTTTCCACCGTTCATGTCCAACTGGTCACCCAACTCTCACCTATGACTCCAAGAAACTGTAGCATGCACAATGCCACACCCTTATAAACCATTTTGGCAGATAGGCTAAACCAGTATAAGGGTGAACAACGAATCTCAAACCCATTGGTGCATTAGTGGAGTGTCTACCGCAAGCATGTAAAGGCTTCCCCCAATAGAACAGACAGATGAGAACAATTTGTTCCAATGGCCATGAAGGCAGCTGAAGCAGGCACTTTGGATCACTTAGAACTTGGTTAGACATTGAAGACACCAAGGTCATCCACTACATCCCAAGCCATCATGAGTTGTCTTGACTTTTGTCTTGCCTTCAGAATCTGATAACTCTGGAAGAGAAAATGAGGCCAACAACTTTGTACAATTCTCCTTCACTTAAATCCAATTTATGCATGAGTCAAAAGACATAACTCATACCATTTTACCATTTTTACCTACTTCAAAGTCCTGTGGCAATGAGCTTGTGATGAAGCAGCAGGTGCAGATACACTGGGAGATGCGGTCGTAACCAGGCACACAGGAGGGTCATCTTCTCACTGGACTGAAGTGGCAGTGGGATTTGGCAACCCCCCGGGTGTCTTAGCAGCCTTTTTTAAAGAATGCACTGCTCACCTCCTGGTATGAGGAAGGAGCTAGAAAAGGTGTCCTAAAAATTGTGTGCTTCACCCAACTCAATCCCAGCCTGCTTACTGTGACAGGCAGGGTTCTCACCCTGTGATCAAAACACCAAAAAATGTACAAAAATTTCTGCAAAGATAATTCCGCTCATCATTGGTGCATGGAATATGAGCACACTTATGAACAACACAAAATCTAATAGAACCAAAAGACAAACAGCTCATTGTGAGAGAACTCAGCAGGTGTTGCATCCAAATAGAAGCTCCAAGTGAAACAAGGCTAGTAAACGAAGGACAGTTTACCCAAGTCGGAGCTGGATACATTTTTTCTGGAGTGGCTGCAGTGATGGAAAGCACCGTGAAGCTGGTATAAGGTTTTCATTAACACTAATCTAATCAACAAATATGTCATTTTGGTCCTCTTCTAGCAAAAAGGACAACGACCAACCAACCAGAGAGTTTGACACTACTGCAAAGGCATATGGGTAAGAGAAACCTCTTTCCCAGGGGAAATCTTGCTATCTCTAAACACAGCAATGGAAAAGCACCTGTACAACTTGCTGTAACCAATTTTTCATTAATATTTTACTTTCCTCGGACTATTCCAAAATCCTCAGTTGGCTATAGACACATCTGTGCACACCCCCCCCCCTAGCTAACTTCTTACAAATGTCATTTGTGTTTTTGCCCAAAGATTAGAACAATAATCTGCCTTGCTCAGCCATTTGGAAGAACTCTTTAATAGAACTGAGGCTCCTCATCTGTGTTTGATTGTCTCTCTTCTTACAATTGCAAGCAATACAGAACAATGTTTTGGCTACGTCAGAAATGCAGAGTACTGAATCAGTTCTTTGACAATTCTCTCCTCCTTGAAATCAAGCCTGTATCAAATGAAAGACATTGTCATAGACACCGCAAATCCAAAGACAAAAATAGCATTGTTTTGTTGATTGTCTAGACTTGAGAGAGTGACGAGAAAAATATTAATAATGCAGATTAAACTTACAAGTATGTTTTGGTTCTTTTTTTTTCTGAGCACACCTCTCAGAAGAGGACACTAGTCACTAAAGTTAATTATTTTGGTTTTCCTGTGAGTATCTTTCAACAGAAAAAGAAATGTGTTGTGAGCCCCTGGGGAAGGCTTCTAAATATGCAAAAATATGTTTGTAATATAATTCAGCAATTATTTACTGCTTAAGGAGCCATTCCAAGAACTATTAGCACAAAACGCTTAGACCATCCTCACAAACCCCAAAGGGCCACTAAATGGGAGCTACGGAACTAGGGGACTCATATCAGGGCTCATGGAGGTCACACGAGCTCAGCCTAGAACAAAGCCAGGGATTCTACAAGGGGGAGATGAGGCAGAAGGTCCAGACATGGGACCAGGCCAGTGCCAAGACAATAACGCCAAAGAGAGAAAGTTGTGTATGAGGAACAAGAAAGCTGATAGCAAGCATAAAGGAGAGTGAAGCACACTAAAGCAGGAAAGACAGGCTGCTGTGCTGTTATGAAAGGCTTCAAATGCCAAACGCAAGAATTTACTGTTTATCCTAAAGGCAAAAGGGAAAATTTCCAACTAAATTGAATTGCAAATGGCTCCCAAATCCCTTTTTTAGATATTCCATGTCTATTTCACAAAAGTGAAAAGCCTCACATGGCCCAATCAATCCCAGGTAAAAAGGCTGGAGTTTTAGAGCACAGTTAATATGGTGCAGAAGGGATCGTGCATTTGGGCCCTTGGCCTCATCTGTGACACAGGGGCAACCTGGGCCTAATTCCACGAAAAGCATGGAAGCGCTGAGAATCAACATCTCCCTAAGCCATGGGTACATGCCTCGCTGATAACTATCGGGCCCACAGGGAGCAAAGAGTCCCCTTCCAAGCGGTAATTGACTTGGCTCATAACCCCTTGGCTGCGCTTTGCAATAGTCACACACCTTGCCGATCACTCCACAGCTTCCTGCGATTGCCAGTTACAGATTGTCCTGAATGGCATGCAGAGATGACCAAAGGAGCCCACGGAGGACATGCATGAGGCCGCATCAGCCCCTATTAGTTGCATTTCACGGGCCCCATCTCTTAGAGGCCAAAGCTTAAAAGTTATCCTTTCAGCAAGGGCTTTTTTTTCTTCCACAGTAAAAAGTCCCATAAAAACAAATATCCAGGGAGCTGGCCCACAGAATCCTGCTGCCCTGTGAGCTGGTTTGATAACAGTTGTGTCAGATGCTTCGGGGCGGGGGGGGGGACGGGGGGGGATGTCTTATGACAGGTGCCAGTTTTTGTAGAAAAATCAGCTCAAACCAAGGGTATTTTTATTCCCTAAAAGAAAACTAAAGCAGGCTAATCCATTTCTTATCACATGTACTAGAACATGAGAATTCACTGAGTGCCTACTGCGCTCAACATCTTACTCTGTTTCTGCCGGGTACCACCAGAAACCTAGCTAGCAGCTTTTTCACCTGGAGTAAAAGGTAAAGGGGGGGGAGTTTCCACTGAGGTGTGGCCCAGGGTGAGAGACAGGCCAAGCCTCCCCAGGACAAAAGGAAATTTAGCTTCTGGAGGAGGTGGGAAGGGCAAGAGAAAACAAGACCAAAGAGGTGCGGTTATAAGGGGGACTGTTGTTCCGAACACCTAAAGTTTCTATCCTGCTGTAGGGAGCAGAATTGTAGCCAAGGATGGGTCCACAGCCACTGCTCCTGGGGAAGGACTGAGACAAGGGAGAGAGGAAGTTCAGGAAGAGAGCTCTCAGCACCCTCAGTGCAGTTGGATCTGGTCATCATGTCTGTCTGAACCGAGGTCCGAAATAAAGATCTGGTGATCTGGATCTCGTGAAGGGCCCGGGTCAAGTTCACCAAATGCCGGTAAAGCTACATCTCGAGGAAGGGGAGCTTAGCCACCAGGAGGCACCATTGTCCAGGCTACTTGACTCTTCCCATGACACGGATGAAATGGGAGTCGCCAGCTCTATTACTTACAGTGAGAGGAAGGACCACAAATCCTCATTGTCGGTGCTGCCACTCCCTTCTAAGGTCCTCCAGGCTTTACCATGTGCCCCGTCCATCCTCCCAGCACCAGCCCTGCTCTGCCATCTGACCTACTGATATAATTTAAGAATCAGTGCCTTGCCATCTGCCCTACAACAGCACCCTTAGGACTCCAGAGCTTCCCATCCACCCCGCAGCTGAACTGTCCTTCCCCCCTCCCCAGTTAGACTGTTAGTTCCTTCAGAGCTGGGACTATCTGACCTTTTCTATTTGTATCCCTAGAGCTTGGCACAAGACTTGGCACATAGTAGGTGCTTAATAAGTGATTGTTTATTTAATCATTCATTCATCAAGTGATGATACATCTGAGGACATGAGAGCAGAGAAATGCCTCTTTCCTGATGACTTTGAGTATGCCCCCAAACAGGGCCCCTTAGAAAAGTAACTGGGAATCCACTCATGGTGGGGGAGCAGGTTAGCCATGACATTTCTTCTTCACAGGCACAAAGAAAAGTTTATATTAAAATAAAAACCTGGGTACTGGGTAAAAACCCCAGTAACCTCACCCTAGTTACACCTTGGTATAATGCTAAAATTATATACATGGATTATGAAATCTCAAAGTTCATCAGATCAGAGTTTCAGAGATAAAAGGAACTTTGGGGTCCATCTACCTTAACCCTTGGAGGCAGTTAGGTGGCTCAAGTGACTGGCTCAGAGTCACACAGCCAGCCACATTTTACAGATGAGGAAACTGAAGTTGACAAAGGTTAAATGACTTGTTTAAGGTCATATAGCTAGGACATAACTGAGGCAGAATTCAAACTCTGGTCTTCCTGACCCCAAGTTGTACACCATAAGCTGTACCACTTCCCCTGCCTGTATTTTCTCTTCCCTTTTTTTTTCATAAAAACAGATGTACCAATGACATAGTCCTATGGAGTCAAAAGACCTTTATTCGAATTCTGAGTCAGAGCAATCCACTTCTCTCTGTGCCCCAATTTGCTCATCTTTTTCACGAAAGACAAAATGGTAAAGGGGAAAGATCATTGATTTTGGAGTTAGAGATCCTGGGTTCAAATGTGACCTCTATTCTTATTACGTGCATGACCCTGGACAAGTTACTTAACCTCTCTGGGTCTCAGTTCCTTCATCTGTAAAAAGGAGAGTTGGAGCCAGACAAGCATGGTGAAACATACTTATGACATCAGCTACAGGGAAGGCTGGAGCTGGAGGATCTCTTGAGCTCAGGAGTTCTTAATAGGGTGTCTCACTAAACTCAGGAATGATGTGTGAACCCCCAGGAAGCGAAGGGAGTATCAGGTTGTGTGAAGGGTAAACCAGTCAGAAATGAAGCAGGTAAAATCTCCCATACCAATCAGGTCTGTAAGTAGCTCCTGCATTTCCATCCCAGGAGGAGGAGGAAGCAAAAGAAGAGGAGGAAGAAGGGGAGAGGAAGAGGAAGAGGAGGAGGAAAAGCAGGAGAAGGAGAAGCAGGAGGAGGAAGAATAGAAGATCCTTAGAAAGAGACTAACCATTGTATATGAATTCTCCTATAAATGCATGTTACATTTTTTAAAATACAGTTGCAGCTTTAAAGACAAAAATCAGAAGGGCCCAACACAAAGAGCCTTACTAAAAAGAATTGTAAGCTGAACAAATTGTGGTATTTGAATGTGATGGAATATCATTGTGCCATAAAGAATTGCGACTGTGACAGATTCAGAGGAACCTGGGAAGATTGATAGGAACTACTGCAGAGCAGAATGACCAGAGCCAGGAAAACAATTTGCATGATGACCATATCATAGATATTGAAATGTTCATATTGGATGATTGTAAGGCTCATAATAGACAAGCAAACTTTTTTATGATTTAAAAAACTCCACTATGTTCAGTACATGCCCAGAGAAAAGGTGACTGCCTATGTATGTCATCTCAAAAAGAAATTTCTAGAACAATTAATTTCCTTAGGTTACAAACATGATGCCTAATCTAGTATCTTTGACCCTCACCCTGAATGTCTCTATAGTTCTATTAACAATATTTCTATAGTCCATGCAGAAAAAATTTTGTGTTGTTGTTCAGTTGTTTCAGTCATGTCCCACTCTCCATGATCCCATTTGGGGTTTTCTTGCCAAAGATAATGGAGTGGTTTGTTATTTCCTTCTCCAGCTCGTTTTACAGATAAGCAAACTGAGGCAGACAGGGTTAAGTGACTTGCCCAGACACTTGATTTGAACTCAAGAAGATGAGTCTTCCTGACTCCTGGCCCAGCATTCTATCCACTGAGCACCTAGCTACCCCCACTTATTATTACATGGCTACGGAAACATTGAGTCTCAGAGCTGGGAGGGGCCTAAGGAGAAGAAACACAGAATATCAGCTGGAAGGGATCCATTAGAATGTAAGCTCCTTGAAGGTAGGAATTATTTTATCTTTTATCCTCATAGCCTAGCACAGTCCGTGGAATACACTAGGAACTTAATAAATGCTTATTAGCTGGGTAATTGACCTCAGTAGTCCTCTAGTTCAATCTGAACCTAAAAACAGCCTCTTCTGCAACACATCCCCCAAATGATCATTCAGCCTTTTCTTGAAGACATCTAGGCAAGAATGTCTAATCTCTCTTCCATGTGGTGGTCCGTACGTAGCTGGAGAATTGTCTCTGACTGACTGACCAAAGTCTTGTTTTTCTTCATTCTAAATATGTGGAGCTCCTTCTACCATTTCTCATATGATATGGTTTCAAGTCTATTCACCAGCTTAATTGACCTCCTCTGAATCACAGAATCAGAAGGCATAGCCTGTTCCATCTAGTCCACGGTCTCCAACCAAGAAGCCCCTCTACAACACATCCAAGTTATTTGTGCTTGAAGACTCAAACAAGGTGCTACATGCCATGGCAGCCCATTGCTCTTTGGGACAGGTCTCATTGGAAGGCAGTCTTCCCTGACATCAAATCAGAACTTGTTTCTTGGCAACTTCTCCCCTTCACTCCTGGTTGTGCCCTCTGAAGTCAAGCAGAGCAAACCCAATTCCTCTCCCACATAGCAGCCCTTCAGATACTTAAAATAGTTACCATGACTTTTCCCTGTACATATACAGCCACTGAATCTTCTCTTCTCCAAGTTAAGCCTCTCTGCTTCTTTAAATCTACCCTTATATCACACGGACTGAAGCTCCTTCATCAATCTAGGTGCCCTCCTTCATATGCTGTCCAGATTATCAACGTCTTTCTTTACCGTGATGCCCAGAACTGAACACCAAACTGTAAAAAAGGTGTGACTGGGGAGAGAACAATGGAACTCTCACATCCTTATCCCTGGAGCTCATGCCTCTCCCTGCAACTTCCTACCTTGGGATCTTGGGAAAATCACTTGTATGTCTAAGTCTCGGTTTCCTCCTCTATAAAGTGGCAGAGTTGAGCTAGTTATCCTCTGGGGTCCCTTCGAAGGCCTCACTTTATGATCTTATGAGAATAATGAAGCCCAGACTTGTTTTCATTCTTTGTTCCTGCCAACTCAAACTTTGGATTCATGTTGAGACTCCAGTCACTAAAACCCCCAGATCTTTTTCAAACAGATTGTTGTCTAACTATGCCATCCTGTCTAATCATTATATACAAATGAGAGGGGATGACTTGCCCAAGGCAACACAGCAATAAGAAGCAGAGGTAGAATTACAATCTGGGCCTTCAAACTCAGAATCCGAGGCTCTTCGATATTGCAAATAAATTGACAATCCATAGAATATCTTAAGCCCAATGCAGGTTCAGTTAACCTATAAGGGCAGGAATTAACCAAATTCTCTAGTCAAATCTCCATTAATTGATTCATACAATAATTATTCATTAAGCATTTGTTATATAGAAGGTTATTTCTTAGGAAGAGCACTATTTGGGGAGCCAGCAAAGGGCTAGAATTGGAGGTGCTTATTGACCTGAACCTAAAATGTGTGCCACTTCTTTCAGGGACTGTCTTTAGAATAACATGCATTGAAGCAATAAGCTAAGTCAGCAGAATGTGCCTTAGTACTAAAAATAAGCCTTTCAATGTCTCCCTTCCTCCTTGAAACCAGGAGCCAAAGGAAGCCCAGAAGCAGAGACAAGGAGCAGCTGTCCTCTGCAGAAAATCTCTGAAAACGGATTCTCCTCGAGCCCTTCCATGGAATACAGGCTGCTCTAGCAGCAATTGTTAAAATAATTAAGAATCGGAATGAAAGTGAAATTAAATGGCTTCTGATTTTTCTGACTCTTTTACAATCTGCTGCTTAACATTCTTAACGTAATTTTCTTTATCCATCGATACTGAGAAAAGGACTGAGCATTGCATTTGTAGTAAAAGACACTTGGTTTGAATTCAGGCTATGCTACTTTCTTCCTGAATGATCCTGGTCAAGTCATTTCACTTTTCTGGGTTTCAGTTCACTCACATATAAAATAAAAGTGTTGGGCTAGATGACCTCTAAGGTGCCTCCCACTCTAAATCCCTAGATCCTAGAAGTACTTTGACTTCGATTTTGCATTTTGGCTACATAATTCTAAAGAAAGATTCATGACTCATTTTTTAATAACTAATATCAGCTACCAGAGGGTTGGAGAGGTAATAGAAGTAGCTCCAATCTAAATGGCTAGAGCTGTATGGAATACTGAGATACCTAGGGAAACCCCTAGGAATCCTGGCCAAACAGCTACACAAGTTTCTTGAGATATGGAGGTTCTCCCAGGTCTGAGTCACTCTCTACCCCCTAGATGTGACATTCCATCTACCACCTCAAGGCCTTTGCACATTTATCCCCCATGCCTGGGTTGCTCCCCTTTATCACCTCTGGTATGAGGCATCCTTAGCTCCCTTCAAAGCTTACCTCCTACACAGGTCTTTTCCTATTCCCCTCATCTAAATTATTTCACATTTACTTAATTATACCCTGCTGCTGCCACCACCACCATCCCCAATAGATTATAAGCACTTTGAAGTCAAGGACCGCTCTTCATTCTGTCTTCACATTTCCAGAGCCTGGTACAGGGCTTTGCACTTAAGATTAACTGTTGAATGGAGGGAATGGAATTCAGTTTAATTAAAATTGCTACTGGGTTCCACAATAGCCAGCAGCCTTTTGCCACTAACAGCGGTTCTACTCTTTCTCCTCTTTAAATCCCACTCAGAATCCACTACCTCAAACCTCATAAGCAACACTGAGTCAATACCACAAGGACAAGGGAAATCAATTTATCCTTAATTGTTCTGCACTGTCCACTGTTGTGGTGCTGACACAAATCAGCTTTCTTTCTCTCCCTCACTCCCTCACTCCTAGCTGCTGACTAGGGTGTGACTTTGTGAGCATCACACAACTCTGCCTCAAGCTAAACTTAGCTATATTTTCCTCTTACATATATACCCCACCACTATTGATTCACCACTATTATTTCTAATGTTGCTACACTCAAAGAAATACCATACTTTCTCTGTGCTCTTTTTTGCCTGGTTATGGCAACTGCTTTGGAGAACTATTTTGTGTTTTTACTCATGGAAGAGTATCAGATGAATAATCTTCCCAATAAAAGCAAGAACTGGGGGGTGGAGCCAAGATGACAGCTGGAAAGCAGAGACTTGCTTAAGCTCTCCCCCAGGTCCCTCCAAACACTTATTAAAAAATGGCTCTGAACAAATTCTAGAGCTGCAGAACCCATGAAATAGCAGAGGGAAGCAGGGCTCCAGCCTAGGACAGCTTGGATGGTTGCAGGAAAGGGTCTATGGCATGGAGCTGGGAGCCGAGCAGAGCATAGCCACTGTGGGCCATGCCAGGACCAACCAGACCGGGAGTCAGGCAGAACAGGCTGTAGGGCCATGAATCATTGAGCTGTGGCAGTTACCAGACTTCTCAACCCACAAACACCAAAGACAACAGAGAAGGTTAGTAGAAAAAGCTTGCTGGGACACAGTGAAAGGAATTCACTGTTGGCCACCACCCCAGGGGCAGTGGAGGTGGTGCAGCTCTGAGGCTGCTTCTAGAGCTACAGCTGCAGTTGCCTCTGGCCCCAGGCCCACCTGGTAGGAGGAATTAAGAGGCATATTAGAGCAGGAGTGCAAAGCCTGTTTTGCCCTGCCTGTATCTGCACCACAATCCTGGTTGACGGTTCTTAGGGTAGAAGGAGCACTGCTGTTGCAGAGCTTGCTGTGTAGAAGTAGCTCCAAAAACAGCAGCACAGCTACTCAAGCTCGGGACAAAGTACTCCATACTCTACAAGCAGTCATACCCTGACAAAAAGCTCAAAGGTCAAGTAGTTGGCTGGGAACATGAACAGGCAGCAAAAACACTCTCAGATTCAGACTCAGACTTTGGAATCTTTTTTTGGTGACAAAGAAAACCAAAACATACACCCAGAAGAAGTCAACAAAGTCAAAGAGCCTACATCAAAAGCTTCCAAGAAAAATGTGAATTGGTCTCAGGTCATAGAAGAGCTCAAAAAGGATTTAGAAATAGAGGAAAAATTGGGAAGAGAAATGAGAGTGATACAAGAAAACCATGAAAAACAAGTCAATGACTTGCTAAAGGAGACCCAAAAAAATACTGAAGAAAATAATACTTTAAAAAATAGACTAACTCAAATGGCAAAAGAGCTCCAAAGAGCCAAAGAGGAGAAGAATGCCTTGAAAGGCAGAATTAGCCAAATGGAAAAGGAGGTCCAAAAGACCACTGAAGAAAATATTACCTTAAAAATCAGATTGGAGCAAGTGGAAGCTAGTGACTTGATGAGAAACCAAGACATGATAAAAACAGAACCAAAGGAATGAAAAAATGGAAGATAATGTGAAATATCTCTTTGGAAAAACCACTGACCTGGAAAATAGATCCAGGAGAGATCATTTAAAGATTATTAGACTACCTGAAAGCCATGATCAAAAAAAGAGCCTAGATATCATCCTTCGAGAAATTATCAAGGATAATTGCCCTCATATTCTAGAGCCACAGAGCAAAATAGAAATTGAAAGAATCCAACGATGACCTCCTGAAAAAGATCCCAAAAAGAAAACTCCTAGGAAATATTGTCACCAAATTCCAGAGCTCCCAGATCAATGAGAAAATACTGCAAGCAGCCAGAAAGAAACAATTTGAGTACTGTGGAAACACAATCAGGATAACACAAGATCTAGCAGCTTCTACGTTAAGGGATCGAAGTGCTTGGAATATGATATTCCAGAAGTCAATGGAGCTAGGATTAAAACCAAGAATCACCTACCCAGCAAAACTGAGAATAACGCTCCAAGGCAAAATATGGATTTTCAATAAAACAGAGGACTTTTAAGCTTTCTTAGTGAAAAGACCAGAGCAGAATAGAAAATTTGACTTTGGAACACAAGAATCAAGAGAAGCATGAAAAGGTAAGCAAGAAAGAGAAATCACAAGGGACTTACTAAAGTTGAAGTGTTTTGTTTACATTCCTACATGGAAAGATGATGTGTGTAATTCATGAGACCTCAGTGTTAGGGTAGCTGAAGGGAATATACATATATATACATATATATATACATACATACGTGTATATATATATATGTATATATATATATATATGAGAGAGAGAGGGCACAGAGTGAGTTAAATATGAAGGGATGATGTCTAAAAAAATCAGATTAAGGGATGAGAGAGGAATATATTGAGAGAGGGAGAAAGGGAGAGATAGGATGGTAAATTATCTCACATAAAAGTGGCAAGAAAAAGCAGTTCTGTAGGAAGGGAGGAGGGAACAGATGAGGGGGAATGAGTGAATCTCGCTCTCATCAGATTTGCCCTGAGGAGGGAATACCATACACACTCAATTGGGTATCTTACCCCACAGGAAAGAAGGAGGAAGAAGATAAAAAAGGGGGGATGATAGAAGGGAGAGCAGATAAGGGGAGGAGGTAATCAAAAGCAAACACTTTCGTAAAGAGACAGAGTCAAGGGAGAAAACTGAATAAAGAGGGATAGGATAGGAGGGAGCAAAATATAATTAGTCTTTCACAACATGAGTACTGTGGAAGAGTTTTGCACAATGAGACAAATGTGACCTGTGTTGAATTGCTTGCCTTCTTAGGAAGGGTGGGTGGGGAGGGAACCGGGGAGAAAATTTGGAACTCAAAGTTTTAAAAGCAGATGTTCAAAAAAAACATTGTTTTTGCATGCTACTGGGAAATAAGATATACAGACAATGGGGCATAAAAATCTATCTTGCCCTACAAGAAAGTAAGGGAAAAGGCAATGGAGGGAGTGTGGTGACAGAAGGGAAGGCTGACTGGGGAGTGGGGCAATCAAAATAATATGCCATCTTGGAGTGGGAGGGAGGGTAGAAATGGGGAGAACATTTGTAATTCAAAATTTTGTGGAAATCAATGTTGAAAACTAAAAATATTAAATAAATAATAAAATATAAATTTACAAAAAGAAAACTAAAAAAAAGGCAAGAAGCAAATAAAACTCCCAATATGGTCCCCCATCTTATCTTAAGTTTTTGGTACAGAATAGTTTGGATTATACAATCAAGGAATTTAGAGCTCCAAGGGACCTTGGAGATCATTTAATGTAACCTCCTGTTTTTACACAGGGGTAAGTTGAGGCCCAAAAGGTGATGTAACTTGTGGCCCAGGTAATTTAGTCAGTAAGCACACATATTGAGATTCAAACCCAGATCTTACTGTAAGCATCAAGTACTTTCCATTACAACTCTCCATTAAAAAGTGTCCTAGGGACAGCTAGGTGGTGCAGTGAGTAGAGCACCGGCCCTGGAGTCAGGAGGACCTGAGTTCAAATCCGGCCTCAGACACTTGACGCATGTACTAGCTGTGTGACCTTGGTCAAGTCACTTAACCCCAATTGCCCTGCCAAAAACAAAACAAAACAAAAAAGTGTCCTAGATTTTAAATTAGAATACTAGGTTAAAATCTCCTCTCTGCTATTTACTACTTGTATGACTTTGGGCAAATCACTTCATCTGTCTTGCCTCAGTGTCCCCATATGTAAAACATGGGGATCAGATGAGATAATGATGCCCAACATTTACAAATTTTAGGAAGGTTTTGTAGACATTATCTCAGTTGGACCCCACAACTTCATTCTAAGATAGGTATTAAAAATTCATTTTTTCAGAGAAGACACTGAGACTAGGCTTAGAACCCAAACCTAGATCTTCTTTTAACTATGCTACTCTAGTTTTTCTCAATGACTAAATTCTGTCTGTCAGAGCTTTTTATTTATTGATATACAGCTCAGTGCCTCCTGAGCGCAGAAGACAGAGGTTTCAAAAATGCAATAACATCTTGCCTGACATTCAAGTTTCTGGCATTTCAGAGGAGAGAAGTTACAAGCAATTGAGCTATTCCCCAGGTCTTATCCCTGGTCTTCACCACTGGGGACCTTAGAATGCAGACACCAAGTGTTGAGTGACTCAGGAAGATGATGTTCAGGAGAGAAAAAGGTGGCTCCCATAGCTTGTGCTAATGATGACCTAGAATTCCTACAGCATATACCAGAAAGCTTTACATCATTCAGCATCACTACAGCAAAGAAGGAAAGAGTCACTGCTCCACAAGCATTGAGTAACACTGAGTTATTCTACTGTTCAAGGCTGCCCCAAGTATTCAATTCCTCTTGCTTCTCGCTGCAACATTGCAAAGATCTATGAGGTCACCAGCTTCTATAGACCCTCCACCAGTCACAATCGAGTTGTTCAGAAGTTGTTATAGCAGAAAAAAATCTTAAATGATAGTTACAGAAGTGGCTGGGGAACATTAGGGAGCCCATATGACAAAGTCAGCAAGTGCCATTTTCATTCTCATGAACCCACCTGATATTTCTTATGCCATAAAACTGGAACTTCAACCTTTTTAAGGACTTAAGTTTGGAGCATAATAGAGAGTGTGGCATAAAGAATGACAAGCAGAACTCAAACCTAGAAGTCCTTGGGTTCAAGTCCTGCTGTGTGACCCTGGGCAAATCACTTACTCTCTAAGGGTTCCAAGCAGTTCAGTACCACTATACAGGACTCCTAAACATCGTTTGTGGGATACTGTGCATGTTATAGAGAAAGTAGCAACCTGCATTGGTGAAGGTATTTTCTGAGATATCTGGGAATTCCCTACCCATGAAATAATAAATCAGTAGATATAGGTTCACATACTTTAATATGTCTGTTGAGTTATGATTTCATCAGCTTGGGATATGAGGAATGGGTGAAGGAGCTAGGGCTGTTTAGCATGAAGAAGAAAAAGCTTAGGGATAGAAGATGATAATGACCTTCAAGTACCTGAATGGCAGTCAAAAGAAGAAGAAGAAACATTAGAACTGTCCTGCTTGATCCCAAATACCAAACCGAGAGCTCAGTGTGGAAGTTTTTTTAAAAAAACAAAGTAGATTTAGGATTAATATTCTTACAAGCTGTGTGATCCTGGGCAAGTCACTTAACCCCTATTTGCCTCAATTTCTCATCTATAAAACAGAAACATAATGCAGAAGGAAGTGGCAAGCCACTCCAGTCATCTTCGCCAAGAAAACCCCATGGACAAAATTCATGGGGCCACATAGAGTCAAATACAATTGAACAACTGAACAATGAAAGGGTCAACATAAGGAAAATTTGCTGACTGACTTGTCCAAAAGTAGGATTTACACCTCCAGAGCTGCTGAGCCCTTTCCCTCTCACTAGACATCTTCAAAACAAGGCTTGATGACTACTTCTCAGGGATGTTGTAAAGAGGATTTTCATGGGCCAGTGATCCCTAGCAAGCTAATATGTCCCACATACACTCACAATCCCTCCACTGTCCTTGAGGTCACCTGAAGTTTTTATTTTTCCTGCTTAACCATCTATCTCTGATTATGACTGCCCTGGTTGACAGTGTAGAATCATTTCTAAACAAGAGATTTCATTAAGCATTCAGACCACCTCTATACCCTATATTTTACTAGGCAGAAAAAAAATACATCTCTTATTTGTAAATGAGATGCCTACAGAATCCTTTTCTACCAACACAGCTACATGGAGAGGACTCCCGCCAAGAGCCATATTAAAAACTATCAACATTTTAAAATCCATATCACAAAGAGAATTTGCCACTGTGTTTTATGCAGGTGACAGAATTTATGTATAACAAACTACTTCTTATGGCATTTAAATTTCTCTAGATTTTGATCATCTGTAATGATAGATAAGAGGAAAAATAAATTATTACTTGCAAATAAAATTGAAATGAAGCTGTTTAGAGAGTGGCCATGAATTACAAATATCTGATAAGTTGCTGATAAATTTCAGCAAAATCTCAAAAACCCAAGTCCATGAGTTTCTTCTTTGATGGATCATTGCTTCATCAAAATTAAGACCCATTCATCAAAACCCAAACTGTTTTGACGTTGACTTGAGCTAACATTAGATTCCTGGATGATTTTTTCTTATTCTAGACTATGCAGACTCCATATCATCTCATAAAGAACCATTTGTCAAAGAGACTAAGCAAGCTAGCTCCCATTCCTAAAACATTTCCACCATCAGAGAAAGAAGCAAATGAAGATACATAAGCCTATGGGAATATACCCATTCCAGAAATTTTCTCTGGCTTCATGTAGGGCACCAGGAAGTTTCAGAGTGAGAAAGGAAAACAAATTCCCAGATGACAAGGATAGAGAAGAAGGTACCAGATTGCCATGACTCACCCTCTGGTTACACTGGACTTCATTTCCTTCAAGCTTCTTCACAAAGCAAAAGGTCGTAACCCAGATTCATCACCAGATTTACCATAGAGGTTTCTTCCCTGGAAATATTTTAGAGAAAGCTTTCTAAGGCGTTTTCTTCCCTAAGGCAGAAGCAATGATTACAAGGCCTCTGGAAGTGATTTCTCAATGTTCAAGTATTTCTTGAGAACCTACTATGTTTCTAGGAATTTGAGCGAGGTGTCATGGGAGAAGAAAACAAATAGTGGGCATTAGCCTGATTATTGGGTTACTATAGGGGAGTATTAGGATCCGCTTTCCTTTTCTCTCTGTCCTAGAACCACAGAGCCCTAAATTTCATCCAATCCAACACCTTCAATTTATGGTTGGGGAAACTGAGGCCCAAGAAAGTGAAGTGACCTACTCATGGTCACATAGTAAGTGTCAGAAGTGAGATTCAAACCCAGGGCTTCTGACTCTAGAGCCAGGACTCCCTCCACTACACTATCCAACTTCCTCAGGTTATCTTCCCCTTGCAGTTGCTTGGCTAGCTGCACATGTACATTGGCCCTAAGGATCTGAGGGGCTCTAAGTAAGATGACAGTGATGGAAACAGAGGAGGGAGAATGAGTCTGAGGTGTATACGGTAAAGGGGCAAAGGATGAGACTTGATACATGGGCTATGGAGAATGAAAGAGAAGAAACAAAGAAAATCCCAACATTCCTAGCCTAGGACCCTGGAGAAAATGTTGGTACCACTCAAGGAAATGGGAGATCTAAGGAGGAGAATAAGTTGAGGAAGAGAAGTAGTTCTATTTAGCTTTTCAAATTCAAATTGATGTGAATTTAATATCATCAGAAGTGGAAGTATACTGAATTTTGAGTCAGAGGACCTGGCTTTAAGTCCCGGTTCTGCCGCTGTGTGAATTTGAGCAAATGACTTAACCTTTCTGGGACTGATTTTTCTCGTTTGTAAAATGATGGAAGGAGGCTAGACTCAATAATATTTAGGGTAGCTTCTAGCTCTAAATCTATGACCTATAAAATTAAAATGCACGCAGGCAGCATAGAGGGCTGGTCTGGGGATCGGAACGTCTGGATCCAAACCCTTCCAGGTACTTGGTACCCATCTTATGCTGGGTATGTCACTCAACCTCTGCCTCAGTCTTCTTATCTGTAAAATGAAAACTGAAACCTATCACAGTTGTTGGGTGACCAAATGAAATAACATGTATTGTGCTGATGATGATGATGATGATGATGATGATGATGATGATGATGATGATGATGATAGCATTTATATAACACTTTAAGGCTTGAATAAAGTTTTACAAATGTTATCTCATTCGGTGCTTACTATGACCCTGAGTGCTATAATTATGCCCATTTTAAAGACGAGATCATTGAGGTAGACAGAGGTTAAGTGACTTGCCATTTCTTTCTCCAGCTCATTTTACAGATGAGGAAACTGAAGGAAACTGGGTTAAATGACTTGGCCAGGGTCACACAACTACTGAGTATCTGAGGCCAGATATGAACTCCAGTCTTCATGACTGCAGGCCCAGTGCTCTATCTACTGTGCCACCTAGCCTGTCATTTTGCAGATGAGGAAACTGAGGCACAGGCTATTTAAATGACTTGCCCAAAGTCACATGTGTAAGCAACAAAGCTGGAATTAAAAGCCAGATGCTCTGACTCAAAATTCAGCACTTTTTGCACTACACTTCTTACTTCACCTCCGCATCGCCAGTGCCCGGAACTGCCACTTGCACAGCAGGGATTTCATCCAGGCTTACTGGATTGAATCAGTTTTGTTGTGCATTTTCAAGGAAACCTGAGCAATTGCCAGAGGTGATCATGAGAGGGGATGGCATCATGGGTGGAAAGAGGCACGTCCAGTGCAGCCTCTGAGTGGAGGAGGGGAGAGAAGCAGCTGAAGGACGCTTGAAGGAGATGCTAGAACTCGGTGATCGAATGCCAAAAGGAGAAGCCTGGGGAGCTCAAGACCAAGCGAACAGAACACAATTTTGTGTGGGACCTATTCAACCTTAATCAGAGCCGACCCCTCACCTCTGTGAGACTTGCAAAAAAATTCCATACACCTTGAAGCCTGCAAGGGAAGAAATCATCCAAAAACCCTGACTTAAGCAAGACTTCATGATGTGAAAAAACCCTGCAGCATCACAGCAACTGAATAACCCAAAGAATTATCGCCAGTGGGGGAAGGAGGGGAGAGATACAAATTCTAATTTTTAGGGGATGGGAAACAAAACTGTCCCTCTCTCATCTGATTTAGGGTCATTGCATGAGTTAAAATAATTCCTTGCAGAGCTAGGTGAATGAATCATATACATTTCAGAAACTGTTTGTCCTAATGAATATGACCACAGAGATCTGCCAAACAAAATAACCTTCAAGAACCTTGAGACATTTGCTTTGGTAGTGGATAGATTCCTTATCTCTATTGAAGAGGCAACATGGTGAAGAAGAATCAGGAGACCTAGATTCAAATTCTGCCACTGGCATTTCCTATCTATGCCACCTTAGGCAAGTCACTTTACCTTCCAGAGCCTCAGTTTCCCTATCTGTAAAAAGAGGGTTTTGAGGAACCTTCCAGCCCTAGCTCTAGGATTCTTTGATCCTTGGGGCTATCTCACCCCAGCACAGTTGTGGGACTAAGACAGCCTCTTACTCCTTTCAGATATTCAAGAGCTGGTCATTAGTAATACTAAGTAAAACAGCTATTATTAAGAGCACTGGATATGAAGTCAGAGATACAGGTTTGAATCCCCATTCTGCCACTTCCTACCTACATGACCTTTGCCAAGTCATTTGTTTTTTGAGGCCTCAATTTTCTCACCTGTAAAATGAAGAGATTAGTCTAGATAAGAAGTTCTGGAACCTGTTTTTTGTCTTTACACTCAAGAATTATTTAGGATCCCAAAGAGCTTTTGTTTATGTGGGTAATATCTATCAAAATTTACTGTTGATTAAAACTGTTGATTTAAAAATATTTATGCACTTAGATTTGTTTTAAAATAACTATAATAAACTCAAATGTTAACACATAACATTTTAATGAAAATCAGTATTTTCCAAAAAAGTCAAGAAGAGTGGCATTGTTTCACATATTTTTGTGAATCTCTTTAATGTCTGACTTAATAGAAGAAAGCTGGATCCTTCTGCCTACTTCTGAAATCAAGCTGTGGTTGATGCGTTGTTTGGGTTGACTTAAACAAAGAAAATCCAAACTCACATACTGAAAGCGTCTCACGGACCCCCCAGGACTCCTTAGACTACTGGAGACTTGGAGAAGTGATGAGCTGGATTGCCTGCCTTTTAGCTCTAAGTCTGTAATCCTAATTAGGTAGTTAGTATATCTGGGTTTGCAAAGCACCTTATAATGGATCCTCACAACGACAACAACGTGAAGTGCTATTATACTCCGCATTTTGCAGATCAAGAAACTGAGACAAAAGAGGCTCATGGACTTGGCCAAGATCATGGCTAGTCAATGTTGTACACAAGATTGGAACCCAGGTGTTCCTGACTCCATATCCGTCTTTCCAACAACTAGACCACCAAGTTGCAATGACTGCCAAAGTTCCATCCCCTTATCTCAAACTGGGAAATTGTCATGTCAGTTTTGCCCATTCTTCAAAATGAAAAGGATGTCCCCATCCCCACTAATATTCTGATGTATTAGTCTTCTTGGAGGTGGGGAGGGAGGTAAGGAGAAAGAATAAGAGCTCATTTCCCCCATGTTTTCTTGTGTCTGGGACTGCTGTTATCACTCCTAAGTGATGATTTCAGATTCAATAAAACATGAGTTGAAATCCAGCCTGAAGCTGACCCTGTCTGTTCCTCTCAATTTCATTTGATTTCAAGCTGAATAAGAAACGATAGGTGTTAAGCAGACAAGGCAGTTTATTAATGGGCTCTTGGAGGGAAACACATTGGTTTCTTCAATGCAGGAAGTCAGCAATAAACTTCTCAGGGCTATTCCTGTCTTATTCTCCCATTTTATTTTTTATCCATGTCAGCCTCTTATCTTTCCCAAACAGAAGCAATCAGACCCAACTGGGCTGAATTACACAACGTAAAATGCTTAATATTCCCTGTCAGGCAGCTCCAAAGGACCTGTGGGCTTGGAGAGAAGCTCATCTGTGGCTACTGGCATATTAATCACCAAGACAGCGCTAAAATTTCCACGGGATTGGTAGGAGTTATTTCAAAACAGCCACTTGTTCCAGATTAAACTCAAAATGAGTTGAAATCAACCCACGGCTGTTTATGAGTAACAAAAACCAAGAATGATACTTGCTACTCTGTTGTCTGGAACATGTGATTTCCTGTGGTTTCTCAGTGGTATGGGATGGGGATGGGGGTGTTACATTGGAGAGGTAGGGAGGAGTGTTTTCAGAAGAGCAGCTGGTTGAAATCACCTTCTCTGAAATAAATCTCAGCCTCAGTCATATCTGAAGCAAGCATTAGGGACTCTTACTCTGACTTCTTTTCTTCCAGACAAAGAAAGAGATGCAGCCTACATACACAGCAATCAACTAAATTGTGATAATGAGCCATACTCCCCTGGATCCATCCATGATGCTCTCAAGAACAAGAGCTTCTGGAAGAAATGAAAGCATCTTATTTTCCTGATTTCTTGCCCAAAGACAAAGTCCACTGAATAACCATTAAAATGCAAAGCAGCTGTTCATCACATGAAATCTAAGATAAATAAACAATTAATTAATAACATAGGATCACTAGCCATTCCCCAATAGGTTAGTGGTCAAAGGATATGGACAAATTGTTCTCAAGGGAAGAAGTGCAAAGTATTTATGGATACATGGAAGGATGGTCCAAATCACTAGTAGTAAGAGAAACGCAAATCAAAACTATCCGGTTTTCACCTCACAATCTGAAAAATGGCGATGCCAAAAAATATGGCACCAATATTAGAGGGTTTGGGAGGTGATAGGCACATGAGTGCATTACTGGTGGAGATGTGTTGCCATTTTTGGAAAGCAGCTTGGAATTGCACAGATAAGGTAATAAAATGTCTAAAAAGAATTAATGTAGGAGGGATTAGACGCGGGTGAGGAGGACTTGGGGAGGGTGTGGGGTAAAATTCCCTAGGAGTGTTTGCACCGGGCCAGGCGTGGTCGAGAGGCAGCTATGACGATGCCGACACATAGGACCGTTCCGGAGCCCGAAGAGCACTTCATGGAGCAGGCAAAGTACCAGTGTCACTTTGTGAACGGAACGGAGCACGTGCGGTTTGTGGAGAGACACATCTACAACCGGGAGGAGTCTGTGCGCTTCGACAGCGACGTGGGGGAGTTTGTGGCGGTGACAGAGCTGGGGAGGCCCGTTGCTGAGTACCTGAACAGCCAGAAGGAGATCCTGGAGGACAGACGGGCCCAGGTGGACACTGTATGCAGGCACAACTACAAGGTCTTTGAGCCCTTCTCGGTGCGCAGGCGCGTTGAGCCCGAGGTGACTGTGTATCCATCTAAGATGGCTCCCCTGGGACACCACAACCTGCTTGTCTGCTCTGTCACTGGTTTCTACCCTGGGGACATTGAGGTCTGGAGGTTCCCGAACGGGCAGGAGGAGACAGCTGGCCTTGTGACCACAGACCTGATCAGCAATGGCGACTGGACCTACCAGATCCCGGCGATGCTGGAAATGACCCCCAAGCGTGGAGATGTCTACACCTGCCAAGCGGAGGGCTCCAGCCTTCAGAGACCTGTCGTATTGGAGTGGAAAGCATAGTCTGAATCTGCCCAGAGTAAGATGCTGAGTGGAGTCGGGGGCCTCGTGCTGGGGCTCATCTTTGGGGTTGGCCTCATTGTCCACAGGAGGAGTCAGAAAGGAAATCGGGGTTCACAGCCAACAGGGCTCCTGAGCTGATCTCTGAGGCTGTGTCCCCTGGAACTGTTGCATTCCCACAGCCTCCTTCTCATGTTTGGAGGCCCCTGCTTCTGCCCAGATCTCCAGGAGATTAACTCTGCTGACCCCTTCCCTGGAATAGTTCCTTCCCTGTACCTTCAGTTCTGTCTGGACTCTAGCATTTCCCCAACAGAGCTTCAGAGACACCCTCCACCCTCCTTTGTTTCTGTACCTTTTTAAATCCATTTTTGTCCCTTGAGCCTTCACCCTAATAAATGAGGAGACTCAGAATCAACTGGTCTTTGGTGACACGAAGACAAAGTGAGGGGAGCAGAGGAGGAAACTTCATCACTTAGGATCTGTAGAATCTGTCAAAGTGTGAAATGCCTCCAGAGGTGCAGCTTGCGATCCATCCACACCTTTTCATCCTGGGTGCCTCTTGTCCATTTTCTTCCAGGATGGCTACAGAAGTTGATTAACCAGCATGCTGGTGGCCTTCCTCTACATATCTTTACGTTACATAGATACCAGTGGCCCTCATAAGCTGCCTGCCTAGAAATCCTTAGCTTTCCTCCGTGATGGGGCCCCCTCATTCTGGTGATACGTCTCTCTCTGATGCCTTTCCTTCTACCTCTTCTGCTCAGTTCTTCTTTGATGATATGCTGTATACACTTGCCTATCATATGCCTCGCCATTGCACTTTTCAAAATTAAAGTTTTAGTAATACCAAAAAGAAAAAGAATTAATGTAAGCAGATGCTAGCCTTCTGGAGAGAGCATGGAGTGCTAGATAGACTGAAGGATAGAGTGTCTACATGCTCTCATCTCTAGGTTTTGTGCGACACCATTCTCTTTTTATCTGTTTAACCATGACTTCCCAGCATCCTTTGCTGGTTCTTCATGCATGTCACACTCACTAACCATAGATGCCACCCCAGGGTCTGCCCTGCTTCTCATTCTATCCCATCTCACTTAGTGATCTTATCAGCTTCCATGGGTTGAATTGTCATTTCTATACAGATAATTCTCAGGTTTCCACATGCATCCCTAGTGTCTCTCCTGAGCTGTAGTCAGACAGATTCACCTGCCTTTTGGACATGTAAAATTAGATGCTCCATAAACATCTCAAGCTCAACATGTCCAAAATAGAACTTATTATCTTTCCCTCCAAATGTTTCCCTCCCCAAAACTTCTCTCTTGCTGTCAAGGGTACCACCATCCTCTCAGTCACTCAGAATTACAGCCTTGATATCATCCTTGACTCAAACAGTCAACAAACATTTATTAAGTGACTACTACGTGCCAGATACTTTCTTAAACATTAAGATTTGACTCTTTGACTTCTCATTTTCTCCCACTCCATATACCCAAACTGTTGCCAAATCTTGTCAATTCTACCTTCCCAGCATCCCTAACATATGTCTCCTCTCCATTCATCCAGTCACAACCCTAGTCTAGGTCCTCATCATGTCTTACCAGGACTATTGCAATAGCCTTCTAATTGGTCTCCTTGCTTCAAGTCTTTCCCCACAACAATCTATCCTGCACTCAGCTGCCAATTGATTTTTTAAGAATACTTCATCTTGAGGGTAGAGCCAAGATGGCAGCTGGAAAGCAGGGACTAGCTGGAGCTCCCCACCGGGTCTCTCCAAAAACCTATAAAAAATGGCTCTGAACCAATTCTAGAACTGCAGAACCCACAAAATGGCATAGGGAAGCAAGGCTCTGGCCCAGGACAGCCTGGATGGTCTCTAGGTGGGGTCTATGCTGCACAGAGCTGGGAGCTGAGGGGAGCAGAACGGAGCCCAGTATGGGCGGCATGGACCTTCCGGACTGGGAGCCGGGTGGAGCGTGCCCTAGCACCCTGAATCAGTGAGCTGCGGCAGTTACCAGACTTCTCAACCCACAAACACCAAGGACAACAGAGTAGGTTAGTGGGAGAAGCTGCTGGGGACTGGGATAGAGTTTGCAGTTTGGCCACCACCCTAGGGCAGCGGAGGTGGGGCAGCTACAGAACTACAGCTGCAGTTGCTTCTGGCCCCAGGCCCACCTGGTGGGAGGAATTAAGTGGCTGATCAGAGCAGGAGTGAAGAGTCTGCTGAAGATCTAAGAACTGTCCAGGTTGGGGGTTCTTGGAAGGAGGAGTGCTGGTGTGGCAGAGCTGGCACATCCTCCCAGGCTTGGAACATAGAACTGTAGTCTACAAGTAGTCATACCCCGCTGAAAAACTCAAGGGTCAAGTGAGTTGGCTGGGAACATGGCCAGGCAGCAAAAACGCACCCAGATTCAGTCTCAGATTCTGGAATACTTCTTTTGTGACAAAGAAGACCAAAACATACAGCCAGAAGAAGTCAACAAAGTCAAAGAGTCTACAACAAAAGCCTCCAAGAAAAACATGAACTAGTCTCAGGCCATGGAAGAACTCAAAAAGGATTTGGAAAAGCAAGGTAGAGAAGTAGAGGAAAAATTGGGAAGAGA
>CM053624.1:14110040-14134785 GCA_028646595.1 Phalanger gymnotis
GTTGATTGAAAATAGCAAATTTAATTATAAAGTCTTTGTGAAAATTGTCTACTGAGAATATCCTTGATGAAAAGATGGAAAGTATAATATTTTCTCAAATTTTCTGCAACAGACCAGATATTCACTGTCACACAACTAATTGAAAAGTATAGATAATAGTCATTTCTTTTGTATTTGTCATTTGTTGATTTCAAAAAACCGTCGGCAGCCAATGTGTCAGACTCCAGGCTAAGCACTAGGGATACAAAGAAAAGCACAACTAGCCCCTTCCCTTAAATAGCTGACATTTTAATGGAAAAAGATAACATTAAATAACTAGGCGTACAAAATAGGCAACAGGGTAACATAATAGAAAGTTAGAAAGACCTGAGTCGGGAAGTTCTGTGTTCAAATCCAGTCTCAGACACTTACTAGCTGTGTGACCTTAGGCGGGTCTATTTGCCTTGGCTTCCACATCTCTAAAATCATGATGATACATAGTACCTCCTGAGGGTATTGTGCAGAAAAATGAGCTGTTTGTACAGTGCCTTGTGAACTCTAAAGAGCTAGATAAATGTTCTTTATTATTATCATTATTCCATACAGAAGGAAAGTAATCTCAGAGAAGAAAGCATTGGCAGCTCAAGGACCAGGAAATGCCTCTTGCAGAAGGTGGGATCTGAGCTGAGTCTTAAAGGAAGCTAGGGAAAGTGGTCAGAGGAAGAAGATCATTCCATGCTTGGTGGATAAATTCACTAGAATAAATTATAACCCTTCTAGCTCCCCTGCCACAAAGTTTCAGCCACACGTGTGACACTGTTGTGCAATGTCATGATACGGAGACGATGCCATTCGTTGATCTGCTCACTCAATGTGCCTCAAGTGAGATATGAATCAGGGAGATGGACATCCATCTAAGGTGCTCATCACGGTCATGTCTAAACATGACAAGCCATGGTGTCTTGGTATCAGTGGGGAGTTTTTCCAATGTCTTTATTTTTAATGACATTTTATTCATTGCATCAAGACTCATGACTGCAAAATCTCCTTAATGAAATTCACGGTCATTCCAAAAATATGGAACCGTCTAGCCACAATGGAAAAAAAACTACAAGAACTCAAAATTAATATTGCCTGGATGAAGACATAGCATCTCACTGAGTTGATCAGTCTATCCATATAGAACAATGAGCGAGGCCAAAAATCAAATAGAAAAACACCGAGTCGAATCACATTTGGGAAATTGTACAGTACCTCAAATGACCCCAAGCTGCTCCGTGGCATGAGATCATGGAAACTGACAGAACATTGAGAGCCAAAATTATAGGTGATTCAAACGGTAATTAAGAGATAGTTGGTGGGCATAAGCCTTCTGCAGCACATGACTAATGAAGACTTGTATCCAAGAAATAGTATTTAGAAAACCATCAGAAAAGATACATATAGCCAGAAAAGGAGGTGGGACTCTGGTGTGTGAGAGTGAAAGATGGTCTACTCACCCTGACTGTTGTATTGACACCTGCCAAATAGAAAGAGAACAAAAAGAACACCTCCAAATCTCTGGGTGGGTGCTCCATGGCACAGTAGTGGAAACCCAATGGGAAAAATTGTAAATCTTGGAAGTGGTGCAGTCGTGGTGGAGGAGGAAATGTCCATGCCATTGAGATCATGGCCCTCAAGTATCAAGATAGAGAAATCAGGCTTCAACTAAAGAATATCAAGGATGAATTAAAACTTGAGAGTAAGTAATTCTTCCCATTTAGTAGGGAATTATTAAGGAAATCCAAGAAATTTGATGGCAGGCAAAAAATTAGCGCCAATTTGGACTACATTAAGCATTAAGAGATAGAGAGTATCCAGGACAAGGGAGGTGATGGTCCCAATGTACTCGGCCCTGGCCAAAGCACACCAGGGATAGTGTGCTCAGTTCTAAAGGCCATGTTTTAGCAAGGACATTGATAGTCCAGAGAGTGTATAGAGAGAGAAATAAGCTTAGTGACATTCTTTGAGGTTATGACACATGAGTATCCATTGGGAGTATTTGTTGGAGAAGTATTTGAAGGACTATCATGTGTGAAAAGGTTTAGACTTCTCCTCCTTGACCCCAGGGGGAAAAAGAACAAAAGACAGAACTCTGGGACATCTCTAGCCATTAAGAAGTGTTTCCTTTTGTTGAATCAAAATTTGTCTCTTGACAATAGGTGGAAGCTGTCAAAAGGTAAATTTCAACTTAATGAAAGAAAAAAACTCCATTATGAGTAGAGATATCCAGTGGGACAGACCACCTTAAGAGGCCGTGGCTCCCACTTCCCTGGAAATCTTCAAGCAAAGGCTAGTTGACCACATATTGAAGTGGGAAGTCTTTTTCAGGTATGGGTTGGCCTACCTGACAACTGAGGTTCATTCCAATTCTGAAATACTGTGATTCTATGACATGTTCTCCTAAAAAAGGTTGAGATTTCTCAAAATGAAAACTTCAATTAAAGGAAATTCCTGTTTTAATCAATGCAGAACCTAAGATCAAATTTTCTTTCTTGATTAGATCATATCTAGCACAAAATTTAACAAAATGTAAACAAATAATTTTTAACCACATTGATTAGTTTTAACAGCATATAAGTATTTAACTACATTAATTAGTTTTTAACAGCATAGTTCAACTAAGCAGCGTTTTCCCTGAGGAAGGTGGGGACATTCATTGAAAACAGTGAGGTTTCTATTTTAATTTTTTTAATAAGCATTTGTATTCTCTCCCTCTCATTTCCTCCCCAAGGGAAGAAAAAGAACAAACATCTTTTTAATAAATATGCATAGCCAAGCAAAGTAAATTCCCACATTGACTTGTCCAAAAAATATATACATCTCATTTTTCATCCTGAGTACACTACCAGTCTGTCAGGAGGTGGGGTAACATCAGTCATCTGGAATCATAATTGTTTACTGCATTGATCAGAGTTCTTAAGTCTTTCAGAGTTTGTCTTTACAGTGCTGTTTCTATGTAAATTGTTCTCCTGTACCCATTCATTTAACTCTAAATCAGTTCATACAAGTCTTCCCAAGTTTCTGTAAAGCATCTCTTTATTTCTTGTAGCACGTTATTCCATTAGATTTGCAAAACCATCATTTATTCAACCATTCCCCCAATTGATGGACACCACCTTAGCTCCTACAAAAAGACCAGCTATAAATATTTTTGTAAATATGGGTTCGATTCCTTTCCCCTTGATCTCTTTGGGATATAATGTAAGGTCTAAAAAACATTCCAAGTCTCTGGGCCAGGAAGCTCATTTTTCTTTGCCCAAGGCTTCTTTAAATCTGATTTAGAAAGCCTTGCCACAGGGCCAAAGTACAGAGTCATGGGCTCCACTTCAGTCCTGATGAATATCATACCCCCTGCGACACTGGAGTCATCACTAACTGATTTGTCCCCTGGGACTAAGAATCCTGCAATACAGGGAATTTGCCCAGGCCCATGGTCCTTCATGACCAATTAAAACATTATAACCAAGTCACCATATCAATCATGCTCTTACTATCTCAAGCTTGGATTCTGTCCCTGGTTTTCCCCTTTCCTCATTTTCCTCTTCCACATCTCTGTCTAAGCAGACAACATCTCATTGGGGTCAAAGGCGTCCTCTAAAGAGGAACTACCCAACATCCTAAAACAGGCCTTTAGTGTCACAACCAGAAATGTTTTACTGGGCACCAAAACGGCTGACATCAAGGATAGAAATAACATAAAAATCAGAGATGGGGGACCAATCGGCGAGGTATGGGGATAGTGAATTCCATGAAGAATTAATGTCACACACACACACACACACACACACACACACACACACACACACCCCAGTGCCTTGAGCTGGTTACCACCATAATTCCTCTGAAATTACATTCATCTGGTCTTTTCATTTTTCATGTGTAACCACATTTCAGAGCATGGCTGCATAGACTTATGAGAATTAAAGCCCAATAGGACATACGTCCTTCCTTTAGCCTACGATTCCCATAGTCTATGCAGCCATGTTCTGAGGAACTAAGGCCCTCCATTCTCTCCCTCCCACCACCCAACTGGCCTGTCACCTTCTCCAGACTTATGTGTCTTCGATGTCATCTTTTACTCAACTTTTTTCAGAACTGGATAGAAAGAGCTAGACATCATTTCTAAACTTACCCAAGGGGCAGAAAGGGGAAGATTTTTGGCAATCCCAAGCCACTCATTTTCACAAGAGTGTGTCTTTTTTATACAAATATTCTCCCAGGGAAGTCATATTACTGTGAATCATGGAATATCATGAACTTGAGAGAAGCAAAATTGCAGATGACCCAAAGGGTAAAAGAATAGCATATATATGGTGGGTATGAGAAGGCTGCTCAATCCTACTTGGCTTAACTGTTCATAAGATTGTAAAGCTAGAGCTAGAAGGGATCTAAAAAGCCATCTAGCCCAACCCCCTCATTTTGCAAATGAGGAACCTGAGAAACTGAGCTAAAATGACTTGCCCAAGGTCACGTAGGTCATAAATAACCAACTTAGAATTCGAACTCAAGTCTCGTGACTCCAAGTTCAGCGCTCTTTCCTTTGCATCATACTGGTCCCAATTCATCACTCTCACATCCAACATCAATGGTCTCTCTCTTACTCAAAGATCACTCTTTGTTCCCTTGAACTGTTTCCATCTTTCTCCAGTTCTTTTCCTCACTGCTCTCCAGATACCCCTAGTCTCCAATCTGCCCCCCTCACTTACTAAGTAGCTAAGAAAACAGCACTATTTCATGCAAATACCATCTTCCAAACTATGGCCCTTCAACTACCCGTCCATCCATGTAACATTCCCCTCGGGCGACCAGTAGGCAATTGTTTGTGTCATTGGTCACTTCAGTTCTACATCACTCCACTGTAGGAATGTCACCAAGAGGGATTCCTCTGATCCGTTGTATCTAGTTGCTGGGCTCAGCAGTAGTGGACTGACACAATGTTGGAAAGAAAATTAAATTGAGATATGATGATATAACACTTCATCCCCAGAGAAAAAGGAAGAATCTTTCCAGTGACTGTGATGAGAGAGTCACCTTTCACAAGGCACATTTTTTTAGTTGCCTGGATGCCTGTTGGAGAATTATTTTAATTATGAGAATGGGGTTGGCAAGCTCAGCTATCCCTCTTTAAAATTACAAGCCAAAATGCATCAGGTAATATATGAACATTCTATAAATCCCATTATACTGATGCAAGTGAAGAACTACCCAAGGGATATTGGCTCCCTATTCCCCCACATTTAGATGGTCCATTTTCCATTACGGGCTCTTAATGAAGTTTAAAGCAAAGTGGTTCCCAAACAGGAGGATTTGTCAGGGCAATTTATAATTAAAATGGGAATATCTGATCATTTTCTAAATCTCAGGAAAAACACAACCCAAGAATCTTCCTTGCTAACGTATTCTGAGCAGGAATGGCACAAGAGCAGTTTTTACATAAATGTAATCACTCAATGCCTTGCTCATAGTAGATGCTTAATGAAGGTGCCTTGAACTGACCACCCAGGAGGCCCTATGGCACAGCAATTTAAAGAACAGGATTTCTATATTTGTTCCACTTACTACCAGGGGGAGTGTGTGAAATGAAGAAAATATTAACTTACATCACTAGAAATCCCATCTTGTTAGGGGGACTCCATGGAGAAATCACCCTACACTACTAACCCTCATGCTCAATCCTTTGCAAGAATGTACATTCGCAGAAACACGGAATTTGCACATTGGAAGGGGCCTCATCAGCCTTCTCATCTAACCTATAGCCAAAAGAAACCCCCACTACACCACACCCGACAAGTGATGATCCAGCTGCTGCTTGGAGACAACCATAGATGGGAAACCTGCCTTTGGACAATTCGACAAGAGTCCTCCTTTCATCCCCATGCCTACTAGCACTCACTTCCTTCCCAAATACTAGCTATGTGTATATTTATCTGTTAAATACCATATTCGCCTGCCAAACTCTTCTACCCCAGAAGAACGAGAGCTCCCTAAAAGTGAGGGTTGTTTTTCTTTTAAGTTTGGTTTGGTTTTATCTTTGTATTCCCAGCACTAATACAGATACATGGCAGGTATTTAATAAATGTTTTTGTTCCTGGAAAAACTTGTATGAACTAATGGTGAGTGAAGTGGGCAGAACCAGAACATTGTACACAGCAACAGCAACATTAAGCAATGACCAGCTTTCATAGACTTAACTCTTCTCAGCAATACAAGGATCTAAGACAACTCCAAAAGACTCATGATGGAAAATGCTATCCACAGCCAGAGAAAGAACTATGGAGTCTGAATGAGGATCAAAGCAGACTATTTTCTCTTTTTTTGTTTTTTGTTTGGTTTTTTTGTTTGTTTCTTTTTTCTCATGGTTTTCTCTTTGGTTCTAATTCTTCTTTATAACATGACTAATATGGAAAGATGTTTAATATGATTGTGTATGTATAGCTTGTATCAGATTGCACACCATCTTCAGGAGGGGGGAGCAGAGAGAGGGGGAGAAAATTTAGAACTCAAAATCTTATAGAAGTGAATGCTGAAGACTAAAAACAAACAAACAAATGAATGAATAAATAAAATGTTTTGGTTTTGGAGTGAATATGCCTCCACTAACAAGCCCTTCCAACTTTCCCTGTATCTTCCACTGACCATGTGCCCCCTGTAGAAATAGACTTTTAAGCTGTGCCGCAATGCATTCATCTATTTCCTATTTCTTAGCACTAGAAAGGCTGCATGGAATTCCTAAAAAAAAAATAAAGAAATGAAAGCAAAAGTTCAACCATGTGCTCAGCTTTGGGATTCTACCATCGGTCCATATAAGCAGAATGTAGATTTTTAAATAACTCTATATTAACATTCTCAAGTCATTCAGCAACATAATATGGCTTTTTCTTGGCTCTAGGTACAGCTCCCTTCTAATTAGACTACAATTTGGTTTAAAATTTCCTTCTTTTCAATCATGGCCAGCATTTGAATTTTGAAATGAGGAGTAAAAGAATCTTAGTAGAGACCTCTGGCACCATTTAGTGCAATGCAAACCTGATCAAGAAACCATTATACATTGTAATAACATTAATAGCTAGAATTTACATAGAAAGTGCTTTACAGATGTCTTATTTTATCCTCACAACAACTCTGGGAGTTAGGAGCTATCATCCCCATTTTATAGGTGAGGAAACTGAGGAGTAGAAGAAAGTTTAAGTGACTTATCCAGGGTAACACAGCTAGTAAGTGTCTGAGACTGGATCTGAACCCAGATCTTCCACTCTCCAAGTCTGGCATTCTATCCACTGAACCACCTGGATGCCTAGGTGTACTAGACAAGTGTATATTAATCTCCACTTGAAGGCTTCTAATGAAAGAAAGTGCATTTTCTCCTAATACATCTCAGTCCTTCTACTTTCAAGTATTTCTTACTCCTAGGAAGTTTTCACTTGTTTGTCTTTCATCCCCTAAGAGGACCAATGACATCAGCAAGGTAATATCTTGACTTGCAAGTGACTTGGATTTAAGTGAGGAAGGGCTGTGCAAAGTCATCCACCTCACTCTGTCCTCCAGAGTCATCTGAGTCCAGTGGCAGGACCTAAGTTAAGATGACTGGCGACGGCCCCAGATGCAGTGGGAGGCCTTGGCCTTTTAAGCTAAGGTCTTCCCCAGGTCTCAGTGTGTCTGAGGCAACGCCCATTTGGTAGTTAAAGGCTAGGTAACAGCTAAATTGTCCCTTGTGTTATAGTGAAATGCACCTTTCTGTGGCTCTTGAGCTCACCCCCACCCCCACACTTCTAGTTCTGCCTTCTAAGGCCAAAGACAACAAGCATGAATGCTTTTTCAATCATAAAATGTTCAAACTATCATAAAAATTAAATATCATCATCATTAAATCTGTCCTTTCATAGATTGGGAACTTAAGTCTCTCATATGCCATCCCTTGAAACATTTGAGTGGCAACCTTATCCTTACCAAGTCTTCTTTTCTCTGAACTAAAAGTTCCCAATTCTTTCAGCAAATTCTCATACATCACAATTTTGATTATATTCACCATTTGGGTTACCATCCGTGGAACACACTCCTTCCTAAAATATGGCGCCTCAACCAACAAGAATATTCTAGAGGCTTTCTGATCAGGGTGGCATTCAATAGGCAGGGCCATCATCATTCTGGACTCCATGCTCCTGTTTATGCAGCCTGAAATCTCTTGGCCTTAAGTAGTTGATGAGGATGCTAAAAGGGTCAGTGACTTGTCTAAGATCATACCACCAGTATTTGTCAAGGGAAACAACTCTCAACAATTCTGAGTGGTGAAATTGGTGTTAATCCACATACAGGAGGGAACATCCAGCAGGAACAGTCCAAAGATCCCATTAGCTTCTTTGGCCACCATGTCACACCATTGGCTCAGGCTGAGCTTATTATGGTCCTCTTAAAAAGCAGATCAGGCAGTCGGCATCTGGCTTTTGTTCATTCATTCATCCTTTCAACTATCATTAATCCATCATATCCTGAAACTTCCTCAGTGGTGAAACAAGGGAATTAGACAAGATGATTTCTATGGTTTCCTGTCACTCTGTGACAGTCTATTTATCAAATAACAGACAGAATTGAATTAGGGGCAGGATTTACAAAGTGACCTCTTTTTAATCAAATTAAAATATTCCCTCTTACTCAATCTGAAGTGACAAACTTCACCCTTCCCTCTGACTATATTTTTTGGTCCAGACTTCTCATTTCTTCAGTTAAAAGAACTCCCACTGGAACCTCCTCTACCAATGCAATTGATACAACCAGTTGGCAAATTATTGCAGCTGAGTCTTAGAAAGATGCCAGAGATATTGAGAGGTTAAGTAACTCCCCTGGGATCAGCCACCAAGAAGGCAGGACTTTCCTGAAATTGAGAGCTCCTATCTATCTGCTGCTCCATGCTGCCTTTCTAGATAATCACAGATATGACTGTACTAGCTCACATTTCTATACTGCCTTAAGATTTACAAAGGTAGGAAGTATGAAGAGGAAACCAAGGCTGAGGGAGGTGCCCAAGGTCAGCCACCTGTTGGATGTCAGAGCATCAGGATTTGAAAACAAATACCACATCCCTCACTCCAAGTGCTTTCTTCTCTAGTCTAAGTTCCTTCAACTGACTGTCAAAGAGCTAACTCCAGGCCTCACAGCATCCTGTATACATTCTCTTTTCAGGATATTAAAAAGAAGTCCACAGTAAGATGAAAAAGCTAGTGAGTAGATAAAAAAGTATGAAACTGTTAACAGATAATAAATGAATGAGCCTAACTGATAATAACTGATAGTAAATGAATAGGACTAGATCAGATCAGAGTTTTCTCTATAACTGCAAGTTTATAGGGTGGCGATAAGAGAAGAGGAGAGAAGTGATAGAATCCTACAATACTAATAAAGATATAGCAGATAAGGCATGCAGGGCTTGCCTCGGGGATCTCCCTCTGGGACTGACAGATGGTGATGAATCCAGCCTCTATTTATATAGATTTTTTAAAAAACCTAATTGCCTGAGAGTTTTGATTTATCTTTTCTCTGCCTCAAGGCTGCCTCCAGATACCTCAGAAGGGGTTAGTGAATAGAGGCTCTCCTTTCGTTCTAGAATTAAAAATTGAATCGATAAAAACAGTAATGTTTATTCCTGGCAGTCATCACAATGTATGGATGGCTTCCAGCTGGACGGCTGAAATGGAGAGAGTTAATATAGGATGAGTAGACATGGTTCAATGTAGCCTTGTGACTGGGCCCTGCCATTCTAGGTTATGTATGATGTTGACCAGTCAACAAATCAATCAACAAGCATTTTAAAGTTCCTATTATGTGCCAGGCACTTAGACAACAGAAATACAAATTTAAAAGTGAGTCCATCACTAACATTGAAAGAATTTCATTAAAGTCAGTTAGGTAGTATCATAAATAGCTTAGTGGTAGACCTGGATGAAGTGGGGAAGACGTGAGTTCAAATCCTGACTGTGTGACCCTGGACAAATCACCTAACCTCTCTCAGCCTCAGCTTCCTCATGGGCAAAATGGAAACAGTATTATAGGACCTACTGCCCACCATTGTGAGAAGCATATAAGATTTTTAACATGTGTATGCTTATGTCTATATATCTGTATGAATATATGGATTATGTTTATATAATATATGCATATATGCATAGATTAACTTGCAAACCTTAAAATATTAGGTAAATATTAGCCATTTTTATCATCATATTCTACTAGTATAGCTATAGTTCTTGTGTTCAGGAAGCTCTGGGCTGATCCTGTCTCAGGAGCTGATGAGCTGGGCCAAATCCCTCCATCCTCTAGGCCTCAGTCTCCTAGAACAAGAGGACTCTATATTTGGTCCTGGGGGTAATAAGGAACCAATGGAAGTTTTTGAGTATAGGGTGGGGGAAAACATGGTCAGATCTATGCTTCAGGAAAATCACTTTGACAACCGTGTGATGTTTGGACTAGAGTGAGAAGAGACTACAGGCAAGGAAACCAATGGTTAGCCCACAACAATAGTCTAGGTATCAGAAGATGGGCTGGTACAAAGATGGCAGCCATGTGAATGGAGAGAGGGCAATGTAGAGGAGAAATGTTGTGAAGATGGAAATGGCAGGATTTGGCAACAGATGCAAAATAAATGCAAAGTACTTGGGTGGGAGCACAAGGAAGGGGGAGAGGAGGGATCAAGAAAGACCTAGCTTTGATTCTTTTGATCCAGAGGTACTTCCCTTGACCTGAAGTGGTAACAGAATGTGCTTATTACTCACCCCATGCCCCCCGCTAGGATCAACTATAAATATCTCCATTTGAAGAGATGGAGGCTCACAGAGCTTAGCGGTTTAGCCGAGGTCATAAGGCATGCTAGGCCGTAGACAGAGCACTGGGTCTGAGGGCAGGAGAACCTGGGGTCAAATCTTATCTCAGATACACACTGGCTATGTGACCTTGGGCAAGTCACTTAACCCTGTCTCTCTCATTTTCCTCATCTGTGAAATGGAAGTAACAATAGCACTCACCTACTCATTTGTGAGGATCAAATGAGACACCATTTGTAAAGTGTCTTACAAACTTTAAAGTGCTGTATAGATACTGGCTATTAGTATGTTTGGTGCTGCCTAAACAGAAAGCAAGCAAGAAAGGAGACAGCCTACAGGACATTTCAACCAAGCTCACAGGCTCACGTAAACTATAAAGTGCTTTGGAACTGCTTCTGCTCACAGAACTGCAAAGGATTTCTGAGTTATCTAACCCAAACCACCAAATTTTACAGATAAGGAAACTGAGGCATGGTGGTGTGACGTGACTTACCCAAGGTAATATAGGTACTGGACATAGAATGTGGGTCTGAACCCAAGTCATCTGTCTCTAAAGCCCATGTTCTTTCCACTGGACCACACCACCACCACCACTATGTGACTGACTCTACACTGGGCCAATAAATCACTTGTCTGAGCTGTAAACTCCCTCATTCAGCCCCACTGCCTTGAGACATGAAATGAGTTTTCTTCAGCTAATTGGAGGAAAAAAACTGTACTAAATCCACATATTTTTATTGTATTTTATCTGGCGCTGAAAGCATAATTGTTCATTATACCAACTTATTCACCTATAGCACTTTAGGGTTACAAAGCAATTTCCCCATGGCAAGCCTGAGAGAAAGGTGGTAAGTGTATTTATTAAACCCATTTTTCATATGTGGAAATAAAGGTTCATAAAGATGAGTGACTGGCCCAAGGTCATAAAAGTATAAGAGCCAGGATTTTAATGAGCATCCTATGTCTCAGTTCTAAGATTTTCTTTATTAAATACTTGTATCCCAGTTCCAGAAAACAGTCCTTGCCCATGAGCAATATGATGAAGTTCTTTTGGGAAAAGGCAGGAGAAAATGATATATTGGGAGGAGGAGGCGATAACTTGACAATAACACCTTGGGAAATATCTCTTTCTAAAAAACTATATGAGACTAACTGATTAAATTGATTCTCAATTGATAATCTTGGAGGGAAACATACCAGTGGGGGCTTAAATAAATAGCTTAGACCCCCAACCCTCAGGGCTACCACAAGGGCCATGAGAGAATGTAGCTATTATGTTCTGGGTTACCAACTCATCAGCAGGAGTCAGAGATGGGACAAGTGGCCCGGAGTATGCGCAACTGGGTGAAAATCATACCTTTTGTGGATCATATACCTAGCATGATTTCCAATCCAACCCAACACACATTTATTAAGTACCCACTATGTATGAGGCATATATGGATACAGAGACAACACAAAAATAGAGCTTTATTTCTGGAAAGACCTCAGAGGCAGTTTAATCCAACCTCCATTTTATAGAAGAGGAAATCAAGAACCGGAGAGTTAACCACTAGATTCTGCCTTAGCCCTACTAAACTATAAGTTCCATGTGAGCAGAGATCGTACCCATTTGTATTTTATATTTCTTCCAGGCCCTGGTATGGGGAGCTACATGTAGTATCCATTTAATAATTTTAATAATCTTTACAATCTTAACAATACATTTTAATAATTTTACAATTAATGCTCAAATCACACAAATATGAGGATGTGCATACTATGTATCAACATACATTTACCTGTGAAATTATCCTTCAGAAATAGTAGGTGTTTGAGTAACCTTCCAGAGGATAATATAAAGTCAACTGCATTTAGTATATCTATTTTAATAGCATTAAGAAGAATAGCCTGTCAATATTTCCAACATTCAAAGACCATTCTGATAGAAGTTCCCCTTTGGGGGTCATCAAAGTTCTTCTCATTACAGCAGAAGTATCTTCTAAGAGTCAGGTCAGCAAATATTGTTTCAAGGAAGTGTTCGATCAAAGGTGACAGAAGGGTGACTGGGGGAAACTATTAATAGGATCCACTAGCCCTCTGCTCCATTGGGGACTCCTCTACTCCCTCTATAGGAAGCTGGAGAGCATTAATCAGCAATAGAACTGGTAGGCTTATTTTCACCTGGATGGGAGAACAGATTTTCACAAGGGCCATCCACCTTCAAGTCACGGAGAGGGGCAGAGGAGATGGGGCTGGTGAATGGGGAAATGTACCAGAGAGTATGCTTCTCTGTAGGGTCAGGAGTCTGATGAATCAGCTCAAACACTCCTGACTCTCAAAGGATAGTTCAGTCCAAATTTAAGACAGATCAACATGATGGATCTCCTCTACATTTCAGCCAAGTCCTCAGTTCTGCTTCTGCAGTTGGATATGGAGGGTTGAGGTGAGTCCAAGGTGATTCTACAGTGTGACATGGGAAGCAAGAAATCTAACCATCTCAAACTGCAGTAGGAGAGGTGTGGCACACAGGACTAGGCAGGCACCAGTCCCACTCTATTGACCCTGATCAGACCACAAGCAGAGTAGGCATATTTTAGGAAGTCAAGCCAACAGGCATTTATTAAGTGCCAACTATATGCCAGGCACTGTGCTGAGGATTCAAGGAAAGGCAAAAACAGTCTCTGCTATCAAAGATCTCACAGTCAAATGGGGGAGACAATATGCAAACAATTATGTATAAACAAGATATATATATACAGAATAAATGAGAGATAATCTCAGGGGAAGGAACCAGCACTAAGGGAGATCCAGAAAGACTTCTTGCAGAAATCAGGTTTTTAGCTGATACTTGAAGGAAACCAGGTGATGAAGAAAAGAAAGGCAAGCATTCGTGGAATTGGGGACGACTAGTGAAAACAGTGGCTAGAGCTCTGGACCTGGAATCAGAAAGACTCATCTCCCTGAGTTCAAATCTGGCCTCAGACACTTACTAGCTGTGTCACCCTGGGCAAGTCATTTAACTCTGTTTGCCTCAGTTTTCTCATTTGTAAAATGAGTGTCTCAACAATCCAGCTAGCAGCTGTTGGGGGGGGGGCGGGGGTGAAAGACCAACACAAGCCCAACAACAAGCACGCTACCAGCAAGCTTCAAAAGCGCAGGTTCCTTTGATCTGCTTTGGTAAGGAAAGCAACATTAAGGGGTTGACAAGATTACTTTAATTCAGCATACAAATACCATTCACTTAGTTCAGGGGGAGAAGCCAGCACCCTGAACTTCAGAACAAATACAAACAAAGTACAAACATCAAC
Source organism: Phalanger gymnotis (assembly GCA_028646595.1). Lineage (NCBI taxonomy): Eukaryota > Metazoa > Chordata > Mammalia > Diprotodontia > Phalangeridae > Phalanger > Phalanger gymnotis. Next base: position 14,124,163 of record CM053624.1, read on the forward strand.
AGACAGACCTTGTCTGATTCAAATCCCAATACATAGTTACCAGAGTATAACAAAGTCCCAACATCTGGGTTACAAGCTGGAGGGCTCTTAGCTACAGCTGCCCGGAGTCTCCATGCCACCAAGAGTGACAGCCCTGCACAAATGGCTCTGTCTTCTCTTCTTACAGCATTTCAGATGTCATCAAATGTCATCTGAATGATCAGAACTTAAGCTCCTATGATTGGCTCTTGAGTTAGCACCTCCCCTTAGGACCCTGGGAGCTTCGCACCCACATAGGCTTAGCACCTAATAGGGGTTTGGGCCTGGGGCTTAGCACCTAGTAAGACTCAATGCAATATACTGAATTACTCAAAGGAAACAAAAGCCAAACTCTTCGAGGGCACTTGGTTGAACTGAGTGCTAAGAGCCCATTTTGCTTACCAACACAACGAGCTGGAGAAGGAAACGGCAAAGCACTCCAGTATCTCTGCCAAGAAAATCCTGAATGTGGTCACGGAGAATCAGACACAACTGAAAAATGACTGAACAAAAGTGAAAATACAGATAGTTTGGAGATAGAGTATCTTGTCCTAGAAACAGCAAGGAGGACAGTGTCATTGGATTATAGAATATGTGGAAGTGTGTAAGGTGTAAGAAGCTAGATTATGAAGTGCTTTGAAAATCAAACAGAGGATTTTATATTTGATTCTGGAGGTAATAGGGAGCTACTGGAGTTTATAGATTACGGGTTGACATGGTCAGATCTGTGCTTTAGGAAGATCACTGATAACTGAGCAGAGAATGGACTGGAGTGGGGAGAGAATTGGGAAAGGGAGAACAATTTCTGGTTATTGCAGTAATCTAGGTATAAGGAGATGTGAACCTGTGCCAAGGTGGTGGAAGTGTTAGAGGAGAGAAGGGGGTATTTATGAGAGATGTTACAAATTAAAATCAATAGGACCTGGCAACCAATTGGCTACTGGGATTGAGAGAGTGGGAGGAATTGAGGATGACACCTAAGCTGCAAGCCTGGGTGTTTGGAAGGATGGTGGTACCTTGGACAGTAATTGGGAAATGGGGGGAGGCCCGTAGACAGTGAGTTTGATTTTGGATGTGTTAATTTGCAGTGTTTACAAGACTTACAGTATGTGATGTCCAATACACAGTTGGAGGTGCTAGTCTGGAGGTCAGGAAAGAGCTTAGAGCTGAATGGATTTGAATCATCTGCTTAGAGATGATCATTGAATCACGAGAGCAGAGGAGATCGTTGAGCAGAATAGTGTAGGGGGAGAAGAGAAAATGGCCCAGGACAGAGCCTTGGGGGGACACCAAGGCTTAGTGAGCAGGACCTAGATTAAAAACTGGCAAAGCCAGTCAGAGAGGTAGGAGGAGAACCAGGGGAGAGCAGAGTCATGAAATCTAAAGAGAAGAATATCGAGGAAAAGGTGATCAATAGAGTCAAAGGCTGTAGAAGGGTCAAGAAGGATAAGGACTAAGAAAAAGACTTTAGATTTGGTGGTTAAGATCTAAGTAGCAGAAGAGAGGATGGCATCCAAGGTGATGAAGAGTCTTGAATTCTTTTTTGAATGAGGATCAATTGAAAGATCTGGGATGCTTACTCTGGAGAAGAGAAGATTTAGGGGGGCCACGACAATGGTCTTCAATAAGGGCTATCACATGCAAGAGGGACGAACCTTGTCCTGCTTGGCCCCAGAGCACAGAACTGGGAGAACTTCCTAAAATTAGAGCCAGCCCAACAGGACACTTCAGGAGATGCCTTGTCCCCTTCCCTTGAAATCTTAAAGCCAATGCTGGATGACTATTTGTTTCATACATTACATCAGGATTCTTATTTGGGTATGGGATGGAGTAAGTGGTCTCTGAGAACCCTTCTAACTCAGATTTTATTAATGAAGTTAAAGACAAAGAGAATTCAGAGGGAAAGTGATAGGAAAGATTCTTGAGAGAAAGTACTAGAACCAGGATATGAACCCAAGACCCCCCGGTCCCAGTTCAGTACTTTTTACATTACAGTACCTTGACTTGAAAGTCAATGAAAAAATGACTCAATACGCAAAATATTCATTTGATTTGTAATAAATATGCCCTTGAAACTTACAAGGGGAAGGAAGGCTTCATTATATTACTGCATGTGTTAGAAATTCTTTCTTTGCCAGGAGTTTTCTTTCATTTGGAGGAGGGGAAGGATTCCATCCAGTTATTAGAATTGGCCTCTCTCCCTGACGGTCAGTGGTGAGTCTCTCCTATTTATCTCACAGGTACTGGACTTGTCAGATAGTTTCCTTCTCCCTTATGAAAGCAATCTGTGCTTATTACTCAAGGAATGGAAGACATCCATCTTGTTCTGTTTCATTTATAAACTAAATGGATGTTTGAGGTTGTTGGTCTGGCTGGGAAAAAGCTTTCTGACCATTTCACAGCAATTAAGAGTGGTCATTGCTCCCGACCTGCTCTTCCCCACCTCATTTCCCGCAGCCTGTGACCACGGTGACCCATCTGTCTGCGTCCTCCAGAGTCTCACAGGGCATGGCTCCTGAAAAGCCCTTCTGAGACAGCTGCAGCAAGACCTTTCTGAGTCTCTCCACTCCTGCCAAAGGGAGTTTCATCAACAGTGCTTTCTGTCTCAAGGCTAAATGACCCAACAGATAAATAACCTCTAAGTAATAGCTTATCTCAGCTCTGTCAAAGAAATCCTGCCAGGGACTCAGTGGGGTCTTATACATTGAGCCCTAGACACAAGCTGGGAGATAAGGTTCTATTTTCAGCTTTGGCAAGGACTTTCTGTGTGACCTCGAGCAAGTTACTTAACTTCTCTGTGTCTCGGCATTCTAACCTAATGGAAGGAAAGGAAGGAAGGAAGGAAGGAAGGAAGGAAGGAAGGAAGGAAGGAAGGAAGGAAGGAAGGAAGGAAGGAAGGAAGGAAGGAAGGAAGGAAGGAAAGAGAGAAGGAAAAGAAAGGAAAGGAGAGAGGGAGAGAGAGAAGAGGGAGAGAGAGAGGCAGACAGACATAGACAAAGAGACACAGAACCTGCTCCCTCAATGTAAGTGTTGGGAATTTGTCAGGAATAATGAGATCCTACCTACATCATATGTTTTTTCACAAATAATGAATGGAAAATAGCTGCAGCCAAAACATATACTGCTAAAGCATTTAGCGCAATGCCTGGCACATAGTACCTGTTCCCTTTCTCTTCCCCTTCCCATTCCCTTCCCCCATGCCCTCTGCAAATCTTAAAAGGAACAATTTTGTTTTATCTATTCCCATAGAATTCCCCAACTTATGCCTAAATTGACAGGACCTGCCCTTCCACCCAAAAATGAAGCTTCCAAGAATGTTAAAATTAGAAAGGACTTTAGGAATCCTACAATCTAAGTGTCATTTTACAAACAATGAAACTGAGACCAAAAAGGTCAAGTAACCGCTTAAGGTCAGGAAGCTAGTTAGCAGCACAGTTGGGACAAAAATACAAGTATCCCAACTCTAGCCTGGGGTCTTTACACCAAGTAAACACATGGTGGAATGGTGATTTCGGTCATTGGAGGAACTTCCTGGTGAGGGAACTGAACCCTCCAAGCAGATTTTTGTTGTTATTTGTTATTGTTGAATCACTTCAGTCCTGTATAACTCTTCGTGACCCCATCTGGGGTTTTCTTGGCAGAGATATGAGAGTGGTTTGCCATTTTCTTCCCCATTCATTTTACAGATGAGGAAACTGGGACAAACAAGGTTTAAGTAATTTGCCCAGGGTCACACAGCTAGTAAGTGTCTGAGATCAAATTTGAATTCAGGTCTTTCTGACTCCAGGCCCTATACTCTGTGCACTATGGCACCAGCTAGTTGCCTCTAAAAGCAGATCATAGTATGTCTACTGTAGGATCATAGCTTTAGACATTGAAAGGACCTTAGAGGTGTAAATCCCATCCCCTCATTTAACATTTGAGCAATCTGAGTCCTAAAAATACTAAGTGACTTGCTCATAGTCACACAGTAGATCAAAGACAGAATTTGAACCCAAGCCTTCCTGATTCCATCCAATGTCAGACAGCTTCAGCCTTTCCACTACATTGCAATTATTATTTGCAGAAAGATAATAATATGTGCCAACCAACTTTTGCCTGGAAAGTGCTTTAAGGGAGATATAAAAGGAAAAGAAGATGTCTTCTCTGCACAAAGCTCTCAGAGAGGGGGTGAGAAAGGTGATGCCCAGACTGAGGAATGATACCAGCCAGGCCACTTGGCATTGAGCCAGCTGCAAGTATATCCCCCTGCCCCTGGCTAATCAGAGATCAATGATCTAATGTAACTACAGAAAGAAATTCCCAAGAAATTCTCCTTCTCTGTAGATCTTTATAAATGGAGGGGCTTTTCTCCCCTTGAGGCCATTGATTTTCTCTGAGACCAGGTTATCCCCACTTGGATTGGGGTTCTGGCACCAGCTGAAATGATAGCCAGTTAATGTGCAAAATAGATTCTGGGGAATGGAGCTGAAGGAGATTGCTTATAAGGTTCAAGAGAGAGTGGAATGTGAGACACCCCAAGGAGAATACACAGCAGTACCTGGGGCCAAAAATCCATCATTCACCAGCATTATTTACTGTGCAGGACTATGGACCCAGGAAAGGATCAGCAGCAGACTAAGGAAAAATGGAGTCACCTCTGCCTCTCCCACCACCTCACCCATTCTCAGGAACTAGTGTTCACGCATGAGCTCACTGAATCTGCCCATACCCCTCACCCAGTCCAATATGACAAGCATTTATTAAACACCAACTGTGTGCAAGATGAGAGGCAGTGTGGCAGAGCAAATAGAAAACCAATATGAGCTAAAGTCCTCCCTGAGACACATCCTGGCTGTGAGATTCTGGGAGGGAGGGAGGAAACAAAGAAAGAGAGAAGAGGAGAGGAGAGGAGAGGACAGGGGAGGGGAGGGGAGGGGAGGGGGGGAGGGCAGTGAGGCAAGTGAGTAGTCTGTGAAGCACAGCAATTTCCCACCCCAGCAACCCCAGCACAAGCCACCCGGCAAGGCCCTGACCCCTTTGCTGACCAGTACTGAAGCCCTGCCCCAAGGCTGTCCAGCAGTGAGAGAGACCCTGTTTCCATAGCAACACAGCACCAAGGACCTACCCCTGGGACAAGTCAGCAGCTACACACCACATCTGGGAAGGCCAACAGGGAGGTCCCACCCCCCCCAACCCCTAGCACAAGCCAGAAGGGAAGCCTACCCCCTAGTGAAAGCATGTAGCTAAGCTCTAAAGCCCAGTGAAAGCCAATAATAAAACCCTGATTCCCAGCACAAAAAAACTTAGGACAGTGCAGGACCAGAGCCCAACTCTTACACAAAAACACCAAATCACAAAAATAAAAGCAGAAAAAATGAGCAAAAAAAATTTTAAAAAAGAACTTGACTATAGAAAGTTATTATGATGACAGAGAAGATCAAGGCATAAACTTAGAAGAGGACAATAGTGTCAAAATGGCTACATGTGAAGCCTCAAAGAAAAATGTATTTGATCTCAAGCCCAAAAAGTATTCCCAGAAGACCTTAAAAAGGATTTGAAAAAGCAAATCAGAGAAATAGAAGAAAAACTGGGGAAAGAAATGAAAGTAATGAAAGAGAATCATGAAAAAAGAGTCAATACCATGGGGAAAGATATACAGAAATTAACCAAGGAAAATAACTCCATAAAAAAATAGAATTGATCAAATAGAAAAGGAAGTACAAAGGCTGAAGGAAATAATTTCTTAAAAATTAGAATTAAGCAAATGGAAGCTAATGACCCTATGAGACATCAAGATATGGTAAAACAAAATCAAAAAAGAAAAAAGAAAATTTGAAATTTCTCATTGGAAAAACAACTGACCTAAGAAACAAATCCAGGAGAGATAACATAAGAATTATTGAACTACCCGGAAGCCATGATCAAAAAAAGGCCTGGACAACATCTTTCAAGAAGTTATCAAAGAAAACTGCCTTGATATATATTAGAACCAGAGGGGAAAATAGAAATTAAAAGAATTCACTGATCACCACCTGAAAGAGATCCCAAAATGAAAACTCCCGGAAACAACTAAGCCACATTCCAGAGCTCACAGGTCAAAGACAAAGTAGGGCAAGCAGCCAAAAAGAAACAATTCAAATATTATGGAGCTACAGTCAGGTTTACACAGAATTTGCAGCTTCCACATTAAAGGACCAAAAGGCTTGGAATATGATATATCAGAAAGCAAAGAAGTTAAGATTACAACCAAGTATCACATACCCAGCAAAAAAATAAATATAATCTGTCCCAGGGGGAAAATGGATATTTAACAAAATAGAGGACTTTCAAGCATTCCTAACTGAAAGACCAGAACTGAATAAAAAAATTGACCTCCAAACACAAAACTCAAGAGAAACATAAAAAGGTTTAAAAAAAGAAAACATAATAAATTCAATAAGATTAAACTGTTTATATTACTCTATGGCAAGATAATATTTATAACTCTCAAAAATTGATTATAGCAATTAGAAGGAGTATATGTGGACAGAGGGCATTGAAATAAGGTCACTTTGATGGGATGATACCCCCCAAAAATGAAACAAAGTGGTAAAAAAGAAAATTACACTGGAAGAAGAAGAGGTGGCAGAGTTTGAATGGAGTAAATTGTCCCACATAAAAGAGGCATGAAGCAGCTATTACAATGGAAGGGAAGATGGGGGGGGGGAAGGTGCGCAAAGTTTAAACCTTACTCTGATCAAAATTGGCTCAAAGAGGGTATAACATACACATTCAGTTTGATACACAAATCTATCTTACTCTATAAAGAAGGAAAAGGGGGTAGGGATAATAGAACAGGGAGGATAACTCATAAAAGAGAGGGTAGATTAGGGAAAGCAGTGATCAGAAGTAAAACACTTGTGAGGAGGGAAACTGTGGAGGATAAGGGGGGTGGCAAAGAACAAAAGTAAAATGGCATGGAAGGAAATACACAGTTATCATAACTATAAATGTGAATGGAATGAACTCACCCATAAAACAGAAGTGGATAGAAGAATGGATTAAAAACCAGAATTCTACAATATGTGGTTTACAAGAAACACATTTGAAACAGAGAGATACACACAGGGTAAAGGCAACAGGCTGAAGCAGAAGCTATTATGCTGAAGCAAAGAAAGCAAGGGTAGCAATCATGATCTCAGACAAAGCAAAAGCAAAAATAGATCTGATTAAAAGAGATAAAGAAGGAAACTATACCTTGCTGAATGGTACCATAGACAATGAAGTCATATCAATACTACACATATATGCACCAAATGGCATAACATCTAAATTTTTGGAAAAAATAAATAATAAAATTATATTAGTGAGAGACCTCAAATTCCCCCACTCAGAGCTAGATAAATCTAACCAAAAAAAAAAACAAGAAAGAAATTAAGGAGGGGAATAAAATTCTGGAAAAGTTAAATAGGATAGATCTCTGGATAAAAGTGAATGGGAATAGAAAGGAATATATTTTTTTTCTCAGCAGTACATAGCACCTACACAAAAACTGACCGTGCATTGGGACATAAAAACCTCACAACCAAAGCAGAAAAGTAGAAATAGTAAATGCATCCTTTTTCAGATCATAATGCAATGGAAATTACATTTAATGGAGACAATGGAGAGAGAGATTAAAATAACTGGAAATTAAATAATCTAATCCTAAAAAATAAGTAGGTCAAAGAATAACATTTAATATGTAATATAACAATATTTAATTTCATTAAAGAAAATGACAACAATGAGACAACATACTAAAATCTTGGGTGTGCAACCAAACCAATAATTAGGGGGAAATTTATATCTCTAATTGCTTACATCAACAAAATAGAGAAAAACCACATCAATAAATTGAGTGTGCAACTAAAAAAAACTTGAAAAAGAACAAATTAAAAATCCCCAATTAAACACAAAATTGGAAACCCTGAAAATCAAAGGGAAGATTAATAAAACTGAAAGTAAGAAAACCATTGAACAGATAAATAAAACTAGAAGCTGATTTTATGAAAAAAATAAAATAGATAAACCATTGGTTAATTTGATTTCAAAAAGAAAAGAAGAAAACCAAATTGCTAGTATCAAAAATGAAAGGGGTGAATTTACCACCAATGAAGAGGAAACTAAGACAATTGTTGGGAGCTATTTTTTCCCAACCATATGCCAATAAATTTGAAAGTCTAAATGAAATGGATGAGTAGAGACAAAAATATAAATTACCCAGATTAACAGAAGAATAAATAAAATACTTAAATAACCCAATCTTAGAAAAAAAGAAATTGAACAAGCCATCAATTAACTTCCTAAGAAAAAAAACCCCAAGACCAAATGGGTTCACAAGTGAATTTTACCAAATATTTAAAGAACAATTAATCCCGGTATTATACAAACTATTTGAAAAAATAGGTGAAGAAGGGTGTTAATACCTAAACCAGGAAGAGCCAAGACAAAGAAAGTTATAGACCAAATTCCCTAATGAATATTGATGCAAAAATTTTAAATAAAATACTAGCAAAGAGATTACAGCAATATATTACAATGATCATGCACTATGACCAGATGGAATTTATACCAGGAATGCAAGACTGGTTCAGTATTAGGAAAACTATTAGCATAATTGACCATATCAATAACAAAGCCAAGAGAAATCATATGATTTTCTCAATAGATGCAGAAAAGGCCTTTGACAAAATGCAACACCCATTCTTATTTTAAAAAACACCAGAGAGCATAGGGATAAATAGAATTTACCTTAAAATGATAAGTAACATTTATCTAAAACCATCAGCAAGCGCTATTTGTAAAGGGGATAAGCTAGAAGCCTTATCAATGCAATCAGGGAGGAAGGATGCCCATTATCACCTCTATTATTTAATATTGTACTAGAAATGTTAGCTATAGCAATAAGAAAAGAAAAAGAAATTAGAATAGGCAATGAGGAAACAAAATTATTACTCTTTGCATATAATATGATGTTATATTTAGAAAATCCTAGAGAATCAAGTAAAAAAACTACTTGAAATTATTAACTTTAGCAAAGTTGCAGAATACAAATTAAATCTACGTGCATCATCAGCATTTCTATATGCTACCCACAAAGTCCAGCAGCAAGAGGTAGAAAGAAAAATTCCACTTGAAATAACTGTAGACAATGTAAAACACTTGGGAATCTATCCACCAAGACAAACCCAAGAACTACAGGAACACAACTATGAAACATTTTCCACACAAATAAAGTCAAATCTAAACAATTGGAAAAATATTAATTGCTCATGGGTAGGCTGAGCCAATATAATTAAAATGACACTTCTACCTAAATTTATCTATTCAGTGCCATACCAATCAAACTATCAAAAATTATTTTATAGAGCTAGAAAAAATTCATCTGGAAGAACAAAAGCTCAAGGATATCAAGGAAATCAATGAAAAAAATACAAAAGAAGGTGGTCTAGCTGTATCAGATCTCAAACTGTATTATAAAGTGTTAATTTTCAAGATAATCTAGTACTGGCTAAGAAACAAAGTGGCAGATCAGTAGAATAGATTAGGTACAAATTACTTTATAGTAAATGGCCATAGTAATCTAGTATATGACAAATCCAAAGAGCTAAGGGAAAACTGGAAAACAGTATGGCAGAGTGAGGTATAGACCAATATCTCATACTATATACCAAGATAAGGTCAAAATGGGTATATGATGTACATATAAAGGGTGAAACCATAAGCAAATTAAGAGAGCATAGAATACTTTATCTGTCAGATTTATGGATAAGGGAAGAATTTGGAACCCAAGAAGATATAGAGAGCATTACAAAATATAAAATAAATCATTTTGATTATATAAAATTTAAAAGTTTTTGCACAAACAAAACCAATGCAACCAAAATTATAAGGGAAGCAGAAAACTGGGGGGAAATTTTTGCAATCAATATCTCTGATAAAGGCCTCATTTCTCAAATATATAGAGAACTGAGTCAAATTTGTAATAAAGAAGTCATTCCTCAATTGATAAATGGTCAAAGGAATCAAAGCTATCTACAATCCTATGAAAAAATGTTCTAAATCTCTATTGATTAGATAAATGCAAGCTAAAACAACTGTGAGAAACCACCCCACACCTGTCAGATTGGCTAATATGGCAAAAAAGGAAAATGTTAGATGTTGGAAGGGATGTGGGAAACTAATGCACTGTTCATAGGGTTATGAACTGATCTAACCGTTCTGGAGAGCAATTTGGAACTATGCGCAAAGGGCCATAAAACTGTGCATACGCTTTGATCCAGCAATATCACTGCTACATCTATATCACAAAGCCATCCAAAAAAACATGAAAAGGATCTATTTGTACAAAAATATTTATAGCAGCTCTTTTTTGTCATGGCTAAGAGTTGGAAATCAAACGGATGCCCAACAATTGGGGAATGGCTAAACAAGCTGTGGCATATGATTGCAATGGAATATTACTGTGCTATAAGAAATGACAAGCAGGATGATTTCGGAAAAACCTGGAAATACTTACATGAACTGATTGTACACAATAATAGGATATTGTTCAATGAAAAACTGTGAATGATTTGGTTATTCTCAGCAATGCAAAGATTC
>CM053624.1:14134885-14185640 GCA_028646595.1 Phalanger gymnotis
AGATCCGCCCACAGCCAGCACCCAGAAAGCTGCCTGACAGCACAGGTTCTTTTGATCTGCCTTAATAAGGAGAGCAAGGTGAAGGGGTTGGCAAGCTTACTTTAATTCAGCACACAAACATCATTCACTTAGTTCAGGGGAAAAAGCCAGCACCCTGAACTTCAGAGCAAAATGCAAGCAAATTACAAACATCAACAGACAGACCTTGCCTGATTCAAATCCCAATACACAGTTACCAGAGTTCAACAAAGTCTCAGCATCCGGCACAAGCTGGAGGGCTACTTAGCTACAGCTGCCCAGAGTTTCCTCATCAACACCATCTCAAGAGCCCTTAAACAAATTACAGACAAACCCAATACAATTCGTAGTTACCAACATCTAGGTTCATCCCGGTAGCTCAGAACAAGGGCTGGCCCAGAGTCGCTTGTGCCACCACTGCTTCGGCAAAGAGCTCCAGAGAAGAGAAGGCCAACCCCTGGTTTTATATCTTTTTCGGGGTCAGGGGTGAGTCACACATGCAACTTACCCACGTGACCTAGAATCACCACAAAGTACGACTTAAATCCACTTGGTCTAAAAGCCTCTGCTGTCCCAGACTTGTCACTCAAACTCATGTCTAAACTAAGCCCTCCCCTGAGGCAAGGAGGCACCAAGGACACCCAAATCTAATCAAGGAAGCAAAGGTCAAACTCTCCAAGAGCACTTAGTTGAACTGAGTGCTTAAGAGCCCATTTTGCTTACCAGCACAGAGGGTAGGCAGGGAGCGATAGAATTTGGAACTCAAAATTTTAAATTAAAATGATTTTTAAAAGTTTTTTAAATAATCATAATAAGTGGAAAGTTATTAGAGCTCCCTATGCCAATGAAATTCTAAGTCTGGTCCCAGAAAAAAAAAAAAGATAAGGCACTAGGCTAAGTACTAGGGATACAAAGACAGAAAACCTAATGTTGAGGTTTAGGGGTTCTGGGGCACCGAAATAGCAACACATGGGTCCTGCCTGAACAAATTCTACCCAAGCCTTCTTTCAGCCAAAGAAAAACAAAGTTTATTAAAATACCTATTAGGATGATTCTAAAAATCTGCCATATTGACCAGACTTAAGGAGTCTCAGCAGTGGCTAGAATCTTAAAGAATCCGAGCATTTGTATCACTAATGCAAGCCAGCCAGATTGGATCTGAGCACTTTCATGGAAACAAGATGGATATTATATAGAGAAGGACTGTGGGAGGGACCTAGGAGTGGCCAAGTAGTCTGGGGTAACTGGAAGAGGCATCTAAAGAAGCTCTTGATAGGAGTAGCCAATAGGCTGGGCTGACTGTGAGGTAACAGAGAAGGGCCCTCAAGGCCAGGAACCAGGGCCTGGGCCAAGGGAGATTGTGGTCCAGATAGGACCAAGTTGTGGAGGTCTAGGGATGCGCCAGGTGCAGAGAATGAAAGGCCAGTTGAAAGGATTACTGGGATGCCTGGAGCAGATTGCCAGATCAAGTGGGAAGATTCAAGGAGAGTTCAAGGAGGTTTCCAGAGCCACATTCACATGATCTATTTGTGCCCGATCTGTGGTAGAGCATTCCAAGCTCATATTGGCCCCATTAGCCCCAGTCGGACACTTTGAATCTTGACTCAAGCACAGTGATGTCATTTTGGTCCTCTTCAAGAACAAAGGACAACAACCAACCCTGTCACTAGCACTCTACTGAAGGATACAACATGCAAAAGATAATTATGTAAATGGTGATATGAGGATGAAGTATTAATAGCTAAAGGAATCAGAAAAAGTGGCCAATAAAATGGTCTGGATTTGGAGTCAAAAGACCTGGGTTCAAATCCCAGCTTGGTCACTTACTACCTATGCGACCTTGGGAAAGTTGGAGTCTCACTTTCTTTCGTAAAAAGAAGGTTGGACTTGGTGGTCTCTAAAGTCCCTTCAATCAATGCTCAATGATGCAGCTAGTTGGTGACATGAATGGAGTGCTAGATTTAGCGAAAAGAAGACCCAAGCTCAAATTCTATCACAGAGACCAGCTAGCTTCCTGACCCTGGGCAGATCACTTAATCTCTACATTTCTCAGTTTCCTCATCTGGAAAATGGGTATAACAGTAGCGCCTATCTTGCAGGGTCTTTGTAAGGATAAATTGAGATAACATTTAAGTGTTTTATAAATCTCAAACCCCTAACCCTAATTTCACTATTATCCCTAGGTCTCAGATCCTTCATCTGCAAAATGATGCAATTTAACACAAAAACTTCTAAGTCTCCTGCAGCTCTGATAGTCTCTGTTTTAATGAACAGGTATGAATATGAGAGACTTTGAGGGGAATAGGCAGTGTGGTATAGTAGACAGTGAGTTGGTTCGGGGCCAGGAAAACCTGAATTTGAGCCTGATATTCTGCAAGAAGGTAGGAGACAGAACAAAGGATTTATAGTTACAGTGGTAAAATCCAGCATAGGTAACTGGGACAGCCATTTAAATTTTCCCAAGGGTCAAAAAATTGTACTGTCTTCTCTTTAAGACAGGCCTGGCCTATTACATGGTGACAGGTTGTTTGGAAGAGGAATAGTTATGAATCAGTTTCAAAGATCCCTGTCATCTTGTGTTAAACCATATCCCTGACCGGGAGTTAGGGAGGGGTAGAGATAGCTGCCTAATAAAGCCTTCTTTGCCAATAGACAGACTAGGCATCCACCCACTCATGAGGATATGAAGTCTCTGCACTTACTCCAAAATATCTCTCCCACCCACATGTCACTAGCAATTGCAATTCCACTATTAGCGATGAATTCTTTTGGGATGTCAAAAGTCTCCTCTTAAACTTCAAATACCCCTGGGAAAAGGACAAATTTAAAAGCTTATTAGCCAATGCTTTGTGGGAGATGTTCGGCCTGACACAAAGCCCTAAGAGTATGAGACAAGGGATGGGAAGTGGGAGGGAAAGAGGAAATGGAAGGGAGGTGGGAGGGAGGCCAGACAGACCACAGACTTCACAGTTTGGCCTAGGGACTCTTGTACTCACTGTCCACTCCATCAGTTACCATTCACATTTGGATGGAAGTCTACTTTTATTGATTCTTTTGCAATTGTAATCAGCCCTGCCCCACCCTGGAGGAAAAGCCCTTCTCAGCATCTCTGTTTCCCTTTCTCAAGCTCCATTCGATTCAATTTTATAAACATTTATGAAATGTTTCTTTGTGCAAGACCCAGTTCTGGTCAACCAATCAGTCAAAAAGTATTAAGTGCATTGACTGTATGCCAGGCAATTAAGGTAGGAAGACTAAGAGAAAGTCCCTACCTCAAGGAGCTTACATACTCTGGAGGTAGATATGGATATGTTGAAGTCACTACAGAACAAATACATAAATACAAGAGTCTCTGGGGGCAGGTCAGTAAAAAAGGCAGGATGACGTTGGATAGAGGGGTGGCTTTTGAGCCAGGAAGACCTGGGTTCAAGATTTACTTCAGACGTACACCGGCTGTGTGACCCTGGGCAGATTGCTTAACCTCTCTGCACTCTGGTCAAACCTCTAGGATTAGAAGCCGCAGAGAAGGTGCCAACCTGCAGTGATGGGAATTCCCTCCACTAATGGAATGACATATCTAGTCCCTATGCTTAATTTGAGGGGCAAGGAATTAGGAGCTGGGGGAACAAAGAAAGGATTCATTTAGAAAGCCTACAAAGACAACAATGCCCTCCAGGACTTTATAATCTAGTAGGATGTATAAATAAATCTGTTCCAAGGTAGGCTATGATAAACCCCAAGTGGGGTCATGAAGAGTCAGACACCACCAAACAACAACTGATAATGATAATATCTAGCATTGAAATCTTGTTGTAATAATTAAAATAATTATTATAATAACTAACACTTAGATTGAACTTATGATGTGCCAGGCTCTGAGCTAAGCCTTTTATGATTATTTCTCTTATTTGATAACAGGAGGTCAATTCTACAGGCACTTATTCCCACTTTACGAGTGAAGAAACTAAGACTCTCAAATGTTGTGACTTGCCAATGATCATGCCACTAGCAAGTGTAAGTAAGATTTGAATCCAGGCCCCTCTGACACTCCATCCAACCCTCTTTACAATATGCTACATTACTCCTCTATAGGAAAAGCTTCATGGAGCAGGTTACTCTGTCTTCTTGCTCATCTTCAGTCTTATTCTTTCTTTAATGGTGTTTTGCTGGCCTTGGTTCCCTAAGGGGCTTTAAGGGGAGGGAGGGAGAAAGCAAGGAGAGAGAAAAATCTATACCTTTAGACTATTGAAGCTAAGAGACTGGAATGGATGCTTTCAGCTCAATTTCTTTTGAGTTAGAGCCTATGTTAGGGCTGTCCACAAACAGATCAGCCCTTTTGATGGACGATACAGGCAGGATGGTTCCAGACAAGCTGTGAACTCCAGGCCCGTAGGGCTAATTATGCCTCAGTGTTGGTTAAGGCAAGCTCTAACCACCTCCCTCTCCTCTCCCATTTTAGCAAGAGAATAGGATCATAGGCTATGAGAGTGGCAGAACCAGAATGTCTTCGAGATGAGGACTTCTAAGCTCAGCCAGGCTACACAGCTGGAGAGGCCGTGTTATATGAGGGGATGGTGCTGGACTCGGAGTCAGAAAGACTGGAGTCAGAAGCCTGCCTCTGACACATACGAGCAATGGCCATCTATGTGACCCTGGGCAGGTCACTTCCCCTTCCCTGAGGGATGGAAACAACAAACCTTTCAAGGTTACTCAAATGAGAAACTAGATGTAGAGCATTTTAATTCTCTAAATGAGAGTCTGCATTGCATAGGGGGGCAGGGCGGGGAGGAAGGATTTGGAGTAAAGGAGCTGGGTTCAAATCGCACATCTGCCACTTACTGTCTGGGCAACCTTGGGTACAGGTCACTTCATAGCATTTCCCCATCCTTACAGTAACAAGAGGGTCAAGCCTGGGCATTTGCCTAATACTGTCCTCATTGGTGGAGAGAATGATTATGAGGGACTGAATGAGCTGACTTCCAAAATCCCTTTTCTGTTCCAAACTTATGGTTTTAAGTAGTATAAAAGGCCACCTGCCACTATTGGCCAGTAAAATGTAAGCTCCTTGAGGGCATAAGCTCTTCCAGATTTGTCTTTGCATCCCCGGCAGTCTGGAAATGTCACTTATTATTAATAATAAATATTATTATGGCTGTGAAGAAGTACAGTGTCTGACTCAGAGGAAGCCCCTGAAGTAGGGGATTATTAATAAATGGTGGTTGTATTTGACTGATTTGAATTGCATACGTGCTGTATGCACACACACACATCCCTGTACTTCATTAGATTACAAACTTCATGGGGATAGGGACTGTGCTGTGTCTCATCCTCACATACCTAAAACTGCACACAGTAGGTACTTTTTAAAAGATTTTATTAAACTAACTGAATTGAGTTGATGGAATTAAATGGAACCGAATCAGATTCAACTGAATTGAATTTTTTGCTCTAGCGCAGACTGCCCAGAACAGTAAATCACCAGCTACCGACAGATCCTAAGGTCTACCCGACCCGTCTCTGTGTTTTTTGCTGCCATCAGAGCCAATTTTCCCCAACTCTCAAGAATTCCTAAATGCGAGGGTTGGGAGGGTAGACATGGGCCAATAAGAGGGGACCGCCATTCCATCACTGCTGACTTTCACTCTTGGGCATTCTTTTCTTTCAACCCCTCAGTTTTATATCAATCATAAAAATTCAGGGAAATAACAGTAACTCTTCCCCAAAGGTTAGGACCTAAACTCTGGCTCCAGCCCCAGTAACTTCTCCCCAGTGCCTTAACCATTCTGAGCAGTCTCTTTCACCTTTTGTTCTGCATCTATACTGCCTCCCCTTCTTTCTCCTCCTCCTGCCCCTGCCTAAGACAAGGACCTTGACAATCTGGGAGACCCAGAGTTAAGGAAGGCTTAATTTCAATTCACCCCCTAAACCCTTTCTCCTCTACATCAACTGCCTTGACAGTTCTAAGAAAACAGTCTTTTGTGGAAAATATTTTCTACTTTGGGCAAAATTATCCACACGCCTCAGCCACAAAGTGAATTTTATGACAGGCCTGCTAATGGAAACTTTGTGAAGTTAATGCTGGCGTCCCCACTGCTTGAGAGAAATACATCAAATAAGTCCATTGTTCAGGCCCTCCTCTAAACCCTTAATTACCAACTCCATTCAGGCCAATTACAGGCAGCCATCTCACGGGTGTTTTCACGGGAAGGGACAGCCTCTTCCTCTTCTGTCCAGCTTTCCCAAAGAGCTCAACCTAAACCTTGGCATCTTCCAAACAAATTGCAGTTAATCTTAATGTACATGGGGTGTGAGAGGTGTTCAGGGAGGACTAGCGCCTCTGGTGTGAGGACTGCCAAGCCATTTTCAGGGCTGCTCATCTACCTTTAATGTTGGCCTTTCACCCAACTCTCACCCATGGCTCCCAGAAGCTATAGCATGGGCAGTGCCCACACCCCAGCAAAACTGTCTGGGCAGACAAGTTAAACTAAGACAAGGGTAACAGACAGGTGAGTGGGGGGTTATATACCTCAAGCATGTGAAGACTTCCCCCTGGCAGAGCAGGCAGAGGAGAACTTGTTCCAAAGGCCATGAAGGTGGCTGAAGCAGGCACTGTAGGGTGGTTAGAACTTGGTCTGACCATTGAAGGCACCAAGAGCATCGGCTGCATCCTGGGCCATCGCCAGTTGTCCTGACTTTTGCCCTGCCCCTGGACTTCAATGACTCTCAAAGAGGGAGTAAGGCTGATGACTTTGTGTGCCTCTGCCTCACTTCAATCCAGTTCACCCATGAGTCAACCCAATACCTGTGATGTCATTGGTGTCCTTCAGAAATGAAGGCCAAACAACAACAGCCGATCTTAGTCCTTAAGGGTCTCCATTTTCCAGGGCTCTCGGAGAAAGCTGCCATTTGCTATTCTGAAAGGGAGCCGCCCTCTTGTTCATCCACCGCCCCTAATTCAATTCCCTTTCCTCCATCTCCTTTTTAACACCTCCGGCCCACTTTGAGCACAACCCGCTGGGAGAGGGAAGAATGTCATTAAGATTCCGACTCAGCTCTTAGACGCTGTTGAGCCAGCAGCGAGTCCGAAGAGAATGCCTGCTGTTTCCATTATTTCCCGAAACGATCTGCCGGAGATTATTGGCATTTGCACATTTTCCAAAGGCAAGTACGGGATGGCGGAGGGCCGGTTTAAGAGACTGCACTCGCGTGGCAGATGCGATAACTGTGGAGATGAGAATACCTGCGGCACCAACCACAGCATTGTTCGGGAGCTCAAATGAGATGCTACAATCCATATGCTTTGCAAACTTTAAAGAAATCTGTAAATGTCAGTTATTGTTAATACTCTGAAGTAGTCCTCAGTTGAATGTGCCCCTTGGGAAAATATGACTCATTCAACTCACAAAAGAATAGCAATAACACACATTTATTTCTGTGACTTGAAAAGCATTCTCTTTACAATCACCCTTTGAGGTGGGCAGTATAAAGGGTATTAGACCTGTTTTACAGATAAGGAAACTGAGGCCTGAGCACTTGTCTGGAGTCACATAGCTAGTGTCCGAGGCATAATTCAAACCCAAATGGATTTGAATCCAAGCTAATAACTGGATTAGAAATTCCTTTTTGCTTTTCAACATCTTTCAAGCTATCTTCAGTTCTACCCTCCTTGCCAGGGTATTACAGCTGAGAACTAGCAGCCTTAAGGAACTTGAATGAGGAGAAGCAGTATAATAGTTTCCTCTCTCCACCTACCACCTAATTATTCTCCAGATATTTCCCAAGAAGTGACAGATTAAAGGAGGGATTTTCTGTCATGGAAAGAACAGGGTCTCCTCAAGCCATAGATTTAGAGCCAGAAAGAACCTTAGCCCATCTAGTCCAATCCCCTGCTTTTACAGATGAGAAACAGGGTAGGTCCCAGATAGGTATCTTGTCCAATCTCACAGACATAGTCAGGAGCAGAGCTGGCATTGGAGCCAAGGCCTCCAACCCCACCTCCAGTACTTTCCACCATCCCATGTTGTGTCACCAGAACCAGTCTCCAAAGGAGGGAGCTTTCTACTGGGAATAGAGTTTGACATTTTCCACTCATATATGACTCTATGGGCAGAGCCAGAATATTATTAACCTTTGCAGGAAGTACTGAGCTATATTCTTATGTGTTCGCATAACTTTGACTACAAGCACTGGAATTAGTTTGACCAAAAGGAGTAGGCGGGGTTTCAGCCTGGTCCTTCAGGATGTTTGCTCTTGACCTTTTGGGGGATTTTCCTTTAGGCTAGTGACAAGAGCATCTTAGTGTTCCTTCCACTTTTCTCCTCTCTGCCATTAGATTGTAAGGTACTTGAGGACAGGGACTGTCTTGTGCCTCTTTTTGTATCCCCAGCACTTAGCACAGTGCCTGGCACATAGTAGGTGCTAAATAGCTGTTTTTTGGTCGATTGGTCTTCCTTCCTGACAGCCTCGAGGTAGCAGTTGATTCTTGAGGCTCTGCTCAGACCTAGTCTTTTCTCACATTCTTCTCTGTCCTCCTCTTTTCCCTCTGGTTGAACAGAGACATCGTTTGTCTCTTCTCAGGCACTTCCTCTTTCCCTTCCCTCTGACAGGAGTTGGAGAGTCTAAGTAACATCATGTTAAAGGAAGCCATCTTAGGTCTAGGACAGATATTTATAGACATTTTTATTCAATTTGTACAATCATTAGCGACCTAAAAATTCCCCCTAAAAGACCACATGGTTAATCATTTAAATTATATTAAATTTGTATATTTACTTCTGTCTCAATAATTTCCTTAAGAATACATTTGCTGACTGCTCCAATTAAATTTCTTTCTCGAACAAAAATACGCATTGATTTCGTGGGTGGCACCTTCCAGGTGCTCTATGCCCAAGACCCCTTAACAAATATGGGGTGTAGCAGGCTCAGTGACAACTGGTAGAAGTTGAGATTTATCCCTTTGATAGTAGGTTCATTCATAAATTGTGCATTTTCTTTAGCCCCAGGTGCTCAGCAGATGTGTTGGTGCTGGCTGGCTGTCATAGGAGACTTATAGGCCAATGGAGCTGAAAGACATCAAACACGGAGCCTGCTAGACTGAGGGGAACAATCACAGATTGACCTTCCGTGAGTTTACCTCCCCATCTCCTGCCATTGCAAGGACACTTGAAAGAGACCACACGATCACAGCTCCAGAAGGGGATGATTTAGGAGCACTGGGAAGCAGACAAAGTGCTGGTTTATGTTGTTTTAAGGGTTTGGAAGCCATCCAGATTGTGATGAGTCATTAGCAGCTTGAAAGGAAAGGCAGTGGTCGTAGCGTGTTTCCCAAGTGTCCTTTCCCATGTAATTGAAGGTGAGTAATTGAGTCAATGCAGGTGAGTCCAAAGACTAAGGGTTTCAGCTCCAGATATCCATGTGGGAAGTGCCTAATAGGTGCCACTAAAGGGTGGGAGTACAAAGGCTGTTAGCCCTTGGCACTTGGGGCCGACCATGGAGCTCCTTCTTTGAATGGGTCTCATACTAAGCCAGGTGGCACACAAATACAGCATCTACCAGTAGGAAGTGAACAGTAATGAAAGGCTAAAAGATTGGCTTTTGTCTAATACAATTTATATGACTCGTGGGGACCTGAGATTATTGTTTCAGGAGGAGATTGTTGGCAGGGATGAGGGGAGGGTCCTAAGCCCTCTGACAAAAGAAACCTTAGAGTTATCTAGCTAGCACAACTTTCTTATTTTTCCAGGCATAAACTGAGGCCCAGAAAGGGCCCATTACCTCCCCAGCATTCAGGCTCACAAGGTATTATCTATAGGACAGGTTTTATTTAACTCAATAAGAAAATACACCCCAGAAGGGGCTGATATCTGAACCTCCTCAAGAATTACAAAATCTCTTCTTCCATTTCCAGAGGACATCAGGATCACTGCCTGATTCCAGCTTTATGCCCTTGAGTCACAGTACCAATGAAGGAATATGTCTTCCATGCACATGGCTACAATCTATGTCAACACTTCTTCCCCTTTCCACCCCCACAGATGATGTGGTCAGAGGACTGAGCAGGGGCCTCTCCCCCTCTTCTCACATCTCCTCTCCCTCGGGTCCAAACCTCTTTCCTCAGCATCACAATGAGCTTCCATCTTTCTTCCTTCCCCATCTCTCCTTGGCATTGAGGTCCAAGTCCATGTGGCTCACTATAGAAACAATATGAATCCGTAGCATTCTTCCCAAAGCCCAGCAGCACCATGTCTCCACATATCTCCTGTCTCTTTCCACTCCCTCGGGACTCCCCTGGACCTTCTGGGGAGCTCGAGGCACCCCTCCTCCCTTTGACCATCTTCTTTGGTCCCTGTCTCATGGTCAGCTCAGTGACCCACGTTGCAGCTGACCTCTTGGGACACAGACTGGGGCATGCCTGCTACAAAGCTGGACTACTCAGCCCTCATTTGGATCCAGGCTCCTTATGAAATCAAAAGGAACCACAAATTAACTCCAGCACTGCCATTCCAGGCTAGCGGCAGACTCTCTGGAGGGAATATAAGCTGTTTCCAGGAAAAGCACAGGTTAATCATTGCTGCTGCCTTCCCATCTCTCCTCATCTGGCCTGGCACAAAGTTCCCCTTGTCAAGATAAAATAATCTCTCTCTAAGGGGAGTCTGTGCATATTAGGGAAGAGTCCAGCATTTAGCAAACAGAATAAAGATGCTTATTTGCTGGTCTACCTTTAAAGGAAATAATTTCTACAAGCATTCACCTGGGAGCTTCAGGTTCCCTGAATTCCAGTTTCCTCTGAATGGAAACGGGAAAAAAATCCCACAAATCAATCAAAATGATTATCCGTGAGCAAAATCAGCCAGCACCAACTATCAGCTGAGAACCTAACACTTCCTGGAAAGAATTTGAGAGGCAGCATGTCACAGTGGTTAGTGTGCTAGATTTGGAGGCTGCAGGACCTGGGTTCAGATCCTGTCTCAAATGCTTAATAGATGTATGACCCTGGGTAAGTCATGTCACTTCTGTCTGCCTCAGTTTCCTCATCTATCAAATTAGGGTGTCGAACTAGATCCTCCAACCCTAAGTCCACTCTAAAGGATGGGGAAAGGCATCCGCCAAACTAAACAGTCTTTAGATCCAATGACCCATCAAGGCATGGAGTTGACCCTGGGTGCTTTTAAGGCTGTGCCAACAGAGCAGAGTTTGAAGGGATGGTCCTACTTAAACCCAATAAGGCTGATAGCTCTGCTAAAGCTATTGAAGACCACCAGCAGCTTTGGAAAAGGCTTTGAGTGCAGTCTGGTCGTGGGTGTCTATCTATTGACTGGAATATGTATCTGGAGGCAAGAGCCTCCCCATGGGCCTTCCTGCCTCAAGTGTCTCTCTACGCCAATCCAGCCTCCACACAGCTGCCCATTGAGACTCCTAATACACAGATCTGACCGAGTCAGACCCTGTTCCAAAAGCTCCTGCGGCTTCCTGTTGCATCTAGGATGAGATACAAAGGCCTCCACCCTCTCTCTAGAGCCTTCCACACCCTGGCTCCCACTTAGCTGTCCAGTCTGATTTCTCTCCCTGTCATCATTCTACATTCCATACATATTGGCCCAACAGCCATTTCCCACCAAAATGTTATAACCTTTGAGAGTTACCTGAGGATATGTGACTCACTCATGGTCACATAGCTGGTTTGTTTCAGAGGCAAAACTTGAATCCAGACCTTCTTCATTCTAAGGCCAGCTCTCTATTCACTAGACTAGGCTTACTCAGCTATGTACCCAAGCAATCAGTCAGTCAGTCAACATTTATTAAGCACCTACTACATGCCAGGCACTGTGCCAAGCAATTGAGAATGTTTGTTGAATTGAATTGCCCAAGGACAAGCCTACCTGTGTTCAGAGGCCAATCACAAGAAGCCCAAATGTCAGATCCTTGGAGAACGCCTTGTTCATCTCTACACCATGATGAGGCACCATAGAAGACCCTCGTTGGAGTCTTTGTCTTTCACTGAGAAGACCATCATCACTGTACCCATTTTCAAATACCCTATGTCCTTTTCTGTAAGACCTCCAGAAGAAGGCAGAGGCTGGGTGGGTCTCGGGCCTCCTTTCAATTATCAAATGAGCCATTAGATTGTGGGCTCCCTGAGGGCAGGGACTGTCTTTTGCCTTTCTTTATATCCCCAGAGCTTAGCACAGTGCCTGGCACATACTAGGTGCTTAATAAATGCTTATTGATTGACTGAGCTGAGGTTTCTAGTCTCTAAGTGAACTTCTTTTCTATCTAGCACAAGTCAACATTCAGCCCAACATTGACTGTCTCCATTTGAACAGAAGCAGGATGGGAAGGTTTCCTTCTGGAGGACTTAACAGTGTTAGTTTAATTTAAAAACAAAACAGGAAGTACTGTCCTTAACAACCCAAGCCCATTCCCAGAGCAGCAAAGCTGGCGGCTAATACTTTTTGTTGAATAAATGCTTTCCCTGCTACTTCAGAGACTTCCTGCTGCTGCCCATAATCGAGATTATTAGATCCTTTGTACTTGGAGACTCCGTGGCACCCAGAGGAGGTAATTGGAAATATGGGCTGTCATGGGGGTTTAGTTCTTTATCAGTTTTGTCTGGAAAAAAAATCATTGGAGGTTTTGGCACTTTAGGACAGACAAAGAACTTTTCAAAAAGTATCTGATTTGCCCTGTGACGTAGGCAGGGAGACATTGTGATCACTGTACACATTATAAAAATGAGAATCAACGAGGTTAACTGACTTACCTAGTAAGGGGTCAAATCGTGATTCAAATCCAGGTTCATTGGATCACAAATCCTAGGCTCAAATGTAGAGCTGAAAACTAGCTTAAGTCGTGGAGTCTATCCATCTCATTTTACAGATGAAGAAACTGAGAGTCACTGAGATGAAGGATCTCTTTCAAGGTCACACAGATAAGCATCAAAGAAGAATTGGAGGCCAGTTCCTCAAACTCCAGTGTCAGCACCTTTCCCACTTTGCCATAGTCCTTAGATGGTTAACTGGGGCACTAAGGTTAAGTGACTTGCCCAAAGTCATACAAACGTATGTCAAGGGACCTTGAACTCAGGTCTTCCTGACTGGAAGTCCAGTGATCCATCCACTATACCACACTGCCCTCCTCTATTCATATAGCTAGAACTTGAGGTAACACTTTCACTTCCCCCAACATTTTTAGAGAATTTATTTTTTACAATATACTTTTGAGATGCCCAACTTTACATACTAGAAATTACTGGTTTTCTTGTATCCAGAGCCCAGTAGGTTCTGCCCATATGCAGAGAATGATATCTGAAACTGACACATACCATAGGGAAGTATTCTTATCCAAACCATCACACCAGTAATAACTGACATATAAATTTTCTTGTGAGCCATGAAAATAGATCGGGACAGCACTGACAATGAAGACAATATTGACATTCATGAAGTAATGATGAAATAAATATGTCTCAATTTAAACTCAATAATATGGAAGAGATGAGCGTTGCCTATAAAATGTGATTTTTAATGTTCTGATGTTTGAGAAAATACTTGAAAAAACAAATCTCCATGTACAGATATGAATTTATAAGGAACTACAGTTGTGTTGATAAAAGAAAAAGAAAGTTAATTTCACATTAGAAAGGTCAACCAAAAAAAGCTCTAAGGGTTATGACTTATGGAGGAATTACATACAAACATAAGAAAATTCAGTTAGATGGGAGAGTCTATTGTTCTTGGTCTGGTATATGTATGTACATATGTATACATACACACATATACACATATGTGATGTTTGCTAACATATGAAATAAGCATACTATTACATTTTTATTCATGATACATATAGTAACATCTCACTAATTCGTATCCCATTAATTTAGAATTCACAATAATTCAGAGCATCCCAGGACTAGTATGTCTTTATAATGCTGTTGTTTGTTCAGTCATTTCTATCATGTCCTACTTTTTGTAACCCCATCTGGAGTTTTCTTGGCAAAAATACTAGAGTGATTTGCCATTTCTTTTTTCAGCTTATTTGACAGATGAGGAAACTGAGGCAAACAGGGTTAAGTGACTTGCCCAGGGTCACACAGCTAGTAGTCAGAGGCTGGATTTGAACTCAGGAAGCTGAGTCTTTCTGACTTCAGGCCCAGTACTCTATCCACTGTGTCACCACGTCTTTATAATATCTAAACAAAAATGGGTTAATAGTATAAACAAAACAAAAATGAGAATAAACAGAACAGATTTCAAACACTTTAGAAGCATCAGTTAATATAGAAACAATAATGCCATGGTGCAAGACAGAACTGTTCAGGCTGGTTAGTTGATACGTTCATTACGAGCCATACTTATCAATTTATGAAAGCCAGACTTGATGACTTTGTTTACCAAGAACTTGAAAATAATGAAATTGCATTTCTTTGAAAAATATTAATACAATCCTTTTCATAAACTTGGGCTGTGTTATCTCTGTTCATCTGAATTTGTGAGACCATATAGGAAGAAGGAGCAAAGTACATTGGAAAGAGCCCTGGATTTGGAGTGAGAGCAGCTGGCTTAGAATCCTGCCTCTGACATTTGCTACCTGTAAAGCCCCTGTGAACTCTCCGGGTCTTTGTCCCCATCTATAAAATGAGCGGCTGTATTAGGTTCTCTCCAAGGTCCAATGCAGCTTAAAGTCCGTGACTCTATACCAATGTAGCGCTCCTTATTAGACACGCTGCTGATGACATGAAGAGAGTGTATAGCGGAACATCCGCTGGATTTAGAGGCAGAGAACTTGAGTTCAAATCCAAGATCTAGCTGCCTACCTGTGTAAAAAGAGCACTGGCTCTGGAGTCAGGTGACCTGGGTTCAAATCCTCTTTCAGAAAAATTACTAGCCGTATGACCTTGGCCAAGTCATTTAAACTTTCTGGGACTCAGTTCTCCATCTGTAAAATGAAGGGCTTGGCTTAGACGGCCTTTTAACTCTAAATCAATAAATCACAGTTTGAAGAAGCTCTGAAGGAGTTGTGAGTGGAAAAGGTTTAAGAAGCCCTGAATTACACAACACTACCACCATTCACAATCGAGCCACAGAGCCAGGGATTTTAGTCAGTCAGTCACCAAACAGCAAGCATTCATTAAGGGTCTAGCATATGCTTTAAGTGCTAGAAATACAAAGACAGGTAAAAACACAATCCCTGCCCTTAAGGAGCTCATATTTTCATGGACAAGAAAATATGCAAATAGCAAGATAGATAGATAGACAAACAGATAGACAGAAAGACAGACAGGCAGACAAATAGATAAACAGATAGATAGATAGATGATATACAGACAGACAGACAGACAGACAGAGAACAAATGAAAAGCAGGTGAGAGCGCAGAAGACTCTAGGGATGGCAAAGATGACCGTATATACAAATTTTTCTGCTTTCGTTTTATGAATGGTTGAGACTGGAGCCATGGGGATCATAGTTCACAGTCACAGACGAGGTTTGTCCTTCCCCTATGGACACCATCTCAGTTACTGTCATTATGAGGAAGGAGTAGAGGGTAAGAAAGCAGATGAAACCTCAGAATAATAACTGTCACTTCTTAAGTTGTTTCTTTTTTTTCCGTGAGCCAAGGTCCTTCCATACAAAGGGACAGTATTGCAGGTTCAAGGGATCTCTTGTGCCCTTCTAAGGAAAAGAACATGACATGGCACTCATTTAAAAGTTATTCCAGCTCCAACCTCTTGAGCAGAGTGTATTTCCTGGGACCTCCCATTTTAAAACTTGCCATCAATTTGGTTTGAAGTGTCTGCTCTCAAATATGCCCAAGTGCATTTTATTTATCGTTTTGGACCAACGAGAACATTACAGTTACAGAACTGTTCTCTCTGATACAGTCCCCACACATCGTTGTTGGGTTTTTCCCCTCTTCCATTGATTAATAGCTTTGGGCGCCTGAGGCAGCCAGCAGTAAGATAGGGCATTAAACCATCTTGGCTAGTGAGTAGCTTTTGCAAGGAGGCACAGTGTGGGGAAGGCAGCAGGTTGGGCTCAGTTCAGAAATGATGTATAACTGTGAGTGAACCATGCCCTGTGGGATGGACCCAAAGGCAGAGATTCCATCCTTAGCCAGCTCACCCTTATCCGAGTGAGAGAAAAGCTGTGGATGATTCATGATGCCGAGATAAAAAATGAAATTTGAAAGATGAGGGTTATTGAAAACTATTCACTACATCGATAGTCTTTAAAAAAATATTGGACTTGTGGTAGGCAGCAACAATGAGAAATGCCTAGATAGGCTTATTCCCTTAAGATTATTCTGTGTGTACATTATGGAAGATCGTTAATAAGCATCTCAGAGATGGAGGGGCATCGTGATAGGGGGGCACTCACAAATCATGGCAATATCATTACCAGACAATCCGCAGCTCTATCACTCGCTGCCAAATGATGGCAATGGAATTGCTAAAAAGTTTGATGTGGAAAGAAAGCGAAAAGTAAACCACAGAACTGCCCTGTATCTCATCGCTGCCAGGCATTTCCAACTCCTGCCCTTCGTACAATCAGCCAGTCAGTTGACAAACTCTTATTGAGCTCTTACTATGGTCCAGGCCCTGGGCTGAGCTCTGGGGATATAAAGAAAGGCAAAAACAGTCCTTGCCTTCAAGGAATTGACATAATAATAGAATAGAAATAGAATAGAAGAATAGAAATAGAATAGAAGAGACAGCGCATACAAGGTAGAGAAGATGGTCTTCCCTTTTTTTTTTCAACGATGTACTCAGAAAGAAGGAAAAGCAATGATGACCTCCATAATTTCTCAAATCTAATGACAAAAATCACACAGTCTCAGAATTGGAAGGAACCTTAGAGATCATCTGATATCCTTTACAACATACCAGACAGGAGCTTGTCCAGTCTCCCTTGTTACAGACCTGCAAAGAGAGGCTTTGCAGAACCCTGAGACCAAAGACCGGGACTGTAGAGGGCACCTCATCTAACCGATACCCAAAAAGGCATCCCTCTCTGCAACATGCCAGACAAATGGTCATCCAGCCTCTGTCTGAAGACCTCCAGTGAAAAGGATCATAAGATCACAGAATCATAGATATAGAGTTGAAAGGACCTTGGAGGCCAGCCAGCCTATTGCATTCATTTTACAGGTATGGAAACTGAGGCCCAAGAAAATTTAAGTGATTTGTCCAAGCTCACATAGGTAATAAGTGTCAAAATTGTCCTCTAAACCAAGCTCCCTTGAGTCTAGAGCCAGAGCATTTTCTACTCTCTCCAGTCTACTTTTAGGCGGCTCTAATTAATAGAAAACTTTAAAACAGCCACATGTTTGAAAGCCCATCACTAATGGTGTCCTCTCATTTCGCAACACAAAGCATCTCTTATCATTCACTTTCATCTCCACCCGTTCCTGGTTTCCTTTAAGAAAGGACATTGACAGGGCAGCTAGGTAGAGCAGTGAGTAGAGCAAGGGCCCTGGAGTCAGGAGGACCTGAGTTCAAATCCAGCCTCAGACACTTGACATACTTGCTAGCTGTGTGACCTTGGGCAAGTCACTTAACCCCAACTGTCCTGCCTTCCTCCCTCCAAAGAAAAGAGAAAAAAGAGAGAAGAAGGAAGGAGACAGGAACATAGTATCGTAATAGTAATCTATAATAATAATAACATTTATTATAGGGCTTTAAGATTTGCTGAGTTCTTTACAAATCTCATTTTTATCCTCATGATAACCTTGGGAGGTAGGTACTATTATTAGCCCCATTTACAGATGAAGAGAGTGAGGATGAAGGAGGCTAAGGGAATTGCCCAGGGTTATATAGCTAGTAAATATCTGAGGCCTGTTTTGGACTCAGGTCTTCCAGAGTCCAGGCCCAGCTCTCTATCCATAGTGCACCTCAATGGAATAGTGGATGAAGTTCCAGACTTGGAGTCAAGAAGACCAGTTCAAATATCGCCTTGAATTACCAGCTGTATGACTCTGGGCCTCGGTTTCCTCTTCTGTAATATGAGGAAGTTGAGGAACTCTAAGGTCCCTTTCAATAATGATCTCATCCCATGCTAACACCCTCTAGGACTATTCCCTTAACTCCTACTCACGTTGGCTGTCTAGGCCTCCAGAGAATGGCTTATCACTATCCCCAGAGGTTTGAAGGTAAATCCCAGTCTCCCATGAGCCCCCATCAGTTTGCTTCCTACTGACAATCAGCCATAATTTTTTAACCTTTTAGCAAAAGTATTTACTAAGAGAAAATCACATGAACATAGTAAAAATCTTTCCCCCATTAATCTGAGGCTCACTCTCCCCCAAAGACACACAGAGTCCACATGTAGAGGGAGCACAAAGAAGGTACAAAGACAATGAGGTACACAGGTAGAGAATACATGTGGCAAAGGAGCGACCCAATTTATGATTTCTAGCACTTTTTCTCCCTTTGTAGAGAACTTTCCCCTTAAATGCAGCTATCTAGTGGGTTCTAAGGGTCAGTGCTTTTGTAGACTCCACAGGTGGCACTTCCCTTCACTAGTAAGGTGATACTCCCCAAAAATGACTTTTCTCAGGAGACTCCCAGCTGGACACATTATTGCCTATTGGTCTCTTCTCTCTGATTTCAGCAGGTCCAGTCACTCTAATGACATAACCAATTGGAGAAGGGAGGAAATGACTCTCTCTTTCTCTCTCTCTCTCTCTCTCTCTCTCTCTGTGTGTGTGTGTGTGTGTGTGTGTATGTGTGTGTGTGTGTGTGTAAGGGGTGTAGCACTGACTCTTTAATAGAGATCCTCTGAACTGGCATTCTTCTGCCACTTAACTGGCCAGTTCTGAACTAGCTCAATATTTATATGAAGTCCGAAGGTAAAACTTGATCTTTTCAACCAATCACAAGGTGTTTCCTTTGTGGAAATATCTGGTTTTCATCCAGCAACCAAAGCCCCATGATCCTCTCCAATTAATTAAGGACCAATACTCAATTTACTCTCTTGATGGACTGATTGAATCAAGTGTCTAAGTCTTTTGTGATTACATTCAATGGGGAAGTGGCAAAACTCCCCCCTTATACTATGACCTATGATGAGCATCGAGAGGAGGGCAAACAGAGGGTGATGGGAGTTGAGATCATGAATATTCAGCCTGGAGAGGAGGACATGTATGAGGGTGATAACAAGTATTTTTAAGAATCTCAAAGACTGTCATGTGGAAGAGGTATTCATCATGTTCTGCTTGGTCCCAGAGGGCAGAATTAGAAATAATGGGTAAACGTTGCAAAGATGAAGACGTTGGTTTGATATAAGTGAAAACTTGCTAATAATTAGGGCCATCCAAAAGTCGAACAGCCGCCTCAAGAGACAGAGATGAAAACTTTCACTAGAGATCTGGGTTCCAATTCAGCTACATTGTAGAAGGGAGTATGAGTTGGACCAGACATCCTCTAAGATCCCTCTCAAATCTGAGGTTAATTATGATTCTCTAATTTTAAAATCATGTCATTACAATTCAGGGCAGCTAGGTGGTGCAGTGGATAGAGCACTAGGCCTGGAGTCAGGAAGATGGGAGTTCAAATATGACCTCCAATACTTACCAGCCGTGTGACCCTAGACAAGTCACTTAACCCTCATTTGCCTCAGTTCCTCCTCTGTAAAATGAGCTGGAGAAGGAAATAGCAAACCTCTCCCATGTCTTTGCCAAGAAAACCCTATGGACAAGCCCATGAGGTCACAAAGAGTTGAACACAACTGAACAATTGAACAGCAATTACAATTCATCATCTCCCAGCCCCAAGCTGTCATACATAACATTGCCTCACCAGGAAAACCTGTCTCACTCCTTCCTCCTAAGCCATGTTTTTTCTAACCTTTGGAATGCTATTCAACATAGAAGGAAATAAGCAGAACAAGTCAAACAATATATAAAATGACTGTAATAATTTAAGTAAAAAGAAACAAAAGGTGTAAGAGTCATAAGCAATCTTGGTTCCAAGTCAAAGCAAGTAAACAGGTATGTATTACAATGTACCCACTTAGAGGTGGATAAGAGAAACTGAGGACTAGTCAGACAGGGGAACCACAAGCAAAGGTATCACGAAATCACAGAGAGGAGAATATCCAGGAGAAAAAGTTATAGATAGTGTCAAATGCCTTAAAGAGCTTAAATAGGATGAAGACCAAGAACACATCAGCAGATTTGCCAATTAAAAGATCACTGGGGACCTTGGAGAAAGCAATTTCTTGTGAGCAATGAGGTCAGAAGCCAGACTGCAAAGGGTTGAGGAATGAGGAAGAAAAGGCACAGAGTGCTGACAACTGTGAGGAGCGGTACCTAGATTCAAATCCAGGACCCCTACACCATGATCCTATAAGAAATGAGAGAGAGTTAAAGAGCTTGATTGGCATAGCTCATATTAAAAGGTAGGGGATGCCCAAACCTATTCGAAAACATACAGCTGATGCTTCTGATTCCCAATAGTGAGGAGGCTGGGGGATGGAGCCAGAACCTCATGGTCCAAGGTGAGGAGGAAATGCGTTCCAGGCATGGAGGACAACTCATACAAAGACACAGAACAGGAAGAAGGCCAGTGAGGACAGACCCCAAGGCTAACGAAGGAGAGTTTCATAGTACATTTTTCAGCTTGGGCTGTCTTTCTGAAGGTCTGAGTAGGGCCCAGCTCCTGTGTTTGCTTACCACATCTTCCCAGAAATGCTTCTTCCTCTTACTACTGTTCCCACAATAGCACGGTATGGTATAGTCATTAGGGCACTGGCCTTGGAGTCAAGAAAACCTGCACTTGAATCTTGCCTCGGATACTGACTTGAGGTAGCTGGATAGCGTTGTGGATAGAGCATTAGGCCTGGAGTCAGGATGATCTGAGTTCAAATATGGCCTCAGATACGTACTAATGGCATGACCCTGGGCAAGTCATTCAACCTCTTCTGCCTCAGTTTCCTCCGCTATCAAATGGAGATGACAATAATAGCACCTACCTTCCAAGGCTGTTTTGAAGATTAAATGAGATAATATTTGTAAAGCACTTTGCAAACCCTAAATTAAATATAATTACTATAATATATTATATACGTTACTATGATATGTAATATGTATATTACATATGTTTGCATAATATGTAATATATTCTATAAGTACAATTACTATAATTATTTTATGTAACACTAGGCAAATCACCAAACCTGTTAGCCTCAGGCTTCTCATTCGCAAAATGGGTACAATAATGCTGGTAATACCACACAGAATCATTCAGAGGATTCAATGAAATAAAGAGTTCAGCCAATTTAAAGTGCTACGTTGCTGTCAATTATCATAATCAAAGAAGCTGGCAGACTGGACCCAGGTGACCCCAAGTCAACTTGTGAGTATGGACAGTATGGAACCACAATGACAAGCGACAAGCATAGACAGCAGAATTGTTTGGCACCATCTTTTGCCAACGTGAAAGAATTGGCCAAGAGCAAAAGATGTCCTTCGTTGGCTTGGCTTTGTCATCAATAAAATTACTACATTCTAATTAAGGACGCGGCGAGGGGCCTGACCATCAGGAGCTAGGCGCTTATCAAACTCCTTTGGTCTCAGCCTCTGGCTGTGATAATCCAGGATAAAAATCTGACTCGGATGCTAGTGAGAAACCATTGGCTCTCAGAACTTTGATGCTACATCTGCACAGTGCAGATGAGATCATCGTTTAATGCATAATTAACAGACGGGCAAGGGTGCACAAGTGTATAAGAACTAGGCAGAAACTTCAGATTTTTTTCCTGTCTCACTCTTGGCCCCCACTTCCAAGTATCAGGTACTCATGACCTTCCATATGAGCAGTCCCTTTTTTTCCCCCTCTAGGCAGAAAAGCCTGGGGATGGCTCAGAAAATTCCAATGTTTCAGTAGATTGATCAAAATACTGAGAACAAAAGAAGGCAAGAAGGAAGCAGCCTGGGAAGACCAAGGATGGGCAGATTGAATGAACAACATGAGAAGATAGCACTTAGGGAAATCACAGCAAAGGAGAGCAAAGCTTTGAGCAGATAAACCAAAATGTGGCTCTCCAAAGAGGCAGCTTACCATAGTGAGGGAAGCTCAGAACCTAATGTATGGGCTCAAAGCCTGCCCCTAACACAGATCTAACTGGGGGACCCCAAATGAGCTATTTACTTCTGTGAGCCTCAGTCTCCTAATCACTGAAATGGGTGTGATGATAATTCCTCACAAGAGTCCCAGAAAGTTCAAAGGAGACAATAGTATCAGGACGGGCTGATCTGCAGAAAGGGCTGTCATCGATGCAATCTAGAAACCATTGGAATAAGCAGACACTGAGGTTAGCAAGTGATTTGCAAACTTCCAGGCAAATACATATATATATATGTATATGTGTATATATACATATATACATATATATTGCACATGTTTATTGTGTGTGCATATATGTATATATATTTATTGTGTATATGTATGTATATAGGATATGTATATGTGTGTGTGTGTCTGTTTTGTACTGTGTATGTATGCATTTCTGTTAGGTACTGTGTATGTGTGTATCAGCTATGACTACTCTGTAACTTGTCATCTTATTGGCCTGGGGTTCTGAGAAGTTTCGGCATGACTCACCCAGTACCTCACAGCCTCAGGTCTTCCCATCTCTACAGCCAGCCCATTAGGCACCACACCATGCCTTCAACACTCATAGCTACTGATGTGAACAAATGTACTTTTCTACACTCAACCCCTGCCCCTGGTCAGCCACGATAGAGACATGAAAGAATGACTTTCTGGCCATGTCGAGAATAGGCAGCCCGGAATTTCTGAAAAGGAGAGGATGCCTTTCACTCCATTCCCCAGCAATGAGGCCAGCCAGTGCTGATGTCCTAAGGCAGTTTCATAAATACCATTATGCACAAATACTCTTTTTAACATGGGATAGCAAGGAGCTGGGGTCCGATCCTGACTCTGCTACTTACTGAGTGACCTTAAGTTACTTCCCTCCTCTGAGACTCAGTTTCTTCATCAGTAAAATAACAGGCTTGAACTAGATGGTCTCTAAGGTGCCTCAGAGCCCTATATCCTATGAGCCTGCAAGATTTTTCAACTACATCTTTCAGATATTCAAAAATATCTAGACAGATATTTCCCTAGTTTTGTGAGCGACACAGCATGGCAGAATGGATAGATGCCAGCCTTGGAAGCCAGAAAGCCACGTTCTGAGTCCTGCCTCTGAGGGGCACTGGCTGTCGGACCACAGGCAAATCACTCACCCTCTCATGCCACGGACAATCAAGAGTGCAATTATTAATGAGTTGCCAGTCTTCATTAGTGGAGATAGGTTCCATATATACACCATTGAAATCCCAAGTTTGGACACTCACCCCCCAAAACAACCTTGAGAGATCTTTAGTAATATTTCAGAATGCTCTGAAACTTTGTTATATTTTCATTTAATATAAGATGATGAAAGTTCTCTCTAAATCGTTTTATAACAAGAAATGTATTTTATTTCTACATTCATGCACTCCCAGGCCTTGTGGAATAGGTCCTCTGAAGAAAAAGATTCTCGATGAGCGAGATTTACAATGAAAGAGAAAATGAAGCTGACGTGGTAAATATTCCGGATGACTAGCTTGGGAGTAATTGGGTTCTCAGTAAGAAATTCTCTCCCGACCACTGCAGATCAGCAACTATTCTCTGCAATTTAGAGTCTGGAAGAGTTTCCTGGGGCACTGCCAAGAAAAGAGACTTGTCCAGGGTCACAGAACCAAGGTGTGTCAGAGGAAGAAATGGAAGCCAGGTGTTCCCAGCTCCGTGGCAGGATCCAGAGCCACTGTCTTTCTGATGCTTACAGCAATATGGTCAAATATACTTCATGACACCCCCAACGGTAAAGGGTCCCCTTGATCATGTTCCAGTGGGTCCCTGACATATCATTTATCTCTGAGGAGTAGCTCTGCCAGGCCTGGACAAGGAGAAGCCTCCACTATGTTACTGCACAAGGGAGGTGGTGTACCCAGACTTCTGTAACTACTCAGCCTCGGGCCAGGGCTCGTTCCATTAGGATCCTAGATTTAGGGCCGACAGATGTCAGAAGCTATCTAATCCAAGGGTCCTCAGCCTCTATTGTGTCCTGGATCCTTTGGCCATCTGGTGAAGCATCAGGAGCCCTTGTCAGAATCATTTTTTAAATGCATAAAATAAAACATGTAGAATTATAAAAGAAAACAATCACATTGAAATATAGTTGTCAAAGTGTTTTAAAAACCAGATCACAGAACTCAGGTTAAGAGCCCATGATCTAGTCCAATCTCATCATTTTATAGAGGAGAAAATCAAATTCCAGAGAGAGCAGGTGACATGCCCAGGGTCACACAGAATAATAGTAGGCAGCGAGACTGGGATTTTAGGCAAGGACTTCTGACTCCCATTCAACACTTGATGTCGCCTCTAACTGTCAGGATGAGGGGTTTCGTATCCAGGTTAGTGTTTTGCATCACAACAGATTTTTTTTAAGTCTTCTGACTACGGAATCCAAGAACTTAGAAATAAGGACTAAATTTCTGAATAAAACAACTTCAGGGACAGAGCATAGAAAGGTACAAATAATGTTGTTTTTCAATTACATTTTAACTCCAGGGATGTCTTTGCTAATCTGCTTCCTACACAAGTTTGTTCTGGATAAACCATCAATTCCCAAAAGAGATGTCTTCAAACGAAAACCTGTTCAATCAAAAGAGGGTTTTGTTTTTGCATTTGACTGGTCATTCTTCCTACCTCCCTGGGCCTACGGATGGTGCCTGTTTTTACATATGAACAAGGAAAAATCTTTTCAAATGAACCTCCATGCAACAATTACTCCAACAATTGTGGCAATGGACCATTAGTGGCTCTGACGGTAGACCCCATGTCCTTTTTTCCCAAGAGATCATTAACAAAATTAATTTTACATTTATGCCAAGGAGTAATGGAATCAACAGCCCTACATTAAGGTGGTAACGAGATTTTAATCATCAGTAAAAACTTATTAGAGGAATATCTGCCTCATCGACTTCCGCCCCAAAATAACGAGCTATTGCTTGTGATCATTAAGAATAAATAAGCATATTGTGTAAAATCGGATTATCTTACAGCTTCAATTTATTGAGTTCTTTAATCAATAAATTGAATGATTCTTAGTCCAATCAGACAGGAGTCCAAATTAATAGTCTGCTATTGCAGAAGTGGCCACATGGCTGAGGATCAGCTGGGGTAAATGGATAGCTCTTGATTTCAAACGCTACCGCAAGTTATTGGGATTTATCATCCCTACATGTTAATGATGAGGAAAGTTTTCCTAGGGAAACTTGCTTCTCACAGAGTTCAGAGTGTGTGTGTGTGTGTGTGTGTGTGTGTGTGTGTGTGTGTGTGTGTGTTTCTTTTGGGGGCGATTTGACTTGGGGGGAGGAATGGAGAACCAGAGATACTAATAAAAGGTTTATTTTTATGTTACCATGTGCCAAGATCCCCTATTAGTGAGGGTATTAGCTCTGAGATGGCTGGGGCAGAATGGTCTAACAAAGCAAAGGATGGCACAGACCCAGGGCTGACTCATTAGTGATGTCTCTATGAATGGAGCTGTCACCCAGGCCGCTGACGTCACACTAATTCTGCCGGCCACACAGCATCTGTGCCTTGCCCTTCCTTCTCACTAGAATTCATGATAATAACAACAATAGTATAGTTAATGGGCAGAAGGCCTTAAGATTTATGAGGAACTCTCCATCGCTGTCTCATATGGTCTAAACAACTGCTTTGTACAACTGAAACAATACGCGACTCTGGCGTGGACAACAAGAAGTTGGGGCTCCTCTTAGGAGAAAACTCGTGGTAAATCCATTAGTTATATGATACAATAATGGCCATGACATTTACATAGCACTTACTGTGTGCCATGCCCATGCTAAGTGCTTTAAAAATGTTAGCTCATTTGGTCCTCTCAGCAACCTTGGGAGGTGGGTGCTACATTAGCCGTATTTTACAGATGAGGAAACTGAGGCAAACAGAAGTCTTTCCCAAGGTCACACAGATATTAGGTATCTGAGGCTAGATTTGAAGCCGGGTCTTCTTTAGTCCAGGTCAGAGGAGGAGGGAGAGAGGGAAGGAGAGAAAGATGAGAGAGAAAGAGATGGCGGCAGGAGAGGGGAGACATGAGAGAGAGAAAAAGAGAGAAGATAAGAGAGAGAGTCTGAGAGAGACAGAGACAGAGAGACAGAGAGAGAGACAGAGAGAGAAGAAAGAGCAATTACTGAGAGAACGAGTAAAATGGGAGTAGAATTTTAGGACATGAGGAGACACAAATATACAGTCACAAGAGTACTAGCTCTGGAACCACAGAGCATGGGTTTCAATTCCACCTCTGGTATTTATCACCTATATGACTATGGACAAGTTATCCCTCTTAACTACTACGGGTCTCAGTTTCCTCCCCTGCCAAATGAGGGTTGTACCAGACAGCCTCTAAGCTCTCTTCCAACTCTAAATTAATGATGTAATGGGTGAGGCCAAGAGTGCACCCAGACACAGATGCCCACATTGTTATGCAGAATGTCGACAGAGGCAGGCATCCCTGGCTAGGTTGGTGTCTAACCATTGTACAGCTGGCTCCTGAGGCCCCTTCAATCAGCAACATCCACATTCTAAGTACTGGGAGGACAGGCACCAGGACAGAGAAGATATCTGAATGGCTCAGGTCTGACTCCAGTAACCTCTGTATGGGAAAAGAAGGCAATGGCAGAGGCCCTCCCAAATCCAGATCTCAGATTATTGCTGAGTGGTGAAGTGCCTGTGAGCACATGGGAGGCGGGTCCATAGAGTACTGCTCCTTAGAGACCAGATGCTGTGTAAACAAAATGTCTCTTTAAATGTTTAAAACATAAGGAGTTCTAGAAGACTGCAAGACCCATTGTCTCAGCTCTATCCTTGCAGAGTCTACCCATCCTTACTATAAATAATGCAAAGGCTCAACCCTGAATTCTTTACTGTAATAATGGTTTAAAATGATTATCCGATAAGCCTTCTCTATGTGGCTGCTTTTCTAAACCTTGGTACATAACACAAGTTGCCATGGATATGTGATTAAACTTACAAGTAAGATGTGGGACTTAAAAAAACAGATGAAGGAGAAAAAATAGTAACTTGTCATCTGATTTATTATTAATTCTCAATAGTCTCACATTAAATAATCATATAAATAAATGTTCTTAATTAAATAAAATGCCTTTCAGCCTTCTTCCTGAACTCTCATTCAGCTTTTTCCTCATGGCAATCACTTTATCTCATTTGAAAGTGGGTCGTAAGTACAGATGAAAGTCAGCAACCAGGAAGAATTATTGTAGCAAGCTTCTAACTAAACTAGAAAATGAATCACTCCAGCTCACCCAGTCACCCTCACAAAGCCCCTTCACCCAGTTCTCAGTGGCTTCTTCTTAAGGGAATGCCATCCTTCACTCCGACCTCTGTGGCTCTCGATCTGAAACTTGGGATGTTGGAAAGGAGCAGCAGCACAGCATAGCACATAGTGGGTGCTTACTAGGTGTTTGATGAATTTAATTGAGGAGGTAGAATTTGATTCAAAGGATTAAATCCTATTTCTATTATGTGCTAGCACCATGTTTCATGCTATTGAGGATGCAGAAATATACAGATTATTTCAATAAATCTCCTTAATGTAGACATTCCTTCCAACGGTACTTATTACCACCCAACCATACCTTCTCATCTTATCATCATCACCATCAAAAAGCATTTATTAAGTACATATTTGTGTTGGAAACCCAAAGGCAAAAGCATAGCTTCTGCCTCAAAGTAACTTACATTCCAATGAGAGAGACAAGAGGCAAACAACTATATGTGACTCTTTTCCATGCCCTCCCATAAATTCTCCACAGGGTCTACCTACCATGGTGGGGACCTTCTTTGGGTCCCTTTACATGCTGTGAGTATTACCATTCCTCCAGCCATATGTCAAGTCATTAATCTTTGAGTAAGGATCTCATATTGAAGGTACCACCAGTTAAATTAACACACTAAAGCCTGGCTAATCCTTAGGACCATCTGCCCCCTTTTTCTGCCTCTATCGCTATTGGATCAACAGGAGACCAGGCAAGTCTGCAAGGAATTGCATTTTTTGTTATCATGGCCAAAGAATTAATCTCCTGGCTGCCAGGCTACAAGTGATGAATGCTCCATACTTCCCTTTGAATGATCTTTGGAAAGAAGCTATGGTCTAATATCACCCAAGCTCATACACAAAGCCTTTCCTGAATGGTACGAGGAGCAGGGACTTAATCCAATGGACTAACTTTGAAAATCTAGAGCCACTTCCACCCTCCGGATGAGTCTTCCTGACTTCAGGCCTGGCACTGTCTCCGCTACACCACTTAGCTGCCCCACATCTGGAATACTGTGCTCAATTCTCAGTGCTACTGCTTAAGAAAGCCAGGTGGAAGGAAGGAATCCCCAGGATGGTGAAATGTCTTAGGTCCATATCATATAATGACTGGTTGAAGAAACTGGAGATTCTTAGCCCAGAGAAAAGAAGACTGGGAGTGGGGTAGGGTGGGGGGAGGGGAGTGATAGCTACCTTCAAGACTGTTATGTAGAAAAAGGATCATATTTATTTTGCTTGGCCCCCAGAGGTAAAAATGTAGTAGGGGTGTTGGATAGAAAAAGCAAAGAAACACATTTCGGATGATGCCAGGAACAAACTTTCTAACATTTAGAGCTGCCCCAAAGTGGAATGGGGTGCCTTTGGAAGTGACATGTCCTTAGAAGCCTTCAGACGAAAACCAAATGGTCACGGGTCGGGCAGGTTAAAGGTGGGATTCTTTTTCAGAAATGGGTTAGAGGGGCAGCTAGGTGGCACAGTGGGTAGAGCACCGGCCCTGGAGTCAGGAGGACCTGAGTTCAAATCTGGCCTCAGACACTTGACACACCAACTAGCTGTGTGACCTTGGGCAAGTAACTTAACCCCAATTGCCTTGCCTTCCCCCCTCCAAAAACAAAACAAACAGAAATGGGTTACAATAAGTGAG
Organism: Phalanger gymnotis; assembly: GCA_028646595.1. Classification (NCBI taxonomy): domain Eukaryota; kingdom Metazoa; phylum Chordata; class Mammalia; order Diprotodontia; family Phalangeridae; genus Phalanger; species Phalanger gymnotis. The sequence continues at coordinate 14,163,951 of CM053624.1, forward strand.
TGCTCGGTTACCTTCCAACACTGAAATTCTGTGATTTTTCTTCACTGACTTGTCCACTTGCTTTGGCATTAAAGGCAAGACATGCCTAAGCATTCTCAGTGACAGACAAACTCTACAACATGCCCCCAAAACCAGGGAAGACATTGCCACAAAACAACTCCAGCGACTGGGCCCCATCGCTTCTCTTTCACCCGGCACGCATCAAGCTTGTTCCGTTTCTAATTCTCAACCCTACCTTTGGATGCACGTCCTTCAAGGTCCCAAGTGCTCTCTAGCCTGACAGGCCAGCTATTGATCCACAGTTGGCAGAGGAGATCATTGTTCCAGACAAAGCCGCTGACCCAAACCAGGTGCCAAGCGCTGTACAGGAAACGTGACAGTCCCTGGTTGGTTTCAAGGTCTGGTTTCTCTGTCCTTTTTAAATCTATTAAGGTGAATATATTGTATCCCTTCAAGACTCAACTCAGCTCCCACATTCTGGAGGAGGTCTTTCCCCTCCTCAGCCTCAACCCTGTTAGTGCCTTCACTCTGAGATCACCTCTCACCGACTCTGTTTATATCCCGTACATACACAGTTGTTTTCATCTTGTCTCTCTCATTAGACTGTGAGTTCCTTCTAGACAGGGACTGTTGGTTTTAGTTTTGGTTTTTGCCTTTCTTTGTATCCCAAGTGCTTAGCACAGTGCCTGACACATAACAGGTGCTTAAAGACAATCTTTTTTCCACAAGGGCTGCACAGAGACTCAAGGGCTCTTATCTGTCTTTGCTCCTAGTGGTCATAATAACAGTGGCATTTCACATGACAGCTGCTGCATGCAAAGTACGTTAACCAGGTTATCTCAGCCAGTCTTCCCAATGACCCTGTGAGGTAGAGAATGCTAGTAATATTATCCCCATTTTATAAATGGGGAAACTGAGTCTCAGGGAAGTAGAGTGACTGATCCAAGGCCATTTGACTAGGAAGTGGTCCAGTGGTATTCAGACTCGGTCTTACTGGTCCAGTGCTCTTTCTACCAGCTCACACTGCCTCCCTTCTACATTAGGCCGCCGACCCACTCCCTTTCATGAAAACTCCTGATTCCAACTCCATGAATAAGGAATTTATAGCTAAAGCAGGGGTGAAGTTTATATTTATGCTATCCAGGAGTCAATCAACAAGAATTTATTAGTCACCTGCTACATACCATAGGCTTCTTGATGGTGCAATAGATGGATTATGGGGCCTGGAGTTGGAAAAACCTGAGTTCAAATCCATCCTCAGATACTTCCTAGCTGTGTGACCTCAGACAAGTCATTTAACCTCTGTTTTCTTCAGTTTCCTCATCTGTAAAATGGTAATGATAACAGCACAGACAGGATTGTTAGGAGGATCGAATGTGATCGTGATTGTAAAGCGCTTAGCGTAGTGCCTGGTACATAGAAAGCAACTGATAAATGCTGGCTGCCTTCCAGCACTCCACAGGATCAGAACTGGAAGCTGGAGGTTTTCCCAATACAATAGCAGTTATTTGAGAGAAAGAACAGTCAAGGCAGCAGGGGCAGCAACAGCACCAGAGGACAGATTCTAGGGTCTGCCTCAGCAGGAGGCTTTTTCTTCCCCTGGACCAACAACACTTAGCTTATTGAAAGAATCCAACGAGAAGTGACTGAATTGGGTTTACTCAAAGAAATCATTAGAACAATGGGAATTCTCTCTCTCTCTCTCTCTCTCTCTCTCTCTCTCTCTCTCTCTCTCTCTCTCTCTCTCTCTCTCTCTGATTGTTTCTCTGCATACTTGTTATTGGTATTTTAACAATTATTTTCTAGATAAAGATAATTTTAATCACACCATGAGTTGGTTTTTTGCTATAAAAAGTATATGGGGGAGGAGCCACAGGAGGCAGACAGGGCTCTTGGGTCCTCCCAGACTGGAGTGTGGGTCACCCCCAGCTCCTCATCCTTGTCCTCCAGTGAGGTTCCACCCCTCTGCCTCATCTCTGATTCCCTCAACTCACACACACACACACACACACACACACACACACACATACACTGTGCAGGTCCCATGGGCTGACAGGTAGGCTGATGAGGAGGTGGAGGAAAGTAGTCTTGATTGGTATCCCTCTCTGGAAGAATAGTCAACCTGAACCCTATGTCTCCACAGCCTGACTCCATCATGGCAAGCATCCTGTCATCTTCAGGCATCTTCAACCCTTGCAACTTTGATGGCCCAAGATTACTGAGATTCAGAGGAACCCACAGAGGAGACATAAGCTCTTCGCCCCAGAAGACTCTTTCCCCAGTTTTCTTCCCACAAGACCAGGCTGAACAATGGATCCAGAAGAAGCTTCTGGGACTTGATCTGCTCCGTATCCCTCCACTCTCTGGCAGGAAACTCTGCCTCAGAAATTCCAAAGTCTCTTGGCCACCACCAGTTTTAGTGGCCAGGCCCTTGCCCTCTTTCCCATCCTGCTTTGGGGTGGGATGGGGAGAGGGAGGAAGAAGGTCAAGGCCCCATGATTACTATTGGATCTAAAGGAGTCTTTCTTAATTCAATTTGGTTGAAATAAATCCCTACTTTTCCTTGAGAAAGACCATAGGAGAAAACTCAGAATGGCCAGGAATTAAAGTTCCTGCCTCAATAATGAAAAGATGGTCAGAGCAGAAGTAGAAGGGTAGAAGCCTTGGTCCTTCTCCCCAATGAGGCCATGTGTTCTTTTCCATTCTGAGTGAAGAGACTGGAGACTCAGCATACACTGCTACCCCAAGGAGTAAGCACGACATTTAAGTGTGACCTTTAGGATCCATACAATCGTCTAACACAAGGCTTCATCCAAAGAGATGTTGAATCTATGTGTGAATTTGGTGGGACTGATGTCATATAGAAACTGAGCTAAGTATGAGCCCATTCCTCTGAGAAACTGAGGAAGAACAGGAGAGAATGTGCATCAAGATGCTGAGTGAAATATCTGTACTTCTGTTCTTGTTATATCTTTAAAGTAAAAAGTTCTTTGTAAAACCTAAAAAAATGAAAAGATAGGGGGAAAAGACTGTGTTCAAACTATTCAGGAAAATGTAAAGTGGGCAAAAAATAATGATGCCCCAACTGGCTTTGCAAACATAATCCTAACTCACAACCATCACGACCACCACCACCATAAAAAATAATAATAAAATCTAGTCCATGGTAGGGGTGGGGGTGAGGGGGGGCAGTGAAGACTACATAGAATGAGGTAGAACTGAAGGATAATTTATATGAATCAAATTCAACTGGCTGGAAATGTCCTTCCTGGCTTCACTGGGGGCTCAGAGCATTGTGAATTTCATTAATAACCTATGTTGTTAAACTTTCTAACTTTACAGAGAAGAAACATAGCATGAAAGTGGGACTTTTGTCCTGTTCTAAGCCCATCTTTTTATCTCCTAGATGACGGGTGACTTTGAACAAGTGGACTTTTGGGAATCACCTCCCAGAGGAAAGAGGGGAAGGGGAAGTAGAGCCCCAAATGGATAGAGTGTGCATCTGGGCACAATTACACTTCTCCAAAGCAGTGGGGGAAGTGCTTCTTGTCCAAATTGGCCTTCACAGCCATGTCATTTGGGATAGGGATAGGTGTGTGTAAATGCATATGTATAAATATACTCATGACATGATTAAAATGATCTTATCCTTAAAAGCCCATTGTTAAAATATCAATGTATATGTATGTATATTTTAGTATACTATACATGTACACATCCCCTTGATAGGCTATAAGCTCCTTGAGGGGAGGAGCAGTTTCAATTTTGGTCTTTTATCCCCATATCTGGCCCATAACACACATTTTATAAATGCTTACTCGTTGAGTGGTTGGTCAATTAATATGGAAAAAACATTGAGCTTTGAGAGAAAAGTTTCACTGATGGCATCAAGGAGCTTGTTTGTGAGGGGTTGAAAAGTATATAAATGGTAAGAAAACAGAAGCAACAAGAGGAAACGATTCTGTCTAGAAGGGTGGGACAAGGAGGGCAGGCAGGGGATAATGGTTCAAGGAGATGGTAATGGCAAGAGAAGGGGTGTGTAGAGACGACCAACTTTTTATTCTTAAATTTATTTCTTTACTTATTCAATCTTTGTAATCCTATAGTCTTTTCTTCTTATGGCTCCTGTGCTCATTGAAAAAGCGAAGAGCTTACATGATAACCCTAACTCTGCCATTTTCTGCCCAAGCGACTTTGGACATGCTACTTAAAGGAGATATATACATCTATTAAGGAGCTACTACGTAGTAGGCACTGTGCTAAATGCTTTACAAATATCTCATTTGTTTCTCACAACAACCCTGAGAGGTGGGTTCATCCCCATTTTACAGCTGAGGAGACTGAGACAAACAATGTTGAAGTGACTTGCCCAGGGTCACAGAGCTGTGTGAAGTGAATTTGAACTCACGTCTCTTCAACTCCCAGATTAGCTCTCTATTCATCACATCAGAGGTGTCCAACACCCAGCCATTGGGGTGTGAGGCCTCCAGAAGAAGCGAAGGCCAAACCAGATAAAAACAGAGTTGAGAGGTGTTTAAGAAAATGAATACAAATACAATAGTAATTTGAGGTTCACTTGGAGACCAAGGTTAGAAATGTACTCAATTATATACTAACAATAAAATAATAATAATAATCATGGCTGGGGTTTATATGGCCCTTTGAAGCTTTCGAGGTGCTTTGTGTATGTTTTCTCGCTTGATTCTCACAACAACCCTGTGAGGTAGGTGTTATTTTTGTCCATATTTTACATATAAGGAAACTGAGGCTCAGAGATGTTAAGTAATTTTCCCAGGGTCACACAGCTGATATCTAAGACAGAATTTGGTTTTAGGGCTCGGTGACTCCCAGTCTGAAACTGAGACCATTGTGCCACCTAGCGGTCAAATGTTTATTCCAAATCTCCCCTGTGGAGCCACTTGCAAAACAGATGTTTAGAATCTGGGCCCTGGGTAAAGATAAAAACCTTCCCCAGGCCTCACCACAGTCAGGGGGCCTGGGAAGGCATAGGCTCGATGGTGATTGCACACAGTGAATTTAAAGGGATCTCAGAAACTTGGTCTATGGCAGTGTGGCAGATAGGAGACAACTGACTGGGCAGTGAGGGCAGCAAAGCCAGGAAGGAGGATCGGTGGGGAACATGTGTTTCAGCAGGAGAGCAGGGGATGATGCAGGAGGCTTCTTGCCTAGAAGATCCTGGCCCTCTCTGGCCACTGGGCTGTATTTCCAGGCATTTGTCTCATGAAGGCTTTGTGCAAAGCTACTAGTGCCACCCACACAGCAATTCTCAGTGGGAAATGAGAAATGATGAGAGCTGTAACATCAAACTCTGGCTGTGTGGCTCCTCTGAATCATGGGCCCAGCAGAGCTTGCTCTAGGCTCTGTTCCCAGAAGAAAGCCCTAGGCAGACACACGGCATCCTCACAGGACAAGGAATAAGGAGGCAAAAAGCTGGGGGGCAGGGGTGCTTCTTGCATGAAGATTCCCTCTTTTCAATTCTATCCAACGACCATTTACTGAACATTTATTATATGACCAAAACATTAAACCTGGTATTCTGTTGATTTCATTCAATTCAACAAACATTAATTATGTGCTAGACACTTCATTTAGACGCCAGGGATACAAAGTAGACAATGAGTTTCAGCCCTCAAGCAGTTGGTATAGAGCCATGGGGAAACAGCATGTAAGATAAGTAAATACAAAATATATACACGTAACCCACAGAGTGGTACCCAAAGCTCAGGACTTAGAAAAATCTGAGTCCAATCTCAGATCATTATCTCTCCAGTTCATTAATGCCCTCAGAGTCTATTCCTTGAAAATTTCCTAATATAGTTCATATCTATGTTTCCACTGATAAGGTAACAGAGTCCCTAGCTCCCACATAAGCATGCAAGTTAACAAATGCATCTCAGTACAAGGCAGTCTTTATTTTATCCCATATAAAATACACAAAATGAAAAGTATCTACAGGAGTCCATCAATGAATGCAGAAAGCACATAAAGAGACAACAACCTCTTTGTAACTAAATAGATGACTGCTTCCAGAGTAGCTATGGCCAAATAGCTACTCTGTGCCTGACAGCTCTGTTTAAGAAGGGTCCGTCTTTTGCTGGACAATTACAGGACAAGATGATCCAAAGCCTAATGGACTACTATAGAAGAATAAATGCTGTATATGGGGAGAGTCAAGTGAAGAAAGCCAACAGTAGCCATCTAATGTCAATCATTCCACATACCAAGGTGAAGCAAGAGGGCTTTGTAGAAAGTCATGGTGGAAATGCCAGGATGATTTGAGTTGGAACCAAGGTTGATTGTTTTCAGCAGCTTTGGAGATGAGAAGTTGGATAAGTATCATCAGAAGAAAGGATGGAAACTTCACTGGCCTTAGGCTTAGAACATCATGACCTAGAATTCAAGCTCACAGCTGAGATAAACGAGGAATAAGAAATCAAACAGTGGTCCATCTGAAAGAGTTGAACAGTGAAGAGTAATGGAACTAGTCTTTAATTCTTTTCATAGCAGAAATCTGGAAGAAGTCTCCCTTCACCACTAGGATCTATCTGGGAATCATAGCATAAAGTCGGACAGCTTGTTAAAAGAAATTACTGAGGTGGGCACACCGAATTTCATGCCTCAAGGAACATCGAATCTAACAAAGAATTGAACAATGACTCTCTGTAACATCCCTAGCCCAGGTTCATCCTCTGAGACCTTAACTAAGTCACTGCGTCTGGTAAGGACACGGTGATAACAAGAATGATAAGGTTTTTATTGTTTCTCATGTTCATGATGAGTTTACCAGGGAGGGATACGGGGCCTTGAATTGCCAAGAGATCATGGGCCAGTCTGGAGAAAGAGCTCAGCTGAGCTCCAAGCTATAGGGACCATAACTGTTATGGTGGTATGTTGTGGTGATTGGTCAAGAGCACTGGACTTGGAGCCAGTAGAATTGGGTTCCAACTCCCAATATGCCACCAACTCACTGAGCAACACTAGATGCCACATCACTTCTCTAGACCTTAACATTCTCAACTATAAAATGGGAGAACTGAACGAGACTAAGGCCCCTTTCAGTTCAAATAATAAGTGGCATTTATAGACACCCTTAAAATGAAGAAACCCTTTTCACATGTCATCTCATTTGATCCAATGATCCTATGAGATAGGTTCTATTTTCTTCATTATACAGATAAGACAGCTGAGGTTCAGAGACATTAAAAGACTAGGAAGGATTACAAGCAGGATTTGGACCCAGGTCCTCCTGTCTCCAAGTCTAACATGCTACCATGATGCTATGATGCCTCTCAACATTTGGTGATTCCATGAATCTAGAAACCTCTCCAGTATCCTACATGCCTCTCACACCTTAAACAACTGATCTGGTAGGACTGATTTTCCATTCCCTGCCCCAATCCTTTGGCTCATTTCACCATTCTGAAGCCCCAGCCAGAGTCTCAGGATAGGGCCTTTTTCCATCCTCTCACTGACAACTGATGCTGACTTGACAAATCAATGTGCGGCTGAGCCAGACTGGCCCCCGAGATTGCTGACCCCCATTCTCTTCTCAACCTAGTGTGGAAATGTTTTCTAAAAACTGAACCAGAGCAACTAACCTCATCCTGGACACATCTTGTGAGGCTCTGAGAGGGTAATGAAATGTGGAAGAGGGTGACAGCTGAGAAGAAGCCTTTCACATCTACTAACCTCCTAAGAAAAACTAGTGAAACTCAAGAAATGGCTCCCAATCCGTTTCAATTCTGCTGACTTTGATGACTCCACAGCAGCCAAGAGCACTAGAGAGGCCCGTCCAAAACATCTCCTCTCTCACTGTGGTTAGTAAATGTTATTCAGTCTGTATGATTTAAAAGGCCCCGTTAAGCCTCAAATTTCCCATTTATGCTACATCCAACTATGGAGACCAAACGGCTGTTTTCACTCCTTTTTGAATTATTCTTGCATAAATCATAGGTTGCTCCCAATTCTGTAGCATTCATGCTGGCATGATAGTGGATAATGAAAGGCAAGGCAGCACCGGCTACGTGGTTGGTTGTATCTGCGGAGAGCCCGTTTCTGACAGGGACAGTGTGTGGGCACAGAGGCTCGGTCCTCCTCCCTCACAGAGGAGTCAGAAAGCAGAGGCCCTATGCCCCCTTGGCAAACATAATTTACAAACACATTTACAATGTGTACATTAAACACTGCTGAGTATTACCACAACTCTGATGTGGGAGAGCAGGGATTAAGTCTCTGTCAAGTGTACTTACAGCTTAGGCAAGACACCTAGCCCAAGTCTGATATCTGCAATGAGGTGGCCGATTTTAATAAGTGATTCAGAGCTGTTCCTGTCTCTCGGACTAAGCCACCTTGTAATTCTTCCACACACTCAAAAGGGCTGCTACAGAGAAAGCAGCAGAGTATGCACGGCCCCAGTTCTTTGCATCTCCTGAGAGAACCCTTGGAATACTGACCCATCTGCTGGAAGTGAACCTGGTGCTATCAATTCGCTTTATCCCTGTCACCAATGACTGTCGGGAAAATGATTTTAAAAACTGGATACAAAAGCTAGATTCCCAATGGAACCACAGGGTAAAAGGCCTAATTCACTGCCAACAACTTTCAACCTCTGTATTCATTCCTCCAATTTTGTAACACAATAAACCACTGAATTCCTCCTGTCTCCATATCCTTAAAGCTGAACAGGCATACAAAGCTCATTTGGCCCAATGCTTTAATTTTACAAATGAAGAAAATGAAGCCTGGAGAGGGGAAGGTACTTCCCCAGAGTCACACAGGAAGTGAGTATCAAAGCTGGGATTAGTACACCAGGCAGCTCTCTAGGCATAATCATAGTCAATAAGCATTCATGAAACACCTGTTATGTACCACGCACTATTCTAAGAACTGGCGATACGAAGAAGAAAAAGTAAGACGTCCCTTCCCTCTCACGGGGGAAGACAATACACAGAAGGAAGCTGAAAAGGGACATCAAGGGCTCCCCGGTTGCAGGGGGAGGGGGGGGATATCCACAAAATTGACAAACAGAGCAGCTGGTGGAAAATATCAACTCAGAGTTCAGAACCCTCTCTAAAGGAAGACTTAGGAGAAGCTTATTGCTGACCCTTCCAGTCCTCCATTTGTATAGGAGAGGCAGCTAAGGGTAGCGGGATGCTGAATAGCAGAAACTGAGTCAATCTGCATGATGATGAGATGGAGAGGCAGGAGGTCTCCTACAGTCCCTAGGAGTATTGCAGAACAGTAGGCAATCTGCATTGGTGAAGGGAGTTCCCTTCCTGAGAGTGTTCCCTAAAGAGATGACATCACACATCTGGTCCACCTCCCTTCCCTACCCCACAAAAAATCCCTCATACCTAGAGCACTGCCTGGAACATAGTAGGCAATTAATAAATGTCTATTAACTGAATTATATTGTACAGCACCCCTGAAAAGAATACCAGCCCCATAGACTTCACACATGGAGAAAAGGCAAGGACTCTGACCTTAAGTTAACTATCCGACCTTTTCTCCAATCTCCTATGGGTCTCGATTCTCTTAACACCAACCTATATTTCCCACAAATACTATCTATTCAATCAACAACTACAGAGTAGGCATAGTAGATGGAAAGCAAGACTGGTAGTTAGGAAGACCTTTGTTTGAATTCCACCTTGGTCACTTACAAGCTGTGGGAATCCTGGGCAAGACACAAAAAAAATCTCTGTCTGCCTTGGTTTCCTCATCTGTAAAATGAGAGAGTTGGACTCAGTAACCTCTGAGGAGGTCCCTTCCAGTTCTAAGCCTATGATTCTATAATCACTTTACCCAAATACAAAAATGTGTTGCTCCTTCCTGAGTCTGACAGGCGTTTTCTCAATACATGAATCTGTCTGGGGAAAAGCATGTCTCCTCCTTCTGGGCCCCTTCAGAGTCAAGAAGCCCAGCAAGGAGCTGCCCCTCCCCCAATGGATGGGCTACTTCTCTCACCAGCCTCCCCCTCAGGCAAGTTCTAAGGCTGCCTCTGCAGGCAGAAGGGAAGCCTTTGTGTTACTGCTCTGCTAAGAACTTGGCTCCTCCAAATTCTCTTCTATTTCATTTTTCTAACTTGCAATGTCCCCCCTAAAAATATGACAGGGGGAGAGAAAGGGAGAAGGGGGAATAGAGGAGAGAGAGAAGGAGAACGAGGACGAGGAAGGAGGAGAAGAAGGAGGAGGGGGGAGGACAAGAAGAAGAAGAAAGAGAAAGAGGAGGCAGAGGAGGAGGAGGGAGGAGGAGGAGGAGAGAGAGGAGGAGGGGGAGGAAGAGAGAGAGAGACAGAGAGACAGAGAGAGAGAGAGAGTATAGACTTTACTCTAGCCTGCCTAAAGGACTAGGCCTGAAATAGCTGTAAACGCTTAGGCTGTACAAGGGAGGAACAGCAGCATGGGAAATTCACTGTCCCAGAGCACCATCTAGTGGCAGCAAGCTGTCCCAGCCAGCACCCATGTGCCAGAGCCCCTGGCTATTACAAGCCTTTACAAATCAATGGCCAATCCAATTCGGTAGGAATTGGCCACAAAGTCCATGTCCCACAAGATCCTCAAGGTCCCCATTTCCAAAGATGAATACCAAGAAAGTGGAAGGAAAAAAGCTAAGCCTGTGGGACTAAGTTACTAAGGAAGCCAGGTAGCTTTATTCAGAGAAAATGTCTGGTCTGATTCAATCTCATTCCACAAGCATTTGAAAGCACCTACTTTGTGCCAGGCACTCTGAGAGGTGCTGGAGAGGCAAAGATGAAGATGAGATGGCACCTGCCTTCCAGGAGCACACACTCTACTGGGGGAAGGAGGGACTAGAGACAACCTGTATACAGAAAATTATCAGAGATTTAAAACTAGGAGGGGCCTCAGAGGCCGCCTTGTTTCATTTAACAGATGAAAAAACCGAGGTCCAGAGATTTAAAGGGATTTTTCCAAGATCACACAGTTAATAAGAATCAGAGGCAGAATTCAAACCCAGATCGTCCAACTTCAGAGACATGTCTTTAAAGCACTCTTAACCTGTAGTCTGGACCTTAATGTGGTTTGTTTGTTTTTGTTATTTGATATGTTTTTCAACATAATTTGTTTCCTTTGTAATCTTATGTATTATATTTTGTACATTTAAAATTATTTCCAAGAAGGAGTCTGCCGCTTCACTAGACTGCTAAAGGAGTGTAACACACACACACAATAAAGAATAATGGGGGATGGGGGCAAGGTAAGGAGTGCTGACAAGATGAAAGAATCAGAAAGGTTTCTAGTAGGAGGCGATACAAACCAGGCCTTGAAGAAAGTTAGGAATTACAAGAGACAGATGTGAGGAGGGAGGGCACTTCAAGAAGAGGTGACAGCCTGTGCAGAGGTATGGAGGGGGGAAATGGAATGCCAAGTTCAAGTCCAGTTTGGCCAGAACACAAACCACATAAAGGTTAGCAATGCTTCATCATTATGCCTAGCTAGGCTGAAAACAGACTAGCAAGGTCTTTGAATGCCAAACAGAAGAATTTTTGTTTTTATTATAGAGGCTTCTGGGAGCTCCTGCTTGCTCAGGAGAGTGGTGTGATGAGTTATAGACTCATCCCTACTAACCTTGCATGGACAGCTTAGGAATAAGGGCCCTTGCTCTCAGGAGGCTTATAATGTGTGAGTCACGGAACTAGAGGGCAGCAGATTCTCAGAATTTCAGGGCTGGGAGGGACAGGCTTCAGAGGCCTTCCTCTCCGGCACAAGGCTGGAAAGGGGCACCAGTTCAATTAATAAGCATTTATTATGCTCCTATTATGTACTAGGAATAGGGATGGGGCTTGACCTACAATTTTGTGGGTATGAGAAACTCCTAGGAAACTCTCTGCAAATTCAAGTTGATATCTTCTCTGCCACTTTACATAGTCTTAGACAGCTGCCTCAAGCACTGAAGATGAGTGACTTGCCCAAGGTCACATGGCCACTGTGTATCACAGGAGGACTTGAACCCAGATCTTCCTGATTGCCAGACCAGCTCTCCATCTGCTAGGCTAACCTGCCTCTCATTTACTAGGGATACAAAAACAGAACTTGGGCTATATATAAAACAGTGTTGCTCCTGAGAAGTTTAGAATCTGCTAGAATGTTTACAACAGGTAAACAGAGGCAGTGCAGCAGAAAGGATCCTAGATTTGGAGTCCTGCAGACTTCATTTCAAACAGGCTCAGTAGCTTACAAGCTCTGTGACCATGGACAGGTCATTTAACCTCTCCAAGTGGCTCATTTCATTCTGCTTCAGTTAAAACAACCAAGTGGTACAGTTGATATAACCTACAGCCTGGAGTCAGGAAGACTTGATTTCAAATCCAGCCTCAGACATTTACTAGCTGGGTGACCCGGGACAAGTCACCTTACCTCTTTCTGCCTTAGTTTCTTCAACTGGAAGGTGGGGATAATAACACCTGCCTCCTAGGGTTGTTGCAAGGATCAGATGAGATGATATTTGTTAAATGTTTAGAATGGTGTTTGGCACATAGTAGATACTTAATGATGCTTGCTTCCTCCCTTCCTTCTTTTCCATTCTTTGTAATCCCTTGTTGGTCATGTATTGCCTCTCATATCCACCATGTCCCCCTACATTGCTCTCTGTGGGATACTCATTTGTAATTCTTCTAGAGTCCAGGACTTGTAATTATGCAACAATCAATAAATGCACATAATATAGCAAAAGAAAGGCAATCTGTCAGGGCGAAGAAAACACACCTTGAAGTCAGAAAGAGCTAGGTTCTAACACATGCTAGCTGTGTGACCACAGGCAGATGACTTAACCTCTTTCCCTTTCTAGCCACTTGTCCTGAACAACTCTCTAGGAATAAAAGTTACAGATCGATTCCAGATCTGCATCAATGAAAAGGATACACATGTTGGGAGGTCCCACACTGATGAAATTACAGGTCTGCCCACCCACCCCACCTCAAATTCCTTCCTAAAAATAAGTAAACAATTTTTAAAAACAGAAAAAATGTGAAGACGTATGTATAAATATGGCCCAAAAATATAAAAGGTTACCTCAAAAAGTAGTGGGTTCTCTCTCACTGGATAGGAACTCCACTGGCCATGGTTGTATGGATATGTATCTAGATATGATGCAAGAAGAGAATAAAAACTAACATTTGATGTTCACAACAACCTTTTGAGATAAGTGCTATTCTTTTCCCCTTTTTTACAGATAAGGAAATTGAGGCTAGGAAAGGTAAATCATTTGCCCAGAATCACATGACTAGTAAGTGTCTGAGATAAAATTTAAACTCAGGTCTTCTTGATTCCTCCTAACTTCCTCTCAAGATGAGCTGGTGTATAGACCATAAACACTGTTTGACCCAAGACACCCCTCCAAGGCATATACCCTAAGAGATCAAAGAAAGGAGGAAAGGACTAACATATACAAAATTTGTGATAGAAAAAAAAACAGAAACTAAGGAGATTTCCACTAATTTGGGGAATAGCTAAACAAATGACGGAATGGGAATGTAAAAGAACATTATTGTGCCATAAGAAATTGTGAAATAGGCAGTCTCAGAGGAAATGGAGAGAATTCCCTAATAGCTAGCATTTATAGAGCTCTACGCAGCTTACAAAGAGCTTTATAAATATTATCCCCCAGTAATTTTGAAAGGTAAGTGCTATTATCATCTCAATTTTCAGTTGAGGAAACTGAGGCAAACAGAGTTTAAGTGACTTTCTCAGGGTCACACAGGTAGTAAGTGTCTGAGGCTGCACTTGAACTCAGATCTTCCTGACTCCAGGCTCCACACACTATCAACCATCACTTGGTTGTTTAACTGAGACAAAATGAATGAGCAGAACTAAACCAAACTATACAATGACAACAACATTATAAAGAAAAGCCACTAGGAAAGCCTTCAGAAGTGTAATGAATACATCGATAAACCATGATTGCAGAGCACCAAAAATGAAACATGCTTCCTATCTCCTACTGCAGAAGTGATAGGATGGTCATCCCAGTTCTGCTGTCCAAGGTACTAAGCATACTACCTCTTTGTTTCCATGTTATTTGAATGGGATCCATGGGTGGCAACAGGTAACAGAAGAAGAAGAGAAAGTCAAAGCATGGGATTTTTTAAAAAATTTCTCAGCTACCTTAACTTCCTAAGAATCCTGAGTCCTCCACCCATCACCCCTGTCCAAATTAAATGTCAAGACCCAAGTACAAATAAACCATCCGTGAGTCTGTTCCTGCCTCTTCTAAGATGCTGCTTCTTTTTCAGATTTGTCTCTTTTGCACCTGCCAGATGAATTATTGAATTTATGAGGGTTAAGCTAAGCCAGAGCTACTGATCGGTGAAATTGGGTGCGACTAGGTGGAAGCCATGTGCCGCTGAGAACTCAGGCAAGCAGCAAGCATCACTCAAAGTGCAGCGAATCTATCTGTGAAGATATTATCAAACAGCAGGTGCATGAATGTCCAAGGCTCCAGGGATAGACTATTTTAGTAACCAGGTAAAATTTCTCCAGGATACTGGGCCTGTCACTCCTTAACATGACATAACTCACATTCATAGCAAGTCTGGGCCAACTCTCAAAATGGCCTCGGGTTCGAGAGAATTGGCTCCAGGAGAACAGGTCATGATCACAGCATCATAGCTCTAGAGTTGGAAGGGACCTAAGAGACCATCTAATCCAAACTTGGTTTTACAAGTGAGGTCTTCCCAATGCCAGGTCCCACTCTCTATTTGCTACACCAACCTTAACTCACCATGATGCCGTGAACAAATCAGTTCATTTCCTCATCTGAAAACTGCAGTGAAATGGGGTTTGAACCATGCTTTAGGGAATGTTTCCATACTTAATGAAATTCTGTTTATAAAGTGCTTTGCAATATTCAGCTGCTGTTGTTATAACTACCTGTTTGCACTGTAACCCCTCTATAGTTGTAAGCTCACTGTGGAAAAGAAATGTTTGCATTTGCTTGTTGGTGTTTTTAATACCCAGCACCCAGCAGAGTGCCTGGCACATAGTAGGTGCTAGTCCTACTTCCTCTTGAATCCTTGAATCCTCTTCCATTTAACTATTAGTATGAGAGGCCTTTGGAGGGAAAACATATGTCAAAGACCAGAAGAACATTTAGTCCCCAATATCAAATCAGGTTGTCATAAAGAAGCAGCAGGGTAGAATGGAAAAAATACTCAGCCTGGAGTCACAGGACTTGAATTTGAATTCAAATCTAGCCTCTGCTCCTTCCTCCATCTTTGAGCTTGGACAAGTCACTTTCCTCTCTGGGCCATAGTTCCACCAGAGCATAGGTTTAGAGCTGGAAGGAACCTTTTTTATCATTCAGTAGTCTTTCCGTCATGTCCAATTATCCGTGACCCCATTTGGGGTTTTCTTGGCAAAGATCCTGGAATGGTTTGCCATTCCCTTTTCCGTCTCATTTTTACAGATGAGACAACTAAAGTAAACAGAGTTAAGTGACTTGCTCAAGGTCACACAGCTGGTAAGTGTCTGAGGCCAAAGTTGAACTCAGGGAAACGAGTCTTTCTAACTTCAAGCCCTGGTGCTGTATCCAATACAGCGCCACCTAGCCGCCTAGAAGGGACCTTAGCATTCATCTAGTCCAACCCCTTCATTTTTCAGATGGAGAAATTGAGGTCCACAAAGGTTAAATGGGAGAACCGGGATCTGGAGCCAGGTCCTCTGACTCCAGAGTAAACTCTTTCTGCCACACGACACTAGGAAGCACAGTAGATGGAGCTCCAGGCATGGCATCAGGAACCTCTGAGTTCAAATCTGAACTTTAATATCTAACCAGCTGCGTGACTAGGGCAAGTCACTTTACCTGTTTGCCTCAGTTTACTTATCTATAAAATGGGGATAATAATAGTACCTACCTCACAAAATTGTTGTGAAGATGAAATGAGATAATAATTGTGAAGTGTTTAACTCAGTGACCGGCACACAGTAAGCGCCATATAAAGGTGAGATGTTATTATTGTTATTATTATAATAATTATTATCATTCTATAAAATGAGAGGTTTGAATTAGGTGCTCTCTGAGGTCTAATTGCTAGCTCTATAATCCCATATTAACACTTCTGGCTTCATGAGGCTTTCTGTGCATGGTCTTACTTTGTAGCTGGCTCTTCTTTTACATTTATGAGTAATTATTAAGCACCTACTATGTACTAATCACTGGGGGAAAAAAACAGGCCCTGGCCTTAAGGAGCTTATATCCTGTAGGGAATCTAACATGTTTATTGAAAAATAAACATAAAATATCTACCAGGTCAGTGCAGATTAATCCGGGGGGAGGCTTAAATCCTTAAAGGGAACTGGGGATTCTAAGTGGCAGAGGTGAGGTGTTCTCCACACTCCAGGCATGGGAAATAGCCTGTGCAAAGGCTTGAGGGCAGAAGAAATAGCTTGTATGGGGAGCCAAAAACAGGCCAGTCTGGCTGGAAGGTATGGGGAGAACAAAGAGATATCAGAGTGCAAAGGTAGAGTGGCGGCTTTTCAACAGAGATCTTAGGTCTAGAGCTGGGAAAGACTTCAGAGGCCATTGAGTCCAGTTCCCTCATTTTACAAATGGGGAAACAGAATTCCAGAGAGGTAAAAACCAGCTCTCCACAAGCTATGATAGTCACCAGCCACTAGGATGCAGCTTATATTGTTCGGCTGTCACGGGTAAGACAAAGACATCATCATTATCAACATAAGTGACATTTACATCAGACATTTAGAGGTCCAATATATTATCCCATTTCATTATTCCAGCTGTTAGTTCCTTCCCCTCTAAAGCTATATTCTGTCTACTCTTTATTTATCTCGCAGAGCCGCTTCTTGTCTCTTCATTTATCTGGAGTTTCGGGTTCCTATTAATCATTTTTGTTCTCCCTTTCCAACTCCAAAGATCATTCTCCATGGTAGAGAAAGCAGAAACAAAACAGAACTCCCTGGTGGACAGCTCCTTGATCACTTTCACTCCCCATCTTCTCTGACACTGGGGCATTAGAGGCCAGAAAACTTTGTTCCCACTGCCTACTAAATCTGGTGAAATGGAAAAGAAGAAACATCCCAAAACATACACCTCAAAGGAAAAGTTTACCTCCCAGACAGAGAAAAAGTAAAATGCTGTTCCTCTCCACTGACTCAGCCCTGAGCTTTTCCTTTTCCACTAAGGGCACTCCTTAATATTCCAAGTGCTCTCTCCAGCCATCAGAAAGGACTGGAACACAGATTTTGCATACATTTTCTGCTCCACAAATCAGAGAACCGATCACTTTGAGGAAAGACTTAAAGGACTGAGCATCTTGTTTGTCTGATGCCAGGCAGCCAATCTATTGAAGCCGCACAAATGGCATACTACTCATCACTTCCATGTTCCACATCTGGCCCTTTGGCACTTAATCCCGGGATCAGATGAAACAGGAATCAGACCATTTGTCAGAAATAAGAGCAGTTAATTCAGGTCACAGTTCAATGGATTATCACTGCTTGAAACTAAGTTGTTTGTCTTTGGGAAATTACAGGAGCTGGGGCTTCCCTACCCCCTCCAACTCTGTAATGGCTCATTCAGTGCTAGAATCTATAACCATGAATATGGCCAATGTCTGAGTTCAAACCACAGGCTTGGATTTCATTGCAAGAAAGACCGACAAACCAAAATGAAGAAAGACACACCTGAGTAGTTATAAAGCCAAGCAAAAATGTATGCCATCAGATAATATAATATAGCACTGCATAAACTGCTGCAGTCACAGAAGTTAAAGCTAAAAGGGACCTGGGAATCAGAAAATCCCAGAAAATGAGAAAACGTCTGCAAGGCCATGTAGTCCAACCTCTTATCTTTCTACAACAACCCTGGGAAGAAAGAGGGTTCCCTGGAAAGTGCTCCCCAACACTATTCAAATGGAGTGGGAGATGAGGAGCAATGGAGAGAGAGAGGTGACAGGAGCTAAGGAAGCCAGTGCTGGAGCAAGAATCAGGGGACCAAAATACCAATTCTTCCAGTTACTGCTGGCTTTATGAATTTAGGCAAATCATATAACTTCTCTTGACCTGATGGTTCCTCTCTGTCAGATAAAGAGGTTGGACCCAATGACCTCTCAGATCCTTTCCTAATACTGAAATGAAATGAAATCTGCCTCTTATAGATGATCCAGATTGTGCTTGAATACTTCTTATGAGGAGGATCTCATTACATTCCACAGAGCCTGGATTAAGTACATAGATAAGGAAAGAATTCACTAATCGTGCCCCACACAATGGATGAAAGGGACAAAGCGAGACTTTAAATTACACTATTTATGGTGGCTTTTTAAAATAAATGCATATATTTTGAATGTCAGAAAATT
This sequence comes from Phalanger gymnotis, assembly GCA_028646595.1. Taxonomy (NCBI): domain Eukaryota; kingdom Metazoa; phylum Chordata; class Mammalia; order Diprotodontia; family Phalangeridae; genus Phalanger; species Phalanger gymnotis. The sequence goes on from CM053624.1 coordinate 14,182,306, forward strand.
CCTCTCCATGGCACAGGGGTATTTAGCTTGTAATAAGGCAGGTTGCACGTATTATAGTGAATATGTGGTTACATATCCCTGCTCCAGGCTGACTAGCCAGCAGGGAGCCCTTTCAATTTGGGGACAGCGCTCTCATTGGAGAACATTCTTCCTTCTACTGAAATACTGAAATGAAATCAGCTTCCTTTTAACTTCCACTCAACTAGTTAAGCCCTCTAGAGCCAACAAAACAAGTTTAATCTTCTCTCTTCCACTTTGTCATCATCATCATTGCTCAGTTGTTTTCGAACATCTGACATTTGGGGTTTTCTTGGCAAAGATACTGGAATCTTTGTTGTTTCCTTCTCCTGCTCATTTTACAGATGAGGCAGCTGAGGCAAACAGGGTTAAGTGACTTGCCCAGGATCACACAGCTATAAGTGTCTGAGGCCAGATTTGAACTCCGGAAGTGGAGTCTCCCATACTCTAGGCCCAGTCAATGCTCTATCCACTGTGCCACTGGGCTGCATGCTTTTCCACTTGATAGATCTCCAAATGTTTGAAAATATCACTCATGCCCACTCTCAGTCTTATCTTCTCCAGCCTAAACAACAATTCACATTTCTTTGAAACTCTAAGGTTTGTAAATTGCTTTCATTATGGGAACCTGACAGTATATTATTCTCCTCATTTTAGACATGAGGAAACTGAGCACCATAAAGGTTAAGTGACTTGCCCAAGGTCATACAGCCAATAAGTGTCTGAGATATGATTTGACCCTCAGTACCCTTATTCCAAGTTAAGTGCTCTATGTACTACCTCATGCTGACATGCCATACCCACTACTTTCTACAAAATCACAGTTAAGCTTCCCTCATTTTTCTCTGTTCTACCATCTAAAATCCCATCAGCATCCTCCGAGTGTGTTCTAGCTTCTAAAAGCTAGCACTCAGAATTGAATTTCCCGTTCTAGGTGTGGCCTTAGGATTTAGAGCTTGAAGACACCTGGAAGGAGAAATTGATTTGGCATCAGGTGAGCTGGGTTCAAATCCCAGCTCTCTCCTCCACCTGTTGAAGGGTGTGATTAGCAGTAAGGCAAGTCAAGGAGTCACTAGCTATATTACTTTTGGCAGAGAAAGCACCATAAACGAACAAAATTTTCCTCCAGTGATCTGACCAAGGTGGAGCCCACTGGGACAATCACCGCTCTCGTTCCAGATGCCATGCCTTTGAATTCAGGTAAAGACTGTCTGGTCCTTTTGGATGCTACCTCATGCTCTTGATTCATATGCTCTTGACTCTCTAAAGCCCCCAAAGTTTTTCCACACTAATTAGTATCTAACCACACCTTTCAACTCCTTTATTTTTCCATTGATTTTTCAAATCCAAATGTTTCTTTACATTTGCACACATTATGTTCTATCTCATAATAGCTAGCATCGATATGGCACTTTGAGGTTTGCAAAGTATTTTCCGAATATTATCTTGTTTGATCCTCCTGACTACCCTGGAAGATAGGTGCTATTATTATCCCCATTTTACAGATTAGGAAATTGAGGCAGACAGAGGTTAAGTGACTTGCCCAGGGTCACATAGCTAGTAAATATCTGAGGCTGGATTTGAATTCAGGTCTTCTTGATCCTTCCTCCTCCCCTCCATCCAGTGCTTTGTCTCTAGTTACCTTGTCATTAGATTCAATCCAGTGCTATAACCTGCCAAGTTCTTTTTACCCTAAATCTATCTCTTCATGTGTTAGCCAACCTTCAGAGACTTGTATCCTTTGGAAACTTGATGAACATACCATCTATCCCTTTATCTGAGTCACTGATAAAAATGTTAAATAGCCCAGGAACAAGCCCAAATCCCTAGGGTTCTCTGCTAGATACTTCAAGAAGCCAGGTTGACACTGATCTTATTTCTGCTTCAAAGCCATCAAAAAAGCTGAACTGAAAATGAGTAGTGCCTGAAACCCGCAGCAAACCTCTGGAGACCTCTCTCCATATTGTCATAGTTCATTAATCAACAGTCTTTGGGCACTGTCATTGAGCAAGGTACAAATAAATGAATGAAGATATTTGGTGGGGGAGGGTTACAAATACATCTTATGGGGTGATCACCCAACCCGTATTTCTTCAGCTTATTCTTAAGAAGATAATGTGAGAAACCTTATTAAATGCTTTGCTGAAATCCAAATACATAATAATTTCTAGCATTTATATGGTATTTAAGATGTTATCTCATGCCCACAGATTTTCCCCATCTGCCTAGCCTAGTGAGCATATGAAGAAAGCCTCAGAGACTGGTTTGGCTTCACTTTTTCTCAGCGAGGCCAGGCTGACCTTTTCCTTTCCTCAGTGCTCACAGACCATCCAAAGAATAATCCAGTCTAGAATTTTACACAGATAAGCCTAAAGCTGATCAAACCACATCCCCCCCCCGCCCCCGCCACAACTTTGGCTCTGACCCTCTGACTAGTTGAGAAAACTTTTTGATTGAAATCAGTCAAAACTGAGTGTGCACAGAGCCTGCATCAACTTGAAATCTATCAAAGCCTTAGTGGGAGAGCCCTAGTCCTACCCTACACAACTGGTGTAACTGGAAGCATCTATCTCAGGAGTGATTCTGAGAACCTAGAAACTGGAGCCAGCATGGCATCTGAGGCACAGCTTTGAGTAGCAGAGGGAGGCTTGGCCTGTGGCAAAGAAGTGAGTTATTGAAGAGAATTATTGGCCCTACAGCATCTCATAGCATCCAAGCCAAGAAAAGGTCCACTCTTTCCCAATTTCCTCTCCTGATTCTATCTTTCCACAAATGCTACAATGTAATCTGCTCTTTTGTTACCCAGATGTTTCTAGTCACTTGAATTTTGCCTCAACCAACAAGAGCCTGAGGGGTAACTAAAGATAGATATAAATTTAAGATTAAGCAGACAGGGCAACATGTACCTAGAATGTTGGGGATTTTCCTAACTGGGGAACTGAGTGTGACTGAACTGAGAACTTTTCATCCAAAATAAACTCCCTGAGGCCAAAGTAGAGGGAACCAAGCAAATCTCAAGGACCATTATCTGGCCCCCAAGGTTTACACACAAGATAATAATTGTAACTGGGTGTCTTGCTAGAATTCACCTGAAGACCTTTTGAAAATCAGGCTCCATCTAGTGGACCCCAGTGAGTGAAGGAGAGGACTTAACATCAAGAAAACCTGTTTTCAAATCTTGCCTCAGACTCCTGGGAGCTGTGTGACTCTGGACAAGTGACAAGTTGTCCAAGCCTTGATTTCCTCATGTGAAAAATGGAGACTACAATAGCACCTACTTCACAGGACGTTTGTGAAGATCAAAGAAAATTATTTGA
>CM053624.1:14186140-14212480 GCA_028646595.1 Phalanger gymnotis
GCAGATCTCATGACATCTTTTCCCCCCAAGCCTCTTCTGAACTTCCCTATTTCCCTCAAAACTCCACCATCCTTCCAGTGTCCTAGCTTCCCAGCTTCCTCCTCATCCTTGATTCTTCTCTCATCTGAAACTGCTTTCTTAGACTGTCAGCCCCTTGAGGGTAGAGATGGCTTCATTCTTTGTATTTTGCACCCCCAGCACCTAATACAGTATCTATGTGCTAGATAGCAGGTGTTTAATGAATGCTTACTGATTGATTTTCAAAATTACCAAGGATCCTTTAAATGCCAAATCTGATGGCTTTTTCTCAATCCTCATCCTTTTGACCCCTCTTCAACATCTGACGCCATTTACCACCCTCTCTCCCTGGATACTTCCTGTCTGCTCTCTGCGTTGCTGAAAATAATGTGGGGCCTTTGTTTAAAAAAACACACACACTGTCACATCTGCACACTTCAGAAACTTGGAAACATAATTTTCTAACTAGTTTCAAAATCTTCCAAATGAAGTCTTAGTGAGCTTTGCATCCATTTGTTAAAAATATAAAAATGTAACACCTTCTGATAAGTTGCAAGAACAATTGATCGATATCTGGGAAGGTGGAAATGTGCTAGCAGAATCTCAATAAAAACCAGCGTGTAATGGCAGACGAGATGGAAGAAAGAGTATCACGATTAAGTAAGCACAATCAATAACACCTCTCTTCCGTTTGAATCTCCATATCTTTGGGAGGTATTCTTGTCAATTGTGACAACCGATAAAATCAAGAATGAAAACAAATGGAACTTGGAGCCAGATCTTTTAATCCTTGTATATCAAGAAATGCTAAACCAAGATTTTTTAAAATAATGGAGCATATTCAATCACGTCGTTCTCACTAAAAACCATCATCATTCATCCTTTAATGATAGTAAAACAAAAATGGGGAGGGGGTTATACCATTAGTAAATAAAAGTTATTCACAAAATATTATTTCATCTTTATTTTACCCTTTTAAAATGTCTATTTTGTCTTATAGCGTATATAATTATTAGTACAGTAGCAAATATATAAAGTTTATAAATGAGTAAATGAGAAGAGTCAGAACAGTGTAGTGAATAAGTCTCCAGGAAGGCTCGGATTCAAGTCTCTCCTCTGACTTATACTGGCTATGTGACCCTGGACAATGCCCTTAACCTCTCAGTGCTCCGGGCCAATAGTGTCAAACTCAAATAGAAATCTTACATAAAGATCCTAGCAGGTCCATATTCACTTAGAAAACCACAGATTCGCATTATCTATGTTCTATTATATTTTTTAAACATTTCCCAATTACATTCTCATCTGGTTCAGGTCCTGCATATTTGAGGTTCCAAGCAACCCTTTCAGACTGCAAGTTTCAGAGAAGGTGTGATCTTACGTTGTCCCTCCATTGAGGAAGTGGGTTGAACCCAAGAATTTCCTGTACCAACAAAATCACAGTCCCCATCTCATAAGCAAATATACAAAGAAAAGGAAAGTTATGCTCAAATTTGTTTTGATCATGTGATATATGATCAAAAAAGTTTGAACTCGATGATCTGTAACCCTAGCAAAAGGTAGCATTTCATTTCCTTCAGTCTGAAGGCTTCCTTTACATGGCTTCCCCTACGCAACTCCTCAATGGTAATATAGCCTTCTCTCATCCATCATGTGCCTTTCCATTGTTCTTTGTGTGGCCTCAGCTTTAATTCTTCAGAGACATTGATATTCTGTGACTCATAGTTACACAGCATCACTGGAATATTAGTGCTGTTAAAAAGATGAGCTTTTTTTCCTAGGGAAATGTTGGGGTCGTTAAAAATACTGTTCAGTTTCCCCAAAGCAATAAGCATTCTCTTTTTCCAGTTTATTTCTGGGCCCAGATTGTTGTCTCTTTATAGTATCTGTCCAACCTACATATAGTCAAGGAACAACTCTATGTTACCATAATCTGGACAATAGTCATTTTTGTTTGTTCATTATAAAATGGATTTTTAATCAATTTGGTTTTTCCTGTGTGCATTATTAGGCCAAATTCTTTTATAGCATTTTTTAAATTAAGGTGAGCTAAAATTTCACAATACCTCTTGAGATAACTAAAGACATCTTTTGGTCCCACAAAGCCAAAGTAGGGGATCTCTGTTTGAAGAGCACATGAAAGGTTTGCAGCAAGTCTGAGGTGAGAACTAAGCCTGCAAGAGGGAGAAAATTAAATCTAGGATCTTCCAAAAGAAATTTAAAGCACCAACAAGGCTGGCTTATATAACAGCCTAGATCATGACGGCAGAGTAGACCAATGCAATCTTCCTACTTGCCAACAGACTACTCCCACTGGTCCTGAGAGCAGCAGAGTTATGAACCAAAGACGACAACCAGCTGACAGTGCTTAAGGGTTGGCCTAGTATAGATCTATATGACCAGCCAAATTCCTGATTGCAGATCCTACAAACAGACCACTTAGCTGGGCTTCCTGCAAGTAAAAGAGGTTCTTCTTCACTAGTCAACATAGAGAAAGACTCTATGCCTCTGAGTCTCTGTAGAAAAACTCAAGTTTGTTTTTTTTTTTTTGCAAAAGAACATAACTGAGAAAGTAAATTAGATATTCCCAAAGAATCTAATTCAACAAGCATTTGTCAGACACCTACAAAGCCACTTTGCCAGGCCCTAACAGTGCCAAAACAGCAGATATGTATTTAGCACCAACTGTTTATAGAGAACTGTTTTAGGCACTGGGGCACTAATTTAGAAAAGATACAATCTCTGCCCTTTTGGAACTTATAGGACACATCACTTCCAGAGATAATGATAGTGCATAATAGTCTCAGCTGAGCACATTAAAGGGTTTCAAAACAAAGTTCTGTGTGAGTTCAGAGGATGCCAAATGGGACTTAATCCAAGAAGGCTTCATTGAGAAGACATTTGAGGTGGATTTTAAAGAGTGATGAGGAATTCGTTGGTCAAATACAAGGAGGAAAAATATTCCAGACATAGAAAACAAAATGAGTAAAGGGCAGGAAGGTAAGAATGCACAGTCCGCATGGAGGGGACAGAGAATTGCACAATTTGGCTGCAACCCAGTGTGTGTAGAGGAGAGTAATTGGAGGTAAGACAGGAAAGAGAAGGTGATACTAGTTTGGGAAGAGCTTGGAATGCTAAGAAAGAAGCTGGAGTTTTATACAGCAGGCAATAGGGAGCCACTGAATGTTCGTGAGTGGAAGATTTAGATATAAGCATACAGAAGAAGAAATAGGAATCATCATGAACCATGACCACTAGCCCATCAAGACATTTGGTATAAAATAGGAATTCTTAGCCTGGGGTCTGCGGTCTTATTTTTAGAATATGTCAGTATAAATGGTTTCCTTTGAAATCCTACATATTCTATTTTGGATATTTCAAAGCAAGATTCTGAGAAAATTCTGCAGGCCTCACCTGGTTGCCAAAGAGGTATGTGATACCAAAAAAAAGTGTTGTGGTTCAATCATGTCCGACTTTTCATGACCTCATTTCAGGTTTTCTCAGCAAAGATACTGGAGCGGTTTGTCATTTCCTTCTCTGTTGGAGAATTCTCTTACCCCATCCTCCCAGGCCTTTGTCCAGCAAAGGCCTGATCTCGCGGGCAATGAATGAGACAGAAGCCAAGGTGGTGAGCAGCTCCGTTTAATAAAGTCAGTGACCAGATTTTTATAGCCTTTATTACGTAGCACTAGGACTGCCTCGATCCACCTACTCCCCGCCTACTCCCCGCCTACTCTCCGCCTATTCTTCTCCTGTTCTCCTTCCCTTTCTTTCCCGCGCTCTCCCCGTGATTCACCTGTGCACAGGTGAACCCGGAAAAGAACCCTGCACCACGTTGCCAACAAGGGCGAGACCCTTCCTCCAAACTCCATCTTGTTCCTCCCATACCTCAGAGCCCTGAGGTTATCTCAGCTGGTTCTGGGCACGGAGGTCCAACGATGTTTTGGGGTCGGCTATAACTCGTCCCGTTACACTTCTCCACCTCATTTTAAAGATGAGGAAACTAAGGCAAACAGGAATAAGTGACTTGCCCAGGATCACAAAGCTAGGGAGTGTGTAAGACCACATTCGAACTCAGATCTTCCTAACTCCAGGCCTGGCACTCTATCCACTGCTCTGCCTGGAAAGACAAATTAAAGTCAACCAAAAACATCTTTTTCTCTGGAAGGAACTGTGCTGTGGGAAAAACATTGGATTTGGGATCACAGGGAGTAGGTTCAAAACCTGCCTCTACCATTTAATACTTGAGTGACTGTAGATAAATCACTTAACTGCTCTGGGCCTTAGTACTGCATCTGTAAAATAAGGGGGCCTGACTGTGTGGCCCCCAAGGTTACTTCCTGCTCTAAATCTGAGATCCAATGAAATAAATACTAACAAAATGAAAAGATCACAGGTGGAAAAAATGCTAATTGACACCAGAGAGCTACCTGAGATTGACCAGGCCTAAATTTGAGGCCAGCTCCCCTGCTCAGGGCTGCCACAGTCTACCCCCAGCCTCCTCTCCAAGCCTCCTCTCGCACTAATGCCCTTCTTTTATTACTTCCATCCAAACTGTACTTCTCCAATGATGAATGTGAAGCTCTTACTTCATGCCACATATTGTGGTAAGTGCCGGGGACACAAAAACAAACAAATAAGACAGTTCTTTCCCTCAAGGAGCTTGCATTCTAATCAGGAAAGACAACACATATAGAGGAGTAGGGAGTAGGGACCAGGGAGCGGTGTTTGGTCACAGGAATGGTGAGTGGAGCCATAGGACACATGTTGCTCCCGGGAATGGTTGTGTCGATTGTTTGCACTATTTCTCAAGCTAAAAGAAAAGAGAGCAAGAGCAGAGGTGGAGGCCAAAGGGGCAGGAGAGGGCAAGGGACATGACTTGAAGATGGCCAGGGAGCAGCATGGTAGATGTGGGTCAAATCAGAATCCAGAGACCCAGGACAGAGAGCTGAAGGGCAAGGTCTGGAGATGGAGGCTGGAACACAGAAATATACTGCAAGGAGAGAGTTTTACACACACACACACACACACACACACACACACACACACCATGCCAAAGAATATAATTACAAAAGGCCTCAACATCTCTGTTGAATCAACCAATCAGAATTGTAAACTAGATGTGATCAAGCCTTTAAATCAACTTGAGAGGAGGAAATTTTTTTCATTATCAGATGAAATCAGATGTGGCCACGCAGGAAAAGTATCAGGATGAACTGAAAGAATCAGACACACTTCTGGCCTTATGTGTGTCTAGTAAGCCGGTGTGGAATTGGACATCCCAGCACAAGATTGCAAAAGCAGGATATTCTAATGGTAGCCAACAGAACTGTCCTTTAGGGAGGAGATAGAGTTCTCTCTTCTCCTCTCCCTTTCACCATTGATCAAAATGTGACTTGTGAAGGTCACAAGATTTGGACTTCCCATTAGCACCAGTAGCAGAGTCCCCAGAGCAATGGTGTCTGACAACAGCATTTACAGCTGTGAATTACAACATTACCACATAAGCACTCTAAGCTTAAAACTACTTCCCCCACAGATCCTTCTATCACTGTAGGAGACTATGTCTCAGACTTTTGGGGGATTGTTTTGCACCAACTTTTCTTACTGTACTACCTTATTAAATACTATTTTTCTAAAAGCTAATTGAGTATGGCTGATAATCAATGGGAAGCCCACCAGATGGGAGCTTATAAGTGACAGTATTAGAGAGTAGTTGTTGCACTCTGGGAACCTAACCTGCTAATTCAGTACAAGGTGAGAGGAGGAGCTACACTACCATGAAGATGCCCAGTGGTCTGAGTTGTGCTAGATATGGAGAATACTCACCTCTGGGGTTGTCCTCAAACTATTCCTTCAACTCAGAATGTTCTCCTTATCCCCTATTGGAATTCTCTTTATTCTTCAAGTCCCAGATCCAATGCCAAGGCAGGCCAACAAGCATTTATTAAGCATTTATCATGTGCCAGGCCCTGTGCTAAGTCCTGTGAATACAAATACAAGCATAAAGAAAGACAGTCCCTGGCCTCAAGGGGCTTACATTCTAAGGGGAGGGGGACACAATACATAAAAGCAATCTGAAAAGTGGCTGGGATTGGGGAGCCCAGTGGGCACAAGGAAGGTTTTGGGCTAGCCCTCTAGCCAGAAGTCATTTCTCTCCCCTCCATATTCCCATAGCATTCCTCTTAGCAAATTGTCTGATTTTTATTCATTCCCATCCCAGGATGAATGAGAAACAGACATGCTGATAGCTGCTGAGCTGTCCAAGCATATTCACTGGAGAGTAGTAGCCAGAGAAGTGGTGTTTGTGTGAGTGGAATGGTTCTGAAAACAATTCCCTTCTCGTAGCCCTCCCCTGCCCTTACTTTCCATGCGGGGCTCCCAGGTCCAGACTAGAGCCCTCACCTGTTAATCTGCCCCATGGAAGGCCTGGGGCTGACTCAGAGTTCACCAGGATCATTTTTTTCCATTTTCTTTGATTTTCTATTCATCTCAGGCAATTTCGTTTGGTTTATGCAGCGTTTGCCTGCTTTGGAAGGTGGCTGCTGCTGGGTAAAATTGATCTGGGCGAAAGAATGGGAGGATGCAGAGGACCAGGTGAGGAGAGAGAAAAATATGCAGAGGGAGGTGAGGATGCCCATTGGGTTCTACTCAAGCTACACAACAGGACTACAAGAACAGCTATTGTGGCTTTGGGGGGGACTGGGAGGGAGGGACCAAGAAACTCAAATTCACAAAGCTTGGACGCCAACGGGACAAAGCGTTAAACCAAGGTCAGGGGGCTAAGCAGAGCACAGTCACTGACTGAGGGCAAGGATCCAACCTGGGGAATTCTCACGGGTCAAGAGCTGGAAGGGACAGAATAATAATAATTTATAATAACAACATTTATATAGCACTTAAGGTTTGCAAAGCATTTTACTTTTCATAGGATTATAGGTTTGTATTAGGAAGGGACCTTAAAGTCCAAGATCCCCTTTACAGATGAGGACACTGAGGCAGAAAAAGGTTAAGTAGCTTACTCAGGGTCATACTCAGAACATACCATGTTCCTGACTCCAAGCCTAATACCACTTCAGGTCTACCTAAGAGACAGTAATTCATTTGGCCCAGAGAAGGGAAAAGAGTCAGCAAAAATGCATCTGGGAAACTGTACATTTTTTGATCATTCCAAACTTCTCTCTGACACAAAATCTTGTCTTCTTAACACCAATATTTTTCTGTTGATGCTATAAGGCTGTGAATCATGGGTTATCTGCGGGAAGGGTACCAGTAAAGCCTCATGAGATGGAATGAGCTAAATTTTTAAGGAATCTAAGAATTCTAAGACGTAGAGGTAAGGAGGGCAGGCAAAGGTATGTAGGGGGGAAATAGAGTAGGAGGAACAAAAAAATAAGCCGATTAGGCTAGAACATAGAGGGCATGAAGAGGAGTAATGTGTAAAAATACTATAAAGGTCAACTGATGCCATATTTGAAGGGCTTCCAATGCCAAACTAAGGAGTTTGTACATTACGCTGGAGGCCACAGGGAGTTACAGGAGCTTTTTGAGCAAGGGAGTAACCTGGTGACACTGGTGCTTTAGGAGGACTACTTTTGCAGGTAGACAGAAGGTATACTGGAGAGGGGAGAGACTTGGGGCAGGAAGAGCAGCCAGCAGGCTATTCTAACAGCCTAAGAGTGAGGCAGGAGGGCCTGGACCAGGGTGGTGGCAGCAGCAATGCCACCTGCCTGCTTCAAACAACCAGTAGATTGCCTGAATCTTTGAAAATTACAACCAGTTGTTTTAGACTTATCCTCAAAGGCCACCACTGACCACTCACCAACATTCTTTCACCTTCTAGGACAAAATATAAACTCCTTCATTTAGTTTTTAAAGCTCATCCCAATCTTGTCTGGACCCCTTTCTAGCTTCATTGAACATTACTCCCCATCCCATTCTCTGCAATGCAGCCAAGTGGGCCTTTTCTCTGTCACTCATACACACACACACACACACACACACACACACACACACACACACGCATGCGCAATCTCCATTTCCACACCTTTGCACTGTCCATCCCCCTTGCCTAGTATGCATTCCTTCCTTACCTCCACTTTATAAGTATCCCTCTCTTTACTATACAGTTCCAGCCTTTCTGGATCCTCCCCCAAGTTGTTAATGCCCTTCCTCCCAAACTATCTTACATTTATCTGTAAGGGGCTCTTGAGAGCCTGATGAGATTGGGAGTTGAGGCCCAAGGACAGTCCCATGGGAAATAGGAATTATCTGGGGCTACACAGTCTGGCTCGGCTCCGCCTCCTCTGATAAGGCAGGCTGTGAACAGCACATGCCCCCTTTTCAAATAAGCACTGGACATGAGTTGTCCACGAGCTGTGATGCATGGCCCTGGAGCTCCTGATAGGCTTAGAGGATCGTGCACGAGCTTGCTTGCACCCAGATACAAAGGCTAGTACTACATTAAAATCCTGCTTGCTGTAACAATAAACGGAGTTGCCTACCATCTTGCCTCCCGCCTCATTCATTGTCCGTGAGATTCTTCCCTCCTGCTGGTCAGGAACGGGAGGTGGGTGGTATAGACTCCCAACATTTATCTACTTTGTATGTATGTGTATTTGTTCTCTGCAGATTTATGCTGCACATATTTTGATATGTACTTGCCTCCTTCCCTCCCCTCCCCACCATTAAGCACCTTGCAACTAGAGATTGTTGCTTCCCCAGCACAGTGCCAGACACATTATAAGTACTTAATACATACTTGTTTAATTGGTCAGTTCTTTGAAGAATGTGGTCAAGCTTGGCATGATGGAAAAAGCAATGGATTTGGAGTCAGAGGACCTGGGATTCAAATTTAGGCTCTGCCATTTACTACATATATGATGACCTCGGGCCAATCACTTAGCCTCAGTGTCTTCATCTGTAAAATGACGGAGTTGCTAAGGACTCTTCCAGCTTTCAGTCTATGATTCTTCTGTCCTTCCACTGTCTTCTGAAATGGCAGTTACCCAGGTTTCAGAGCTCCACACAGGCCAAGTGTTTCAAGTAAGCCAAAGCCTGATAGAGACCAAACCTTCCTGCACCTTCCTAGGGATTGGGAACACCTGTGAGTGAGGACAGCTATGGGTGCTCGGTGACACTGAAAGATAAAGTTACAAAGACCATCCATCCTGGCTCACATGCTACAATGGTTGACTTGTATCCTCCAAGGGATTCCAGGAAATGTTTTGATAATGAAAGAACAGGGAGAGGAGTACTTCAATATAGCCAGAGTACAGGGAATCCAACACCCACAGGGTCCCAATGAGGCACTGAGATGGATGTGCCATCTATATAGAGCAGCATCCACAGTTCCAGCTGTCTAAGGAAGCACGTTAATATCCTTTTTTAGAACTGTGTTATTTCTTTCCTGTCACATTTGCTCTTGTTTATGACTCACCCTTTTTTATCTGTTTATTTTTATATTTTAACAACTCTTCCCCAGCCTAGGAGACACATAGGCCATTGACTTTTAGAGGGAGGCTACTCTTTAAGGATATTTACAAGCTGCCTTTATGTTTCTTAGGGTAAAATGGGGAGAGGTAGGGGGTCTCTCTCCATATGCAAACACCTCTGAATAATCAATTCTATTCTAATATCGTGCCAGCCGCAAACTCACAGCTTCTCAGCCATTTAATTCACTTCCCGTTAGTGCCTGCGGTGCCCATCCTCGGCAACAATGATGGGATGAAGGGAGCAAAGAAAATTAAATTTATTCCAAGAGGCAGAAGACAGCAAAAACAAGGCCAGCTGGAGTGCTTACCAACCAACTTTCCCTACCGCCTTGTCCTTCATCGACTTGTCCTCATTGCCCTGAAGCCAAATGCAGGATGATTCTCTCTGAACTCAGCATCACCAGACTCTAAATTAAGAGACAGAAGGGACCCCAGAAGCCACCTAGTCCAAACCCCTCACTTTTCAGATGATGAAACTGACTCCCACTGAGGGTCACAAGGTAGTATTAGCAGACAAAGGATTTGAACCCAAGTCTTCCAACTCCATCGATTTTCCCCCATTAAATGTGCTCTATAATAAGTTCATGGATCTAGAGGTGGAAGGAGCATAGCCCAGGAGTAAGTGTCAGAAACAGATTGTGAACCCATGTCTTCCTGGTTACCAATGTTGAAACCATTTCAGAATCAGCTTCCACATAGAGTCAGAACATTGACAAGCTAGAACAAAAGTCAATATCAGCATCAAATGCAGGGAGAGTGTGAAAATGACAATGGACTGGATCGCATTTAAGAAATCTCATTTTCTGTGATCCCAAACTATCCTCTGACCCGAAGGCTCATTTTTCCAAACCCAATTTTCTCCTGATATGGCTGATACTAAAGGGAAATTGCAGTCTTCCAAGAAAGAATTAGCTTAGACAGGACAGCTAGGTGCAGTGAGTAGAGCACCGGCCCTGGAGTTAGGAGGACCTGAGTTCAAATTGGGCCTCAGACACTTGACACACTTACTAGCTGTGTGACCTTGGGCAAGTCACTTAACCCCAATTGCCCTGCCTTCCCCCCTCCAAAAAAGAAAAAGAAGTAGCTTAGACAACACCTAGACTTACAATGAGGGTTAGTCAATTGGAGCAAATTACCAAAATTAATCTATATGCAAGATACTTCTGAGAGATACCATTAAGGATAAGGAAAACCATCTAAGGAGATGGGATAGTCATAGTGGAAAAGTGTTGTATGATCAACTGAAAGTCATAAAATATTAAGACCTAAAAGACCTCCAGCACATTGGGTGGCCCCTTTATGGGGAACTAATGGAAACATATGGACAAGAATCACAGAGAATAAGAAAACATGAGTAAGTTGGGACCCACACCACCAGGGTGGATAAGATCATGGAGCCATCAACATTTTTTTTAGATTTTTCGTAATGTACCTTAGAGTCATTGGAGACAGTCTCTTAGTGTGGCTAGAAGCCATGGCTTTGCATCACTAGCTTATGAAGAGAAGCAGGGTATGGGAGTCAATGAGAAGTGTGGTGAACCTGTGATTTTATTAGTTTCGGGAGCACTGGGTGACAAAACTTACTCTGCCAATGCAGATCAGCACCTGCTTTGCAATTTATACTCATAGGGAATTGCTTGGGGCGTGGAGAAGTTAAGAGCCTTGTCCATGGTCCTACATCCTGGAACCATAAAAGTCAGGACTTCGGTGCCAGTCTGCCTGTCTCCAGAGTCAGCTATCTCTCCATTGAGCAGCACTGGCTCCTCTCTATGAAGAGTTAAGGTTATTATATAAGGGATAATGGCTGTGCTTTCCATCACCTCTGATCACAGACCAGGAAAAAAAAATTGATGTGATTAGAGAAATTCCGATTTAACTTAAAAAGAGCCAATCTCTCAAGGGAGGCTGTAAAATCCTCACCACAGAACTTTAATAAAAGGTAGATTCTTACTCACCTGAAAACATAGGTATAGTTATTGCCCAAGTGTTACCGTCTACCTTGTTTGCTGCTTCTGTATCCCTGTTATTTATACTCCTTGCCCTTGAACCCAGTAAAATGTAACCTCTTTAAGAGCAAGGACTTCATGATTTTTCACAGAACCCCAGAATTTAAGAGTTGGAAGGAACCTCAGCATCCAACTAATTCAAACCACCACCAAGAGATTTCCCTCCAGAGCAGACCAGATACAAAACCATCCAACTTCCGTTTGGAGACCTCCACTAATGGGAACCCAATGCCTTCTAGGGCAGCCCATTTTAGCTAGTTCTAATTGGTGGAAAGATTTTTTCTGACTTCAAGCCTAAATGTGCCTCTTTGCAGCTTCCATACTCATTCTTGTACCCCTCCCCCACGCCTAACACAATGGCTTATGGTTTTTTTTTGGGGGGGGGGGAATCAGACCTGTTGTCTAATTTCTGTGTTGTAGGGATGAGGAGCCTCTACCAATGCAATTATTTTGCAAATATTTTGTAAGATTTACAAGTATTTGGAAACTTATACTCTTAGAGTATTGTCTGGGGCATGAAAAGGATGAGTGATGAATCCAAGGTCATCTAGCCAGTAGGTGTCAAAAGCAGAACTACAACCCAGATTTTTCTGAATTTGACTCCTATTCTCTCTCTCTCTCTCTCTCTCTCTCTCTCTCTCTCTCTCTCTCTCTCTCTCTGCACTATTCTACCCTGCCTCTCAACTTGCACAAAGTAAATGCTTAATAAATGTTTGTTGAATCCTATGTAATATAAGGATAAACTTCTTACAGTAACTATTAGAATTGTCCAAAAATGTAATGAGCTGTCTCAGAAGGCCATGGGTTCCTCCTTATTAGAGGTCTAAGCAAAAGTTGAAAAGCCACTCGTTGGGTATATTGAAGTAAGGATACTTTTAGGGGAATGAGTTGAGCTACACGGCCACTGAGATCACTTCCAACTCTGAAATTCTGCAATTCTGTGAATGCAATTGAATTGAACTGAATACATAGAGGCTTTAATCGATAAACCAGCTTTTATTAAATTCTTACTATGAGCACTGTGCTAAGTGTTGGGGATACAAATGTGTATCTTTTCTGATCAAGAATACAAAAGATGCTGCTAAGAAAACACAGAAGGCAAACAGGCAAAGAGGGGGAATAATTATCATTTTTTTCCTCAAGGAAGTATTTACAGTGTTATTATAACAAAAGCAGGTTGGCTTTTTTCTAGGCAGACGGCAAGATTTGACTACACATTCTATTTTTTCTCAAAACACACTTTCTGTTTAAGTTCCCACAAGGGTTTAGAATAATTATTGGGTTTTTTCTCTTGTCTTCACAGAATTTAAAGAGTTGATAAGTAGAAAGATAAATTTATCATCTTAAAGAAAATGGTACTAAGAGTCTTCATTTCCATGGCATGTGCCCAAGGGAGGGTATGAAGGAAGAAAAGAACTGTTTTTCTTAATGAGGGAGGTGCTAGCCTAGAAACTTGAAATCCACAGACAATCCAAATACTTTATTATAACCAGCAATTTCAGTTTCATTTCCAATCTGCATATGAAGAGCTAAAAATTGGCTGACCTAATTTCTTCTTCTTTTCCAAGTGGGGCGCAGGAGAGAAGTCATAGGGTCAGAAGTCCCAAATGATGGACATTATGAATGTAACCCATATAAAACTCAGAATATCTGTATCCCAACTCACTAGAACTGACGAGTCTAGGCACCTAGAGCAAAGCGACATGTTCTCAGATTTCTAATAGTACTTCTGAAAGGTTATAGTGTCTTTCTCTACTGTTATGGGTTGACTCTCCATTCCAGTGAGTTCTCCCCCAATGTTAACCACCTAACACACCAGTATTACTTAACTAAATAATGTCAATTAGCTTTTACAAAGGAATATTTACTAAGATCTATCAAGAACAGGACTACAAACATTTCCCCCAACTTCTGAGGGTACAGTCTCCCCTTATAATACCTTGGAAGAGTGAGCTCAAGCTTAAAGCAGCTTCTACAGAGCATTTGCTCCATCCAGTTCACTTGCTAATTGGCACGACTACTAGATGAGAAGGCATCTCAGTTACTGCTGCTCCTCTGGTACTCTGGTCCCTAAAGTGGCAGCAAACTCTGCTCTGAAATCCCATCCCTGGGTTTATCATGGCTCACTCTCCCAAATGTTTGAGGCTTATAAGGGCAGAAAATCTCCAATACTCTACCCAAAAATAGGGGGAAAATAGACACAGCAGTAACAGAAAGAGCAGGGTCATGTGTCCACAGACCACAGAGTTGTGGCCCCACTGGAGAACTAAAGGCCAGAGGCCTCTTTCTCCACTTGGAGGCTTTTCATAATTTATTGTCTCCTCATTTGAATGCAGCCAGGTAGGAAAGAGGAAATACATTGGCTGGTTAGTGCCTGTTGAATGCATTTTCAGTCCCAGCTCAGCAGCCCATCTAAAGGCATTACTCCCTCACATGGCATACTGGAAACAAAACCTGAGGGAGTTCACCTGGAGATTGCATCAGGCACATAAGGACTGGGTTCATATGTCATCCTCCCTCTTACAGAGATTGTGTTGGGAGCTCCCATTATCAACCCTGATCATGACTCATTTGTGGCTTAGAGAAATCTTAAGAGATTCAATACCTCACCCAGAGTGAGAGAGGCAGGAAGTTTCTGTAGTAGGATTTGAACCCAGGCTTTCCTGACTTCAGGCCCAGTATATGGCCCACCACACCACACTGCCTCTGAAGTCAGACAGTACAAAAGGGAAAAGATGGGTTCTGGATGATATATATTCTAGATAACATGAATAATAAAAGCAGAGGTTGCCTTTCCCCTCCTCTGCCCCAAGAAGAGAACAGACTTGTAGGTGTGGTTTGGACCAAGGGAGGTAGGGGCAACACCAATCATTTTGCCAGCACAAACAAAAAACTCCTGGTGTGAAAACTCTCTTCACTCAGGCAATTCTGTAGCAAATAGAGTCTTTGAGAGAGCCTGGAGGCGCCTGTTCACACACCTCCTGAGGCAACAGAAACATGAATCCTTGTCTCCCACCTCCAAGGTCAAAGTTCCTTCCACCAGCCTGGAATCAAATCTCACCTCTCACACTTGCTCCCCGTGTGACCTTTGGCAAATCAGTTAACTTCCCTAGGCCTCAGTGTCCTCAGCGTCCTCATCTAGGAAAATGGGTGGAGGGAGGGGATTGGACAAGTGGCTACTAAGATCCTTCCAGCTCCCTCCGTATCTGTGATCTTTTGACCATTTGTGATTCAATCCATCTCACCCTTTTTCTTTAGAAATAGACACGTTTTAGCCTGAGAAGACTTTAAAAAACCAAGGGATCGATTGACAAGATGCAGTGGAAAGATCACTAGGTGTGGAGTTAGAGCACCTGAGTTTGAATCCCACTATGTAATAATTGACAATAATAATAATAACAAAAATAAGAGAAATAGTCATGATAATAGCTAGTACTTTACATGTGTCATCTCCTCTGCACCTCACAACAATCCTGTGAGAAAGGGGCCGTGGTGTGATTTTATTAATGGAAATGTCATTCACAAAGAGGAATCACCACCTGCTTTTGCCAGTGTCCCCCAAGGCCCATGGGACTTTTCCACCTGACTCGCACTGAATCCTTCCTTCTAGGCTGTGAGCTCACTGGAGCAGGGACTGTCAGTCTTTTCTCTCTGTATCCTCCATCCGTAGCATTGTTCTACACATATCATAAGTGCTCTATTTTTTCATTCACTATTATTCCTCATTTTAAAAATATATTGTATGACCTTAGGCAAGTCACTTAACTGCTGACTCTTTGTTCCTCATCTATACACCAAAGTGGTTGAATTAGATGATTTTTAGGGAGCCTTTCAGCTTTAAATCTAGGACCATGTGAGAATCAGAGTGGGTGAGCTACTTGCCCAAGGTCACACAGCCGGCTGGATCTTCTGTGGCACACGGCTAGACAAGAGAGCACATCACCCTGGTAAAGGAAACAGCCAGGAGAAAGAAGGAGACATCTATCCATCCTGCTCATCATAGCTCCCCCTTGGAATGCAGCTTAAATCATTTTCCCCGGGATGGCTGAAGGCTGAGACTTCCATAAGCCATTCCGCTCATAACTCTGACTTTGAAGGCTGATAAAGTGCTTCATTCAGCCCAGTGTATGAACTGAGTAACGGCTGTGCATGCAGGGATTCAAATCGGCCACAATATCCCGTGTCAGGACATAGATCAATTGCCGGAGAGGAGGCGGCATTCAGCACTCTGATACGGCTGTTAAGAGGCTCAGATTTATGACAGAGACCGACTTGGATGGAAAGACCAATGGTGAATCTATCAAGAGACCAGCAATATAATTTGGGAGTGAGTGATTTCTCACCATATCCAACCGGAGTCTTGTATTAGCCTCAAAGGGGGAGAAGATAAAATGTCAGAAGCCCCGAACATGAAGAATTTATAAGTACAATTAACTGACGTCACTCGCTGGCAAAGATGTCCTTCCAGTTAAGGTGCCCTTCCAAGTGGATGGTTTGGGTGCCCTAGATGTGTCACCAAAATAATCCCAGTTGCTCGTCAGCTGTCGAAATCCCCATTTGGTTTTCATCGGCAGTACAGAGTGCAAGTCTAAAGAGCAATATTTTCTCCTACTTTTGAGTCACATGAAGAAAGGTCCCAGGAAATCCATGTCATGCTTTGGTATTGCCAGAGGAAGTATCTCATGGTATCCCCTTAGGAAAAATGGAAGAACACACCAAGGTGCCCTAAAGAGATTGAGATGATTTTGTTCAAATTCAGTTATAAATAAGATAGCATAAACTAAATAAGCAAGAGGCCGCTGAAAGGCACTATGGCATAATGGATATGGAGCTGGCCTCAGGGTCAGGAAGAGCTGGGTTTGAGTTCCGCCTCTGACACATACTGGCTATGTGATCTTGGCTAAGTCACAGCTTCTCAGAAGAGGTATAGACTTGCATTGGTGGAGAGAGTGGCCTCACCTGGGAATTCCCTATGCCAATGCAATCACAAGCCTAGCCCCCGTACTAAGCAAAAAACAGCATGTATTATGTTTATTCCTGAAGCCAATCCCAGGCACAAATAGTAGTAAGCCATATTTGGGGCAGGATTTAAGGGGTGCCCCTGACCCCAAACATCTCCCCATAATTTCTGAAATGCTCATTATTAGAGTTGCTTCTTTGGATAAAAATATTGTTTCTGGATAGTCCCTGAAAAATGCAAATGCCTCACCTGGACACCATTCACATCCATTCACACTGCAGGGAGGAGGAATTTGACAGGTTAGCAGGAAGCCAAATGGAACCTGTGAGGAATGGTGCCAAGGACAGAAGTTTGAAGGAAGCAATCCTGCACCATGGGTGTCTGGAGAGTAGGTGGGGGGAGGGAACAAGCATTTGTTAAGTGCCTACTATGTGCCAAACACTGTGCTTTATAAATATTATCTCATTTGATCCTCACAAAAAACCTGTGAAGTAGGTGCTATTATTAAGCCCATTTACAACTGAGAAAACTGAGGCAGAGAGAGGTATCTGGCAAGTAGGGGAGAGGAGAAACTCTAGAAGAGGGGGAGGGGAACCAATGAAGAAAGGGAAGCTGAGAAGATATTGAGAGCAAACGGTGCCTAGGACATAGTCTGCCAAGGTGTAAGGTGTTCCTGCAGCTTGGAAAGCAGGGACAAGCACCTACTACACGCAAGGCTGGTGCTTGTCCTTGGTACTGAGAACCCAAGAAATAGGACATTCTTCCTTTCCTTGAGGAATTTACTGTCTGACAGGAAAAGGGGGTATATGGCATGCACACAAGTAATAAGGATACAGGGTCTTACGGCTTAGAGGGAGTCTCTCCCCTCCCCCAACCCCCAGAGAAGGAGATGGAGTCAAGAGCCACAATGATATGTGTGCTAACTTGGATAGCTTTATTTTTTAAGATTCTTCTGTTGCAAGAACACAAAGAAGGGAGCATAATCTTGGCTAGTCCAGAAACTTGCTGACTGAATAGAAAAAAGCAAGAGGAAACATGAAATAAGAGACATAGGAGAAGAAAACCAGACAGAGTCTTATCAGAACACTTTGTAAAGATTGCTGTTGTTATTTGGTTGTGTACAACTATTCATGACATGTATGGGGTTTTCTTGGCAAAGACACTGGAGTGGTTCACTATTTTCTTCTCCAGTGGATTAAAACAAACAGAAGTTAAATGACTTGCCCAGGGTCACGTGGCTAGTGAGTGTCTAAGCTGGATTTGAATTCAGATCTTCCTGACTTCAGGCTCAGTGTTCTATCCACTGAGCCACCTAGCTATCTCCTTGTAAAGATTACATTAATGAATATTCTTCACAGACTTATTCCTTCTGTATCCCCTGATAGGAACCCCTATATCCTTTGATCAGGAACAACTTCCTAACAACCTGAGCTGTCTAAAAGTGGCACAAACTGCCTAAGGGTGGATTCCCCTTCCTTGGAGGTCTTCCAGAAGAGGCTGGGCCAACTAGAAGAGATTCCTTTTGCACATGAGTTGGACCAGCTGGTCACTGAGATTCCTTCCAACTCCCAAATTCTGTGATTCTATGATTCATATTATGGGCTACTGCAAATGGGCAGAATGGACTGTGCATATTTTAAGATGGGCAAAAATGAACCAGAAAAGACAATGCAACCTTCCTTTATGTCCCTTTGTAGAGAATAACATGCTTTCTGGAAGGTTATCTTTATAGTAAATCAGATTCTCTTTCAGTTTTCCTCATGTCCTCTGAGTGTGTGCTCAGAGGGGATGGTGCCCTTGAATAAAAGCTAGCTTCCCATTCACCTGAGGATACATGTGTGACTACTGCCCAAATGACACAGCCAACCTTGTCGTCTACTTTTCTGTGTCTGTGTCATTCCTGTCCCTCTGCTCCCAATTCCAAAGTATGGAGGCTCCTGAAGGGGAGGGTCTATGGAGCTTTTCACAGAGTCACAGAATTTGAGAGTCTACTAGCTAAAGCATACTGCCTCTGAAGGTGTAGCAGGACAGTCAAAAGCCTCAATAATCTACATTCTCAATAATCTCAGCCACAAAAGGAAGCCAAGAAAAGAATGGGCTCATGTTTGTGATTTGGGACCAGTGTTGGAGGCAGAAGGAGAGAGACAGGAGCAATGGAAATTGCAGAGAGGGAAATTGAGGCTCATCAAAAAGAAAAACATCCTTCTGAGGAGAGCCATCCATAAGTAGAAGGGACTGCTACAGAAGGTGGAGGGTTTCTCATCATCGGAACTGTTCAGGCAAAGACCTGGGTGATGACCACTTGGCCATCTGGAACAGGGGGATCCTTCTTCAGGTATGATTTGAACTGGATGGCCTCCATGGTCCCTTTCCAATTCTAAATTCCATGGATCTAGGTAATTTATAGGATTTAGAGGTATGATCTGTGAGCTAATCCAAGCCCCTCTTATTATAGATGAGAAAATCAAGGTTAAGGGTATGGTCCAAGATCATACAGCTAAGTGGTAATCGGCCAATTAATCGAGAGTCTTTACTAAGTATCTTCTAGGGCCCAGACATTATGCTAGGTCCTGGGGGTACAAACACCAAGAATGAAACAACTCCTTACGTGCCAAGGGCAGAAACAAAAATTGTGTCCGGGCTTTCGGTCCCCAGATCCAGTGCTTCTTCTAATGCACCATGCTTTTATTACTCTGTTAGACTCGTAATAAACACTTTGTATATACTCATTGAGTGGAACAAGAGCACCACACCTAGAAATCAAGAGAACAGCCGCGTAACCTCTGGCGCGTAACCTCTGGCACATCCGTTTCCCTCTTTGGGGCTGGAGGATCTCTAAGTTGCCTTCTGGCCCCGACATTTTCCTATAAATCAAACCAGATCCTATCGAAATGAGCTCTTGACGTAGGCTAGACACCAGGCGAAACTGCCAAGTATGCAATTTAACTTCCTCCTTCGTGTCCCTCTCCAGTGTTTTTAATTGACACATGATGTAGCCAGAATGCATTGAGCAATCAGTTAACCAACAAGCAGAGTGTATGGGATGCTCAGGGAGGACTAGCATTTCAATGTGAGGGCTGCTCATCCCCCTTCAGTGGCCACTTGATCCAGCCAACTCTCACTTGTGGCTCCGAGAAGCTGTGAAATTGGAATTGGGGTATATTCAAAAGGCAATAGCCAGCCAAAGTGATTATGGTGGTGTGGCTCTCTCTCTGGCCTGGCTGGCATTAGAGAAGGATAAGACGCTGCGAGCTTCCATGTGGACGAGAGGCCCCAGGTCCTCTCTTGCTTGGTTGTAGCATGGAACCAGGAGGACGTGCCCCTGAGATTGCTGCTGTCTCTTTTGTGTCTATTCTTTCCTACTTTTAAGTGAAGGAGTTTGGAGATAGCTACAAATTTATGTTCAAAAGGTCAGGAGAATGAACCGCCAGAAATCTGGGAGCTGGACTCCACACTAGGATTTGCTGGAAGCCAGATGGTCAGGAACAAAATTCTGAGTGACCTGCTTGACCCAGCCCAGCAGTAGCAGAGATGTAGACTCACCCATCAGTGATGCAGCTTTTAGAATTGAGACTTGTGGAGTAAATGCCATGTAGATACCGCATTCAGTCTGAGCTCACTTGCCAGTACAATAGGGGAGATTGTGGCCCTAGGGATCGGAGAGAAATGTTTCTAGCTTCTGCTCTTCCTACAGCTTCTCAATAAATCCCCTTTTGTAAAACCTAGCTGATGTTAATTGGTTAAAAGGAATGGGTGACTAAGAGTGGGGGGGGGGGAAACATACCAGAATGGGGACTTTAAATGATCGAATTAGAGAAGATATCCTCCAAGCCCTCAGAAATACCCTAGAATTCTGATGGGTAAATGAATATGGCCTTGTTCTGAAAGAGTCCAGAGCCTTTCTACACATTCTAGAATGACCTCTTCATGTTTTACTCTTCCCATGGAGGACTCCTGAAGATAAGGTACATTAACCCAACTCAACTACTAGAATTTTATATACTCCAAAAGCCAGGGGCCATAATAGTAATTAACTTTTAGTACTTTCCAGATTCTACAGACTAGGATCTACAGATCCTACAGATCCCCCTCTTCACCTCTGCCTAAAGCCAGCTCTATCCTTGGGATGGGCATCTATCAAATTGTGGACAATGCATTATCAGGATACTCTTAGGCCATGGTAGACATATCCATGTTCTCAGTGATGCTGAAAATGTTCATTCATAGCTCCCAAGCAAAATTATCAACCCCTGTCTAATCAACTAACAGAAAATTGCTTTCCATACTCTCTTTTAGGGGGCCCCTAAGTCAGTCAGTTTGTCAGTCAACAAATATTTATTAAGCCCTTACTATATATGTCAGGCCCTAAAAATACCACAAGGTACTTTTGAGCAATGGCTTCCCTCTCAAGTTGATACGATTTAGAAATGGAAGGAACCTAAGAGATCATTTATTCTGACTCCCTAATTTTACAGAGAAGGAAAATGAGACCCACAGAGGGGAAAAACCTTGTTCACGGTCACACAGGTGGTAAGCAGAAGAGCTGAGATTCAAACCCAAATCTCCTGACTTCAAATCCAATATTCCACCGTCTTGCCCTACCAAGAAAACTTTTGAAAAGGGATAACAGTAATCGAATCTTACAAAAATGAATGTTGAAAACTATCTTTACATGTAATTGGGAAAAAATAAAATACTACTAAGAGAAAAAAAATAAAAATAAAATAACATTAGGTTCTTAACATCCCTCACACACAACGTTCCAACTCTGTGCTTTTTCATTGGCCTGCTCTCCCCTCCGCCCAAATCCAAATGCTCTCAGCTTCTTTCCACACTCAGCTCAAATCCCACCTTCTTCAGGAAGGCCTTTTTAAGTCTTTCCAATGATTTGAACTTTGAGATTTGAGATTTAACCCTCTGAGATTATTCTTTATTTGGCCTTAAAGCAAAGACCTGGGTTCAAGAATTTCTAGAAAATTGGCATTCAAGGAGCTGATACAACCAAGAGTACTATTATTATGAGGCACAGCAAATAAGCAAACAAAATTATAAACACACATATACTATATTGTGATATAAACAGAGGTCCATCCCCACAGATGCAAGAAACACCAAGAAAAGAGTGAAGTGTCAGGGAGGAGACACATAAAGTTGGGCTATGGTGGCAAAATTAGATACCCTCTGAATGGGAACAAGTTGCTGCGAGCCTTATCTGCCGGACACCTTGTTAATAGTGGAAAAGTACAAACTGTCTTTGCCTATTTGCTTTCATGGGCATTAATTATTATATTATTATTAATTCATTAGCCTAAATGACTCCATAGTAGAGTCCTGTCATTATAACTGACATCAAACTATAAAATTTACAATTATCACTTCCATCTACTTTGTCTAAATCTAGAATGTACATAGTTGTTTGCAACATTGTTTCACACACACAAACCACCACCACCACCACCCCGACTGCAAGCTCCTTGAGAGCAAGGTCTGGTTTTGCCTTTCTTTGTTTCCATAGCACTGACACATAATAACTGCTTGATTAGCGCTAGATGACTTACTGGCTTTGGCTGGCTACCATCCACCCAGCTGCCAAATTGATATTTCTAAATCATAGCTCTTGCCACTCCCTTATTGAAGAAGTTTCAATGGCTCCCTATTAAAACTAAGATAAAACACTACTCTTTTGTTTGACATCAACAGACCTCATCCTGGCTCCAGCATAATTTCACTCAACTCCCCTTCACATCATCTATACTCCATCCAAACGGACCTCTTTGCTATTCCTCAAGCAAAGCATTCCGTGTCTTATCACCATGCCTCTGCAGTCTGCCCCTCATGCCTGGAGCACACTCATTCCTCACCTCCATCTCTTGGAATCCCTATCTCTTTCAAGGTTCAACTCAATATTATTAAGAAGCCTTTCCTAATCTTCCCAATTACTATTACCTTCTCCCACCTCTAGAATTATTTTATACTTACTCTGTGGTCTGTGTGTGTGTGTGTGTGTTTCTCCCCAACAAAATGTAAACTTTTGGATTAAATTTAGTTTGGGTTTTGTAAACCCAGCACCACGCTCAGTACCTGACATGTATTGGACATATAATAACTACTTCTGGAATAAGGAGTCATCATTCAGGATGTCAAGGTCCCCCACTTGACAGAAGAGGAAGCAAAGGCTTGAGCAAACTGACTCACCCAAGATCACATGGATAGCAAGCCAAAGAGTCAGTATTTGAACCCAAGCCTTTTGATTCCAAATTCAATCCCTCTTTCCCCTACACCGACATATTCCAGCTTCACCTATGAGCACCTCTTTTGAAAGAGGGATTGTGTGAAGGAAGACAATAAAATACTAGGTTTTAGGATCATATATCTTGTCTAACAAGAAGCACAGACAGCTGCGATGTACAAAGGAAAGAACAGGGGCTCTGGGCTCAGAGGATTTGCTCCCTACTCCCCACTTGCCCATGACGGCTCCAGCCCCTTCTAGACTGAATGGACCTTTCTCATTTTTCAGATGTGGAACCTGATGCCTAGAGGAGGAGAATGACTGCCCAACCTCCCATAGATAGACACCCAGACTGATGTCAGCAAGAGGCATTCCCTGGATCTTCCATGTCTGTCCCCACACTGACCTTGCAGGCTCCTTTACCCTCCCCCACCCCTGCCACCCAGGGCAGTTGGCAGGCATTAGGGGTGGCAGGGATGGATGGACGTCCTCATGTGAAGTACAAAGCGTTACATTAAGCACGTCCCTTCTGGGACTGGGGTGGGGTGGGGCAGGGAGCAGTTGACAAAAAGGAAGCAGATTACAATTTATTTCATTAAGCTGATTACTTTTCCTGTCATGTTTAAGGAGAAGGTGCCTAGAATGGGAAAAATTTATAGGTGTGTGTATACATATGCATGTACACATACACATATACATGTACACATACACATATACACGTACATATACATAGATTAGCTATAAAACCACCTAAAAGTCAAGCTTACTGTTATGCTGTTTTTTACTAAAGAAATGAAGGGGAGAGGAATTTACCAACCAATTTTCTACAACACCTGTCACTCAAGTACTTTGGCGATCTCCATTTGATGTACAGAGCCAGGGAATTATCATAGAGATGGAATTGTTTGGTGAAGAATAGTCATGTTTCCCCCTGAAAATGCTCTTTGAAAGCTTTTCGCAAAGAGTTCCACGCAAGCAAACAATTATTCTAAGCGTGAGCTTGAACGTTACCACTTGGAATATAAAAGAGCTCTCCTCAGCTTATCTATTTTTTGTTTGCCGGCAACAAAAGATTGTTTGAAAGCATGACCATAAGCAGTTTTATTGGGAGACCTAAGAAAACAATTTTACCTACCCCAAGGCTACTAGTGCTCTTCTAGGAAATTAAAAAAATTGGATGAGTAGAGATTTAAGAAGAAATCATGAAAAGCTCAGAGATTTTCCCCAATTTCACTTCCAATTTTTGCTGTATTCCAAAACCATGTATTTGTCCTTGGTAATATGGTTTTAACTGGGTTTTAGTGAATGGCATTTTCAGGACAGATGAGACAGCCTGGTACAAGAGAAATGGCACTAGCTTTGGAGGCAGAGGACCAAGAGAATTTGGTTCTCACCATCTGTGTGGCATGGGGGGGGGGTCACTCTCCCTCTCTGGGCATTAGTTTCCACATCTGATAAATGAGAAGGATTGGACTACATCGCATCAGGATCACCAATTTCAAACTGGAAGGGACTATAGCAGTCATCAGCCTAACGCTTCATTTTACATATGAGGAAACTGAGACCCATAAAATTCAAGCAACTCAGCCTGAGGTAGTAAAAGGTAGGGCGGGCCCACCTCAAAGTTCTCTTCCAATAAAGAATCTATGATCCTATGAATAATTACATTAAAACTCCTGCAAACCCTGAGTCTAAATTGACAAACCCCCCATGGTGAAGGAGAATTCTATTCCTAGCTGATCTGCATGCATTTAACATTCCCACAAAGCTCTGTGGTACAGTAAATGAGACTGCTGATTTCATCCTGAGGCTCAGACTTAGAGGAGCTGTTTATACAGATTAACTCACTAATGAATGACATCTCCATTTCCAAACATCTGTTTGAGACCTCCAATCCTCATCTGGCCTCCTAAACTTTTGACTCTATCAGCAGCCCCCTGACTCTTTCTTAGCCACTTTTTCCCCCAAATTATTATTTAATGCAAGTGAGGTAATGGATTCTTCTGGGAAAGGACCAGTCTGCTGTCATGGTTCTTCATTCATGCTATATTTTTTAATCTATCAGCAAATTTATTAAGCGCCTACTACATACCAGGCACAACGCTAAGTCCTGGGGGATACAGAAAGAGGCAAAAGATGGTGTCTACCCTCAAGAACCTTACAATCTAATGGGGGACATAACATGCAAATAAATATATACAAAGCAAGCTATATATAGGATGAATAGGGAATAATCAAAGAGAAAATGCACCAGAATTAAGAGGAGTTGGGAAAGGCTTACTGTAGAGGGTGGGATTTTAATTGGAACTTAAAGGAAGCCAGGGAGGTCAGAAGTCAGAGCAGAGCAGGGAGAGCATTCCAAGCATGGGGGACAGCCAGGGGAAATGCTTGGAGCATAGAGATCTAGTGTCTGAGTCATGGATCAGCCAGGAATCCATTGTCACTGGATCGAAGAGTCTGTGTTGGGGAGTTAACAAGGTATAAGAAGACTGAAAAGGTAGGAGGGGAGCTAGGTTATGAAGGCTTTGAATTGTCAAACAAAACATTTTGTTTTTGATCCTGGAGGTAATAGGGAGTCACTGGAGTTTATTGAGGTGGGGGTAGCATGATCAGACTTATGTTTTAGGAAAATCAATTCAGTGGCTGAATAGAGAATGGATTGGAGTGGAGAGAGACTTGAGTCAGGCAGATCCCCCAGCAGACTATTGCTGTATTTTGACTATGGAACCCCAAGGAGGATGACCAATCTAGAAAACCTGACAGTAGTGACTGGAGAAAGAAACCGCGTCTCAACTGACAAAGTCAAGTTTGTTACTCAGCACTGATTCTTGTAGCAAGAAACTAGATTCAAATAGAATACAGAAATTTTCTAAACTGTGTGCATTCAAGGGAGCCAAGACATGCTCCAACAAATGCCCAGAATATTGAATAGAAAATTCCATTGTCAATCAATTTACCCCACTGTAGCCAAGGAACCAATCACTTTAGATAATTGGGAGTGAAGAAGGTGGGGGAAGGCTTCAGTGACATGGAGTCTGATAAACATCCCAATGCCCAGTCTCCCTGAAAACAGGGATGCTTACTGATAGGAATAAATAAGCAGGATTGGGGAGGGGGAGTTATCCAATTTTAACATCTCCTCCAAATAACAGGTGATAACAGGTCACAAAACCAGCCTGGAGAATAAAGTATGAAATCACTTTCACGGGTATGTGAACATTATGGCCCCTGCTAGTTTGTCATAATATTCTTTGAGGGATTTTGAATCCCAATTCTTTAGAGTTCAGCTCCTGGCTGATAACAGCTTGCAGAACATCGGCATGAAGTATGCATTTAGGTGTATCCTAACCCCCAAAATTATGGGGAGAAATAGATAAGGTTTGGCTTCATCAAAGTTCAATTAAGACAAAAGACCATCTTCTTCAAAGAGAAGGTGCTCCATAGAGGAGTAAACCAGGTTGGCTTCAAATGCAATTATCTTTTTTTTTTCTTTTTTAAATTTTTTTTTATTTTTAGATTGCAACAAACAGTTCTACATAATTTTGGGTTCCAGATTTTCTTCCCTCCCTCCCCAAGAAGGCATGGAGTCCCATATAACTTCCAGGTATAACTAGGCATTGAATTAATTTATAC
>CM053624.1:14212980-14235492 GCA_028646595.1 Phalanger gymnotis
CAAAAACATTTCAATTTAACATAATCAAAATTATCCATTTTGCATTTTATAATGCTCTCTATCTCTCGTTGGGTCATAAATTCTTTTCTTTTCCATAAATCTGATAGGTAAACTATTCCTTGCTCTCCCACAAATGCAATTATCTTAACTTAATGGGCAAGAGGGAAAACAGAAAATTGTGACTGAGTCTTTGCTACATAAGGTGTGATGTTCAATGAAGCTGAGAAAAGCTGCCCCCAACCCAGACCAAGTCCCCTTTAACTCACATCTAAGGGATAGCACCTACCTGCCCCCAGTGAATTCAAGTGATCTAGCCTGCAAAATCTCAGGTAGAACAGACAGATGTGACTGCTGAGCTCCAGCACTTAGCATAAAGCCCAGCCCACAGTAGGTGCTTAATAAATGCTCACTTATTGACTGGACTGCTGTAATTTCTGAAAAATCATGGAAAATGAGAGATTTCTGCATGACTAGAGAAAGACATCAGGTATTAGTCATTTCAGTCATATCTGACTCTTCATGACCTCATTTGGGGTTTTCTTGGCAAAGATACTAGAGTGGTTTGTCACTTCCTTCTCCAGCTCATTTTACAGATGAGGAAACTGAGGCAAACAGGATTAAGTGACTTACCCAGGGTCACACAGCTAGGAAGCATCTGAGGCCCTATTTGAACTCAGGCCTTCCAGACTCCAGGCCTATTACTCTATCTACTGGGTCACCTAGCTGCCTTGAAGATGGCATGCCAATTTTCAAAAAGGGAAAAACTATAAGACAGTAAATTTTATTTCATTGCTAGTAAAAAATAAAATTGGAACATATTATGAAAGGGATTCAATCATCGATAGTCATCTTGCTGTTTTTTGGACCCTGTGTTAGACATCTTCCATGACCACACATGGTCCCACACTGAGTTTCTAGGCCTGATTGTCCACCATTCTCACCAAGGGCAATCAACATGGAATATATAAAGGAAACCTTACCATCCATGGAGGAAGGGGGACGAATCTCTCTCTAATTTGAACCAGATGAAAGAAAGTTGAAGATACTCAAACACACACAACACACTCTCACACACAGAGTGTGGTGTAGAAATATATCAAACTCAGCAGGGAAGCAAGATAAAAAAAATAAAATGAGATATTATTTGTAAAGCACTTTGCAAAACCTTAAAGAACCATATAAATGCTAATTATTATTATCATCATTATTATTAATATCAGGAAAAGAGTAGTCACCAGCAAGAGGGGAACAGGAGATGAAAGAATTGGAATCTGAGGTGCTTCCGATTGCGTCTTAGACAACTGGGAAATAGTTGGACAAATTGTGGCACATTAATGTGATGGAATATTATTGTGCTGTAAGAAATAATAAAAGACAGACATTTGACACACCTGCTAGCTGTGTGACCTTGGGCAAGTCACTTAACCCCAACTGCCCTGCCTTCCCCCCTCCAAAAAAAAACCCAAAACAAAAAAAAAAAGAGAGAGAGATGATTTCAGAGAGTCCTGGAGAGTGTGGAGTGAACAGAACCAGAAGAACAATTTTTGCAAGGACAATGGCCTTGTAAAGAAAAACATCTTTGAAAGACGGAAGAACTCTAATTAAGGCAATGATTAACTATGCCTCCAGAAGATCTATGAAGAATCACGTTTCCTACCTCCTGACAGGATAGACAGACACAAGTTGCACAGGCATACTTTTTTGGGTGTGGCCACTGTGTAGATTCATTTTGCTTGGCTATGATGTTTTGTTTTGTTTTTTAAATTTCAAGGATTTTTTTTCTTTCTCTCAGTCAAGTGGAGAAGGCGGGGGAGGGGGAGACAAGGAAATAGTAATGCAGAAAAAAAAAGAGAGGGCCATTAAAACATTTTTTAAGTGCACAAAAAAGAAGGAATCATAGACAAGTAGGACAGTTTTGAAAGTAATGCATAGTACATATTATATACTTTTTTAAAAATTGTGTGAAATTGAGATTTATAGAGCTTTCATATAGAATCCTCTTTTTGTATTTTGCTGTGTGTGTATAGAAATTTTCGTTGCTTAAATTCATAATAAAAATAAACTTTAAAATATAAAAAGGAGATAAAAGATACAATTGGTAAATTTGGAAAGAGTAGATTCAGTTGAGAGATAAGTTCAGAAGCCAAAATGTAGAGAGTTTCAGAAAAAAAGTGAGAGCAGAGAAAGTGGAGGAACCAAGTGTAGAAAGTTTTTTCAAAGTTAGCCAACAAGAGGAGAGGGATATAAAGGCTGAGAACTGGTGGACGTGGTAGAATGGGGTGAGAATCTTTTAAAGATCCGGAAGACAACCATGTTTATGAGAAGCAAGGGAGGAAAAGGTAAAAAAGGAGATATTGATGATTAGTGAGAGAGTGAGGATGGGGGCAGGAAGAAGATGGGAATGAGGTCAAGGGAACATGCAAAGGGGATTGCTTTGGCAAGCAGAAGAACTGCCTCATCATTAGACGCTGGAATAAAGTGGGAGACAGAGATGGAGTCAGAGAAAGGTGAGGTAAAGAAGATGGAAGAAGGGAGAGTTCCCAGAGAATGGGCTCAAACTGGGGCGTCAAGTATGAGGCAGGTCCTCAGCTGAGAGGGTGGAAGGAGGGAGTGGCCTCGAGTAAGGAGATTTTGTTATAAGGGATAGAAGGTCAGACTTGGAGTCAGGAAGCCCTGAGTTCAAATCACATCTTACACTTAGTAGTTGTGTATCTCTGCGCAAATAATTGGTGCACAGATCACAGTCATAGATTAAGAGCTGGAAGAGACCTTAGAGATTATGTAACTCAACTCCCTTATGGGAGGGGAGGGAGATGGCTTGCCCATTATCACACAGACAGGAAGTGGCAAAGCTAAGATTTGAACCCAGGGCTTCTGACTCCAATGCTGGCATTCATTCCATTGTACCACACTATCTCTCTCTTTTCTCATCCAGAAAATGCGGATAACAGGGCTGGTGTGAGACTCCAATGAACTGATGTAGATAAAGCTTCAGCTGTATCTTCTGATCCTCCTGCCCACCCATCTCTATAAACCCCTCCCCTTAAACTGGGAAAAGCAGCCTGGATGTTGTTACCTCGACAGCTTCTTCACTGACTGACTCACTGACTTACTAGTGACACTTTTTCTGAGGCTCCAGAAACCATTTGCAAAATACCTCTTCCCCACTGCACAGACGCACGAAGAGAGAGTCATAAATCTAGGCGTTTTGAGGGAGAATTCTACTTGTGCTGAAATTAGCTGCATAATTAATATGATATGAAGCATCTTTGCCAATTTCACCTCAAAAATGAAACCAGAAGGAAATCCAGCGTTCATTCTTCTGCCAGAGTTGGAGGAACAGAGCTGCTCACACCACTCCCTCCTCCCACCCCCTTACTTCAAGTGAGCTCTCCTCTCCTTTGTGACCTTGGGCAAAATGCTACTGTGACACCCAGCACTTAGCATAGTGTCTGGCTAGTAGGTCATTGGTTGCTAGTTGACTGACTGACTGAGCAAGATATTTCTTCTCTGGGCTGCAGTTTCCCTATCAGTGACTAAGACGGAGCACCCATGTGGGAGATGGAAGGGACCTGCTTCTATGCAGACAAGCTCACTCCCCTACCAGTGGGTGGAAGCAGTCTCTTTCCATTGGCTGCATAACAAGAATAGTCTGCACCTTTAAAAATACCAAGCTGGAAGGAGAAAAGGACCTAAATGTAAAAAAAAATATTTGTAGCAGCTCTTTTTGTGGCAGCAAAGAATTGGAAATCGAAGGGATCCCCATTAATTGGGGAATGATTAAATAAGCTGTAGTACGTGCTTGTGATGGAATATTATTGTGCTAAAGGAAATGACAAGCAGGTGGATTTCAGAAAAACCTGGAAAAACTTACATGAACTGATGCAAAGTGAAATGAACAGAAGCAGGAGAACATTGGAAACAGTAACATCAATATTATGTGATGAAGAACTGTTAACTATTCTCAGGAATACAATGATCCAAGACAATCCCAAAGGATTCATGATGAAGCATACTATCTGCCTCCAGAGTGATGGAATACAGACTGAAGCATACTATTTTTCACTTTCTTTGTTTCATTCTTTTTCTTTCATTCAAGTCTTCTTGTACCAAATGATTAATATGGAAATGTTTTATATGATTTTTTAAAAACCACCAGACTGGGCAGTCTCACTCTTGCTTCCCTGCAGCACCTGGGGGTGAAGGTAGGTCCTGTTCACCTGAAGCATGGACACCATATACTAAGCTGGGTGTGGAGGAAGAGCTAACTTCCCCCTCTCCCTTTTAGGCCCTGAGGCCCTGAGAATCAGCCTTGGGGTTTGGCTTGGTTTTGTTTGTCCTTTTTAGTTCTGGATTCAAGCAATGAAGTCAGTAGAGGCAAGATCCTAGACTAGATGTTACCAACAGCCCAGTAAGGAAACCCAGAGAAGCCAGGGAGCTGGGCTGGGGATGATTCTATCTGGAACGTGGTAGAACCACGCTATATAGGAACTGAATTAAGGTGTGAACCTCATTCTCCTCCTCTTCCTAGAAACTGAGGAGGTATAGTGAGGGAGGGGGAAGCAGAGATGGGTGTATGTTTGTTCTTGCTATATAAACGAAACTGGAGTTCAGGGGACCCCTAAAATTAAGGGAGCACCATCAGTAGAGGCTTGAGTCAATGGTGAAGATTAGGCATATCCAAACCCTTTGAAGGTACCAAAGAACCCTTGGGGAGAAGTGAAAAATAACATGTTGGCCTCCTGGCAGTGACGGGGTCAGGTAGTCATTGCTCCGTATAAAATTAGGGGATGACCTCCAACAACTTGTTCATGTTATAAGCACTGGGGATACAAATAAGTAGAACCATCTCTACCCTCAAAGAGTGTACATTCTACCAAAGGTGTCGTCATCTCAAGTAGAATTTGACCCCTAAGTCTGCTAGTACCTGAGTGAACTTGGCCAAGTCATTTCTTCTCTCTGTTTGACCCAGTTTCTCCTTCTAGAAAATGATGGTGTCTCTCCCCATTTCTAAATCTTCTGAAGCTAAATGATTCTCATGACTAGTGCCTTCAGTCCATCTGCCCAGGTATGGGATGCTTTGTTGTCTTAAAGGCACAATTGGCCAGGTCTTGTTAGCTACAGCACAGTGAAGAATCAACCAATTACCTGGAATTCATGAATCAAATTGTAACAACTTCTTCCAATTTGTGTCCTTCTACTGAAGGACTAACGATTTTTTTCGACAATTTCTGCATCTTTCACTTCACCAAAAGAAATTTTTAAATTTTGGATCCACTCGGAAGCCAGTTTTTCCCATCATCCCTTTGGCCCTTTTGGAACTTGGGAGCTGGCTGGGTATTTGCTCCATCTTCAACTGGAAGGAAGCAGAGGCAGAGATGTGAGGCAACTCCGCTGCTGGCAACTTGAAGGGAGGAAAATATTCTGAGCATAATGTCAAAACTATTTACATGTTGCCAACAACTCCATCTCGGAGCAAAAAGCCGAGCACCATAAATATTTGACTAACTTCCAATGGAATATTTATGACAGCTTTCCCCAGAGGAATAATTGCAATCTTCATAAATGACTGCTGCAAAAGAAAAAAAGAGAGTCAGAGAAGTGTGGTAGTCACTCTGCCTACTTCTTCCCAACAAAGGATGACATGCTTAAAGACTTGGGCTGCTTGGAAAATCTGCTTCTTCGATCTTGGCTCCAGACCCATATGCAGACCTTGTAGTGCTCCATCATCACGAAGGTGAAAATATTTATCAGGAATTGGATCTGAAACAGTAACTATTGAAAGCAAGAACTAAACTTTCCTCTCTCAGGCCTCACCTACCCTTTACTTCTCCAAAACTCTCCCTTTCCATGTGGCCTTATAACCAGAACCTTAACTTTTATTTATATCAATATGGATGTGTGTATGTATGCATATGTGTGTATGTGTATTTACATATACACATATGTGTATACATATACCTATACATATGTGTGTACATATACATATGCATATAGTTATGTGCATGTATCTATATATACCTTATGTATGTGCATATATGAATCTACATGCCTAGACATCTACACATGCATACTCCTACTTTCCAGCAAGATCCATAGAGCACCAAAGTTCCAAACCAAGACCTCAAATGGACTTTTTAGGATAAATTCAATCTGTTGAAATGGAAGTAGAAAAGATCCTGAGACACAGGGAGGTCAGTTGGCTGGCTGCAAGGAGCTCACCTGGGGGTACAGGAGCCAGGATGTACCATCTGGTAGCTTCCAATTTTAATTAATTATCTTGCCAAGGGGGTGCTGAGCTCAGGTGTTTTTTCAGTCCTGCTGAAGGAATGTAAATGTGGTATGCACCCTTGAAGCTTCGGAGCCCTGGGGAAATGTCCCGATCCCCCTGTCCTAGTTCTGGCCGTTTATAGCTGTTGCACATTTATGCATGTGTTACATCCTCCATTATCTTCATATTTGAGAGGCACCATAGCAAAATGGAATTTCAAACTTGGGGTCAGCAAGATCTGGGCTCAATTACTGCTTCTGGTACTTACTAGCTGTGTGACCCTGGGCAAATTACTTAACTCCTCTGAGTCTTAGACAATGATGGTTTATGTACTAAATTATAATTCTATCATAATATAGATATGTAACACACCATAATCACAAAAAATAATGAAAATGACTTGAACGTCAATGGAAAGAGGGGCTATGGGTACATAAAAGCTTTTCTATCATGCTTTACAAATTTTACCTCATCTGATCCTCACAACGATCTTGGGGAAGCAGGTGATATTATTATCTACATCTTACAAATGAGGAAACTGAGGTAAACAGAAATTAAGTGACTTAAGTGACTACATCGCTGAGGCTAGATCATAGCCAAAAATTGGGGAATAGTGTCAAACACAATCTCAATTCAAGTCAAAAAGCAGGGGAAAAATAACTACCCAATATCTGGATACTTAACCTGCCAGTAAGAGGGGGCATTGGAAGGGCAGCTGCAAAGTGTGTGCTACAATAAAATCAGGGATTTAAAGCTGGAGCATCAGAGATCCAGCAAGGAGAGGAGAAGCTCCTCTAATAGAATGGTCCTCAAAGGCAGGAATCATTTCATTTTATTCCTTGCACCCCTAGCACTGAGGAGAGTGCCAGGCACGTAGTAGGTGCTTACTATGTGCCTGTTGATTGATTGACTGCCCAATGTCACACAGGGGAAAAGGGCAGCCTCTACTGACAAATTCTGTTTTCTTTCCCCCAGAACTATTTTCTAGAGCCTGACCTTGATGAACCAAAGAACAACCAGAGATTGTGAGATGTCACTAGAATGAGGATTCATTCTATTGCCCACTTTCAGTGTTTGCTTTCTCAGAGAACAAAGACACATGATCGAGGATTTTGATGGAGAAGGTCCCTCATTAAACTTAATAAAACCAAAATGGTTAGTACTTAACTGAGAACTGGTAGAATTTTCCCCTTCAAAATATAAAGTCCTGCTTTCCCCCAGAATTTTTCAAGAGCTGAGATTGGTTGTGTCTGTAAAACACCCACGAATCTATTCAAAAGGTAGCAGATTCGCTCAGTTTGGCATTAGGGGTTTGCAGGTTTAATAGAATTGTTAAATACATGTTGCCAAGTAAGATGTGGAGCTGATCAGTCAGCGGGACCCACTAATTGTTCCATTAGAACCAAAATCTTTAGTGGGTTAAGTGCTTTCTCTGGTCCTGACTTGTCCCCCAAGGTTATGTCCTGGGTGCCACTCTGCACACTAAGTGATCCAAGCAGCTCCAGGAATTCAGTTATTCCATCTTTGCTCTTTACAGATGACTCCCACATAGATCAGAGATCTAGATCAGGAAGGGACCCCAGAAGCCACATCAGTCACCCCCATCATTTTACAGATAAGGAAACTAAGGCCCAGGGAGATTAAGCAGCTTGCCCATAATCATTCAAGTTGCAAGTAAACATCAGTCAGGATTTTAACGGTGGCCCTCTGGCTTCACGGCCAGTTTTCTTTCTCCTCTGCCACACCATATCTCTATCCTAATATCTCTCCTAAACTTCAATCACATACCACCAACTGCTTGCATTCTAGCCGGATATATCCTCTCAGAGTCAATTCAAGCCAATGAGCATTTATTAAGCACCTACTATATGCCAGGCACTAAGGAAACCAAGACAAAAAGCAATCCCTGTCTTCGAGGAGCTTCCATTCTCCTGGGCTCTCCTTAAACCTTCCCCTTTCCTTGCCCCTCTGTACCCAGTAAGGCACCATGCCTTTTTATCTCTGCCCCATGATATCTGCCATGCCCACCCCCTTCTCTTCACTCACAGACCATTACCCTAGATCAGGCCCTCATTTTGTTGTCTGGAATATCACAATTCTGGGCTCTCTCCTCTCCAATCCAAACCCTACAAATAGGGTTCTTCCCTCTTTTTGGACTCCTTCGCAGAATATTTTTTAGATCATAATTGAAGAAAATGCTAAATTTCATTTAGAAGTTAGTGGGGTGTGGCCGCTACACATACTACAGCTACTGGGTAGCAGGTGGACACCAAAGGTGAATGAGCAGCCCTGGAACGGTCTTGACAGGCCCTCACACCGGAGATGCTGCTCCTCCCTGAACACCTCATACATGCCTTGCAAGTCTTAAAGTGCTGTTGAAATGCTTGCTGCTATTTTTATTTATTAAGCACCTACTACGTGCCAGGTACTGCGCCAGGCACTGAGGATACAGAAATAAAAATGTGCCTTTTTGTAAGGAGTTTACACTCTATGGAAGGGCATGGGCAAGAATTGCACAGGATGAGAAAGAGTGAATGGGATGGGGAGGGAGGATAAGAAGCCACTGAGGGAATGACCCAGAGGTCTTTTTAACTAATCTCCACCAGCACTGACTTAAAGTAGCTGCCCTCAAAGCAAGGCACTCAGGATCAGAAGGCCTGACTGCCTTTGTCATCACTGCTCACAGCTGAGAATATGTATCTGATAATATTGGATTTTGGCCTTCCTGCTCCTAACTGACATAGAATTCCATTTAACACCAGTTCACTAGAAGGGTGAAGGGCCGGTTCTAGGCAAAATTGCGATACAAGAGAATTGTGGCTGCGCTTCTCCTCGAGTCTCCTTCTCCCGTTGGCCGAGCTCCTCAGAAGCCTCAATTTGGGGGGTGGTCATGCTTCATTTCCCTCCTGGTTCTTCTTCTGACTCCCAGAACTTCGTGACCAGGCCTCCAAGGCAATCCCTTACCCCACAGACACATCCCACGCTATCTTTCAGCTCCCTTTACGGTTGCCTTCCTCCCCTTGGAAGTTCTTCTCGGGCTAAGGATGTCTCTTTGCTTGTATTTGTGTCCTCAGTGCTTAACACAGTGCCTGGGACATAGTAAGCTTGGATTAATGTTTGTTCCCTTTCGTTGCTATTTGTGAGCCCTCCCCACAAGGCAGCAGCCCCTTGCTACTGCAATCACCCAAGGAGTAAAATCATTATGTTGTCATCTCGTACCCTGTCCAAAGCCTACCAGGAATGCTGTGGTTAGGAAGCATCTCCCTGCAGGGAGACCTATTCAGTGCATGACCTCTTCTTTCAAAAACTATCCATGTTGAATGTGCCAGTGAATAAAACTCTCCCTGCAAAGATCTACAGCTCTTCTAGCCTGCTCCTTCATGCTTTGACTGTGTCTCAGCCATAATCCTCAGCTAAGACACTATCTTCAGAGTCATCTGCTGTTCTCTCCTCTTATATGTTTGATGTGTAAGTCATTCCCCTGTAGGAAAGCTCACCTGAGCCAATGGCTCTGAGCTCTCCCCCTCAGCCAAGCTGCACAAAAAAGACTTAACAACAAAAAGGAATCAAGTGAGACTTTGGTAAACTGTGTGAATCCCCTGTCCCACTCCAACACCCTCTTCAGGTCCAACCTCCCCAGAAGCACCTGAAACTATAGAATTATGGATCAGGAAATTTCGAACTGGAAAAGAATTCAACTATTCTGACTCTTTCAACGTGCAGAAAGAGAACCACTGAAGGCCAGAGAACTGAAGGGAATTAGTCCGAAGTCGTAGCCCTAAAACCTCCTTCAGAACATGCCTGTCCTCTGTCCCACAAACTCAGCGCCTGGCTCTCTGCCAATACTGATCTGACACTCCACTAAGTATGAGAAGAAGCTGTCACATGTACAGCGGACCCACCCGGGTTAACCATCTCTGCAGACAGGCTAAACCAGGTTGAGGATAACCAACAAGCTTCAGACCTGTCGGTGAGTGAGGGGGTGTCTATCCCAGGCATGTGAAGACTTTCTCCAGGGGAATGGTCAGGTAACTGTCCCAACAAAGATGAAGCAGGCACTGTGGAGCTCGGTCAGACGTTGAACATGCCAGGGTCATCCACTGCATCCCAGACCATCTCCAGTCATCCTGACTTTGGTCCTGCCACTGGACTCCGATGACTCTGGAAGAGAGAAGGAGGCTGGCTGATGACTTTGTGCAGCTCTGCCACACTTCAATCCAATTCACATATGAGTCAAGACTTCAGGACAAACAGCAGCAAGAAGGGTAATGGCTTATAAGGCCTGATAGATAATATCTGCATTTTTACAAGGTTCCCAACACCTTAGCCCCAAGGAGCGAGCAATGATTAGGATTTCAGACACGGCGGCAAGCTAGAATTTTAGACCTTGGGCTTCTTTCTGCCAATCATCCGACAGACAGACAGCCTTCACCCTGCCTATGATCTGGAAGTATACCACACGTATTTCATGATACATTTCTTAAAAAATAATAATAATAATAGCTGCCATGTGTACAGTTCCCACCTGTTTACAAACGTCTCATTTGGTCCTCACAACAGCCCTGGGATGTAGGTGTTCTTACTGCCCTCATTTTACACTTGAGAAAACCAAGGCAGACTGAGTTTGAGCGACTTGATCAGGGTCACACAATAAATAAATATCCGAGGCTGGACTTGAACTCGGGTCTTCCTGACTCTAGGCCCCATTCTCTATCCCAGCTGTCTAAGCTTTTCCATATGTAAACTCCCTCCACTGATACAGATTGGCAATTTCTCTGTGCCTTATAGTCTCAGAGTAGCCTGGGACACAGAGCAGATGCCCAGGATCGAACAACTAGGCTGTGTGGAAGGCAGTATATGAGCCCAGTTCTTCTGCCTTCAGGACACACCCTTAATCCACAGTTCCATGCTGCCTCTCACTTCATGCCTTGGGCTTGGAGGGCACTTTAAAGTACAAGGACACTGGAATCACAAAGTCACTGATTAACCTTAAGGAGCTGGAAAGGGCCTTAGACATAAACAGAGAGCACAGCATTCTGGGATCTGGAGGAAAAAGAAACATGAGTATAAACCCTGCCTCTAACGTTAACTAGCTATGTACCTGTGGGCAAATGACTTCTCTGCCTCTAGACTTCTGTGGTCCCCATTCCCTAGGATGGCTATGTTGCTTAAAAGAGATAATGAATATAAACAATGGTATATATGTCTGTGGTTATTATTATTGGACAACTGATAACCATCGAGGTTACATAATCTACCCAAGATCATAGGATCATAGGAGTTTAGGAGCTAGGTGGATTTTAGAGTTCATCTCATCTACTCTCCCCATTCTATAGATGAGGAAATTGAGACCCAAAGAGAAGTGACTTACCAGATTCAGATTCAGAGCCCACTGGAGTCATTCCTTCATTCAACAAGTATTTATTGATTGGAAGTTCAAGTTGGCTAATGTGGTTCTTTGGCAGATCATCCCCACGGATGGCTATTTGTCTGCCCTGATCTTGTGAGAAAAAAGGCCATCCCACAACATTGCCTGGTCTGTTCCTTCCCTGGACCCAACCCTCCTGGCTCAGATGATAGACACACTTCCCAATATCAAACACGATTGTGCTGTCAGGACCTTGGTCCTAGATTGCATTTTTCTCTCAGAGCTCACCATTGATGGATGAGAAGCCAGAGCCATAGGGTGACCCTATTCCTGCAATGCATTGATGGACTCCAAAAGGAACTCACAGACCAAGCAAACCATTGATAATGTAAAAGCAA
Source organism: Phalanger gymnotis (assembly GCA_028646595.1). Lineage (NCBI taxonomy): Eukaryota > Metazoa > Chordata > Mammalia > Diprotodontia > Phalangeridae > Phalanger > Phalanger gymnotis. The sequence goes on from CM053624.1 coordinate 14,225,018, forward strand.
GCTCTCAGGAGTGCCAAGGAGAAGTCCTGCTCCACAAGAGCCCAGCATGTGGCATTTACATCTCTTGGTGACTCTTTAATTAAAAAGCTCCATCCCAGCGATGCCAAGCTTCTCAGGGCACTCTGAATTCTCCATGCAGTTCCAGATTCCTCTGACATGTTACCAAGTGCACTCCTGCCATCTAGTGTCCACAGCCTGATAATGCATCTCTCTCCATCTCAGGTGCTGAGCTCAGAAAGTCTTTTCCATTTGCTCTAATTAAGTTTTTTATTATCCTGAACTGAGGTCAAAAGAACATAGCTGGCTAGGCAAAGGCTTTAAAGTTGGGAGCGCAGGGGGAGGAATAACTTCCTTGAGAAACAGATCAAGAAAGGACAGTGACCTCTTTGTTGAAGACCTCTCTACATCCACTTCTGGTTTTCCCCCAATTAAATAAATCCCATCAAACTTGCTACACAAGAACGAACTGTCTGCCTAGCTCCTCCACATATAAAGCACTGGGGTATGATTTCAAACTGAAATGTTATAAGCCTAGGGAAAAAGGATTAATATTCCTATGGGGTTAGGATTGAATGAGCCCAGCGGCAGTTAGTTGATTTAATTTTCAACAAGGGAAACAGCTGGACTTACTTCGTATTTGGACTGAAATTCACTTCTGCCAAAATAGGATTCTGCTTTGAAATTCTTCCGATCCACTGAGGCATGGGCTTAGTACAGCTCAGTGAGCCAAGAAGAACTTTATCTCCTTCTGTGAGACAGAGTCAGACATTTCTGCTTGCACCTTGGTTTCCTCAGCTATAAAAATAATAAGCCTGAACTTCCGGCCAAGGAGGTGAGCAAAAACCACTATTAAAGTGGGAGCAGAAAATAAATGTCCCTACCCTTTGAACCAGAGACTCCATTACTGGGCTTATTCCTCAAGGAAGCCATTGGTAAGAAGAAAGTCCCCACATGCACCAAAACTGTTACAGCAGGATTTTTTTGTGATGGCAATGAATTGGAAACCAAGTGGATGCCCATCAATTGGGGTTTGCCTAACAAACTGCAGTGCATGAATGTAATGGAGTATTATTGTGCTATAAGAAATGATTTGTGATGAATACAGAGAAGTAGAGGAAGAACTACGTGAAGGGATGCAGAGGAAAGTGAGCAGAGCCAAGAAAAGAATATGCGCAGTAACTACAATGATGTAATTGGAAAAATTGACACCCCAAAAAAAAATCAAAAGTGACCTAACAAAATTACAAAGATTACGCAGGGCTTAAACAAAGAGCTATGAGAGGCCATCCTTGACTCACCCCTTCCTAAAGGTGGGAGGTCCACAGGTGTTATCCATTGCACATACTTTCCAGACTTTTTCAGTGTCCATCAGTTGTACTCATTTTTTTCTCTTTAAAAAATACTATCATATGGGATGACTCTCTGGGGGAGAGAAGAGAAGGGATAATGGGGATAAGTATGGTAATGTAAAAAATGGAAGATGTCAACAAAAATTTGTTTTTAAAAAATGAGGGCAGAAAGCTTTGAATTGAAATATTTGTGTACACTTCAAACACCTCTTTATTTGGGCTTCTGCTTAACTCCCTAAGGTTCTAGGTACTTTGTAGGTCAGAATCGTCTTTAAATCCTAGCTCAGGAGCCCCCAGTAGTGTGTTTACATTTCCTAATAAGTCAAGTGATACTTTAATTCGCAATAAATGCATTTAATTAAATGGCAATGTAAGTAAAGTAATGACAAAATGTTCTTTCCTATAGAACTTGAGCTGTTGTTGGAAGTGTTATTTTGTTCAGTCATTTTCAGTTGTGTCTGACTCTTTGTGGGGTTTTCTTGGCAAGTGGTTGCCATTTCATTCTCTAGATCATTTTACAGATGAAATGAGGCAAACAGGGTTGACTTTCCCAGAATCACACAGCTATTAAGTGTCTGAGGCTAGGAAAATGAGTTTTCCCAACTTCGGGCCCTCTGTGCCACCTAGCTGCCCCCAACAGAGCTTAGTCTCCTACAAATATCATCACACTCTGTGGAGTGAGTAGAACTGCTCAGGGATCACATAACGCATCTCCATGTGGGGACCCCAGCCCGTGACAAAGGGCGCCAATGTGAATAGATGTACACCCAAGAAATTTACATGACCTGTCACACACATAGAGGGACAACTCACACCTCTAACTTTGCAAAGCTTCCTATATCTTGAGTTTATGTCATTACACTGCTCTCCTAGGAGTCTGCTCACCACCAGACATTGCTCCTACTGATCTCCACCAGACATGAGGTGTCACCTACTCCCTGAAAAGATGTTACTGTAGCTTCAGCTAATATCATATTAGGGATACGGTGCTTAGCAAATTCCACTGCATGAATGGTTGCAGGTCTTTCAGGATTCTTTTCAGCTGAGGTGCTGCCTTCACCATCCATGCTATCCTGTCCCTCTAGAGATGCTATGAGTAGTAAGCCTTTCCCCTGAAGAAAGAGTTGTCACTCCCCTCAGCCATTATTGTAAGCCATTAGCTAGGAAGCTCTTCCTCTCAACCAGTTTCACGAGAATACTCAACAGAGAAAGGATTGAATAACATTGTACTATTTTTACCTCATTCCACCAACTCAACCAAAATGGCAATAGCTGTGCTAGCCAGAGAATAGCTGGAAGGCTCTTAACCTTTGTCCCATTTCCCCTAAACAACATATCATGACTTGATTTCTCCCAGATCTTCCCACACTTCAATACAGTGGGAGTAATACAAATATCCCTTCCCCAGAGCTCAGTGTCAAAATAATATGACCAGCAGCAAAAATCCCATGGCAGACGGGCAGGAGTGAGTAACCTGTGGCCTTGAGGCCACATGTGGCCCTCTAGGTCCTCAAGTGTGGCCCTTTGACCAAATCTAAGGCTGTACTTGAGGGCCTAGAGGGCCACATGTGGCCTCAAGGCCACAGGTTCCCCACCCCTGGATATGATTAATATGAAATCACAGACTGAGACTCTCAGAGTTGGAAAAATCTCAGAGACCTCCTAATTCCATCTGTACCTGACTATGAATCCCCTGTCCTCCAGTCTTTGTTTCAAAGCTTCCACTGAGGAGAAATAAAGCAGCCCATTCCATTGGGGTTAGCTTTAATTGTGAGGAAAGCCTTTCCCTATATCAAACCAATATTCTCTACCGCCACCCCTGCAACTTCTTTCATTCTTCTCACATGGAATAATTAAAAACATATTTTTAACAAAGGACTAAGAGTCAGAAGAGAGCTGGGTCTGGGGCTCTAAATTCCGGCATCGTGGGAATTACCATCTCCTTTGGGGCAGCAACTTGCTTCTTGCCTCTACCCCTAGACAATGAACTGTGGATTTGGATTCACAGACAACTGGCTTTGAATCCCAACTCTGACACTAGTTATAAGGCCTCAGGCAAGCCACTTTGTTCCCATGAGCTTCAGGTCCCTCATCTATAAAATGCAGTAAACAATTCAGTAACTACTTTACAGTGTCATTGGGAGGAAAGCACTTTGGACCACTACTTAAATGTGACTTGTTAATAGTCCTGGAGTCTTCTCCCTCCAATCCTTTCTCTAGACTACCAAGCGATCCAATTGTTCCTGGTCACTCCGTTGCTCAAAAACCCTCACTAGCTCCCCACTGGCTGCAGCTTAAAGCCCAAACTCCTTAGCCTAGAAAGAGTCTTAAATCTCCAGAAGATGTATAATCAGCCTGACCATCATCCCATCCTCCTCTCCCACTAGAAGGGAGCTAGGTGGCATGGGGCTAGAGCCTCGAGCTTGGAGCCATGAAGACCTGAGTTCAAAGGCTGCCTCAGACAATGACTAGCTATGTGATGTACAAGTCATTCAGTCTCTTTCAGCCTGAGTTTCCTCATTTGAAAAATGAGGATGATAAGAGTGCCCCACCCCTCCACCAGGGTTATTGTGAGGATCAAACAAATAACATAGAAAGTGCTTGCAAATCTTAAAGAGCCATGGACACACCAGCCATCGTCATCAGCATTCGTATTCTTCCTTTATGTAACGCTTCCTCTCTAGCTACTTACTGTGCCTGGAGCATGTTTTTGCTCATTCTTGCTCCCACTGATCAATAGTCAGGCATTCATGAAGGGCCTGCTAGGTGCCATGCAGCATGCTAGGGACCGAGTATATGAAGCCACACAATCGCCGGCCTCCAGGAGCTCATGTTCTAAAAGAGCAGACAATATGCACATACAGGTACATAGAAAATTCATATAAAATAGGTACGGCGTAACCATGGGGTGGAAAGCAGTGGCTTTGGGGGACCAGGAAAGGTCTCATACAGAAGTTATTGTTTAAGCTGGGTAAGGAGACCTGCAGTTCCACAAGAAGAAGGTGAAGAAGGATTGCATTCCAGGCAGGGAAGGCACAGAGATATTATTGCTTTGGCTTAATATATTCTTCTCCTTCCTCTCTGCCTGTTTTGACTTTCTATGTATCACCAACATTTAGCATGGTGCCTGGCACCCAGCAAATATTTAATAATGTTTGTTGACTGATTGCCTGATTCATGACTCGGCTGAAGCCCTACTTCCTCCATGCCAGCCTCCCCTAATCCCAGATCTAAACTCCTACTCTGCACACACTATCAAACAAGTCAGTATATAATTCAAAGTTGTTTATTTCTGGCATGCTTCTCCAATGAGCAGACAACAGAAAATTGGGAAGGCAGAACCAGGAGCAAGGAGTACAAGCTTGAAAAAAATAGACAAATTTAGGCTTGACATGACAAAGAAACTTCCTAACAATTAATGTTATCCAAAAGTGGAGTAGGTCGCCTTAGGAGATGGTGTGTCCTCCATTACTGGAGTTCTCCAAGCCAAGATGGATGACCACTGTTGCGTAGGTTATCAAGGGGATTATTGTTCATGTCTGAGGGCTCTTCCAGCCCTGAGACTCACTGTTGTATCAGTCTTGTTTCCCCATCACACTGAAAATTCCCCAAGGGCAAAGACAGTAATTTCCACATCTTTGTATCCCCCAGGGCTCCTAGCATCACTTCAGGCATATATGGGGTACTCAGGAATCACCTGGTATTTTCCTTGGGAATATATTTTCGCTGGTTCACGCCAGCCTGCTCTCTGCCTCTCAGGCAGACAGTGAGTTGGATCTCCATGTCTTTGCGCTGACTATGCCCCATGCCTAGACTCCTCTGCCCCCCTCACCTCTGCCTCAGTTTCTCTGACTTCTGTCATCTCAAATCCTGCCTTCAGCAAGAGGCTCTTCAAAGTCCTTCCCCTGCCTGGCTGCTGATGTTTTCCCTCTGAGATGGCCTCCCATTTATCCCATATATATCTTACATGTTTATATAGTTTGTATGCTGACCCCCCCCCACCTTAGAATGAGCTCCTTGAGGGGAGGAGGCATGATTTTGTCTCTCTTCGTACACTCGGCACCCAGCACAGTGCCTGGCACATAGTAAATGCCTGACAAATGCTTGGTGACTGACTGCACAACAAGCCCAGGAACAGCTAGAACAGCTCACATCCCACCCAAAGGCCCATGACCCATCATCACAGCTCCACTACAGGGGAGGCTACCCCTCCTATCCAGAAGCAGTTGTGAAGTAACCTTGAGCAAGATGATCGCCTATGCAGGTGACAAAAACCTGGCCACTGTCACACTGGCTGGAACAATTGTGGAAATGTCTGTGAGCTCCAGGGGACTCTAGGGGACTCCTTTGGGATCTACTCCACTCTGGAACTCAGTCATTTCACCAACAAGTGTCTAGTCCCTATTCACCTGGACTGCAAATATGAGTGCTCCCTCCTGGGCCGCTGGCCTGGGTACCATCATAGGGACATAGAGATCCAAAGACATCATCTGGTCTAACACCTTCATTTTACAGGTGAGGAAAGTGAGTTCAGATAGGAAGTATCAGACCCTAGATTTGAACTCAGGTCCTATAACTCCAAGTAATTTGCTCTATCTCACTAGACTACCACTTGAAATCGAGTCTTTCATGTCCCTGGATGAGCATTTTTTCTCTGACAATCTATGTATTACCATGTGGGGCTAGAGATTTTCTGAGGTGGGTTCTGAACTGGTTAAATTACCAGGGGACACTGATGACGACTGACTTCAGATTAATCTGGTAGGCCCTTATCTGAGAACATTTTCCTGGAATCTGCCCGTTTGGCAGTAAAAAAGACAGACCAATTAGGAAAGATGTCGTCCCCTCACTTCCAAAAGGAGAGGTCCCTAACAAAGACCCCACATGCTACCGTCGCATCCACTCACCAAATACAGATGTCATGGTGTAATTGACATTTTAAACTAACTTCTGAACTGGACATATTTCTCTTTAATTCTCTCTCTGCAGCTTCCCTCAGGTTTGAAATTGCACAAAATAAGGAGAAATGGAAAACCCTTTTTGCCGTTCCGAATCGCTGCACTGGAAAAGTACCAACATTCTAAAAAGGTTACCTTCCAGGACAAGGGAAATGAGGAAAAGTAAACTTCTTACGTCGCTTTAAGAAATGTATTCAAATTGTTTTATATGTGCTTAAAACTGATTTCTAAAAATAAACAGTGGAGGTAGAATGTGAGAAAATAATAGTTGACATTTACATGGGCTTGAAGGTTGGCAGAACACATTACAGACACCATCTCCTCTGAGCTTCACAACAACCCTGTGAAGTAGGTGCTTTTGAAATATGGTGCCCAGGTCTTTTCTCTGGTCAAAGTGTTTATGAGTGTAATGATTTTTAAATTATCTCTTCCCAACCTGTCTTCCAGATAGCGGTTTTTTACAGTAGATAGTGGGACCGAAGGGCCAATGATTTAGAGATAGAAGGGAATTTGGGGGCCATCTAGTCTAACTCCACCGTTTTCCAGAGGATGTGGTGGTGGTGCTAGTGGAGCTGTGAAAGAGTCCAGACAAGCTGGAAAGCAATTTGGAACTAGACCATGAAAGTCACTAAACTGTGCTTACCCTCTGACCTAGCAATACTACCATTACTAGACTTATACCCAAAGAAATCAAAAACAGAGGGAAAGGAAACTTGTATACAAAAATATTTATAGTAGCGCTCTTTGTTATTACAAAGAACTGGAAACAAAATGGGTGCTTGTAAATTAAGGAACGGTTGAACAAATTATGGTGAATGAATGGAAAGGAATATTATTTTGCTGTACAAAATAGCAAAAGGAATTGATTCAGAGAAACCTGGGAAGACTTGTATTAACTGATGCAGAGTGAAGTGAGTAGAACCAGGAGCATAAGCATACATTGACTGTAGCCTTGAAAGATTGAGAATTCAGATCAATGCAATAACCAACTATATGATGAAGCAGGCTTCCTACCTTTCTTGGTGAAAGGGTGATGGATTCTAGGGATGGAATGAGACATACATTTTTTATGTAGTTTGTTTTAATTGACTATATTTGTATGTTACAAGGGAGAGTTTTTCAAATGTCAGGGAGTAGAATTGTGATAGTGATCCAACCAAAAAGAAGAAAATCTCATCAATGAAATGTAAAAAAATTAAATAAATAATACATGGAAGAGAGCAGAAGGAAGTTCAGAAGGGAATAGAGATGAGAAAGGCATGTTAAAATTACCATGTTAAAGTTGATGTAAACTTAAGTTTAAAAAAAACAAACAAGTTGTCCATGGCAGATTCATGGTTTTATACACAATATTATTTTTCTGTTCTCAGTTTATGGAGTTGTCCATTTTGTTAATAGTCAGCAAATTCCTTAAAAAAAAAAAAAGAATGAAGTACCCTAGAAGACAGGGGAGGGGAAGTACTGAAAGTAAAGTATGTCCTTATTTCTTGAAATCAAGCCATCACCAGAGAGGATCATTCCAACAAAGATAATTTAAAAATGGAAAAATTCATCATTGTAAAGGTCAGGGAAAGATGAGCATGGTCACTCATTCTGGAGAACAATTTAGAATTATGCAAGAAAAGTTAATAAATTATTCATATGTTTCAATTCAAAGATATTATTCCTAGGACTCTATCCCCAAGAAGATGACTGACAATAAAAAAGACTCATGTGCAAAAAATATTCATAGCAGCATCATTTGTGAAGACAAAAAGGCAAAATATGCGCCATGGGATTGGAGAATGGCTGAAGGGCCTGTAGTGTATGAATATGATAGAATATGACTGTGCTCAGAAGAATGACAAATATGAAGGATTCAAAGGAAAAGGAGAAGACTTGGGTGACATGCTGCAGAATGAAGAAAGCAGAATCAAAAGGTCGAGACACACCAAGGACATTGATGGCAATAAAGACAAACACTCGGCAAAACTTTGGTCCAATACAATGGACGAGCCAGGGCCATGCTGTCAACGTTAAAGCACACACCTTTTATCTTTTTTAAAGTTCTTAACAGTTTTATTTGGCAGCCATCAAAGAACCAAATTATTTGTGGTAAAAAAAAATGTCTGGCCATTTTATTATCTAAACTTCTTTTCTCTTAATCACAAGTAAGCCATGGGAATGAACTGTGACCCGTACCACCATTTGTAATCACTCTCTCTATCAGGCAGTTTTGCTATATTGCCCTCTTCATTTAGTATTTGTTGATTCATTTAGTATTTAGATTTTATAATTAGATATAATCTAATTAGATATTAGATTTGTTGTTCATTTAGTATTTTTGTGTCCAAACAAAAGACATCAATATATTAAAAAATAAAGTTATTACACACACACACACACACACACACACACACACACACACACACGTATAATCCAGTGATGCCCTGTTGCCTCAAGGATCAAATATAAATGCCTCTATTGCCACTGAAAGCTTTTCACAAACTGGCCCTTTCCTACATTTCCAATCTTCTTACACTTTATTCTGGTCTGCTGTGATCTGGTCACACTCGGTGTCCTGAATATGGGATACCCCATCTCCCACTTCCAGGCCTTTGCACTGGCTGTCTCCCATTCCTGGAATGTACTCCTTCCTCACTTCTTCCTTTTGGAATTCCTGTTTTCCTTTAAGACTCAGAGCAAATGCCACCTTCTTCAATCTTTTCTATTCCCTCCTGCCAGCTGCCAGTGCCTCCCATCACAAAATTAACTTGTATTCCTTTTGTGTATATTTGGCATATCCTCGTATAGGTCCATATCACTTCTCTCATTAGAATATAAGCTCCTTGAGGGCAGGGACTGTTTCATTTTTATCTTTATATGCCCAGGGCTTAGCTCAGTGCCTGGCTTCTAGTAAGAGCTAAAGAAACATTTGCCGTCTGACTGATTCCTTAACTGCTATGTTATTTTTTTAATTTCTCTGTGTACCAAAAACATTAAATGTGTTTACTGTTGAAACTACAGCTAGTCACTTTAGCTTTTAAAATGACAAAGGCTAGTCATTAAAACCAAGTTTATTTTAGAAACATCATCTAGATGAGTCCTTTCACCAAGAGAAACATTTTTAAATAAATTGTGTAAACTGTAACTTAATTTTTTCAAAAAAAAATTCAGTTACTTCTTAAGTGCATTTATTGAGGTTTAAGCTAGTATCCCTGTGCTGGTCAATCTTCCAAAGTACCAGCAGTCATGATTCTAATATACCCTAATTACAGTCATTTCTGCCTGGATAGAATCATAGGCTCATAGAACGTTCGGCTGGAAAGGACTTCAGGGCTCTTCTGGTCCCTACAGATGAGGAAACCGAGGCTCGGAGAATTTAAAGGACGGATAAGATCACACAAATAGTGGCAGTTCTGGGACTACAGTTCATGTCTCTGACCGCCGAGATGATGATATTTCCACAACTCTACAAAGGGGTGTCAGGTCATACATTTAGAACTGGAGAGATCTTGAGAGGTCATACCCAACACATCCCTTCCATTTCACAGGTGAAAAACCCTCTGTCCAAAGGCAGGATTTGAATCCAAACCATGTGGTATACTTAAGGGGCAGGACTAAGGACTTGCAGGACTTAAGAGTCAGGAACCAGATGCCAGCTACGTGACCCGGGCCAAATCACTTCACCCCCCACGAGCTGCAATTTCCGTCTCCACAAAATGATGAGGTTATACTTGACGACCTCTGACGTCTCTTTCAGCTTTGAGTCTGGGGTCCTACAGTCCCAAATTCCTTAGTCTCTCTAGGCTTTGGTTTCTTCATCTATAAAATGAGAGTGTTGGAATCAATGACCTCTAAGGTCCCTTCCAATTTTAAAGCTACAATATAAAATATAAATGTATAAAATATATAAAGCTATAATCCCATGACCCCTTTATTGTCTGTACTGTTTCTAGGCACCACCTGGCTAGAGGAGGCCATACGATATTTGTGATCATTTAAGTGGTTGCCAATTTCAGTAACTTCATCTGCTTAGGGCTTAGCTATAAGTGTACCTTCCTTGCTCCTCATTTTTTAGATACTTTTATTAGTGTGTTGTTTTTCTCCATTAGTATATAATCTCCTTGAGGGCAGGGACCGTCTTTCTGCTTATATTTGTGTTTCCAGAACTCGGTCCAGTGCCTGC
>CM053624.1:14235992-14252788 GCA_028646595.1 Phalanger gymnotis
ACAAAATTGAATTTCAAAAAAATTAAAACGAAAGAGATGACTCTTTTTTTTCCTTCTTTTTTGGTTTTGTTTCTTCTTTCTCATCTTTCATTCCATTGGTTATAATTCTTCTTTACAACTGGGCTATTATGTAAATAAGTTCAATGCGGAGGTATATGTAGAACATACATGAGATTACATGCTGTCTTGGGGGTGAAGAGGGAGGAGAGGAAGGGAGAGAAAATTTGGAACTCAAAAACTTGTGGAACTGAGTGTTGTAAACTAAAAATAAAAAAAATAATTAAAAAAAAACCAAAGGAGACAAGAAGTTTATTAAATGGCTATGGGGAATATTTGGTAAATAACTACACTATCCTATTGAAACATTTTCCCACTTAGTTCTGCCTAGCATATAGTATGTGCTTAATAAATATTTATTTTATTAGATAGTAGGATCGGGGAAAGGATGTTATGTTTGCAACACAAGCATCAAAGACTTCACAAATGGGTACCAAACTCATACTCCAGCCTGCAGGCCACAGATCCTGAAGAGCCTCAACATTATTGCAAGGACTCTACAAATCTCTATGTGCACTCAGAATGGATGTATTTATCTTTATTTAGCTCCAATTTCATTTTTTTTAAACTTATAAAAAACCTACCACATGAAAGGCACTGAGGCTTCCACGTCAAGCCAAGTCAAGAAACATTTATTAAGGATTCCCTAGTACTAAGCACTATGCTTAGTGCCAAGGATAAGAAGAAGGGCAAAAACACAGCCCCTCCCCTCAAGAAGCCTACATTCTAATGTGGTTGACAACATGGAGCCTACTAAGTGGATACAAGAGACAGATGGATGGATGATGGATGGATAATGGATGGATGGATGATGGATGGATGATGGATGATGGATGGATGGATGGATGATGGATGATGGATGGATGATGGATGGATGACAGATGGATGGATGTTTGCCTCTGTTTCCTAATCTGTAAAATGAGCTGAAGAAGGAAATGGCAAACCACTCCAGTGTCTTTGCTAAGAAAACCCCAAATGGGGTCACAAAGAGTCAGACAGGACTGAAACAACCAAACAACAAAATCTCACTCCCTCATTTGATATATGAGGAAAATGGCAACCAGACAGGCATGTGACCCTAAGTAAGTCACTTCTCTCTGAACTTCAATTTCATCATCTGTAAAATGAAAGAGTTGGACTTGATGAGCATTAAGGTTCCTTCCAGACCCATTCCCTAAGGCATTATGGTCAATTCATTTATTAAATGTATAAAATGGTCAATCTCAGAGTCAGGAAGATCTGGGTTCCAGTTCTATCCTCCTGGCACCTCCAGGTGCCTCCCAATAAATCACAACTGTAGAAATTTACAAATCAAAGGTCCTGACCTTTTTTCCTTATTTCTCACCTCAAGGAGACTGGTGTTCCCAAGTCTTTTGGTAAGATCAGGCTTCCTGCAGGAAGGCATCTGTCCAAATGCTTAGGAATCATTCAGCTACACTTCACTAATGGAGAGAAAAGGCACATTCGCTTGGAGGGGAATGCATTATCACCTGCAGAAAATATTGATTGGACAATATGGATGTGAGATCAACAGTCCTACACTTTATTAAGAAAACTATCTTGCTTGGGCCCTCAGGGCCTCTCTTGCAATATAATTTACCACACTTGAAAATCACCTTATTGCAAGGAGTTTAAATAAATTATTGCACTCAAAATCATTCTTCCATCTAAACTTCTCACTTTAGCACCAATCGTGTCACTAGACAACTTGATGAGGCAACTCAAAATCTGTTTAGCTCTCTACACCCTCTTAATCAAAATGGGTAGCAAGGAACCCTTTAGTCACATCAGAAGGGAAGGAAAGAAACAATGAACTTTTTACTCTGAAAATAGGCAAGGCACAGGGAAGGAGATCCTATGGAAGGTCTGACTTCTCATAAACTTGTCTCTAGTAAGGAAGCCGACATACCACTGGTAGCAGGAAATTAAGCCTCCTTAACTCAGTGGAATTCAGCAAATTCCTACTCAAAGTGGGGCTCTGTACCGGATAATGGAGACATAAAAACAAAGCCAATGTTTCCTGTCCTCGAGAGGCTCACATTCTGCTGGCACACAAATAAATGAATATAAGCTCATCTAAGGAGGGAGAGAACACCAACAACCAGGGAGATCTGGAAGGAATTCCTAGGAGATTTCTGCCTGAACTGGGCTTAAAAAGGCTAAGTATTATATGAGACATAAGGTGGGAGGGAGGGAAAAGTCTGTTTTAGTCGGGGGAACAGACAGCACAGTGGCCCAAAGGATGGAGAGGGTATGTCAAGGTCAAGGAATGACAACTAGGACAGTCCAATCAGAATATAGAGTTTGTGACAGGGAAGTTTGGAAAGGTAGGCAGGCCACAAATGGACTTAAAATGGAAGGCCAAGGAATCTCATTCCAGAGGCAACAGGGAACTGGCTAACATCCTTAAGAAGAGGGAGCCCATGCCACGATCAGACCTGCACTTGAGGCAGATTATTTTGGCCCATGTCTGAAGGATGAATTGAAAAGGAGAGACTGGAAACAGAAAGCCAAATGAGGAGGCTATTACAATAGTCAAGGAAAGAGATGATTAATCTTTGTCAGCAGGAATAGGATGAGAAGGAATAAATGGTAAATGGTGAAACTCTAGCCCTGAGAGATTTGTTATTTAAGAGTTAGTCTCAGCAAGAATCAGGCCACTGAGGGTCTGCAGTGGGAATGTGTATGTGTATGTGGGGATAGAAGCCAATCCTGTTAATTTGCTAAGGGGGAATAAAAGGACATTAATGTTCTCACTAATTATCATGTGAAACCCCATTGCATAGAGGGCCCCTCCTCTTTTCAAAGCAACAGAAAAACTGTGAAACCTATTATTTGTTTCTGAATTCTCATATGGAGATACTCAACTCTCTGTATTACAATGTAATGAAACTATTGATTCCTTAAAACTCTTGATTATTATGGCTAGAAAGCACGTTGGCAATAATCTAACCCAACCCCCTCATTTGATAGATGAGACTTTTGGATTTCAGGCAGCTGAGGTGACCTGTTCTAGATGACCCAGCCAGGACCAGAGGCCAAGGGTCTCGATGCTTAGTTCGGGTCATGTCAGCCCTCAATTCTTCCAATTGATTTGGGAGAGAAGAACTGATCCAACTGTCAGAAAGGAACGTCTCCATACCTTCATTCGTTCATTCAACAAGCACCTAATATTTTCTAGGAGCTGGAAATACAAAGACAAAAATGAAAATAGCCCCTGTGCTTGAGGAGTTTACATGCACACTGTGCATAAGAAGTCAACACAAAATCTGTACAAAGTAAATACAAAGAAATTTTGGGAGGGCAACCCCTAACAACAGTGGAGGATCAGAAAAGGCCTTGTGGAGGAAATAGCCCTGGAGCTGGGTCATGAAGGAATTTAGATAGGAATGAGTAGGGAGAGAGGGCACTGAGAAGACAGCATGGGCAGTGCCATGGAGGAAGTTGATGAGAAGGGTGTAAGGAACAGCAAATCATCCGTTGGAATGTAGAGTGTGTGAGGAAAAGGAACAGGAAATCAGCCTGGCACAGAAATGGTGCCATGTGAAATGAAATTAGAGATGCCAAACTGTTTCTACCCTTTGGCCCAGCCCTCCCATGACTAGGACTGCAATAAGAATCTCATATACAGAACACAGAGAGAACAACACAAATACATAGGACCAAGAGCCATTCCCCAATGGGTAAGTGACCCAAGGCGACAGAAGGACCTGCTATAAATATATTCACAGCAGTTTTATTAGTAATAGTAATACACACACACACACACACACACGCACACACGCACGCACACATATAATTCATGTTCCAATAACTGGAGAAGAACTGACCAAATTTGTGGTATGTGAATATAACAGAATAATATTTGAACCTAATATCCCTCTCAGATTCTCATCTATTATTTCTCGTTCTTTTTGCCTGTAAATTTCTAGAAAGTTGCTTCCTCCTCACCAGCAATTCAGTCATCAGCCCATCATAATATGGCTTCCGACTACATCCTTCTGCTGAATCTGCTTTTCCCAGGCCTGAGATTGTTGGGGGTCTCTACCACCCACCTCCCACTCCTGACCAGCAGGAGGGAAGAATCTCATGGACAATGAATGAGGCGGGAGGCAAGATGGTGGGCAACTCCGTTTATTGTTACAGCAAGCAGGATTTTTATGCAGTACTAGCCTTCATATCTGGGTGCAAGCAAGCTCGTGCACGATCCTCTAAGCCTATCAGGAGCCCCAGGGCCAGGAATCACAGCTCGTGGACAACTTGTGTTGGAAAGGGGGGCATGTGCTGTTCACAGCCTGCCTTATCAGAGGAGGAGGAGTCGAGCTGGACTGTGTAGCCCCAGATAATTCCTATTTCCCACGGGACTGTCCTTGGGCCTCAACTCCCAATCTCATCAGGCTCTCAAGAGCCCCTTACATGAGATGACCTCAGAACTGCCCGTTCCAATGGCCTTTTCTCAGTCTTCATCCTGCCAGAACTTTCTGTAGCATTTGCCATTACTAGGTGTCCTCTTCTCAACAAGCTTTCCTTCCTTGGCTTCTCTCTTTCTCGGTTCTCCTGTCGGTCTGACTTCTTCTCAATCTCGTTCTGGCTCATGTTCTTCCTCCTAGACCCTACTTTCAGGTATCACCCAAGGCTCCTCCTCCTCTTCGCATTCAATTCTAGGCCTAGCTCATGGTTCATCCGTTTCATTTGTCCCAGGTACCCGATCAAGTACCTTCCAGAGCTGTGGCTACAAGAAGAGTTTATAAACAAGGGACATAGGTGCTCACAAAAGACAAAATTAATCATCTTGATTAACTGAAAAGCTTTTGAACTAACAAAGTCAGGACAACTAGGATAACAAGGGAAGAGGTTAATGCAGAAAAGGAACTTTGTGATAAGAATCTCGTATACGGAACACAGCGAGACCTAATGCCAATTCATAGGACCAATGGGTAGGTGACCAAAGGATGTGAACAAAGATCGTTGCTAACTTTGGAGAGCCCAACTGCAGTTGAGTGGTGAGATCAGGAGCCAAACTGCAAAGCGTGTAGAAGCGAGCGTGAGCAAAAGTGGAGGTCCATAGGGTAGACAGCATGCTCGAGGAGCTTAACCAAGAAGGGGAGGAGAGAGATAAAGGACAATAGTGGAGGTTGCTGGATCGAGTGATGGTTGTTGTTGTTGTTATGTTGTTGTCATTTAGAGGATGATGGAGATGTGGGCATGTTTCTAGGCAACAGGGAAGGCTCCAATAGATAGGGAAAGATTGAAGATTAGAGAGTAGGGATGATGGTGGCAGTGATCTGCTAGAGAAGACGAGAGGCGGTAGGATCAGGGGTGCGTGGAGAGAGTTTGCCTTGGCAAAGAGAAAGAATACTTCTTCGTAAGAGACAGGGGTGAAGGAGGAGACGGTGGGGGGAGATACCTGAGAGATGTCAGAACAGGCAGCTCCCAACAAGGGCTGCTATTGTGTCGGTGAAACACGAAGCAAAGCGAGCAGCTGAGAGGGTGAGAGGGTGAGAGGAGAGCGTGCCATAAGAGGTTTGAGGAGGGACGAAAGAGTCTGAAATCGCTGCAGCGGTGAGTGGGACAGTAAACTGATTAGTACAGTGTAAACACATTGCCTTGCTTCAACGGAATTAATATAACAAATTTTATTGGGCCCAGTGAGGGGTTTCCTTGTTTTCTCCAGCACCAATTAGCAACAGGTAAATAAGAGTGAAGGGGGCTGACTATGGTAGTAATATAAGGTTGGGGGTTGGCAAGGCATGATTTATGATAGGACAACGGGGCAAGGAATTTGAGTATAGAGGGAAGGGTAGATTAAAACTAATTCACTGCGGGGTTGAAGTAGGGAACAGAGGAGAGTGTAGCCAGTGTAGGGGTGATGGGCTGGGAAAGAATCAAGGAGGAGAGGGATTGGGAGTCCCGTTGAAAAGGAAGAACTTTATGAAATATTGCTCTAAATGACTAATAATAATAGAAATGCAAAGCAAAACAACTCTGAAATTTTATATCACATTCGGCAAACTGGCAAAAATGATAAATGGTAGGAAAATTCAATGTTGGAGTAGATGGCAAAAAAAAAAAAACAGGCACACTAACATGCCATTGAGGGAGGCCTGGATTAGTTCAACCATTCTGAAAATCAATTTTGATCTATGCTAAAAAAGTGGTTAACATTCCTGTTACTTTTGGCTTCGAGATTCCATGTATAGGCATATACTCTAAAGAAATCAGACAGAAAGAAGGATCCTGCATTCAACAAAATATTCAAAGAAGCACTTTCTGTGGCAGCAAAGAACTGGAAACAAAGTTGATGCCCAACAATTGGGGAATAGATAAAGGGATTATGGTGCATAAAGGTAATGGACTATTATTGGGCAATAAGAAATGATGAATATAAATAATACAGAGAAACATGAGAAGATTTAAAGGAACTGATGCAGAGTAAAATAAGAAAAACCCAAAAAACAATATGTGTAATAACTACAACAGTATAAGTGGAAAGGGGAGGGAAAAAAACTTAACCTCGTGTAATGGTAATGACCAAGCTCATCCCTAAAGATAGGATGAGATAATACACTTCCTCCCTTCTTTGCAGAGGTAGGAGACTATGGATGAGGAATATTGTACTTATCAATCATGTACATATTGACCATTTATTAAGCACCTACTTTGTGCCAGGCATTGCACTAAGAACTGAGGACACAAAAAGAGATTAAAAAAAAAAAAACAATTCCTGCCTCAAGGAGCTTACAAACTAATGGAGGAGACAACACGCAGACAAATATATACAATAAGCTCTGTACAAGATAAATAGGAGATAACTAACAGAGGGAAAGCACCAGAATTAACAGGGGTTGGGGAAAGTTTCCTGTAGAAAGAGGGATTTTAGTTGGGAGGACTTGGTTAATGTGTTATCTAGTTTAATGGCACTTTTTTTCTGCTTTTTCTCTTTTTGTTGTTGTTACAAAAAAAATGCCTTGCTGACTAAGAGAGTAAGAAAGGACACATTTAGGAAGGAAACAAGCATTTATTAGGCACCTACTATATGCCAGGCACTTTGCTAAGTACTTTACAAATATCATCTTCTGTAATCCACACAAAAACCTTGGAAGGTAAGTGTTATTGTCCCCACTTTGTTTTTGTTGTGGTCGTTCGGTCGTTCAGTCACGTCCAACTCTTTGTGACCCCATGGACCATGGCACACCAGGCTTCTCTATCCCCCACCATCTCTCCAAGTCTGTCCGAGTTCACGTTCTTTGCTACCATGACACTATCTATCTACCTCATCTCTACTGTCCCCTTCTCCTTTTGCCTGAGATCTTTCCCAACATCACCTTATCCCCACTTTAAAGTTGAGGAAATTAAGGCAAACAGAGGTTAAGTGACTTGCCCGGGGTCACACAGCTAGTAAGTATTTGGGGCCAGATGTGAACCTAATCCAAGTCCAGTACTCTATGCATCACAACACTGCTTTTCCTTAGTATCCCTTCTGATAATATCTTCTGATATTATCTTCTGATAATAAAAAGCAACATCAAAGCAAAAAGAAGTCATCCAGGCCCAATGTCCTGGGCAAGAAGCTGCCTGCCCACAGGAGCATTCTCAGTGGGACTGTCATGATTCTGACTAAGTCAAAGGCTTCCAAAAATCCTCTCTTCGTTGCCCAAGGGACAGGACCTTCATATTATTATAACATATGGTTTTCTGTTTCAGAACTTTGAAAAAGCAAAGCAAGATACACTTGAACAGTTTTTCCTTCTGGGAACTCTAATGCTGCTGCCACTAATTAATCCAGCCTCAAATTGCTCACTGTTGAAGATGTTGCCTTGTTACTTCCTCAGACTTTGGAAGCAATCCTGCCTAAGTATATTACTAAGGTGGAGGTGCTAGACAAATATGAGCCCAGAGGTCTGAAGGGAGAAGTTTCATCTGGGCCAAATTCAAGGCCATCTATTAAAAGCTCTCTTCTTAGCCCAAATCCAAGAGCATTTTCAGTATCACCACAATCAGTGCAGCAGCTGCTGCCATTAGCCCCCGTGAGCACCCCAGCCAGCCCCTCTTCCCCTCTGAAGCTGCCTGGAGACAGTGAATCAAGGCAAAGAGAACACAAACTTCTGGGCACATTTTAGTTCAGTTCAGTTCAATCCTTCAAACATTTATTAAGGGCTATGTGCCAGGCCAGGTACTGCAGGAGGGGAGGAGGTAGAAGATACAAAGACAAAAAATGAACACCGGCCCTACCCTCAAAGAGCATCCCACTGGGAGGATACGACCCATATTCAAATATGTAAAGAAAAGCTATATCCAAAATCGTTTCAAGTGGAGAGAGCTCAAATGACTTGGGCGAGGAAGGGAGGCGAGACAAAGAAAGGCCTTGAAAAACATGGTACCTGAACTATGTTCGTGAAGCCGGGAGACCCTCCCGCCATGAGATCCAGCTCTAGGTTCCCAGGGACCAAGTTCAGTCCTGGGAGGAACTTGGCACCAAGGAAAGGCAACAGGCTTTTCCAAAACTCTGGTTCATTGTGCTTCACCCCAGAGGAGAAATCCAGGGAAAATCTCTTCAATGAAGCTGGTGTTTAAAGTCTGCCCAAATGAATCAATGGGGTCAATCTAGGAAGCTATTCATTGTACAAACAGTATCTTATTATACAACTATATACATTACACAAATGTTAGAGACGAGGTACAGGATAAGATCTACTTCCTCTACCACAAAAGAAATGCTTAAAGCTCAAAAATCCTACCAATATATGCACCGACAAGTGATTAAAGCATGAAATAGTAACCTGTTCCTCCTATCCACTCTTCCAGGAGGCGAAGACTCTGAAATTTGAGAGATTGCTAAGCAGCTATTTCACTTCTGTGCATTATCAGCACCACTCACAAGCGTGAATTCCCTGGCATGCCATGCCTTGGCTTAGGCTGTCTTTGTCCTCTCATCTTTAACATCCTTCTGGTGGTGGTCATCCTCTACCCTGAGAAGTTATTACAGAGATCATCCCTTTCTGGACAACCAATACCTAGACCAAAGAGCTCCCAATCTCTCAAAACTGTGAGGTTGCTCTGATAAAGCTAAAAACATCCATCTCAGGATTACTGTTTGGTCACCTATGGCCAGGGAAAGAAACACAAGGTAGAAGAAGAAGCCAGGGATTGGAAATCCAGTCCCAGGCACGACCAGGCAAGCAGCACACATTCTTGCTGCCACATATTTACAATAGCTGTTGCTGCCCAGGGCCGGAATATAGGGGTAGGAGAAAGGAAAGAGATCCCTATCATCCCCACCCTATGAAGAGTTCAAGAGAGAGGTGCCAGCCTCCCAAAGGGCATGTTCTGGGAAGGGAGAAAAGGTTAGTTACTCTTCTTAAAGTCTACATAACTGGGCTATTCCTGCTGGCTTACTGGTCAATCCTCTTTGACACAGCCCCCACCACCACCACCACTGATAGTGACCATGGGAACCAACCAGAAGCCCGTGGTTATGCTTATGCTTTAGCAAGGGACCAAGACACAGGCCCATTCCCATGCAAGCTCCATGAGATGCCCCAGCCCAAGCGGATCAGGGTGTTGCATCCATTACATAAGGAAAATAGGATTCTAAGATAAGTTATTAAGATAAGTTACAAGCATGAGACTCGATCTCTGCAAAGGCTGGAAACAGAATGTCATATACATGGAACAAGGGGCAGGTCATTTGACTGGGATGAAGAATATGCGAAAGATAAAAATTCAAAATAAGGCTGGAAAAGCCAAGGGGAACCAGGGAGGGGTGGGGTGGAGGGGGGAGTGCCGGGAAGGCTTGAAATGCCAGACTGAAGAATCTGTGTTTTATACTAGCTAATGTCATATGACATCAGAGTAGTGAGATCGCACCTATCCTTTCTTCGGACTTAGACATCTGCCCTTCCCAAAATTTTTATGTCTTAAGCTGCAATCTGCCTTCAGCTGGGGTGTCCAGAGAAGGCATCATGGGGCTCCATAGTGAAAGTGGAACCGTGAGAAGAAGGAAGGCTCCCCCACCCCAGAAAAACAGCAGCAATAAGACAAACAAGGTCACCGAAGCCTTCACACAGGATCCCAATCCAAGAAGGAGGGTTGAAGAAAAGGAGAGATGGGGAGGTGTCTTAGTGGTTTTCCAGATGGCGCCATGTTCAGTCTTCCTTGCCCTGAGATACTGACCATATGGGATCAATTCTTCTCCTCCAGTTACAGCTGATTTTTCTATTGATTCACTCCTCTTTAGCCTCATTGGGGGATAAAACAAAGTGTCAGCAGAGGCTTAGTCCTTCTGTTCCTCAGTTTGGACTCTCAGTTAGCAGCAAGGCCAGTTCATGGGCTAAGTTGTCTGTTTGGGTTTTTTCCCCTTTCCTTTTCTTTTTTTTTCTTTTTTGGTAAGATCATTTGAGTGGTGGGCAGGGTAACCCTCAGGGTGGTGCTGAATCCGGAGTCAGAAGATCGGGGTTCCAATCCCAACTCTGCCACTAAACAGCAAATCACTTCCCCTTTCTGTGCCTCAGTTTCCTCATTTGTAAAATGAAAGGATTTCATAAATGTCTGCTAAGGTCTCTTTCAGCCCTACGCCCACGATCCTATGAACTTCGACCAAAGCAGAGCTTGCCTAGTCCTGGAGTCGATCATTTAAGACACCTTCATCCCCTGTCCAGAGAGGTTCGCTTGGCTTCAGCGCCTGTGACTCGTCTCCCCTTCCCCCACCCCCCACTCCGCCCCAGGAAGTACCACCTGCTAGGGGAACTTTGCTGCATTAAATCAGCTACACTTATTTTAAGCTCCTTTTATTCAGTTCAATCCAACGAGCAAAATGATGCTCGATCAACAAGTACCGATGAGCCACCTACTATGTGCAGGCACTGTGCTAACGCGAATGAGAGAAAGACGGCCTTCAGAGGCCTGAGCACGGCTCTGTCACCTGAAACATAGCTTACATCAGGGCCCTGCTTGGATCTCCCGTAGAACCCCGTCAGTGGCCTCGGGAGATGCCGTTACCCCGGAAGAAACGGAATTTGATCCCCAGCTGCCACACATTACTCAGAAGCTACAAGAGCAACAGGTGTCAGACACAGAAAAGCAAAGAGGTGGCCACGAGAGAGCCCCAGAGGGGCTGCATCGGGGTGTTGTGTGTCACCAATGGAAAATTAGCCCGTGACAGCTCGGGACTCCTTGAGGGTGCTGAACAACACCTCTGGAGGTTTGGTTGGTCGTGAGCCCTCCTGCCTCCAACGATCAGGAGCTGCCTTCAAAGCTCAGCTTAGAGACCCTGGCCTCCCTGAGGCCTTCCCTGACCCCCCTCCCCCACTGCCTAATCCTAGTATTTGTTGTACACGTACTGATGTGAGCACATAGGATCCCTCTGCAGAACAGAAAATCTTTGAGGGCAGAGACTAGCTCATGTTTTTCCTCATATTCCCAGTACCTAGCACATTATCAGGAGTATGGGTGTATAAATATATGTGTGCACATATGTGTTTATATATGTATTGCACATGCATACATTTGCACACACATTTCTTTATAGACATGTATACATATATATGAATATAATATACTTTTTTTAAACCAGACCTATAATTTCATTATCAATTACCAATCCATTATCAGTTCCTCCAAATGAGTAATTTCTTCCACCAATCCCACTCTCCAAGTATGGAATGATGAAAAACTATCAGAAAAAAAATGTCAAAGTTTAT
Source organism: Phalanger gymnotis (assembly GCA_028646595.1). Lineage (NCBI taxonomy): Eukaryota > Metazoa > Chordata > Mammalia > Diprotodontia > Phalangeridae > Phalanger > Phalanger gymnotis. The sequence continues at coordinate 14,247,749 of CM053624.1, forward strand.
GGAAACAGAATTCCAACACCTGTGGGTTATCCTTACAGACATAGAAGTACCTGAGGTAGAGTGGAGAAGTAAGTCATGCTAATTAGATAGATGGAGGAACTGGGAAGTACAGGCCTTTGAGGGAGCTTCAGCAAGCATGCTCAAGTTCCCCAGTGTGTGAATGCAAGCACTGAAGAGCAGGGAAATGCTGTGAGCCAGGTACTATATTTATTAAGAAAGGAAGAATATCTCAGGCTCAAAAGATAAGGGCCTGGATCTGGACGGGAGACAAATGTAGATGGCACAGATCTCAGAGGAGAGGAGGCTGAGCAGAGGGAGATACCGAAAGTGGCCACGGGGAAGGGGGAGGATTCCACCTCCCCATGGAGATGAGAGAACCCTGGGGGCAGGCATAAGTAGAAGGGTAGTCTGGAAAAGGTGACAAGGAAAGAGTCGCTGAGAGTCAGAAAACAGAAGGAATGAGAAAGGAAGAAGTTTAAGATGAAAGTAAATTTGTTCACTGTAGAGCAAGCAGGCACCTCGGAGGGAACAATGGAAGGGCAGGCAGATCCACAGCAGGACCTTATGGGAGGGGGGTTGAAGTGCTTGGGAGTAAGAGAATGGGAAGTTGGGGGTAGGGAATGCAGTTTGCAGAGTTTGGAGAAAGAGCTATTGATGGAAGCACGTGATTGGACCGTTGAAGGTCCTCCCTTGAGATAGGGCTGTTGGATCCCATGCCAGCCCTGGAGGCCTGTTTCATAGCAGCGAGGAACAGGAGCAATGGGAGACTGGTCAGTAGATGGTGGTGTTAGAGAGGGCCTGGGGGAGGGAGGAGGAAGGGATCTTGTCCAGGGGTTTAGGCACAGGCGCTGGAGGTGGTGCAGAAGCGGCTGTTCTGTCGCTGTTGATGATGTGATTAAATTGCTCTAGTAACAACTCACTGAGGTCCTACTCCAGCTGCTCATTATGGCGTAGATGTGACGGCTGGTCATTGGAGGCTGTCCCAGAGGAGTGTGGAATCCAGCAGCCTCTACATTAGAGTGGAAAGGCTTCCAATATGGTCCTGATGACTGACTTCACTGATATCCAAAAGCTAGCTTTACTGAATATGGAGAGGCTCACCACCCACGGCTTGGTCACTGGGTGATGAATTATTTGGCAATTCATGAAACAAAGGAAATATGGCATGAGCCCCACTCCTGTCCCGATTCTAGAGTCTGAGGATCTCAGTTCAAACTTGGGCTCTGCCGTTAAATACCTACGTGATCCTGAACACTGAACATCTCTGGCCCTGTTTCCCCAACTGTAAAATGAGCAGGTTGGACTACATCTGTGTATGTGTACATATACATGTGTATGTGATCTGTGATCCTATGATTCATTTTGGAAAGACAAATAAAAGGATTTGGCAAAACTGTTGGTGTTCAGCTATGTCTGACTCTTTGTGGTCCCATTTTCTTGGCAAAGATACTGGAGTGGTTGCCATTTCCTTTTCTATCTCATTTTGCAGATGAGGAAACAGACCAACAGGGTGAAGTGACTTGCCCAGGGTCCAGATTTGAACTAAGGAAGATGAATCTTCCTGCCTCCAGGCCCACCACGCTGTGCACTATGGTGCCACCTAGCCATCCTGGCAAAATTAGAAGCAGCAGATTAAATGAGATATGTCTTCTGATGCTCAAAAAAAAAAAACCAGAAACAAAAGGCTGCTATGAAGATTACAGCTATAGAGATGGAAGAGGCCTTAGAGATCACCTAGTCAACACCCTCGTTGGACAGAGAGGAAAATGGGGGCTCAGAGCACTTACATGACTTGTCCAAAATCACCAAGTTGGTAGAGCAACAGAGACGGGATTTGAACCCTGATTCTCTGACTCCAAACCAGCATCCTCTTCACAGTACCATGAGGCCTTCACGATGGCTTAGGTACCAACATCTCTTGTAAAGAATGAGGCAAAGAAATTCTGCGAAGGTCTTGATAACATCCTCAAGCCAAGGCAACCTAGACAGTGATCATCATGGTACTCCAAGGACCCTGGCCTCCTGGCTATTCTTCAACCATAACACTCTGCCTCCTGATTCTGTGCCTTGTCATCGGCTAGCCTCCGTGCCTGGAATTCTCTCCTTCCTCTCCTCAGCCTCCTGGCTTCCCTGCAGTCCCAGCTAGTCTCTCCTGCAAGAAGCCTCCACCTGTCCTCCTCCATCTTACCACCTCCTCTATGAGATCACCCCCAATTTAACTTATCTGTCCATTGTTTGGACAGAGTTGTTTGATGTTGTCTCTCTGTTAGATAAAAAGCTCCTTGAGGGCAGGGACTGATTTGCTTTTCTTTGTATCCCCAGGGTTTAGCACAGAGCCTTGCAAGAAGTGAGCCCTTAATAAATGCTTGTTGACTGACTAGTATTTGAGGGAGAAAATGGACACAGTGAGAACAGCTCAAAATGCCAACCTTTAATATTTGTCACCTGAATCCCCGCGTAGCTAATTTCATGAAGGGTCCAATTGGACAATAACAAGGACTTTTTTCTAATACGGAAATCCCACAGGCCTTTTGTGGATTATCATTGCTGTCTACCACTAGATGGCACTAGGCTATTTTTCTTCATTTTAGTATCTGACATTTTGAGTTTGTGGGATCATAGGGTCCTACTTATAGCTGGAAGGGACCTCAGTGGTGTAGTCTTCCACAACCCCTTCGTTTTACAAATGAGGGAACTGAGGGCCGTGGAGGTTGAATGACTAATTAAAGTTCACACATAAATGGCAGGATTTGTCCCTAGCTTCTCTGACTCCAGAGACAGTCACCTCTTTCCATGGTATCCCAGAACCAATCCAATTCATTCCCACCACCTCAGACTTGGGCCAGGTCTTACCCCCTAACTGGGAGGGCTCCATGGGGCCATCGCTCTGATCCCTGACGCCATTCTAACTCTCCACTCCTCACCCCCCACCGCTGCCACATTTCCCAAAGCGAGGTCCTTCCATACATCCTGGACATAGACACAGAAAAGGCTGGCAGAGAAGGAAGCTGTCCAGAATCACAAAATTTGAGAGTTGGAAAAAGATCTCAGCAGCCATTTGGTCCAACTTATTCCCAAAAGTAATGACTCCTCACTGTGACATCCCTGATGAATGGTGTCCCCATGACTAATATGGAAATGTGTTTTACATGATCGTGCATATACAACCCATATCAAATTGCTTACCACTTTAGGAAGGGGAGGAGAAGAAAGGAGGGAGAAAAATTTGGAACTCAATTTTTTTTAAATGAATGCTAAAAACTGTTTTTACATGTAATTGAAAAAAGAAACTATCTAATTGTGGGAAAAAAAAAGGTTGTCCAGCCTCTGACTGAAGACCACCAAGGAGGAAGGTCACACAACCTTTGGAAGCAATCCATTCTACTTTGGACCAGTTCTAATTGTTAGGAAGTTTTTCCAGACAGCAAGCCAAAGTCTGTCTCTGTAACTTGGTTCTGAACTTTGGAACCAAATAGAACAAGCCTCAGTCTTCTTCCTTTAAGCTAGCCCTTCGAACAACTGAAGATGAATATCACGTACCCCCGAGTCTTTTCCTTTTCAAACCACAAAGAGAGATAAGCAAATGAGGAGAAAAGAAACTACTCATAAATTCTTGGTATATTCACCCCCTTCTCACCTCTTATTCACAGATTCAAGAAAAAGACTGTATATATGCCTTTGATTGTACACAACTCGAATGAGAGCTGAGAAACCCCCCAAGACATAGTCCAAGATCAGAAGACTCAATCAAAAAGCATTAAGTAAGCTCAGAACACCTGGGTTTGAGTCCTACATTTCGCACTTGTTAGTCTGGACCATGCACAAGTCACCATTTCTCTGAAGTGTTTCCCAAATTTGTAAAACAGGGATAGCGGGCTCCACACCCCCTGCTTCACAGAGACATCATGGCTTGTTAACAAGACAGAGCGCTAGCCTTGGAATCAAGCCGACTCAGCTTCGACCCAGTACTAGTCCTGGCTGTGTGGTCACGGCAAATCACTTAGCTCCTCTTTTTCTTCAGCTGGAAAATGAGCTGATACTGGAAATACTTTGCAGGGTTATTGTGGGGTTCAAGTGACATCATCTATATGGGGTGTCCCAAAAGTCTTAGTGCAGCTTTAAGTCTTAACTTATTAACCAAGACTTTGGAGACACTGCCTGATGGAGAGAAGGCCTATGTCCAACTTGCTCCAGACTGTGATGCTTTAGATGTTTCCAACTAAACTGGAATCATCTAAACTGTGTCCACCTATCCCACTCCATTTACAATAAAGTTTTCCAGTAAAAAAAAAAAGTTAATGAGTCAATCATTTAACAAGCATTTATTATGCACTCACTGTGTGCTAGGCACAAAGCTAAGCACTGAGGGTAACAGGCAAAGCAACAAAAATATCATCTAGGACCCTTCGAGATAGCAAAGATTTTAGAGATCAGCCAAGATCATAGAGACGATTGTTGAGTCAGAGCTGGAAGGGACCTCAGAGTTCACTAGTCCAACCTCCTCTTCTTACAGATAGAAAACTGAGGGAAGTGCCTTAGCCAAAATTACGCAGGGAGTACCAGTAGAACTGAGATTCCAGCTCGGGTCTTCTGACTCCAGATCCTGCCCTTTTCTCAATACTGTGATCCATAAATTCGCTAATTCAGCAAATCGGTATTGAGCTCCTTCTATGGACAATCCAGTAGAGGGGGTGAATGAGAAATGAGAATGGAACACCAAGCAACACTAGGCAGCAGAGAAACGGTGACCCCCAGGGCAGATGGGTAAAGCCTTGGATCACCAAGACTACAAAACCCCCTCTGACCTCTCTGTCCACAACAGCCCCGGGTTAACCCCTTGCTTCAATCCAGTTGGTCCCTTTACTGTCCCCTTCGGTTAATACACACACACGCACACCTGCCTATGGCCCTTTGGTCACTGTTTGCCACATACTTAAATATACCATTAAATTTGTGCTAGCCATAAAGTGTCATTTAAGCAAAGGTAAACTTCAGCTAGGCACCAAAACAATCAACTATTTTAAGGTCATAAAATCAGAA
>CM053624.1:14253288-14269652 GCA_028646595.1 Phalanger gymnotis
TTGGACTAGCTGGATTCTGAAGTCCCTCCCAGCTCTGAATGGATGATCCTATCTACGATCTTAGATGATGTCTAAAATCTCTTCTACCTCCAAGGTTCTTACTGCGGGGTGGGAGGGGGGGGCAGGGTAAGGGTTGTCTGACAGCCTTACCTAGAAGCCTGAGATGATGACTTCCTGCAGTCACACAAGCCATCATGGGCCCAGTTGGAGTGTGGTAGAGTTGCCACCAATCTGCAGAAATGGAATGTTCATACCCAGAGCTCCCCACGCTGATCAAATACACATATGTAACCTAAGCTGATGTCAAGTGGCTACAGAGATGCTTCAATTTTGCTGAGAGGTTTATTTTTTAATCACCCTGGGAGACATGAAAGGAAAGCCTTGCTTTGGCTTCCTCACCCCCACCCCACTTTGGTTCTACCAATCCCGCAGATCCACTCTGCAGACATTTGGCCTGTATGGAGAAGACAGGAGTGACAAGCTGCCAACATTCACCAAGTCCTTAGCATCAACGTGTTGCCTTGTATTCACAGCCTATCTTCAAGACTCACTGAATCCCAGTTCGGTGCCCAGAAATTAATGCCCTACCTAGTGGTCTCGGCATGCAAGTTAAATTGCCTGTGCCTCTAAAAAGTACTATTTTTGCTTCTCTGATCTCCATTTATTTAAAATTGCATAACAGTAGCTAATGGTAACTAGCATTTTTAAAGCAACTTAGGGTTCTCAAGGGGCTTTACACCCTCATTCTACCCTCCCAACAACCCTGAGTTGGCACTAGGATCGCCATTTTACAGATGAGGAAACCAAGGAAGACAGAGGATAAGTGATTGGCTCAAGGTCACCCAGTGAGTGAGGCTAGATTTGAACTCAGGTCTTCTTAACTTCAGGTCCTGAACTCTATCTACTACTTCACCTCACTATCCAGAATTTATAACTTGTTTTAATTTCTCATATAACTAATCATTACACATTGTTAAAAAATCCTTTTCTTGGAGAGGCTATGAAATGTATTTTTTTTTCCCTATGTAATGTGATTACAAGAATATCTATCCCCTTCAATCACCTCCCCCCACCAAAAAAAAATCATTTATTCTTAGCAACTGAACTTGCCAACTTCTTAACTTTTTCCCCAAGTAATCATCTTGTCTTTTGAAATCACAGTATATTAATACCTCACTTAAGTCCCATTAGCAATCCCCATCACAATAAAGAACCAGGAAATAAGGGGAAAAGGTCTCTAAAGCAACACGGAAGATTCCCTCAGACACTACTCTAGGTGTGTTCGTTGTGTTGTTGAGGCGGCTGGTGGTGCAGCGTATAGAGCACCGAGCCTGGAGTCAGGAAGACCTGAGTTCAAATTCAGCCTCAGATGCTTCCTAGATACGAGACCCTGGGCAAGTCATTTAACCTCTGATTGCCTGACAAAAGGATTCACTGAAGAAGGAAACGGCAAACCACTCCAGGATCTTCACCAAGAAAATCCCATGGGCACTTGGTGCTCGGGGTCACAAAGAGTTGGACACGGCTGGTCAACCGATCGACTACACCAGACGTACTGAATGTCGGTCACGCCGATAAGGGATGGGAAAAAAAGAGCACAGATAGACCAAAGAATTCCTGTAGTCAGGCTTTTTCATTCAGAGACAAATAATCTTACAAACTAAACGGCCAGCGAGCATCCCTGTCTTACAGCACTACCTAACAATTCATGTTCGTCATTAGGACGCTGAGTCAGAGGCTTTCGAGAACCTGTTTAAAGATGGCATTTTAGAGAGATTCGCATAAAATTAGTTTTAAGGGATTGTTATTGCTACTTAAATGGGTAATGTTGGCTTAAAAATATACTTATTTAGAATCACTCATTGCCCCTGGTCAGTTGAACCAGAGTATACCGTATCATGAAGCAAGTACACGCGGGGTAACCAAGAGCGCTGTGGGGACACGCGCAGATCAGCGCTCTGCCGACCCGTGGGGAAAGTCGAGCTTTGAAGCGCGCTGCAAGGAGAGAGGGCTAGGAGAAACTACGGCTCTCAAGTCTGTACCCTGCCCAAGGGGAGGAAAAAACCAAGGGCAAGGAGAATCGCTTCCTATTTATTAACTGGGATCCCTGATTTGGAGCTGGGAGCTCAGTCTCTTCTGACATCTCTTTACTTTATGACGGGGAGACGAAGGCCCAGAAAAACTTTTCACTCATCACTATGTGGTGTGCCCGAGGTCGCATAGGTAGGACCAGTCAGGATTTGAACCCAGGTCCTCCGATTCCACTTCCAGTGCTTGCTCCAGTTATCCGTGCCAAGGAACGTGAAGGGGGGTGGGGGGGCCTGCACTTGTCTTTTTGATTTGCCGTATGTTCCACAACTCTGGACCTAGAGTACACAGAAGGCCTTGAAAGTGCTGAGGATGAAGCGCCTCCCACCCCCTCCAGGGGACAGAATATGCTATTTGCATCCCAAGCTGGACTCTGCACATCCTTGGGGGTCAAGAAAGGCGCCAGTCGGTCTGCGCTGGGCCCCTCGTAGACAAGCAGGCCCTTCTATCCTCAGTCTAGCTGCTCCCACGAGGAAAGTGTGGGGCTCTTGCCCTCGCCTCGCTCCTTCCCCTTCAGGAGAAGTTTTGTCCTTTTCCCCCCCTTCGTTGACCATTCCCCTTTCCGTAGGGATTTCTGGAGCCTCCTCCTCCCTCCCTCCTGCTGTTACAAAAGCGCAAACCTGTATGGATTGGGAACTCTTTGGGTTCCATGTGCGTATTCCTTTCTCTCGTAATAAACCCACTTTTCTCTCGTTTCATAAAGTTGTGATTGCCTGTCGACATTCATAAAGTCTAAAGTCTCCTTCCCTGCCCTAAAGTCCAGAATCTTGAGGCCTCTCAACATACAGCCGCCGAACCCTACGGCATTTCCAAGGTGAACAACCCCACCTGCAAGATGGTTATCGGTGCTGTTCAGTTACGTCCGACTCTGATCCCATTTGGTGTTTTCTTGTCAAAGACAATGGAGTGTTTTGCCATTTCCTTCTCCGGCGCACTTTCCAGATGAGGAAACTGAGGCAAACAGGATCACACAGCTAGTATCTCAGGCCACATTTGAAGTCAGAGAGATGAGTTCTCTAGCTGCCCCAAATGAGTAGTTTTTTGTTAAAAAGCTTCGGTACCACCCTTAAATCATTTTCCAAAGGAGTCTTTTTTGTCAAAGGTCGTTTTTCCCAAGGATTTTGAAAAGGGACTTAGAGGAAAAGTTCATTTAATACTTTTAAAGAAATTAATGCATACGAATGTGTACACAACATGTATATGTATGTGTGAATGTCAGGGGGTGGGGGGAGGACACCTAGGAGGCCCAGTGGATAGAGAGCTGGGCCTGGAGTCTAGAAGACCTATTTTCTCAGACACTTATCAGCTTGTGTGACCCCTGGCAGTCACTTAACCCTGTTTGCCCCAGTATCTTCATCTATAAAATGAGCTGGAGAAGGAAATGGCAAAACACTCCAGTGTCTCTAAGAAAACCTCAAATGGGGTCACAAAGTCAGACACAACGGAAAGACTGGAAAAAAAAAAATAAACACAGATATATCCCTACACAATTCATCTTTTTCCATTTCTAAGATATGAATCTTTGTTGCTTTCAATTACTAAAACAGAAAATCCTCCATTGTCTTAACTTTGAACATACAGCTGCAAGAACAAGACATTTCAAGACAAAGACTCTGGTCTGGATCATCTTCTCTCTTCTGAGAATGTCTCGCTCAAACTTCAACTGCAACTCCCAACATTTGCTCTCCCTTTGAACTTATTTCATTACCTGTGACCAACACCAATAAGGTTTCGGTCCAGAGGAATTTTTTCCAAGAGCTAAACTGGAAATGGGATAAGTCAATGACTCCCCACAATCCTTCCTTTGGAGAGAAGGTAAATATTTCCTAATATTCACCTGTAATTCCTGAAACCTCAGCAAAGAAGGTTTTCCAGAGCTGTGCCAATCACAGTTTCAATGTTAAAAATGCAATTTAATTAGACTATAAGCTCCTGGAGAGCAGAGACTTGGTCACACCTATCTCTATTTCCACAATAAACAGCAAAGTACTAATCACATGATAGGTACTGAATACTTGTTAAAGAATTTCTGGAAATTATCTTAAGATTTCAAAGGAAGGGTTACCAGTTGGATAGAAAAAATTAAGAAAATACTTAGTTGTGGCTAGACCTTAAATTGCTGAAATAGATTCTAATTTATTAAAATGTGCCATCTTCCCCCTGGACACACATCATTTTCAAAGGTCTTAGAATTTGTTGTATTTTAAAAACTAAATTAATTATTGCAGTGTTCATTGCACTATCCAACACTGGGGTCTATTCCCAAAAGATGATGTCAGAAAGATGCTATTATACTGTTATAAAAACTACTATACAATTTCAATTTTATTAGGGAAATTTGTACACGGTTATCACAATTCTCAGAAAGTCCCCTGTGTGTGTTTCACAGGGAATATGCTAAAACCAGTAACTGTAATGCCTCGTTCAATAACTCTGATAATCCTGGTGACATAAAAGGTCCTTGTCATGCTCGCTGTCAAGATGATAACTCTTACACACTCAATCATGTTTGACAGTGATCATGAGTCCCTGCAGTGGTTAATTTTAGCCTAAATCCTTAAATGATAGCTTTTTCAAACTCAAGTACAACTAGACTATCGTTCTACGGGACAGGTATTCCCAAGAGATATTAGTCTACATACAATACAGAAGGTGCTGTGTTTTGTGCAGTGATTTTTCAAAAAGAAACAAAATCTTGCTACGAAGTAGGAAATAAGTATAAGGAAGTGATAGGTCTGCAAAGTACAAACATCTTATGGTATTATAAAATGAGAAATAGGTATTTGCTATAAATCAAGGGGGGCAAACATCACTGAAAATTTTTAATAGTTTGCCAAATATACAGTTATTAGGATGATCTAAATATCACTTAAATTATAAAATTGGTATAGATGATTCTATAAAATAATGAATACAAGTTACATATCAACAACCCCTGCAGTCCAGTAATGGCCCCCCAAAGCCCAACAGCATGAATTACAGTCAAACACATTTTTAAGGAGACATAATTTAGACATTTAAATCAAAGTAACTAAGACCAGACTAAGAACATTCATTCAAGTACAATCAATTTAGCTTTTCACTTTTAAAATCATCAGTTAACAACAAAACTTTAGGTGCAATTTCATGTGTTCTCATACACTTTCCAGTCCAGTTCCCAGAGTAATAAAGTGTCTTTGTGCACTCCATTTTCTTTTTATAAGCAGGTGCAATATACATTGTTTATAGGATATTTCACTTCATATTTAAAGTTGCTAACACATACCATAGATGAACACCATATTAAAACAACCCCAATAATTACAAAATTTCAAAGAAAAGACTTAAAAACACTCTAATTACTGTTTAAACACTTGAGTATGATCCCTCATCTATCAAAATAATTGGGAATAACTGATTCTAACATTGACCCCAAAAAGAGGGACCTTCGACCCTTCCATAACATTAATAGTTTATGTTACAAGTTAATAATTTTGCCTACATTTCAAAAGGAGCTTTAATCCTATCATATTCAAAGTATTCGCACTTTGAAAACACAGGATCGAGGTCTAAAATAAATATTAGTACAATAATATTATTAAATTGTTCTATTTGAAAAAAATGTGTAGTATTTCGCTTGTGGATATGTAATAGAATTGTACTTCACAGTAATTTTACTACATTATTCTACTTTATATATCATCGAATGAACACTATAAGTAAAACGTACCATCTGGGCAAGAAATAAGCAAACTTAAGGCCTCTGGATGTCATCTATCATCATTACACAAACTCTAGGATTGAATAGGGGTAATGCTGCTGTAGAATATGAACTCAAAGCATTTCCAGCTAGGTTTTAGGAGCCATCTCAACTCTCAATACTGGATACATTTTGTATTTCACAGAAACAGATTTAAAGATTTTTAAAAAAAAAAATTCATATCCTCTAAGTATCAAACTAAATTTGGTCTGAAAATAATCATATTTTTTAAAATTATGACTTTCTCTTAGACGGTGACCAAGCTTTAATGTGAATTTTCATTTCTGATATCACAAAGCATTTGAACTGATCCATGCTTTTGAAAATCTGACATTTTTTACATACTAGCCTCTTGAAAACTCCATCCTGGGATGTCACAGATTCCATAAATAAGGTTACAAAGGTACCAAATCAAGAGCTGAAGGCACTCAAGAGGGAAAGTTATTGCAAAGCAATGTAAACAATTTGAGAAGCAAACAAAATTTTAATCAGCAAATGGCAAAAGTTTTGACAAAAGGCTACTACCAAAGTGATAGCAACTCTTTAAAATGGACACTTTAAACTAGATCTTTACGTTATTTTGACAACAAATCTCTTAATGGTTCTACCCTCTTTCCTCCACTCTAATTTTTTTTTTAAATATATTCCAAATACATAAAAAGAACTTTGCAAGCCAGCACCTTGGGTAATGCCAATCCTCTTAAACATCCACCTGTATCCAAGCTGAGGAGGTGAAAATGTCTTACTCCGTTGAATGCGGTCTTAAACCTGGAAATGGTGAACTGGTAATGTGTAAAAAAAGAAAGAAAAATACAATCTTTCTGTACGCATAACAATTAAACAACACTGGGTTGAAAATACAAGCTCCATGTTAAAGCCATTTAATAATATATATTTTCGTAGTTTTTTTTTTGTAAAACTATTAAAATATTGAACACTTTTGTAATTGCTTAATAGTTTGTGATTCAATCTGTCATTTCCATCCATATTAAAAATACCAATTAATGTAAATACTTTGTTATAAAAACTATTGTATAATTTCAATTTTATTAGAGAAATGTTTACATAGTTATCACAATTCTCAGAAATTCCTCTGAGTGGATGCATTCACAGGGAATATGCTAAAACCAATATCTGTAATGCTTCCTTTGACAGCTATGACAACTCTGTTAACATAAAAGTTTGTCATGCTTATTGCTTAAATTAAAACTCTTATACACTTAAATGTTTGATAAATTGTGAACATGAGTCCCCACAGTGGTTAATTTTAGCACAAATCCCTAAATGATGATAGGTTGTGTTATTGTGGTTTTTTTTTTTTTAACTTGAGGACAGTTGTTTAACCAGGTATATTCTGATTCATTAAGTTCCTGGATAAGAAACTTTAAAAGGGGAGCCTCAGATGACAATGACGTAAAAATGTAAACAAAAAGAATTAAACTCTAATCCCATCCCTGAAAAACAAATTGCTTTGCTGTAAAAAGTGGATTTCGCTAACCAAAGATAGCATACTGATTTCACAAAAATATACCTGAAATGACAGGTGAAAACAACTCTGGTATTCTTATTCCATACTTTACTGATCTAGAATGTGCAAAAAAAAAAAAAAACAAAAAACAAAAACCAGTCCGCAAATAACATAAATGTGCTAAACTCACAGGAGATGCACAAATGCTATTCTATGCAAAGGCTCTTGCCACAGTTAAATCAGACTTAAAATAATGTTAATCTTCTGAGTTTCGGGTTTAATGAACTCATAACATTAATGGCCTTTTTTAAGGAAAAAATATGGTAATTTTCTTGGATTTGGTTTTTCTTTGCTTTTCTTTTTCAACCCAAAGATTTCACCGTTATTTTGCTGGCCTCATGGTATTCAGTATAAAACAGAGACTACAGGGGTAAGAGAGGGGGCAGGAAGCATCCTAGAACAAATTATAAAAGCCCAATTACTGCTATCAGAGGATTTGAGACCAATTCTCAAAACTGATTCCTAAACTGTATTTTTTCCTGCATATTAAATTATAAAATGCAACCAGATTTCAAAATGCTACAGAATTTATTAAGGTCCTGTTCAATCACAAAATGAACTCACATAGAGCAGCTCTATTTTTTCAGACTCAGGCACTTGGCATCCTGGTCTCTGAGTTAGGAAAGAAGTCAAGATCATTCCTATCGTCCTACCCCCCAACCAAAAGAAAGAAGGAAGAAGAAAGACAGAAACTGGGGTTTATGAGCACAAATAACTGTCACCCTTACCAGTGGTTTAAAAACATTTTCTCTTTTCCAAGCTATCTATTGTGTGGAAGAGCCAAAAAACAACCAACAGCCAAGCAAACATTTTCCTGGAATGTGGCAAATTTAGAAATCAATCAAAATGCAAGAATAAGTATATGGACTGCAATAGAAAAGATTTTAAAAAAACCAAACAACTATAATCAACATTTCCCCTTCAACTTAGTCTACAACTTAAAAACAGAAGGACCCAAGTATTTCTGTTTTTCAACAGACTCTGACTACATAGTCTACAAGATGCAAACTAACCTTGAAGCCAGAACTACAATGTGTTTTGTCTTATGTTTTCGCCTTTAAGCAAAACTGAAACAAAACTCAAGTAAACTCCCAATGACATTTTTCCATTATGAACTAGTCTTTCAAATTATGACTGACTTAACTAGAACCAAAAGAATGTAACAAAATATAGCCCTACCCCTACCAAAAATGAATGTGAAAAAAGTTTCAGGTATGCGATTTCAAAAAAAGGTTATGGCATCATGAAAATTTCTTTTTCTTGTTCACTTACAGCAAATACTTAAGAATCCAATTTTTCAATTTATATAAAAATACCTAAGAATGTGTGCAAAGTGGCATCTTCCCTCAATAAAATTCAATTCTAAAGATAAAAGTCATTATTAGATGTGATCTCAAACGTAAGACTATACGTACTTATAATTCAACTCTATTGGCTTGAATACAATAGTAGAAAGTTGGATTTTATGAAAAAAGCTCTGAATCCTATTATAATACACCAAAGGAAAAAAAAATCTATTTCTGAATAATCACTCATTATCATAAGGAAGGACAGCTGTCCTTCCTTATGATAACTGAGACATTACTTTAGTAACAAGTCCATATGGTTTCTCTCAAACAAATGGTGGTAAAATGAAATGGCCTCTAAGAGGAAAAACACTATTAAAATTAAAAAAATTATAAAGGCAGAACTTCAATCCTCCATTGAGTTAAGAGTTTTAATTCTCTCAGGGAAGAAAACTGTAAAAATGCATTCACCTTTGAAATGCAAGGCTTTTTTAAAAGAGGAAAATCTTTTTTTTTTTTTTTTTTTGCTCAGGGCAATAACAATCAGTGCCCTTCAGATTCCAAACCATTTTTATTATTTCAGACACACAGTGTAGGAAGTCTATTGTTATCTTTCAAACAAACTATTTTGGAAATAAAAGGGATTGTCTTTTTTAAATGCAACAAGAATATTATCCACTTTGAGAAAGAAGCACCTTAGCACCTGTGAGCTACTGGTCTGAACACGGAAGAGAGAATCTACACTTTATCACTATTACTTCTTCATCACCTCGGACTTTCTCCAGTTTAGTGACTTGTTCCGGGCCACAGATGAGATTGAGGACATCAACTTATCCCTTCTAGTTTTCCACCTGTTTTCTAATCACTATGGCTCAACGGCACGGCTGAGTGGACAGGGGTGCACTGATGAATTTGCTACAGGAAGCTAAAACCAAACCCTTCAAATTCAAGAGTTTTTATTTAACTTAGGCCAAAGAGACATAGACTAAGTCATGTACCACCACACCCCCTGCTTAACATTTCCTATGTCATTTTCTTTGTTCATAGTCTTTTAATGAACAACTATTAATTAGTTTTCCTGAGTAAGAGTATAAAAAAGTGAACCCTTCTACCAAAAAGTACAAAGACAAATAAAATGTAGTTGAATCACAATACAAATCTGTTACATAACATTACAAGGGCAGAGATTCGTTGCTGCTCTTCATTATCATTGGCCCCATAAAAAGAACGTAGCAAAGAATTTAATTATCTAAAATATTTTGCAGTACAGTAATTAGATGTTTCAGCCCATAAACATATCCCTCATCCTTTGTGTTGCTAGGAAACACATGAGCAAAATCGATCATCCGCACTTCCACATCTGCACTTTCAGGGAGTTCCGCAGGACGGTGGTAGAAGACTTTTTCCAGTTGAGAGAGAACATTGCCATTCAAGTGCTCCGGTGACATACAATTGCTGCTTTTCCATACATTGCCTTGCTCCCTATTTTCAACTTTCAATGAAGTCTGACCGTGATGATTCTTGGAATATGCTTCTTTATGACGCACGTACACTTTGCCTACAGAGGCCCCCACTTTTCCATTCTCTGCAGAACTCAGTAAGTGAATGTTGTTGTTATATTCGAGCACTCCGGCATCTGGCAGCTGTCCCTTGGCCCAAAAGGTCTTCTCTGCTGAAGTTCCATCACCCAATTTGTGAGCTGCTGGCAGAGATGAGCCTTCATAAACAAACAGTAAGGAACTTGCATAAAAGTTAAGTTGACTCTGGCTTTCAAACCACTGAAGAATTTTCTCAATCTTCTGAATGCTGGCAGCAATTGCATCTTTTCTCAAACAGTAACCATTATGAAAAAATCTGGCCACTCCTACCGAAAGGAAAACAAGATCATTACAGAGAAATGATAAACAAAGCTGTCACTCACTTTTTGGAGTCTCCTCTCAGACCACAGAGAACACTAGCAACACTCCTCCCTATTCTATTCCTTCACTTTTGAGAGAGAACAACAAGAATAACATTCAGATTCACTTTTCTATTTGAGAGTATTATGTGCAGTGGAAAATATCAGAATCACAGCCACACAAATAGAAATGTGCCATTTAGGCAACGAGGTTGAAACAGAAACGGTTCCATTCACAAATTTTCAACAGTCCTCCTTTCCTAGAGAACTTGATCTCAATCACCATTATGACAAACTCTAGAAGGGATATTTGTCCAGTAGAATTTGAGTGAAAGTCAGCAGCTTATCTCACATTTAGAAGAAACTGAAATCCCTACTTTTTAGTATCTATTCATCCAACCTAAATTCAAATGAAAAAGAATGTAAAAGCCAGTCAGTATCTTTGCATCCCAGCACTCCATGTGGTACCTGGTACATGGCTAGCACTGAATAAATGCTGGTAGATGGAGTTAACATTCCAGACAGTTCCATCTTCATTGATTTTTATTCTAACTAAAACAACATTCTGTGTATAAAGGTTCAGCTAACTTTCAAGGGCTGTTTATGCACTATTTGAAGTTTGGACTCAACAGATCATTCTTTACCCATAGTTCTATACCTTTCTATACCCATTTGAGATTCAAGGGACACACAATGCTCATCATTAATGTAGACTAAGTGGCACCTGTATTCTAAAATATGAACTATCCAAATAACAAGCCTGGATGCTAAATAGCCTGGAGGATTATTTTAATCCACTATTGTGACAAAAGCAAGTCTGAATGTTGGGTATATTATCATTGTAGTACAAGGAAGAAAATGGAGTCAAACATACCAAGAGGATTCTTACTCTTAAGGTCATAGGTATGGATAATGTCTTTCCTGCACATATAAGAAAAATTCTCACAAAAACTCCTTTAAACTCTATAAATTTTTCACCACCTTAGGCTTGGCTACAATTGAATCCTCAACAAAATTTACCAGGAAATCTACACATGCAGAACATCTTTTGCCACAAAAACTTTATGCACATATCTTATAAAAACCTCAAACTCCATTTAATGAGCTATCACACATGGCACAAGAAGGCAGGGGGAAAAACCCTAAAGGTGCTTTTGCTATATGGTTCCTCCCCACTTTCGTCCTGCTCTGGTTCATCGTTAGCATATAGTTGGGACCCAGGGCTCTAAAAGGCGATGCCCATGAGGCACAAGCTTTAGCAGGCCCTGCCCAATTCAGGAAAGGCTTCAAGTAATCAACCAGGAGACGCCAGCATTTCTGTTGGGCAAGGTTAGCTGAAACAATTGTTTACCAAGTTGGCTAAAGAGTGAAAGTTTTTTAGCCACAAGAACTCCTGAAAACTGTCTATCAAGTTGTAGAGGGTTGAAATCAGCTTCAGTGGAGGAAGTACCAACCCCTACCAAGAAAATCTGCTTAAAGCATCTTAAATTACATTGGAAGTGTTCTCACTAAATATGATAATTACTGGTTTAGAGCTAATAGAAACTTTAGAGGTTACCTGGTGAAATGACTTAATTTTCTCTCTCCAAGGAAACTGGGCCAGAGATATACAATAACTTGGCCAAGGTCTTAACAGCTATTAAAAGTAGCAGAGCTGGTATTTGAACCTCTACCCTTCTTATTAAATTCTCCCATTCACTGCCCATCCATGTTTTGTTTTTGAAAGTCTCACATTCCTCTACTAGAAACTCATCTTGATAATAACTTCTAACTCCCACTTGAGGAGGGATAATGCAGCTTCACACCACCACCTGCTTACCATCTTTGATTGTTTCTTTAGTCAAACTTCTTCCATAGTGCTGGTTCTGTGTCTCATAACTATCAGAATGGGCATGATAAACCTGCCAAGAAAAAAAAAAAAGAGAACATACGCATTTTAGGAGTAAGTATTTGGGAGTTCTCAATCATAAACTTAACTCCACGTAAAGAAGTCAACGTCACTCTCCTCAAAGGTAACAAGTCTTGTCCTGGATAGACACAAGGCAAGGAGGCCAAACAGGAGGCCACTGCCTAGGTGAGAGGTGACGAGGTCCTGAAATCTGGTGTCAACAGTGTGAGTGGAGAGAAGGGCATGGAAGAGATGCATTGCGGGAATGCATGTGTGGGGTAAGGAAAAGTGAGGGATCAAAGATGGTGCCAAGGTTACAAGGACATCATTAAGAATGCCTGAAAGACAGATACTGAATAAAAATGACAGTCTGATAAAAAGTGTACTACTTCTTAGCTGAATCCAACAAAGCAGGACTTTCAATCATGCTATCAGACTCAGTAAAAACAATCATTAAAAATATGGAAAGAGATAAACAAGGAAAGGACTTCATTCTGAAGGACCTGCAGCTAACCAACCGATAGCAACACTAAAATGGTAGGCTCCAAATGCCTTAGCATTTCCATTTATAAAGGAAACAGTAATTGAAATATAAGAAGACCAGCACAATAAAAGTGAAAATACTTTAATATTCCTGTAGATTTTGCATAATTCTCACATAAAGATAAGAAAAACAAAGTAGACCTGAGCAGGATGCCTGAGAGACTAAAGCAAAAAGACTTATGGTGTATTCTGAATGAGAATTGCTCAAGAATATACATATTGCTCAACACTACACAGAAATTCTACAAACGTATTTTTGTGACTGCTTATACATACTTATAATGGGTTTTTTTTTTTCTTGCTCGATTTGACATGGATAAAAAAATTTATTTTTTAAAAATACAAGTAAATAGGTAATTTCACAAGTATTTCTAGTAGAATTCTTGATCTAAGTTCTAGGTTAAAAAAAGTAAAAATTCAAACTACACAAAACTTAAAAGTTTAATAAAATAAATGAAGACCAAATTAGAAGAGAAAATGTAGCATGAAGAATATATCAAATATTACACAGTGAATGACCCCCACAAGTAATTTATATCCATGATAATAGGAGAGAACTGACAGCCATGTGTACCAAGGAACCAGTGCCAATAGATGAGTGCTGAAAGGATAGGAAGTTTTCCAAAGTCCTGACAGCCATAAATGACACGTGAAAACATGCTCCACGGCACTGATAAAAAGAGAAAGTCATATGAAAATAATTTTATCATTTCTTGTCATGCCTCCAAAATTAGAGAAAATAACAAACAGGAAACCATCAATATTTGATTTTTTTTAATTTTGAAATTCACAAACACAAAATAAAATGACTTATATACTCCATAAAATAGAAAAAGAAGATGAATGAAAAAAAAATAAAGATCACAACCATCATAATTATGCCTGCCCCTTCTGGGAAACACACTGTCCTACCCAAAACAAAGGGAGTTGTGGTATCCTACTCACTAACTACTGTCCTCAATGCAAAACCTGCCCTCCAAGGAGTCCCTCTAGCTGCCAGGAGGGGGTAACATAGGGGCAGGGGTGGGATAAGGAGGTGAGAGGTCTTCTGAAAGGCTTGGACCATGTGCTGCAGGGTCCCAACTACCATTAGAGGCTATGCTGGCTTAGAAAGGGAGAGGTTTAGAGTTTGCACAGGAGAGTTAAGGGCAGATACAGCTATGTCAAAAACAAGCTTTATAACTGGCAGGACACAGAAGAGGAGATACCACTCATCTCCCCACCCTCTGACCTGCCAAATTGGAGCACTACCTATATGTGACTTTCTGTCTTTTGTCTCTTGTCTCCATAAACCAGCTACCTACCTTTCAGAAGACAGACAGACAGACAGACAGACAGACACACACACACACACACACACACACACACACATGCACACATTTCATTTCTGCCTCTCCAAATCCTTATTTTCCTTAAAGTCAGCCCAGATGTCACACCCTCCACAAAGACATGAGCGACCACTGTCACTGTCCCCTTTTCCTTCCCCGGTTGGTTCATTCTTTTTTCTTCTTCAAATAACCTTGTACATATTTGCCTCTCCCCTAAGTATCCCTCCTGAATACTCAACTCTACAGACATTTGCTTAAGCACTTACTGTGTTGCCAGGCACAGAGGGAGGTAACAAACATTTTCTGCACTGAACATTAGCAGTGGAAAGGGACCTTAGAGATCATGTAGTCCAACTATCTCATTCTACAGGTAAGAAAATGGAGGCCCCAAAATGTGTTGGATCTCGAGGCCGAGGACCTGGCAAGGACCCTGGCTCTGCAGCTTCTGTGTCCTTGGGCAGGTGCCTTGGTCTCTGCAGACGCTTCTGAGCCCTCTTCTCTCCCTCTGGACTTTCACGTCCCTCTTCTCACTTGGGTCTCCTCCAGTCTCCTTTCACGGAAGCATATTTCTAGCATGTCCCAACAGTAGATGTTCCCCAAACCTTTGTCCTAGGCCCTCTGCTCTCCTCCCTTTACATTCCCTCACTTGGTGACTTCATCAGCTTCCCTGAGTTTAGGATGCTCTGATCCCAGACTGATACATCTAGTCCCACATCACCAACTGCCTAGTGAATTTTTCAAACTGGATGCTGTATAAACATCTCCAAGTCAACATTTCCAAAACAGAACTCTTCTTTCTTTCTTTATATAGAGGACGCCACCATCACTTCTAATCACCTAAGATCACATGCTCTTTGATCCAGGGACCCTGGCCTCCTGTCTACTGCAAATACAAGACACTTCCATCTCTCACTCCGGACATTCTCTCTAGCTGCTGCCCATGCCTGAATACTCTGACTCTTTGACTCTGCCTATCAGCTTCCCTGGGTAAATCCCAACAAAAATCCCAACCCCTCTTGAATTTTAGTGCAATTTATCCCACACAGAGCTTATTTTATATATTATTTGTTTGCCTGTTATCTCCCTGTAAGCTCCTTGAAGGCAGGGGCTGTCTTTTGCCCTTTTTCTATCCCCAATGCTTATTAGTAGGTACACATAGTAGGTGCTTAGTAAAAGATTACTAATTGACTAAATAATCCTCTATTTGCCTGCACTGTGAATTCTCTGCCTCCCCACCTCTTCCTCTAACTTCTCTCCACTAAAATGGCACCCCCTTCCTTCAGGCACTCATCACCCCTCCCCTGGATGATCAGAATTACCAGGGTTCTTTACCTTATACCACCATACTACCTCAGAGCCCAGGATCATCATATTTCTAAACCAGAAGAGACCTTTGAGATCACCACTACCATTTATATAGAGCTTGAAGGTTGACAAAGAACATTCCAGGCTAACTCATCTGACCCCAAAGGCCCTGTTCAATGAGTATTCAAAGCATTATTGTGCCCATTATACAAATGAGGAAACTGTGGCTCAAGGGACTTAAGAAACTTGAACATGGTCACAAATCCAGTTAAGTGCTAAAAGTCTGGTTGCCAAAAGTGCTTGTCATATTATACATGAAGAAAAATGTGGTCAGTCAGAGAAGTAAAATAGGTTAATAGAGTGAACAGAGAAGCTTCCTGGGTTAAGTCTTAATATGTCAGGGATTTTATTTGAAGTGTTCAAAGCTTCCCAAAATTACCAAAAACAGTAAAGTTATTTTACAAAATAAATTCCAAAATAAATATAATTTTGTAGGTGATGTCATTACCAAGGCTGCCGATACACAGACTTCTCCCATAACTTATTCTTTCTAGAAATATGCATACTTCACCATTACTTACATTTTATGGGTGCCATTAGTTAAAAATTGTGGCAGATGAGGAGGGCGGAGCCAAGATGGCAGCTGGGAAGCAGTGACTGGCGTGAGCTCCCCACCAAGTTCCTCCAAAAACCTATAAAACAATGGCTCTGAACCAATTTTAGAGCTGCAGAACCCACAAAGTGGCAGAGGGAAGCAGGGCT
>CM053624.1:14270152-14287870 GCA_028646595.1 Phalanger gymnotis
ATCACAGACTTCTCTTCCACACACAGAGCATTACATCACCCATGCTAGAAACCATCTTCTCCTTTACCTCTACCTGGTAAAGTCCCTTACTCCAAGATTCTGCCCAGGTTCTATCTTCTATACAAATGAAGCCTCTTAAGATCCTATGAGCTTCTAGTCTACTGCTGCATGAGTGTACATGCATGCGTGAGAGAGAGGGAGAGTGTGTGTGTGTGTATGTGTGTGTGTGTATCTACCTTCTCCATCCCACCATATCTCTACCTTGTATTCATTCTGCATATGCTTCCATGGACATGTTGGGTCCCTTGCTAGAATGTGCGCTTCTGAAGAATGAGGACTACGTCATGTTGTCTTAGTATGCCTCGCACCGAGCTCAGTAGGCACATACTAAATTATTGATTGCCTAATCCCTGACACTGCCTAGCACACTGTGGGTACCAACAATAGTTTTTATTTGATTCTATCAGTTCTAAATATTTTTGTTGTAATATCATATAAAGACTTCCACAACCAGGAAATTACTTTAGCACAAATTCTGTTTATAATACTGATAGATAGATTTGTATCTGTGGCTGTTGTCTTACCAAATATCTCTAACAAAGGGATATTCATTAATAAATTAATTAATTCCTTTGCCAAAGCAACATTCAAAGGGAGTAAAGGAGGCCTCAATCTAAACTCAACCACTACTGTGGCACAGAACAAAACTCAGAAGGGCAAGAGTTTTCTACCCCACCCTCATCAGCAGCAGCAGCCATGCTGCCATTGCCACCACTACCACAGCCACTGCCACTGCCACTGCCACAGTACTTTTCTGGCCAACCTGTAGTTGCCAAAGAGCCAAACTGACTGACATTTTCACTTATCCATGACTTTTGTTCATATTATGTTTGGGGGAAAATACTTTATAGAATGAAAACATGAAGAATTAGAATGAATACTGAATAAATTCCTTATTTATAGAAAACAACTGCTCTTTTTAAGAGAGCAACTTTTGCCCAGTATACAAAATTTAATTCCTATTTACCAATCCAAGAGCCGTTATCAGAGGCTTAGTGATCTATTTTGCACCAAAGAACTTCCTTATTTTTCATCCATTAATGAAGGGAAAGGGGTTAGGGTGAATTCGTTGACATCATGAGGAAAAAAAAGGATTGATGACTGTAGCCTACACCAAGCAAAATAGGAGATTTTGATGACAACTCTGAAGGACTTAGGATGAAAAAAGCTAACAATCCCCAGAGAAAGAACTGATGGTGTCTGAATACAGGCTGAAGCAACTTTGGGGGTTCTGAGGAGTCTTTTTCCACTTTATTTTTCTTGAGTTTTTTAATCTGTGTTTTCTTTCACAATATGACTATTATGGAAGTGTTTTGCATGACTACCCATGTGTATATAATCTATATGGAATTGCTTGCCTTATCAAAGAGGAGGGGTGGGGAGGGAGGAAGGGAGAGAATTTGGAACTCAAAGTTTTAAAAACAAATGTTAAATTGTTGTTCATATGTAATGGGAAAAATTAAATAATATAAAAATATTTAAATAGGGGATTTGTTCTAATTGACATTCTTCAAAAATTCTCCATATGTAGCTTTATTGCTCTCTCGGACGTTGGTATTATTATGAAAAAAAAATGTAGATTATCTCTTGGCTTTACTCTGTGAATATTCACTCTAGCATCTCATTATTCTTAAGTGGTACCACGTCATCTTATTTCAATCACTCAATCACAGAACTGCAAAATCAAGTTATTATGCATGCCACCATACCTGTAGTTATATTTTTCTCTTCTAAAAGGTGCATTTCCTATAACTGTAGGCAATATAATATACTTGAGACTCTACCTGCCAAGACAAACCCAGGAACTATATGAACACAATTACAAAACATGTTTCACACAAATAAAGTCAGATCTAAACAACTGGAAAAATATCAATTGCTCATGGGTAGGCTGAGTCAATATAATAAAAATGACAATTCTACAGAACTTTATTTATTCAGTGCCATACCAAACTATCAAAAAAATTTACAGAGCTAGAAAAAATTCATCTGAGGGCAGCTAGGTGCCACAGTGAGTAGAGCACCAGCCCTGGAGTCAGGAGGACCTGAGTTCAAAGCCAATCTCAGACACTTGACACACTTACTAGCTGTGTGACCTTGGGAAAGTCACTTAACCTCAATTGCCCTGCCTTCCCCCCTCAAAAAAAAAAAAAGATAAAAAAAATTACTTTGATAGAACAACTCATTTTAAAAAAATTTTATCCGGAAGAACAAAAGTCAAGAATATCAAGGAAATTAATGAAAACAAATGTGAAGGAAGGTGATCTACCCACACCAGATCTCAAACTACTATAAGGCGGTAATCATCAAAACTAGCTAAGAAATAGAGTGGTGGATCAGTGGAATAGATCAGTGGAATAGATCGGGTATACAAGACACAATAGTAGATGACCATAGTATTCTAGTGTTTGATAAACCCAAAGACCCCAAGGTGGGGAAGGGGGGAAGGGGCGGGGAGAGACAAGAATTCACTATTTAATGAAAACAGTATGGCAGAAACTAGTTAGAGACCTACGTTTTACACCATATACCAAGGTAAGAATGAAATGGGTACATGATTTAAGCATAAAAGTGATACCATAAGCAAATTAGAACAAGGAATAATTTACTTGCCAGATCTATAGAAGAGAAGAATTCATGACCAAGAAAGAGATAGAGAATATTATGAAATGTAAAATAAATTATTTTGATCATATTAAATGAAAAAGGTTTTGCACAAGCAAAACTAATGCAACCAAGATTAGAAAGAAAGGGGAAAACTGGGGAAAACTACAGCAAGTGTCTCTGATAAAGGTCTAATTTATCAAATATATAGAGACATGAGTTAAATTTATAAGAATATAAGTCATTCCCCAATTAATAAATGGTCAAAGGATATGAACAGGTAGTTTTCAGATAAAGAAATCAAAGCTATCTATAGTAATATTTTTTAAATGCTCTAAATCATTATTGATTAGAAAAATGCAAATTAAAACAACTCTGAGGTATCACTTCATACCTATCAGATTTGCTAACGTGACAGAAAAGGTAAATGACAAATGTTAGAGGGGATGTGGGAAAACTGGGATACTAATACACTGTTAGTGGAGTTGTGAACTCATCCAACCATTCTGAAGAATAATTTGGAACTATGTCCAAAGGAATGTAAAACTGTGCATACACTTTGATCGAGCAACACCACTAGGTCTGTATCTCAAAGAGATTTTTTTTTTAAAAGGGGAGGAGGGACTGCATTGGGGGGTGGGGGGGAAGGGGAGGAAGAGACCTATTTACACAAAAATATTTATAGCAGCTCTTTTTGTGGTGGCAAAGAACTAGAAATTGAGGAGATGCCCATCAATTGAGGAATAACTGAACAAGTTGTAATACATGATTTATGATGGGGCATTATTTGAAAAATGAAGAGCAAGATGCTTTCAGAAAAACCTGCAAAGACTTACATGAACTGATGCAGAAGTGAGTAGAAACAGGAGGATGATCAACTGTGAGTGAGTGACTTAGCTATTCTGAGCAATACAATTATCCAAGACAATTCCAAAGGACTCATGATGAAAAATGCAATCCCCCTCCAGGGAAAGAAGAGATGAAGTCTGAATGTAGATCAAAGTATACTTTTCCTTAACTTTACTTTTTTGAGACTGGGGGGGGGAAGGCGCATCTGTGCTTTCTTTTACAACATGACTAATATGAAAATATGTTTTGCATGACTACACGTGTATAACCTATATCAAACTATTTATAGTCTTAAGGAGAGGTGAGAGGAGAGGGGGAGAATTTGGAACTCAAATTTTTTTTTAAATGAATGTTAAAAACTGTTTTTACATACAACTGGGAATAAACTATTTTTTAAGAAGTATAAAGGAAATGTCCAAAGAACAATCAAAAATTCAAGGAAGAGAGTAAAGTACTCATGTCCAGTTTAAGGAAGGGTGAGGGGAAATTCAGGGAAGGATTCACAGAGAAGTGAACTTGAACTAGGCCTTGAAGGATTTTATTATGCAAAAGGAAGGGAAAGGATGAGAAGCCAATCCAAGCATGGGGAATGGTATGATCAAAAAGAAAAATCTCAGTCTTAGAAGGAATTTCAAAGACTATGAAGGAGAAAAAAACAAGATCAGAGAAGGCTAAGAAATCCAGATCAATGAGAATGTTTAGCCCACGAAGAGACTAAGTATTGGAAGGGCAGCTAAGAACCAAACTCTTCAGGAATTTAAAGACCAGGGAGGCTGTACTTTCACTTACTTGGTAACGGGGAAAAGGCTTCTGAATAAGGGGATCAGAGAATTGCATTATGGCAACCTTACTCTATAAAAATTCATTTGTTAAAAGTTTCATTTTTTAATATGTTTTACAAATTATGTGATTAATTTGCATATGGATATTAAATTGTTGCTCCAAGTCAAGAGACAGGATGGCAAGGAGTGAAAGAATTTTAAATTATTTCATTTCTTTTTCAATTAAAAATGCCACCCCAAATCAAGAGTTGGTTCTAAACTCCAAAAGAAAACGAACATTTCAAATTAGAACACTCTACCGACTCAGATTTCCACCATAAATTCTTCTTCTTCTTCTACATTTTATGATAAGATAAACAGTCATGGTTTTCTATGCCTATAATTTCAACTCTAAATTCTAAGATGAAAGACCACTTTGTGTTATGTGTCTTGTGTCCCCACAACACCCAGCAGTCTTCAGGAAGCACCCAAACGTGCTTCCCAAAGATTTACTAAGTCAGACTCCATCTAGATTAAAAGTTACTCTATGGGTCAAAAATTATTTAGGAATCAACAGATGAATTCTCCTTCTATGAAACAGTAATGACAAAAAAAAAAAAAAGAGAAAGAGCAAACATGGTAGCACTATGTTCCACTTTACAATGATCACAGTGGGAAGTACCCTGAGATTAGAACCACCAGCCCTGGATGAGACTTCTGGCTCTGCAATTTGCTATTTGTGTGACTTCAACAAGTTACTTAAACTCTCAGAAACTGTTCCTTTATTCAAAAATTGAAGAGGTTGGGCTACATAATAGTAAGTAAAACTGTATAGTTCTTTAAGGTTTGTAAAGCACTTTACATGTCATTTGAGCCTTACACCAATACTGAGAGACAGTTACTACTATGATCTCCATTTTACAGATGAGGAATGAGGAAGAAGTGAATTGCCCAGGGACACACAGCTAAGATATGTCTAAGACTGGATCTGAACTCAGCTCTTCCTGACTCTAGGCCCAGTGCTCTAGCCACTGCACCACCAACCTCAAACATCCCTTTCAGCCTCAAATCTTAAAATCTTTTGAACTCTCTGGGCTTCTGTTTTCAGCTGTAAAATTAAAGAGGAGGAACTAGGTCTCTTCTTCCAAGCTTACCTTTCATTCATCATTACCTTTCATTCACCTACAAATCCTATAAAAAAAGATTACATATAATACAACACATTATAAATAATTTGGAGGTATAACTGGAAATTGGTAATTTCATATACTTGACTTCTCTTTTCATGACATATTTACTTGTGGTATATACATGTTTTACATGTAAATTTCAAAGTACATTTTTCTAGTTGAATCCAATTCATCTGAAACTCAGTCAACAACTATTTATTAAGGGTTTAACATATGACAGGTACAGGGCTAAGTGAGGAGGCTACAAAGACAAAGAAATGAGAATATTCATTCTGAATAACGGGATTAGAGAATTGCATTATGGCAATCTTACTCTATAAAAATTCATTTGTTAAAAGTTTCATTTTTTAATATATTTTACAATTTAACATATTATAAATTGTGAAAACAGCCTCATCTGAAGGGCAAATCATTATTTTCTAAGTATATGCTTTTAGGAATACTGGATATAGTTTATAATCCATAGAGCTACAAATACAAATTTAACAAGTAAGGGTTATTTAGAATCAATCCTTTTATCTGAAATTTTCCATAGCTATCCCCCAGTCAAAAGAATGTCTTTGTCACAGTAAGTAGAAACAGACTGTTTGAAATCACTTAAGCATTATAGTCTTGGTTTGCTGCAGTTACTCTCTGGATAGACTCAGTTTACATCTAGCTAAACTGGACCATCTGCCATCCCCATCCCCTGTGGACACCTCCTACTTCTGCGTTTTTGTTCACACAGTCCCCTTTATCTCCCCTCCTTTTGTTTCACTAGCCCTCACTCGCTCCTTTCAGCTGAAGGCCTACAGAGCCTTTAGCGTCAAGGTCAAATACTACCTTCTCCAACAAGCCAACAACCTCACTGGAAAAGTCAATGATCGTGGTGGGATTTATAGCAGTGATGTCTCTGTGAATCACTGAAAACAGGAGACTGTTAACTACTGATCTACCTGAGAATTGCCAAGCTTAAAGTTAACAGAATCGTGGTATTACAAATTTTCTATCACATACAAAAGACAGAATTCCACCCCAAATCTACCTCTACTATTACAGACTCTGTATAACTAAACAACAAAACAGGCTAATTTGTGAGTCGGCATTAAGTTAAACACAAGCTGGCAAATGGTGGAGCAAAACATAACTAAATAGCGTGAAATACATAAGCCTCCATGGGGACCAACCCATGGCTTTCTCTCTGATACATTGAGGAAGACCTGTTCTAGGCCTTGTTATCAATGGTCCAGAGTTCAACAATAGACTTGACTATCTGGGGTTTGCTCCAGCAGTTCAGGGAGTCCTAAAATAAACCAAGTTTCAGACTTAAATATGCAGCAGAACACAAATCAAAAGGCATCCCCATAAACAAGTCAGTCTTCAGAAGAGCCTGGTAATGGTTCCATTTAATTGAATGTTTGTTCTCTTCTTTATGAGACTTATCTATTATGGTCCCTGGAGGTCTGTTCAAATGAAATTCTGTTCACTGTCACTGTTTCCCAGGAAACATGAAACCACTCTTAAACTGCGCTTGGAAAATCTTTATAAAATCCAACCTGTTTGGGATCTATGTGACATTCTTTGTTTTTTATTAACAAAGTTTGAAGCGCATGCTCACATTCATTTCTCTGATATGTAGATGGCTCTTCTTTATATCTGGGGTACCCAATATGGACACTGTAATTGACCACAGTCTGTTTGACAGCCATACCCTCCCCCTATGACTCACAGCCTTTGAAGTGCCAGTGTAAAAGAAGGTTGGTTGCCCATAGGCTGGTGACATGTTCAATGCCTTTGAGAATTTCTTAAGGGGAAAGCAGTGCTAGATGTTACAATCTGATCTTCAGGGACTAATAACTCCAATTCGGCATAAGGACCACCCAACTCTGATTCAAAGAGGTCTTTAAGAAAGCAGAGGTTAGGATGGAATGAAATGATGGAATCACAAAGCTTCATATGAAGAACAGCATGACTTCCCACAGATACAAAGATGGGGACTCCTATTTTGGGTTCCTTTACATATAATGCTGCCCTCTTTCAACAGCATTCATAACCTGGAAGGAAGCACCACACCCACATAAGAGAACCCTTATAATGAGGTCAGTAACTTACTGAATTTAACTTTCTAAGCACTGACATATGTTCACTTAAATTCCTGCCACCTCTAGAACTGTGAGTTCGTAGTCAATCAAATACTTTGTCCACTTTTTCCTCAAATATGCTAATGAGCTCCTTTCATGACCACTTGGGCGATATCACCGTCAATATTAGGAAGACAAGAGAAACAGAAATGTGTTAGATATTAATCTGAATCCAACAAATATGTCTTACCCTCATGCCAAGCACCAAGAACCCAATCTCTTCCATTAATGGGTACTTGCTGACCTGCTGCTGAATCTTCTCAGAAGAGGCGAATGGATCATAGCTTCTCCGCCCTATTTTTACATCCATTATACAGGGCTTGTTAAATTTATGCGTCACATCTTCCAGTTTTAGGTATAAATCTGTTTTATAAAAAAAAAAATTTAGTTAGCAATGCACAAACTTTTTTACAATATAAATGATGCTGAATGGAAAAACAAAAGAAAGAAGTACGTACTGAAATGAACGAGACCATTCACGTATGATGAGGCAGCTAGGTGGCACAGTAGCTAGAGCACCAGGCCCAGAGTCAGGAAGACCCAAGTTCAAATCTGACCTGATACTTACTAGTTGTGTGACCCTAGGCAAGTTGCTTCACCCTATTTGCCTCAGTTTCCTCATCTGTAAAATCAGCTGCAGAAGGAAATGTATATACGGCAAGAAAACCCCAAATGGGGTCATTACGAGTCAGACGCAACTAAAACAACTAAACGACAACAATCAGGCACAACAAGCCTAAGTCCAAAAACACTGGGTTTCCACCACACAGGCATGCTAACAGGTCTAGTCAGGAACAGCACACTCAGAAGCTGGCTGTTTGCCAAGAACGGATGAAATCACGTTCAACCGTAAGCAAAAAGCATCCAACAGCCTGCAAGGCTGCAAAAGACACTAACAGCTTCGTTTTAAGGCAACAGGATCATTTAAAAGGCTGTTGCTAGGCACGTTCCTTTGCAAATCCATTGTAAACCATGTAGGCACCTAGGTTTTAGCACTGGCTTTTAGCAGTTTTGTGACATGTACCAGGGACCCTAGTTGCTTATACACTCGCCTCTCGAGAATACAGAATCTGGTGGGGTGGAGGAAGGGGATGTTCAAAAGTCAATGTGATGCAAAAGAAAGTGTACTAAGTGAGAAAGGCTCAGGCAATGTAAGAGTGAGAGGTCTTACCTCTTTCTGAGAAGGAGGAAAGAGGAGTGAGTGGTAACACATGAGTGAAATGGCATAAGAAGAAAGAGAGAGGGAGAGGTTCACACCAGATACAGGAAGGACAATAAGGAAAGTCACAGGGACAGGAAAACAGAGGAAGAGAACAAGGGGCAGTAAGCAGTCTATTTCACCTAGAACAAGAGATAATGTGAGGCAAGACTGTGAGAAACCCTGAATTCTTGGATTAAGGATTGATGCTAGATTCATTAGATAATAGGGAATCACCAAAGGCTCTTGAGCAGAGGCATAACATCACTGGAATGGTGTATGACGAGAAGCACTTGGGCAGTTAGAAAAGACTGGAGACAAGTTCAGTTAAGATAATAGATTAGATATTACTTATTTGATAGATTTATTAGACTATTTATTTAATAGATAAGATACTATTATAATAGTCTAGGTGAAATCAGAGAAGCATAGCACTTGAAGCTGGAAAGTACTTTAGACATTATCTAGTTCAATCTCTACATTTTCTACATGAGGAAATTGGGGCTCAGTGAGGGGAAATTATTTGCCCATAATTACATGACTAGGAAGTAGCGGCCAGTCGTAACTCTAAATTTAGGAGCCTTTGCATTAAACCTTTCAGAAAGGCCTCTTAGAAACAGAGTGGTCACAGACGGAGTAGAAAGAAGAGAGCCACTATTTAAGATATTATGGAGGCAGAGTCCTCCAGACCGATTGGCTGTGGGAGATGAGAGAAGGGTCAATGGCAGAAAAGATGCTGGGGGAGAGAGAGGGAGGAAAGGTGATTTCAGTTTGGAGCTTAAGCCTGAGATGCCAGCCAGAAAACCAAGTGAAGATGCCCCAGAGTCAACGGAAAGATGAGATTGGTGATCTCTTTAGAGATCTGGAAGTCATCTTCACTGAAGTAAAGAGAATTTGTGCCACAGGAAAAAATAAATGAGGAACAGAGAGAAGAGGTACAGAAACCAGAAGCTTTCTTTAAGGAAAGGAGAAGAGGAATAAGCAACAAAGACTTCACAGCGAATTTAAGCGCTGTTACATAAATGAATTGTCATGAACAGACAACAACGGAGAGGGAAGAATACGGGTTTGAAGAGACAGATAAACAGGGTATTTCCTAAATGCTTATTATGTATCAGGCACTGTGCCCAGCACAGGAGTTTGATTCTAGGAGCGCAGGCAGGGTCCTACACACGGGCAATATGGCTGACAAAGGGGAGGCGGCCAGAGTCTGGAGAGTGGAAAAAGAGTGAGCTGAAGAATGGCCGAGGTTTTTCCTAATGTGGCAGACCCAGACAGGGAGGTCATTTACTCTCTGTATACTAATGAAAAGAGGTAGCTAAGGGCGCACGGTCATTGGTCTGGTTAAACAACTGCATGCATGCTGCCGGTTTCAAAACTGAAAGCTGTGGAGAGAAGGCATGAACGAATGAAGCAATAAATGAATGAGAAGAAAAAGTTATGCAGCATTCATGATGTGCCAGGCACTACTAAATAACTGGGATACAAACACATGATGTAAGGTAATCCTTGACCTCAAGAAGTTACATTCTAGCAAGGGAAGATAACACTTACAGGGCGGGGGTTGGGGCCAGAAAGGGAGGGAGTGTTTGGTCTAGGAATTCACAAGGATGGCAAATGGAGCCAGCCAGCAAATGACTACTATGTCCTGTTCAGGAATAATAATATTAATTTATTGCTCCCAGAGCTCGAGACGCAATAAGGGTGGGGGTAGGGAAGACGGCTAAGGAACATCGTGGTAAAGACTGTTTTCTCAGCAAGGTACAAAGACATGAGTGCCAACCCTAACTCGGCCACTCGCTTGAACTTAGGAAAGTCAAGTAAGGAATCTGAGTTTCAAAGACACTGGGACTTCTCTATCCCTACTGTAAATTGAAGAAAAACATGATCCCTTGAGAGGGCCATTGAAAGGCAAACCCTTTGTATATGCAAAGCATTACACAGAAACGTACAGAGGCTGTTGGTGCACTCTAAAAGTTCCTGTGTAAATTGGCTGCTCACAAATTAGAGCAAGTTTTCTCACTGAAACAGTGTAATGAGGGATGATGAGTTTCTCAGATTACTCTGAAATAGCTATCTTACCTGCAGTGTAGCCAAACCACTAACAGCTGTAGTACTACATGTTAGGTATATAAGCATTAACGTATTTGGAGAAGGAAGAGAGACAACGTCCTTCTCTTTTCCTGAGCTTAGGGTAGAATCTGAGGACAACTAATGGGCTAGCAAAATATGGAATAGGAAAAACAGGCTTAAAAGGAAAAATGACAGAATGTAGAAACACCCAAATATCAGACTAAAGACTGTGTATATTATCTAAGGAGCTACAGGGAGTGGCAGATTACCACAGTCAGACTCATGCCTTAAGAAAGCTAATTTTGTCCTACTAACTAGCTACAGGTTAGACAAGCTGAGGGAATTTCATTGTGGCAAGAGGAAATCTGTTCATTTTAAAATGTGAAACTTTTTTGAAGCCTGGCCCACCTTGGTGGGAAATTCAGGCCACTGGATGCTTGAAGAGAGGGCTATGTGTAGATAGGGGTAGAAGCTGGGGAATGGGGAAGAAGGAAGATGACAAAGACAAGGCTTACCTCTTATGATGCTTTATTTTGGCAGCCATAGGAAGGATGAAAAAATGGGAGGTGGGAAAACCAATTAGAAAGCCATAACAGCAGTCTAATGAGCAAAGTAGGTGAAATTAAAGGAAAAAGTGAATCATTCCACCAACCTTGGAAGGCAACAAAGAAGAGCTTTGAGTAACAACAAAATGGTAGGTAATGGACAGTAATTACAGGTTTAGGGTCAAGGAGACAATATAACTAAAACCATGCTTTCAGTTAAGTCAGTCAATAAATATTTGCTATGTGCTACCAGGCCCTGTGCTAAATGTGGGGGATACAAAAAGAGACAAAAGACAGTCCCTGACCTCAAGGAGCTCACAGTCAAAGGAAAAGAAACAAGATGCAAACAAATACGTACAAACAAGCTATATGCATATATACATGCACACACACACATATGAAAAATAGAAATAATTAACAGAGGGAAGGTGCTGGAATTAAGAGAGGCTAGGGAAGGGTTCTTGTAGAAAATGGGATTTTAGCTGAGACTTAAAGGGAAGCCAGGGAGGTCAGCAGACAAAGCAGAAAAAGGAGGGCATTCCAGGCATGGTTGTCCTCTGTGCTCAAAGAGGACCAAAATGACATCACTATGTTGGAGTCAAGGTACAGTGTGTCTGATCAGACCAATACAAGCCAGGAAGGCTTTACTACACAGTTTGGGCACAAATAGCCCATGTGAACATTTGGGTTGGAATGGGGGACCCAGAAAGAAGGCCCAGAGTTGAAAGATGGAGTGTCTTGCTAATGGAACAGCCAGGAGGCCAAAGTTACTGGATCACAGAGTATGTGTTGGGGAGTCAGGTGTAAGGAGACTAGGAAGGTAGGAGCAGACTGGATCACGAAGGGCTTGAATGCCAGAGTGTTTTGTATTTGATCCCAGGGGTGATAGGGAGCCGCTGGAGTAAGAGAGGTGACGTGATCAGAGCTTTAAGAAAATCACTTTAGTGGCTGAATGGAGGATGAACTCAAGTGGGGAAAGACTAGAAGCAGGCAAGCCCACCAGCAGGATATTGCAATAGTCCAGACATGAGGAAATGAGAGCCTGGAACAGAGCAGGGGCTGGGTCAGAAATGAGAAAGGGATGATATTCGAGAGATGCTACAAAGGTGAAATCAAAAGGCCTTGGCAATAGCTTGGATTGGGGGGCCTGAAGGACTGGGGCAACGGCGATGCCCTCTACAATAATAAGGTAAGAGGGAAAAAGATTAGGAGAAAAGATAATGAGTTCGGTTTGGTGTGTGCTAGTCAATTTCCAACAATCAATTTGGTAGAATCGATTAATCAACCAACAGAAAGAATACAAAAGTGAAGTCTGAACTAGAGCAAGAGATAAATGAAAAAGTCAAGGGCTGAAAGTATCCACTATCCTGGCACTAAGTTTGCCTGAGAGGCATAACTACTGTTGCTGCCTGCCACTACTAAAAGCTAGAATTTATATAATGATTTAAGGTATGCAAAGTGCTTTACAAATATCATCTAGTGGGGAAGACAATGAAACCTATAAGACACATCCATTTATCTTTCCCTATACACAAATCACTGAGCAGATGTAGGAAGGGCAGCTAGGTGACTCAGTGGCTAGAGAGCCGGGCCTAGAGTCAGGAGGACCAGAGTTCAAATCCATCCTCATACACTTCCTAGCTGTGTGACCCTGGCAAGTCACTTGACCCTGTTTGCCTCAGTTTCCACATCTATAAAATGAGCTGGAGAAGGAAGAGCAAACCACTCCAGTAACTCTGCCCAGAAAACCTTAAATTGGGTCCTGGAGAATTGGACATGACTGAGAAACAACAACAGGAGGAATAAAAAGAAACTAATGATTTGGGATGAGGTAACTAGGAGGATAGTGGTGACCATTCCAGGGACATCAACAGGAAGAAAGGGAGACAGCGAGCTCCATTGTGGATGGGCCAATCTCGAGGGGGGACAGTGTGGACAGGTCTGGTGCTCAGGAGAGAAGCTGAAAGCAGAGACCTGGAGATGAATCCTCTGCAGAGAAGCTACAGTACGAGCCTGGAGGAGAGCCCCAAGTGAAGAAGGGAGGTAAAAGGCTAAGAAATCCTCATCTTGGAGAACATCCACCTAGGGGATGAGTGAACAAAGGAAAAAAGCCCTTCTAAGAGCTGACCATCAGACAAGCCTCATGCCAAAAGTGGGGGATCAATCCCAAGAGAAAAGGGGTACAATCCGTGACAGCAAACCGGGCAAGCAGCATGAGCAGAAGGGTTCCTGGGCAGGGGGGATGGAGCACACACACGTACCTTTTATCAAAACGAAGGTGGAATAAGCAGTGGAATGTGGAAAGGGGGATGACAGTGATGCAGAAAAAAAGAAGAAAATGAAACATATTTAAAACAGGCAGACTAGAACCAAAGAAAGGTAAAAAGGCATACCAACAAGAGCAATTCTCTAACAACCATGTTACTACATGTCTTTTTTTAAAAAAAATAAACTGTCTAAAATAGATTTAAAGTTTCACATACGGTCTTCTTCTGACCTTCGTGTATGGCAATGGACATTGGTCCGTGGATGATTTCAAATTTTCTTGTTCTTCACAATTATTTTAAAAGAAGGCTTCTTAATTTATTCCATTTTTAGGCCAGAGATATTGACTGATTC
Source organism: Phalanger gymnotis (assembly GCA_028646595.1). Taxonomy (NCBI): domain Eukaryota; kingdom Metazoa; phylum Chordata; class Mammalia; order Diprotodontia; family Phalangeridae; genus Phalanger; species Phalanger gymnotis. The sequence goes on from CM053624.1 coordinate 14,284,172, forward strand.
CTCTCCCCTCCCCCAAATCCTAGATTGAAATACAGTAAAGATCATTTAGAATCTCTCAGGGAAAAAAATCAGTGTGAACCAATAGTGACCGGTTAGGAAGAACTCAAATCAGACAAACCATATTTGTTTTTTCTGACAAAGTAACAAAGTCAAAAAACTCCATGAAATACCAAAGACAGAAAATACTTGGATTTCAGACAGGAATTTGAAAACACTTTTATATAATCTTTGTTGAGAAGATGAAGAAGTTCATGGGCTAAATGACAGTAGTTAAAAGGATTCAAAACTCTTCAAAGAAATGGACCCAAAGAAGGCTAAGTAACGTTTAGTGTCAACTTTCGTCTCAAAAATACATCCACGTTCTAGGCTATGTCTATCTGTAGTACTTCAGGTCAAGTCTCTATAATTTTCTGTTCTGTTCAACATTAATGACTTCAATCGAGGCTAAGTTTTTTGGTTGGTTTGAGTGTTGGTTTTTAGTGAGGGGATGGGGGAGGAGGGGGAGAAATATCTGCCTCCCAAATCTGAAAGTCGGTCATTCAGAAGAAAGATTAGACCGGTTTTTCTTGCCTCAGGAAGCAGAACTGAAAACAGAGGTGAAAGCCACAGGGGCAGGTTTTGGTCCAACACAAGAAAAAACTCTGCAATAATCAGAACTGTCCGAGAGCTGACGGGCAGCAAGTTCCCTGTGCTAGAGGTCTTTAAGAAGGGGTCAAGCATGTCACACAAAAGATTTCTGCTTCAGGAATTTGTATCCATTAAATTTCATCTTATGGGTTGGCCCGATCACCTTACAGGGCAGCTCCAGTTCGGAGAGTTTACGTTCCTATGAACTTATCATCCAAACGAGATAAATGTAGGGCATGTAAAATAAAATGCAGGCTGCTATTGTGACCTGCTGTTCTTGGCCTCCTCCCAAAGGCCAAAGTCAGGCAAATCATTTCTGTTGATGATGATCTGATAAAAGACAACCATTCTGTGAGAGAAATCAAAGATCAAATACATCCCTAAGGTAGGGCCATGGGCAAATTGTTCCAATTTTCTGTTTTCAGGAAAGCCTCAGCTGTTTGCCCGACATCTCGGGCTCTTCTCACCCTCGCCTTTTCCTACTGCCACAGCTGCCTTCCCAGTTTCTCATCTTACTGATGGCTTCAAGCTCTCTGTCACTTTCAACATCAAACAAATTGCTGGGTACAAGCTATCAACAACTCAATTAAAATATGCTCCAAATCATCAATAGTAAGAAAAATACTCTGAGGGTCTGGAGGACAAAAAGGGAAAATGACAATTACTGGAAGGGACGTGAAAGGACAGGCACACTAACAAGCTGTAGGTGGAGCTGGAAATTGGTTCAGTCGTTCTGAACTACATCCAAAAGGTCACTGAAGGGTGCATACCCTTGGACCTAGCAATATCACCTCAAAGAGAACAATGAAAAGGGAAAAGATCTAGGTGTGTAAAAATATCTGTAAGCAGAACTTTCTGTTGTAGCAAAGAGTGTGCCCACCAGGCGGGGAACGACTGAACAAGCTGTGGTTAGGAACATACTACAATATTACTGCACGCCATCAGAAATGACAAGATTTATTCAGAAAAACATGGGAAGACTTGTATGAACTGAGTAAAGTCAGCTGAGCTAGGAGAAGAATTTATACAATAACTACAATATCATAAAGGAAAAGAACTGTGAAAGACTTAGGAACTACGGTCGATGCAACGACCGCTCGTAACTCCGTGAGCCTCGTGACGAATTCCTACCTCCTGGCAAAGAAATGGATGCACTAGAGGGCACAGAATGAAACAGACTCTTCAGACACAACCAGTTATTTTACATATTTATTACAAGCGAAGGATTTTATTTTTTATTTGAAAAGTTACAGAGGGTACAGGAGGGCAATGACAATGATGCTCTCCCCCCCAAAAAAGGAGTGTGAATAAAACATTAATAAAAGATAAACAGAAGAGAGTAGAAAGAGTTCAGATGAGAACACAGACAAGCAGGGCAGTTTGGGAACTAACAGGTTCAGTTTAATAATTATTTAAAACAAGCTCTACATAAAGATTCCCAATGTCCACATACTCTTCTTCTGTTCTTCCTAGTACATGAATTGTCACTGAATGTGGGTATCTATCAGTTTCATTACAATAAAAAAAGAAAAAAAAACTTTTATGAGAAAGATCAAAGAGGTCTTATCACTGTATGTTTTTTGTTACAAGAGAGAGCTTTTACTTGGGGGAGGAAGTTGTGGGGATACAGTGCTAGAGATGCAAGAAAAAAGGAGAGGAAAAAGGGGAGGAGAAGTGCAAGAGGAAGGAAGAAGGGGAAAAGAGCAGGGTAGAAAAGAGGAAGAGAAAAGAGGGAGAAAGCAGAGGAGGGAGAAGTGGAAGGGGGAGGGGAGGAAGGAAGGAGAAGAAGGAGCAGGAGGAGGGACAGGAAGAAAGAAAAGGAAAATTTTAGAAACAAAGTCTTACTGCCCCCATGGAATATTCAAGTAAAGAAACTTGGTGTAGCTCATACAGCCACTTTCAGGGCTTGGGGTAACCTTTCTGCAGTGTTTTCAGGTTTGCAAAGCCTGTTAGCCATTCTGCACTAAGAACAAGCCCGCAGCCAGCTCTAGGGTGCTAGCACTGGCAGTTCCGGGGCAGCTTCACCTCTGGCTCATCAGACCAGTCCAGAGACACCTGATCATGGCCACTGGAGTCCCTTCCACTAAGGAAAAGGCCCCCAAACCACAAGCCCTGTCTACGGCTCTCCAACAGGCAACTGGCATAGAGTTACTCTGAACAAGAAAGCAATCAACTTGTTGACTTTAATGACTAGAAGGAACTACAGAAGTAAGTACACTAGGGTCTCATCAGGCTAAAGAAAACAAGACATGATTTTTTTTGCTGAAAGCAGTACCTAAAAATAGCTCCAAGCCCGAGCTCAGCTTGTCCTGGCAGTTTTATTACAACTGTGGGTCTGGTCTTCAAACTTCAAGACAGCTTCAAACTGAACGCCTGCTCTGGATCCTAATGATGGCTCTGAGCTTTCTGTGCTGCCCTCGGATTTGTACTTTCCTTTTCTTCTTTGTAGGAATCACATTGAAGAGACTGCAGCTACAGTTCAAAAGAAACCAATCAAGCCAAAAGCACAAAATTCCTCAGCGTCTGCTGGGCGCAAGGCACTTTTATTAGGTGCTAGAGACACAACCACAACAGGGGCCCTGCTCTAGGGGTGCTTGTGGGGCTGGGGTGGGGAGATCCAGAAGGCTTTATGCAGAAGGTGCTGCTGGAGCAGTTTTGGAGGAAACAACGAACCCTAAGGGTGGGATAAGGTGGAAGTGGGCTCCGCGGAGGATCCCCAGGCAGAGGAACAGAGATCACAGCGAGTGGCCTGGTTTGCCTAAACTGCAGAATGCAAAGGCAGAGTGGAGTCCGGTGCAGACCCTCTGTAAAAACCAAAGAGAGATGCTTATCTAATTGTATGTCATTGACCAAAGGCAACAAGAAGCCATGAGAATGTACTGAGTAGGTAACGTGGTCAGAACTACACTTCAGCCATGTATCTTGGGCTTAAACTGGAGAGGGGAAGTTTGGGGCAGGAGATCAAAGAGAAGGCCATAGCATTAATATATATGAGAGATTCTCAAGATGGTGGCCATGGAGAAGTCAGATAGGATGAGCGTCAAGGAGGCAGAAACAACATTTGGCAATTAA
>CM053624.1:14288370-14311806 GCA_028646595.1 Phalanger gymnotis
TCACTGTATTATTAGTTTTACTTAAATATTTTATTTTGGGGGCAGCTAGGTAGGGCACAGTGGATAGAGCACCGGCCCTGGAGTCAGGAGGACATGAGTTTAAATCTGGGCTCAGACACTTTCTAGCTCTGTATCCTGGGCAAATCAATTAACCCCAATTGCCTCCAAAAAAAAAGTTTTACTTTGTTACAAGAGACCCCTCACAAACTGTAAGTGATATGTAAATGGGTACAATACAAAAAACAAAATACATCAATAAAACTTCAGAAAGAAAACAAAACTGTAGTAACCGGCAAGTGTTCTCTCTTATCAAGCCAAACTGTGCCTCTATAGCTTCCACGCACTGCCCACGTCCTGCCCTCCTCAGTAACGTGGAACAAGGCCAATCCTTCTTCTGTGTGACTGTCACCACCCTCCACCTCGTCACTATCCTCTGAAAAGGCCATACTCACAACTCACTAAATAAATGCTTGCCGAACTGAAGTGAGCTCAACACCACAGACGGCTTGCACCAGGTCAGGGCAGAGGAGAGAGGCCTCTAAAAAGCATTCATCCTGAGCACTGTTTAATGCAACCTAAAGTCACACTGGCTTTCTTAGTTATCGTCATGTCTCACCGTGCTACAATGAACTCGCATTCTGCTAAAATCTCCAGGTTTATATAAACTATCAGTTAACAATGATGATAATTACTTTTGTCTGGTGCTTTAAAGTTTGCAAAGTGCTTGACACAAAGTATCTTTTGCTACTCAGAACGCCCTGGGAGGTTAAGTGCTGTTACGAAGACTACTTTACAGACAAGGAAGCCGAGGCTGAGAGAGACTGGGTCTCTTGCCCAATCTAGCCGGGGAGTGACTGAGGCAACATCTGAACTTGTGCTGTCCGCCTGCCTCCAAGCCCAGCACACTATCCACTTGCCGCCTAGGTGCCTCTACCACAGCCCCCCAATCTTATATTTAATGCACCCTTTTGTAAAAAATCAAATAGTTTACTGAGTCAGCATACATCCTTTAAGGGTTTTAAAGAATCCAAATTCTCCCATTTGGGGTGTTTACTGGCCCACCCGGATGTCGCAAGCTCACTACTCTGCAAAAGACAGTCATCCAAAGTATCCAGGACTTACATAATAAAAATTAATGGCTTAAGAGATGACTAAAAGCAATGAGATGCGGTTAATATGAGAATAGCTGGATCTGGGATTGGTTGGATGACTGAAGCCAGTGAAGTAGATGAGGTCAAACCGGAGTGCCCCAAGGATCCATTCTGGGCCCTGTGCTGCCCAAGAGATGAAGAAGATGTAAAAGGATGAACCGAGTCTATCTTTAATACAGACGACAGTCTGATCACACTTTGCTTCCCTTTCCTCCAGATGAGAAGTTGATTCTTTAAAATGGTCATTGAAAACGACTCTTTTTTAAAAAGATAAGGGCCCACAATATGAAGATGCTTTAGTCTGAAGGTGCCAATAATTAGCAAGTCCTATTTTCTAGAAAAGATCACATTACACATTTTGCAAAGACATTCATCAAACTAGAGTTTGGTCTGGTTTTACAAAGGGATGTTCTCCTTTTTCAAGTTCAACTTCATAAGCCATAAAGATTTTCTGAAAGAAGAAACTTTTCACCAACAAATGAGGGCAATGGCATACCTCGATGGCCAGGGCAGGGTTCTGGCCCTAACTCACCAAAGTCTCTGGTCCTGGACTAACCTCTGCACCTGCCTTAGGAAACACTTACTTAGCTCAGGCCTACCTGATGACAGACTTCCTTACCCTCGCAACACTCAGAATAAATGAATGGTTTGAACAATAAATGATATTAGCCTGGAGGTATCCGTGGCTTTACAAACATACTGCCCCGCCCCGCACCCACACACAGACATTTTCTGACAGATATCTACCTGATAAAATGATGTGTACACAGATAAAGGATGATCCATTGTAGAGTTAGATACAAGCAAAGGAGAGAATGACACAGACTGTCCTAGGGAAATATGAGGAGGGAAGATGAGCAAAAGGTTTTCACAAAGGAGGAAATCTACAGCAACACAGGCATGCGGGCATGTGCATACACACATATACATACACACATACATACACACACACACACGCACAAACATCTCAAAAAATGACTCAATTATCTCATCTTATGCTTCTTTCTCTCAAGTAAAAACATTACTCTGGATGACAAAATACTTCTTAAAACTCTACTGTAAGCATATATGGAGAAACTTAAAGACTTAACACTTAAAGAATTAAATGGCAAATGAGTATCATTCCAATTCAAAACAATGAAAAGGAAAGTGCATATGGTGCAAAGGAGTCTCTCGCTTCTATAACAGGAACCATACTCTACATTGGCCACACAGTACTGTATCACAGCTGGGCAGAATGTTCTATGGAGAGCCAGGGAAAACCCCCTCTGCCAAGTGCTGCCTCTGCCCCACATACGATAGCTGACTCTCTCGACCTCTCACCACAGTCCAGTTCCCAATCTTTGCCCACACTCCTCCTCCTCTCACCCTCAAGTTTAAGGCTAGTGAAGCTCTTCATCTCTTCTCCCCTTGAAGCTCCTTATCACCTCCCACTCTCTCTTCCTTTTCTTCACTCTCTTCTCCTTCACGACCAAACACCTTGAAAACACTATCTACAGGCAGAGCCTCCACTTCTTTTGCTCTTAGTGTCCTCTATTTGGTTCCCGATACCTGCTTTCTCCAAAGGTACTGATGCTTCTTCCTTTTGACATGCTGAAGGACACCGCTGATGGCTTCACACTCTCTCCTCTCTAGGTTTTTGTGACACTGCTCCCTCGTGGCTCTCACCACCCCCACACAGGCGGCTCCTTTCCTGGAGCTCAATTCACATCACAGCCACTAGCTATCTGTCCCTCAGGGTCAGTCGGTCTGTCTCTCTCTCTGCACTATCTCACTTGGTGGTTTCATTGGCTCCCATGGGTTCGACTCCCCTCTCTATGAAGATGGTTCCCACGATCGGCTAGAAACACATCTCCAACTGCTGGACGCCCCACGGGCAATTCCAAAGCACAACTCGTTATCTTTCTCTCAAACCTGCAGCCCTTCCTAGCTTCTCTATTACTGTCAAGATTAGAACCCACCTCCTAGTCACCCAGGCAGCAATCTCAGTATCATCCCTGACTCCCTACTCCTACTCCATATAACCAATACCTTCCCTAATCTTGTCATTTCTACCTTCACAAGCCTTCATCGCCCCTCAGCTGGACTACTGCAATAGCTTTCTTGCTGGATCCTCACTCCAAGGCATCCTCAATCCAGCTGCCCAGTTAATTATCAAGGCACTCAATGGCCTCTTGGCTCCTGACGCCGCTGGGAACAAACAGGAAGTGCTCAATTTGGCATTTAAAGCTCTTCCAAACCTGGCCCTCTCCTTAGATCTTATTCTACTTCAGTCCAGGCACAGTAGCCTCCTAGAATGCCCTCTCCTCTGGCTTTCTTCAAGACTCCACTCAAAGGCCATTTTATGCAGGAAGCACTCCACCCCCACTCCCCAAGCTTTCAGATTACCTTTCATCTCCTCTGTATTACGAGGTCTCCCAACAATCCTAGGGCACTTTTACGCCTATCCTCTCTAGCGTCTTCATATAAAGTCTGCTATGTATGTTGTCTCCCTCATTAGAATATATGCTCCATGAGTGCATGCCTGGTACATACTTAATAGCTGACTGCTGACTTAACAAAGAGATGGTCCTTCTCTTTGCAGAAGCGGCCCCTCTCGTGCATTCTTGTTCCCGTCCCCTCCCATCTTCCCCAGCAGAGTTCCCCCACTAGTCTCAAAGCTTCCAGTTTCTCCATATCTCCTAGTTCCTTCTCTGTTGCCTAGGAACATGCCCATGTTCCTAACGCTTAAAAAACCCCCATTAGATGCTAGCAATCCCACAAGCTGCCGGCTTCTAGTTTTCCTCCCTTTCACAGCCAAGCTCCTGGAAAAGCTGTCAATAGTTATGGCCCCCACTTCCTCTTCTCACTCTCTTCAAATACTCTCTACTCTGGTTTCCAATCCCACTATTCCACTGAAACTGCCATTTCCAAAGCTGCCAATGAGCTCTTAAATTGACCAGTGTGATAACACTTCTGAGCACCACCACCTCCTAGACATTGCAAAGCAGATGTCCCATAGCCGTCCCAACCTGCCTTCATGCAAATCTGATCTCACTCTATTTATCCCGAACCCACTCCTCTTCTGAACTTCCCTATTTCGACTGAAGCCACAACCAACCTTCCAGTCACTCAAGCTCACAATCTCTGCAACTCTTCATTCTCTCTTACTGAGACAGACCCGCAGTTGCCAAAAGTTGTCATTTCTACCCTTACAAGGGCAGCTAGGTGGCATGGTGAATAGAGCACCAAGCACGGAGTCAGTGAGATTCCTCCTCCTCAGTTTGAACATGGCCTCAGACACTTACTAGCTATTTGACTCTGGGCAAGTCACTTAACTCTGTTTGCCTCAGTTCCTCATCTTCCATGTAAAGGAGTTAGAGAAAAAAATGGCAAATCACTCCAGTATTCTGACAAGGAAACCCCAAATTATGTCACGCAGAGTTGGACACAACTGAAAATGACTAAACAACAGCCCAAAAACCCCTACATATCTCGCATCACCAATCCCACAGCCACCTTCTCAGGTCAGGTCCTCACCGCCTCTCTGATTGCCCTGCCTCCAGTCTCTTCCCTCTCCAATCCATTCTTCACACAGTGGCCAAATGATTTTCTTAAATAGCATAAATCTGACCACATCACTCCACTGCTCAAACTCAAACTCTCTATTGTCTCCAGGAACAGATAAAAACTCTTCTGCTTGACCTCCCAGATCTAACATGACCTCCCCCTCATACTGCAGGCAGTGCAGCCAAACTGAGCTTCTCTCATTTCTCATACACAGCACTCCACCTCTCACCTCCACACCGTCATACTGGCTGTCCTCCATGGTTGACATGGACTCCCTTCTCAACTGTCTCACTGAATCCCTAGTTTCCTTCACAGGCCCCCTCCTACAAGGGGCCTCTTCTGATATGCCCCTTGACAGATGTTAGGATCTTGCCCAAAAATATCACCTTGGAGCTATAGCATGTACATTTTGCAGATACTTATGCAAATACCTGTTGTCTCTCCAGACCAGGCTGACTATCCCCAGAATTAAATATACAACAAGCACTTAATAAATCCTCAATAACTAATGTCCTCCCTCATTCTCCATTCTTTCTCTCTTCTATACTTTTTTTCTTCCATCTCTATCTTTACCCTTCCTCTCTGCTTCCAGGGGTACCAAGAGATATGATGATTTAGTCCTGCTGATGGTGTGTAGGTCAAAAGGATGCTGATCTAGGTATGGGACTAGTTTTTTATCTTGATTTTTAAAAACAGGCAATGCGTCTGTCCTGAAATGTCACCAAAAAATGCCTCCCCCTTAAACACAATGAAATAAAACATTCCCTTGGTCCATAAAGGCTCTTTTTTGTTTTATTAAAATATAAACAATAACATCATATTTGGTCACAATGTTACACGAGATGTTTTTACTCTGAAAATGACAGATCAGGCAGGGGGCTTAGGGAGGGGGAAATTATGCTAACGGCTGAGTACTAATCTAACAAAATACTATGGGGCCTGCACTTCATTATTACTGTAAATATGACTCATCCCAAGTGACAAAGCAATGACTTTAGTCATTTAGTCATTTAGGCTTTAGTTATAAATCTATTTAGTTATAAATCTATTCTTCTACTAGGTAATACTTCTTTCGCAGGAAGCAGTGTGTACTTGGTTCTTTCCAGGACAGACACAAAGCTGAATTCAAGGGCACAGAGAACCTGCCTTTTTGCCAACGGTTAACTTTAGAAAAGGTGACCCAGCCGCTGACTTCTCTCTCCAGCCCAGGTGCCTAACCCTCAACCCCTGTTTCTTGTTCAGTCTTATCGGGGAGTAAACAAGGATTCATGGGAACTCTTCAGCCTCATAGCTGAGAGAGAATCATGCACACGTTGCTTCCTGTGAAAATAATTCTCAAAAGGAAGATTCGGAAGTACATTAAACTAGGAGTTTCTGTACTCTTAGTACAGTAATTCCAAGTAATTCCCCCCAAGACAGGGGACAGAATTAGATAGCAGTAGAAATAGAAAATGAATGAGCAAATCTGGAATGAATAACCAGTTCAATTATCAGAAAGCTGGTAATTTATTTTTATGTATGCCACTGAAGAAATTTCAAATGGATTTGCAAAACCTATTTCTTAAGGATTAAGTTGGCTCTTTGAGTTCCTTTTCTTTTTCTACTGCTATCAGATTTGACTTTAATTCCATGTTAATTCCAAAAAGTTATTTTTAGTAATCATAAATAGAAAATAGAGGGAAAAAACGCATTACCATTTGGTGCAGTAGGTGGTGACCAGATGCCATAGTATTTTGGCAAATATTTCCGTAGTTCTAGGAGAACACTGTCCCCACAATCAGCAGCATAAACCTAGAAAACGAGGGAAAAAACAGGGGTTTTTATCTTGCTTTCTTAATAGATCAAGACCACCATTTAATCTAAGGGAATAAGGTTATGGATCCATAATTCCTCACCAGCTTTGCCTGCCAGAAATAGCGATTCTCTTAATCTATGAGTACCCACACAAGGGGCAATATAGTGGCAAATGTTAGGTCTGTGGTTAGAGAGCACACGGGCCCAACTCCCCAGCTTCGCCACTTTGTGCCTGAGGAGCCTCTCTGGTCCTCTGTTTGAGCAAATGTAAAGTGAGGAGTTCACCAAGATGGCCCAAGAGCCTTTTCTGACCCTCCCTCAATGATCCTATCATCCCCTCAGCACAGCCGAAGTCTAATCACAGTTCACTGGTTGATCAGTTAATATTACATTTGGACAACAAGAATATCCCAAAGTCCTCACAATCTGTTTAGAAGGTACTAGAAGCAAAAATTCAAATTTTCCTTTTTCTTTTTTTTAATTTATCTTTTTTTTTTAGTTTACAATACTCAGTTCCACAAGTATTTGAGTTCTAAATTTTAATTTTTTTTAAAAACCAAAATCTAACAAATCTTAATTACCTACACACCAGAAGAGAGAAGTGGCAAGCTAACAACAGCCAAGTCTCATAGAAGAAAACTAAGCATGCTCGTCCAACTGAATCTTTCCTAATAAATTCTGCCATTTGCGGGATGGAAAAAACGCACTTGATCCTCCCAAAGAGCACAGTGTTAATGACAAACTGAACCTCCCAGCTCATTGTCCCCTCAAATGTAGGTCCCCTGGCTGGACTCCCTGCCTCCCATCTCTGCTCCCTATATCCAACAATCCTCGAAGCTGCCAAGATCAGCTTCCTGAGGAGTCAGCCTACCCAGGTCACTCTGGGACTCAAGGCCCTTCCAGAGCTCCTATAGCAACAGAAAAAATTACTAACTGCTCACTTAAGAATCTGCACCCTCTGGCTACAGGTGAGCCTCCCAGCCCCCAAAACTCCATCAAGATAGAGCGCCTCTCCCCTCCACACCCTACACTGCCAGCCCAAAAGGCCCGTCCTTTCTGGAAGCTGTTAAAATCTGCCCTTTCCCTTCACAGTTTAACCCTAGGTCATCTCCTCTGTGCAAATATTTGCTGGTATGTGAACACTCAGCTCAAAGTCTTCTCTCCCTCTTCAGACTTCTCTAGATCTTTTTGGAAGGTATCTCACTCTACCTTGCATCCTCATGCCCCTCTCTCTGGGTCCAGGCCATATCACCAGTCAGTTAGAGTTGGCAGCAGGCTAGCACCATGACTACAGCACTAGTCCTGGAGTGGGGTGGTACAAGCTAGGTGACCCTGAACTTAATCTTCTACCCACCTCAATTTCCCCCTCTCTAAAGTAGAGATAATAAGAGCTCCTCCCTGTCAAGGCTGCGGTGAGGATCCAATAAAATAACCATAGTAAAGGGCTTGGCAAACCTTAAAGCTCTGTGGAAAGGGCAAGCTAGACTTAAAACTAACTCCCTGAAGGCAGGAAAGGCTAGGACTGATCGTGGTCTTTATGCCCAGCACCCAGCACACAGTTCCTGGACCACAGCAGCTACTTCACAAATGCTTGGTGAACTGAACCAAGTTACAAAAAAGCACAACTGTGACTTCTGTGTGTTTGCAATATGACAGAGATGGCAAACACCCAAAAGAAGCTATTTTAATTACGATACTGGGAACACAGCCTACAAAGTAAGTTTCTAAGGGAATGCTGGAGCAACAGTAAAGTACTGACCTATTTCCAAAAATCCAAGAGAAAGGCCACAGAATCATGGGAAAAGTGCAGCTCTGGAGTCCATGAACCTGGGTTTAAACCCTGCCCCAATACACACTTAGGCACTGTGCTAGGCTGGGGATAAATGCCATCTTATAATTCCATCTATCTAATTGTGGCATTAGAGTTAATTTTTCCAAAACCCCTATTTCTTTTGGAAATATTTGGGGTTCAAATTCCATTAATATGGTGATAAAAATGAGTGAATATTGCTCTCATCGGATTCAACTTGAGTAGGGAAGAACACACACTCAATTGGGTATCTTACTCCACAGGAAAGTAAGGAGAAGGGGATAAAAAGGGGGGAATGATAGAAGGGAGGGCAGATAGGGGGAGGAGGTAATCAAAAGCAAACACTTTTGAAAAGGGACAGGGTCAACGGAGAAAATTGAAGGATTCTAGGATCTTAGGGATGACAAGGCTTATGAAGCTTATGACAAAGCTTATGAAATCTCCTTATTGGCCTGTATATGGGTCTGTATAAAAAACCTGCCCTTAGTCACCTCTTCTCTTCTAGGGCGCAGAAGCAGTTAAAATTCTACCCCTTGAGGGACAAGGAATGGAGGCCACCCTTCCCCTACTAGGGCCCCATGACAATCACTCCCACATGGCAGCCAGAGAAGAGGGATTGCACTAGGTCATCTTAAACCTGGGTCGCCGGCTGCCCTTTCCACTTTATGCTTCCTTTCCTGAGTAAAGGTGACAGACAGAAAAGCGACCCTAAGCTTGGCATGTCCAGTCTTGGGGTCAACCCTGAGAATTCAAGATCTTGCTGGATATCCTGGGGCCCTTAGTTAGAGGTGACTGGTGGCAAGGAGTTCTGGTCTTCCAGAATATGCCTCGTACCTAAAAGACATAGGCAATCCCTGGCCTGGCATGGGATTCAGACCTACCTTGAGAGTGTGTGAGGTAAAGAAAATGTGAAGACTTCGCAGGGAAGATATGTATAAATATATATCTGTATCTATACTAAGAAATGTTTAAAAATCAAGAAATAGGGAAAGAGGGAAGTGGAAAAATTCTGAGGCCATGAGAGTCTGATGGCTCAGCCTCTGGGAAAGTTTACCCTGAAAGTTTTTGTTCTTTCTTCTGGTTCTGGCTTAAAGATTTGCTCAGTAAGAATGGGGGCACTGTGACCTGCTTTCCTTTACTGTAAAAGTACTGTGGAAGAATGGAGAGGGTCTCCCCCTCCCCTTATCCTATTCTCCTTCAGATTTATAGATATCACCTCAGTTGTAATCATTAACTAAGGGAATGGGAATTGGCGTTTCTGTGCCTCGATTTCCCCGTTCTTTGTCTAGCTTTCGTGCTCAGATTGTAAGCCCACCTCCCAGCCAATGGTGAAAAGGGTCAGAGGTGGGAGGGAATTCTCTTGCCTTAGGTATAATTATTGGTGCTTTGCCCCTTCTACTCTGCCTCCTTTGCTGGTTCAGTTCTGTGCTGGTAGAGGATGCCCTATTCTTGCAAGAACTGAATAAAGTTCAATTTCTGTTCCTACCTTGAGATGGCTCCTTATTAGTATTATTATTACTTGGTGAGGGTCAAATATCCCACACAAGAGGAATTGGGGGGAGGGGGGCAGCAGATTAAAACAAAAAAAACAGCTTTGTTTTCCGAAGTTTAAATCTCAGCTTCCCAGGAGAGCCTAACTGCAGCCATTACTGCCATTGGGGTATGCTTCCTAATGTCAGTGTATACTTTATGGGTCTTTATGTCCAGAAAATCCTTTGTGTGGAATAAATATCCAAGTTCTGCCTGATTTATACTGAGTGGGATGGTAAAGGCCTCTCATGGAATCTGGATCTTGGCCTTTCTGTGAGTTGAGTGGGATGAATGGTGGTGGGGACCTTTGGCCATGGCTCAGGGCTTCTGACTGACAGCTAGGCCTAAGTCTAAGAGTTACTGAGAAATCACCTGCCTTACAGGAATCAGGAACTTAAGAGTAGCTGGACCCCCTTCCTCCCCACTACCACCTCAGCAGGAGCCTCGCCCAATAAGGAAAAGGATGTTTTTATGAGCTTGCATGGGCTAAACTAGCATTTCCTTATTCCTTAGATTTCTCGCGAGATCGTGAGCCTGAGCTCCACCAATGAGGGTGAAGGTCAGTGGTGGGAGGAGAACGGAACCACTAAGGTATATAATCATGTTTCACTTTCTGTACCGCACCTCTCCTAACTAGCTGGCTGCTAGGGGTGATGATGCCCTTTCTCTCGATCGTAATAAAGAAATTTTCTGTTTCTACTTAGAGAGACCTCCGACTCTTTTAATTAATTGCTGGAGGGTGCTGTCACTCCACACAATACTCTACTCTGAGTATCTTTCTCTTCACTGCTTTGGGGAAAGCCTGGACAGAAGCTAAAATCTAAGCTTCATAAATCCTTCCCCAGAATTCAGGTTTGGGGTATAATGAACCAAAGAAAGAATGAGAAAAAGGAGGTTGCCATTTCCTTTGGGTGGTTTCTTGAGGGCTGGACCTGACCTGACTGCATGTATGGTTCTGAAATATACATACAGACCCCTTATTGAAGAGAGACAGTAAAGATAGCTTTGCTTCAGAATTGTGATTGCATATCAACTCCCAATGCAGACACTTTCCACACTGCCAACTGACAGCCCTTTAATAACCTGTCTGGCAGCAGCTGAGGTTCAGCAATCCACCCCGGCATGTCAGCCACTAAGTGTCTGAGGCAGGACTTGAACCCAAGCCTTCCTGACTCCAAGGCCAGCCATCTACACACCACTCCATGCTGCCTTCCTTCCTCATCCATAAAAGGCAGCGCCAAATACCTACAATACCTACAATACCTACAGCCAAAGGTTCTTGTGAGGCCCAAATAAGAACATAACTGCAAAGTGCTTTCATATTGTAAAGACAAATATGAATGACAGTGATTGTAGAGAGGGAGGGTGGCTCCATGGAAAACACTAAACATGGGGTTTTCCTCCCGACTCTGCCCCTCAATCACTACTTGTGCAAGCCATTGCCCAACACTGTAATTAGCCTCATAGAACTAAAGAAAGGGCCTCCTCCTTTCACACTACAGTGTCCAAATCCCTTCATTTTGAAAATGAGGACACTAGGCACCAGAGAGGTTAGAAGGTTTGAGGACGGTGCGACAGACAGGGAACACACCAGAAATTAGAAAGACCTAGGGTTCGTTTACATCTCCCTCTGACCCTTAGTAGCTGTGTGATAGGAGGCAAAACACCCTCTCTGGTCTCAGTTCCCTCATCTGTTTGCTTCCTAGAAGGCTAGATTACTTCATTAACAGGGAACTCCCAAGGTAGAGATTCTCTCCACTGATACAACTTAACAACTCTTGGAATAGAAAACAAGTTAAATGGCTTATCCATGGCTATGTAAGTAATGTATGTAAAAAAGAAGATTTCAACCCAGGTTTTTCTGATTCCAAGACCAGTCCTCTCTTATTCTGTGCCTCCTTTCTTCCTAAATTGTAAGAGGCAGTGATGATGTCTGTAATATCTACTTCAGAGGGTGCTACATAAGATAATGTAGGCATAGTGTTGGGCAAATCTTAAAGGGTTTTGCAAGTGATAGGAGGAAGTGCTTATTACAATGATTATTAAATAACTCCACAAGATCATTCATGCTCACTTCAGCTAAGTCAAGAAATCAAGAAGGATTTATTAAATGTCTACCATGGGGCAGGCACTGTTGGACACTCAGGATCCAAAAACAAAACGAAACATTCTCTGCCTTTGATGAGTTTACATTCATTCTATCATGGGGCCACACACACGTATACACAAAATAATACAATGTCATTCTGCAGAGAAAGCCCTAGAGTTGAGGATGAGGTGGGGAGGGAGCACATAGGCCTCTTGCAGGAGATAGTACTTAAGCTGAGCTTAAGAAAATTCTGGATTCTAAGAGTCGGAAATGAGTTTAGAGTACATTACTGGCATAGGAGACAGACAACCAGTGCAAAGGCCCATAGAAGGGGAGTGAAACATGTGACAAAGAGCAAGATCAGACAGATGAGTGAAGGCACATCATAGATAAGAAACCTGAAAAGGCAAGCTGGAACTTGGTTGTGAAGGGCTTTAAATGCCAAACAGAAGAGCTTTTTAAGTCTCCTAATTTTTTAGGAAACAAACCCCATAACAACTGAGATCCCAAAAAAGCAGTAGTCGCCATTCCTCGTTCCTTTGTGAAACATTCATTTCACTTCTTGTTAAGGACAAATGGGCGTCACTGTCTTAACTATATAAATAAATTAACAATGTTAGGACACAGAAATCCATCAACACTCGTGACCTTGCCAACAATGTGATCCTTCATGCACCCAGACACACCCTAAAGAATACTAAAGGCATTAAAACAGAATACTAAGTGGGACAAGCCAAGTGCATCCTGCATCACTAAATAATTAAATGCTGGCATGATATACTAATCCAAATGTCCAGGTCCTGGGCTGGACAAACTCTTTATGTCACAGTTAATTATGGAACAAATTAGCAGGGGGCAAGATTAATTCAATATTAGTTATAACAAAAACAAAAGGTTTTCTGCCTTCATTACAGTTCTTAACTCCAATGAATAAATAATAATTGAATGGAATTTCTGAGATATGTAAGAATATGCCCTTCCATTTGCCTGAAAGAACAGAGGCTCAGCAAATACTGTTAAATGTTAAATACTTGTCACGAAGGAATAAGGTATTCTTGTACCTAACAAGGGACTATATTTGAAACCCCTTCTCCTGAGAAATAACTGTATGTTGTGAAATCCTTCATTTTTTTTCCCAGCTCCTAGCATTAGTAGGATTCAATCTATGTCATTCATACTGAAAATTTGTTTATAGCCACGCACATATAGGTATGGCTATATGAATAAGGACAAGAATATTTAACTATTCCAATGGCACAAAGGTGAACTTTCAAACGTGGAAAATACAAACTACGATGACTCCTACCGAGGTGGAAATAATGACGACAACAACAGTAACGATGATGATAATGACAGCTGCACCTACTATGTGACAAGCACTGTGCTCACAAACGTTACCTCGTTTGATCCACACAACAACCCCAGGAGGTAAGTACTCTGCTGTCCCCATTTTACAGTTCAGGAAACTGAGGCAAACTGAAGTTAAGTGACTCAACAAGGGTCAAGTTAAATAACTTTGCCAGTAAGTGTCTAAGGCTACATTTGAACTCAGGTCTTCGTGCTTCCAGGTCCAGTGCTCTACCCACCTTAGCCGCTTGAAAGAGTTCAAAGGACATGATGAATCACATGTATTCTGTGAACCAATTTAACTATATTTGAAGAAATACGTCACCAATACCTGACCACCAGGCAAGAGTTTGCCATTTTGTTTTCTTATGTAACCAAAGCAACTCACAAAGACCATCTACTAAGGAAAGAACCGCCACACCAACAAAATCACTTGGCTCAGAGAATTAGGAAAAAAAAGAACCTCTGAGATCATGTATTTGACACCTGCCCCTTCTCCCATCTCCCACCCTCCACCCCTCCCAATTTCAGGGAAGAAGAAGCAGAGTCCTAGATCTAAGACTGGAAATAAAATATCCTTATTCACGGTCTAGGGCTAGTTGTCTGGCCTGTTGGAACAGGAGCTTCTCAAGAGTAGAAGTGTTTCACTCTTTGTCCTTGTATGCCCAGCAACTGTACAGCAGGCACTGAGTAAACACTGAGTGACTGGCTGATTTCACCCTGCCTCTTTTCATTTTCATTCCCAAGCTGGCATTTATTCACAGCCCTCAGAGGAGTCAATGACACCATGTGCAATGGCAGAGCTTGACTGAGAACCTGTTTCCTCATCCAGTGCTCCAGGAAGAGAGTCTTTCATCTCACAAGCATTACTATACAGAACTATAAAACTACATAAACCTAAGCTAAAAACAGGTCACTCAAAAAGTCGATTCTGGACTCTTTCACAGCACTGAAGAAAGTGGCCCAGGAGAATTGATAGGATGAGCTTCCAGGTGCCGTTCCAATCACTGATTTCCTCACATCACTACCATTCAACCCTACTTCCCATTCTGCTGTTGGAGAAAAGCACTTTAAGATGAGGGGGCCATAAAGTTCAATTGCCTCCCAAATGAAGTGAGAAGCCAAGGTTCCTGATCACAAAGGTCATCAATGGCTCAATTGGAACAACCTAACAGGCATCTCCTGACACTGGTCCCACAGCCCAAACTACCCTGCTCTCGTCTTGGATGCACAATCCTGACACAGGAGAAGGACTACTTTTCAAATCCTACTTGATATGTGGCCCAAATAACTGGAGTTCTCTAGTAACAAAAGGATTTGAACTATCCCACAAATAGATTAAGAGAGAGGAGTTGGAAAGATTTCTCTCCAAATTACAAAACTCATTCTATTCAAGGTCTCTTACTGTGCTGTAGAAATCCAGCTCCCTCGGGCCTCGAGGTGGTGGCTGCAACTGCTTCAAGACTGTGCCATCTGGGTGCTGCAGGATGCCTAGGAGACAAAAGGAAAGGCTGTCAACAGTTTAATATAGATACATTTTGCTTTCATGCAGAGAAATGTTCCTGAAATGTAACATTTTTATAAATCTCGTCTTTTCCCCCACTAACATATATTTTTTATTTTCTGTTTTTTCTGGGAGGGGAATGTTCAGAACTGTAGCTTCATCACTGTACAGCACCCAGTAAAGAAACTCCCTCTATCCAAGCACATCAGCAAGTGCTCTGCAACTTAAGAGTCTCAGAAGATGCCTGAGGCACTGAGAATGAACTATGGTCAAGTCAACAGCTGTCTGAGGCAGGATTTAAAGGCAAATATTCCTAATTCCAGGTCCAGTATTTTATCACTATGCCAGAATTAATGCCTTACCCCCAAGTAATTTCTTTTGGAGTTTTTTGCATACAAACCTTCAACTTTCCCTTAAGTAACAGTGATTTGTACACAAATATATTAGGGAAGCTAGAATGTTTTCAAAAATCAATGTAGGATGTTCCCATCTAAAGGCTTTAAGGTTTGTAAAGCCTTCTTACACACTTCTCATTTGAATTTCATAAAAACCTTGTTTGGGTAAATTGGGATGATTCCCATTTCACAGATAAAGCAAATGAAGATAAAAAAAAACCTAAGTGATTTGCTCAAGGTGAGGCAGCTAGTAAGTGTTAATAATCATAACAGCCCTCCTCCATTAGTTTTAGTATCATTATTATTATAATTAATAGTTAGCATATTAAAAGCAATTTAAGGATTACGAAGTGCTTCTTTACATGTTCTTTCCTTTGATTCTTACAACAACCCTGTGAGGTAAATGCTATTATTCCCCATTTTGCAGATGAGGAAACAGAGGCAAACAGAAAGGTTAAGTGACTTGCACAGGGTCACACAGGTAAGAAGTTTCAGAGGCAGACTTTGAAATCAAGGTCCAGCACTCTACCACAATATGCCTCCTGGTTTCCTCAGAAAGTTAACCAGTAAGTAGATAAAGAGAGTGTGAAGAGAAGAAGTGGTGAAGGAAAAAAATCTATTGACCAAGCCACTGGAGGTGAATGGGAGGAAGAAGATCAAAGAAAGGAAGAAAATAAGTGTCTCCTTCCTTCCTCCTCTATCCTCAGCCAAGAAATCAAGTCAGCTCATGAAGGCAAAAAGTTAGAATGGACCATACGTTGTCAGGCACAGGCACAGCACCTGCTATTTCTTTTGCTGAAATGTTTTTCATTGTTATGAACAGGTACAAAGGCAAGGCGAGGGGAGAGCCATGGATATGTCCAGAAAAGACTATTGCTATAAAACTAAAGACATCAACAAGTACGTGGGGTGTTCAGGGAGGACTAGCACCGCTGGTGGGAGGGCCTGCCAAAACTTTTCCAAGGCCGCTTTCCATCTTGGTGTCTACTTGTCACCCAGCTCTCACCTGTAGCTTCAAGAAGCTGCGGCAAGTGCTGTGGCCACACCCTAATAAACCATCTCGGTAGATGGGCTAACCCAGGTTGAAGGTAACTGACGGGCTTCAAAGCCGTGAGTTAGGGGGATGTCTACTCCAATCACGTGAAGACTTCCCCCAGCTGAATGGGTCGATGAGAACAATTTGTTCCAAAGACCATGACTTAGAGCTTCGGCAGATGCCAAGGTCGTCCACTGTATCTCGGGCCAACGCCCAACATCTTGACTTCTGTCTAGCCACTGGACTTTGATGACTCTGGAACAGTCTGAATACTCTGTTCAACTCTGCCTCTCGTATCCAATTCATGTACAAGTCAAGACATCACCCCATGATGACACTGGTCCTCTTCCAAAATGCAAAATAAGAAGAAAAGCATCAATAACAGAAATAGGAGGTCCAGTACACTGCAGAAAGAAAGGGATAGGGCAGGAGAATTAAGAAGCCTGAGGAGTGAATCAGTCCACAAGTATTTACCAAGGACTTGCTAGGTCTAAAGAGGGCTTTAAAATAAATGCCCTCTTCCAGCTCTGGAACTATCATCCAATGAGTCAGCACCATGCTATGTGATAAGGATACAAAGATAAGTGAGATGGGGGGGGGGGATCAGGGAGAGGGTGTCACACCCTGGTGGTGTGACTTCCTTAAGCATCATTCACCAACTATCAATGTGCAGATAAGTCTCAAAGATCTGGTATAGAAGGATAAAGACATACAGGCCAGACCTAGTATACCTTTTCTCCTTCATAGCATTAATAACGCCCAAGGCTTTTTCCCATACCTTTGGCCTCTTGGCCTCCTTAGGGTACTTGTGAATTGATTCCTTCACATTATGTCTCCTCTTCCATTACTGGACTCCATTATGGTGGTATTCTGGCTACAATTCTGCTATATGCCCCCTCATTCACTTGAGTACTATTTATTTCTACATCCAGAACTCAATTGTTAGAGACCAAATATGGGGCTCTACTATCCTTGAGGATGAAAACAGTTACAAAAATCTTTAAGTCTTCATCCTTCCATTTTCACCTCAGGATGGCTACTGAGTTAGATCACTTGCCAAACTGTCTTTAAACTGGTTTTCTTTCAATAATTCTGATTTATGAAGCAATGCTACTTATAATCATTTATCAATCTTTCCTTGTAACATTTCACCAAGAAGTTTCTATTGGAAACTGGTGTTGCTCAGGCTGCCATCTCTATCACCCTGGCAAGTAAGTCAACTGTTTGCTGACCCCTCAGTCTTCCGAAGTCCTCGTAACGACAACTGATTCACATCAGTTAAACTTCCTTACAAAATTATAATTGTCCTTGATGTCATTTCTGCTGTCAATTCTCTATTTTTCATTATCAGCTACTTGTTTAAATAGTTCAGGAATGAATTGTTTCAATCGCATACCACATTTGTTCTCATTACTACTCCATCTAGCCTTGAACTGCTTTGCTTTAGCAGAGCAGAGTATAAACAGGAGGCTGATTCAGAGATGACTCCAAGAACAATAAGGAGATCTAGTCAGTGTTTGGTGATATTGTTGGTCTATTGACTTTTTTTGCAGACAGTATACAGAATGGCATGAGGCTTCTATATAGCCTACAAGTCTTTGGCCTCTCTCATTCCTTCTTCCTGAATCATGTTTTCCGCCTTATTCTCATCTTTGCATTAGTCACAGAGAATCAAAATGTTATCGATTTAATTTAGAGGGTCTTACTAGATTTTTTATACAATTCCTCTACCCTTTATCTGCTGTAACTGATGCAGGTGGAATACAGGACTCATTCCAAAACATTGTTCAGCATCCTTAGCTCCTCTGGGCAATAGGAAAGAGATAATGAGGAACAGATAAGGTGTGCCTGGCTGATATGAAATAGGATGAATATATGATGCTATGGGAAGCCCAAAATATTTATAGCAATATTTTCCTTCTTTAGTGTGTTGTTTGTCCTTCATTTTGGAAGAAGAGCAAAGACATCATTGGTGATGACTTGACTTGCATGTGAACTGGATTTAAGGGAGGCGGAGTTGCACAAAGTTATCAGCCTCACTCTCTCTCCACTCTCTCATCAAAGTCCAGTGGCAAGACAAAAAAAGTCAAGACAACCACTGATGGCCCAGGAGGAAGTGAATGACTTCACATCTTCAATGTCTGACCAAGCTCTCCAAACACTCCAAAGAGGCTTCTTCAGCCACCTTCATGGTCATTGGGAACAAACTGTTCTCACCCACCCATTCAGATGGGGAAGTCTTCACATGATTAGTGCAGCTATCCCCTTAATTCATCAACAGATTGGAAGCCTGTCAATCACCTTCAACCTGGTTTAACCCATCTGCCAAGATGGTTTGCCAGGGTGTTGCCACTGCACATGTTACAACTTCTTGGAGCCAGAGGTAGGAGGTGAGAGAAAGGTGGACACCAAAGGTTGATGAGCAGCCCTGACAAGGGCTTGGCAAGCTCTCACACCAAAGGTGTAGTCCTGCCTGAATACCCCATACATACCACCCCCTTTTTTTTTGATAGCAAGGAACTGGAAATAAAGGAGATGCCACTAGGATAATGGCTAAACAAACTGTGGTACATGAATGTAACAGAATTATCACTGTGCTATAATAAACAATATGATGGAGCTCGAAAAAACATATCAATTGATAAAGAGGAGAGTCAGTAAAGCCAAGAAGAAAATATAAACAATGACTACATGAATGTAAATGAAAAATCAAGCATCACAAAAGTGAATGTTGTAAAACTGCAAAGAACAAGTACATCTTTGGGAATAAGAGAAGACAAACCCAAGTCCATATCTTTGCAAAGATGAAGTATCCACAAGTGTGCAACGCTGCTGTTATCTTCAGACCACTTTCATATAGTACTGGCTTTACTAATTTCTTTCTTTTTCCTTTAAAAAATATTATTTATTTTAAAAAATTTTAAATTTTAAAATTTAAAAAAAAATACTAAAAAATATTATTTATTGCCAGAAGGAATGTGGAAAAAATCGGGACACTAATGTGCCATTAGTGGAGTTATTAGCTTGTCCAACCATTCTGTAGAACAATGTGGAACAACACCCAAAGGGCTATCAAACTGAGCATACCCAAAAAAAATTTAAAAATAAAAAAAATTAAGGGGTAGCTAGGTGGCACAGTGAGTAGAGCACTGGCCCTGGAGTCAGGAGGCCCTGGAGTCAGGAGGACCTGAGTACTCTACACATGTAGTAGCGGTGTGACCTTGGGCAAGTCACTTAACCCCAATTGCCCTGCCAAAAAAAGAAAACTAAAAAAAACTGAGCATACCCTTTGATACAGAAATACCACCATTAGGTCTATATCCCAAAGAAATTAAAGAAAAGGGAAAAAAACCTATATATACACAAAAATATTTATAGTAGCTTTTTGTGGTGGCAAGGAATGAGAAATTGAGGGGTTGCCTATCAACTGAAGAATGGCTGAATAAGTTGTGGTATACAATTGTGATGAAATATTACTGTGCTATAAGAAATGAAGGATGGGATGGTTTTAGAAAAAGCAGGGAAGACATATCACCTGATGCAAAGTAAAGTAACCAGAACCAGGAGAACACTATATGTAGTAAGAGCAATAATCTTTTTAAAAAGATCAACTGTGAAAGACTTAGCTACTCTGTTCAAGACAAGGATCTAAGACAATTCCAAAGGACACATGATGAAAAATGCTATCCACTTCCAGAGAGAGAACTGAGGAATTCTAAAGGCAGACTAAAGTATACTTTTGTCACTTTCTTTATTTTTCTTGCAATGCAGATAATATGGAAATGCTTTGCGTGGCTTCACATGTACAACTAATATTATTTGTACATGGGATGGTTCTCTACGAGGAAAGAAAGGGAGAGGCCAGAAGAAATTTTGTCTATGTTAAAACAAAGGATATCAATAAAATGTATTTTTTAAAAATTTGCAATGGGGAGCCTTATGAGCCACCTCATGGAAGCTACATTATTAACAGCCTAATTTATTAAGTATTCCTGTTTCAACAAACAAAAAGATTAAGACAGCAAGAATATCTAGCCACTAATGCCCTTAACCAGTCAAGACAAGAAATTAGTTCAAACCTTACCCCCACAATGAAGCAAGCACACTTTCATTACTAAAGCATAATATGTAATTCTATAACAGATTATATCTTTATACTCACACAATTGACTTGTGGAGAACACAAGAACCCACTATGCATTCTGTATACTGACTACCAAAAAGCATTCAATTCATTAGAACAAACCACTACACTGAAGGCTCTCCAACAAGGTGTCTCTCACACATGAATCTAAATGAAACAAAATCTGTTTATAGATATAAAAAATATAATGGAAGGATGATTCTTATAGAAGGTAAGTCCCCCCCATACTCCTGTTTATGGATAGCTTTGCTCTTCACACCCAGGAACATGGCGTGATTCACAATAACTCAAAAGAGTTTGACCTATCTGTTCAGGAAAAACCCAAGGGGATGAAGAATACCTATTGTCCAGAATACAATATGCCAGTAGATAGACAACCCACAGGTGATTCATCAACACCTAAGTCTTGAATGACATTGCAAGTGGACAGTGAATTGAACACAAGCAGGCTGGGTGGCCTCTGGACTTTTAGTGACTCTGAGGATCTCCCTGAAACATAGGCTCATATTTCTAATAATTCCAAGTGTAAAAACTATCAGAAAAATGTACCATAGGAAGAAAAGATGGGTTGATCATGAACAGGGAAAGAGATGATGCAACCCAAGTATTCCATTACTATCCTGTTTATATTGGGTAAAGAGGAAGAAGGCCTAGAAAGTGTTGGGTACATCATTTAAATGGGAGGACAAGGCAAAAGCTGCATAGGATGAGAAAGCATGAATAAATAGAAACCTACAGCACTGGACAGAGCAACCAAATTCATGAAATCAAAAGCTCCATGTTCTTCTACACATGCTATATTCTTCTAGCAATGTTGTATGGCTATAGGTCATGAAATACCACAGTCTTCAAAGAGTTAAAAGTGAAGGTCAACTAAAAGAAAAGAATCGAGCACAGGATGGGCACTGAGCAGGCTACAACACAATCAACAAGCATTTATTAAGTACCTACTATGTGCCAAGCACTGTGCTAAGCACAGGGGATAAAAAGAGACAAACGAAACAGTTCCTACCCTCATACAGCAGATAAGTACATACAAGATATGTTTCCAAAAAAAAAAAATCTAAATGATTGGAGCAGATGGATGAGGCACAATAGCAACTGAAGCAATCAGGAAATGCCACTTAATTTCTACATATGTACTGACGATGCTGAGCAGAAAGAGAAACTAGATTTAAAATAACTACAAAACATAAAATATTACAACTACTATGGAAATAAAGACCTAAATAACTAGAGAAATATTAATTGCTCATGATTAACCCCAGCAAATTATAAAAATTTTAATCCTATCTAAATTTCAATGCCAAATCAATAAAACTATCAAAAGATTACCTTATAGAGCTAGAAAAAATAATGAAATTCATATGGAGAAATAAAACATCAAAAATCTCAAGGGAAATAATGAAAAAAGCAGGAAAGAAGGGAGACTAGCAGTACCAGACTTCAAATTACACCGTGAAGTACTCATCAAAACAATTTGGTATGGTTAAGAAATGGGAGATTTCAATCAATCCCATCAGCAGAAAAGACTCAGCAGAAAATAAAAAAAGAAGTAAATGAACCTGGTAGCCCTATGTTTGATAAATCCAACACCCTGAGTTCCCAAGGTAAGAACTCACAATTCAACAAAAACGGCTGGGCAAACTGGAACACAGTCTGGCAGAAACAAGATTTACACAAACACTTCACACCATATACCTACCAAGATAAGCTCCAGAGGGATAGTGACCTAGCCATAAAAGGCAACATCATTAACAAAGTGGAGAAGAAATTAGCTTTGTGGTCTATGAAGAGGGAAAAAGTTCATGACAATAAAAGGGATAGAGAGGATCACATAAGTTAAAATAGACAACTTTAATTATATAAAATTTTAAAGGTTTTGCAATAACAAAACCAATACAGCTAAAATGCAAAGGGAAACAAACTGGGAAAAAAAAAATCTTTGCAGCAAGTTTCTCTAATAAAGGTCTCATTTCCAAGATATGTAAGGAATTGATTCAAATCTATAAGAATAAGAGCCATTCCTCAACTGTCAAGTGGCCAAAAGAGATAAACCAGCTGTTTTCAAGGGAAGAATTACAAGCTATCAGTAGTGATATTAAAAAATACTTCAGATCACTAATAACTAGAGAAATGCAAATTAGGTTACTTTATACCCACCAGATTAGCAAAGTTGACAAAAGGAAAATGATATATGTTGGCGAGGCTTCAGAAAAACAGATGCGCAAATGCACTACTGGTATAGCTATGAATTAACACAACTACTTTGTAAAGCAATCTGCAACTAGGCCCTAAAAGTTACCCTTTGACTCAGTAATGATCAATAACAAAAATTAATAGCAGTAATCAGATTTCTCAACCCACAAACACCAAAGACAACAGATAAGGTTAGTGGGAAAAGCTGCAGGGAGTGAAAGGAGTTCGCAGTGCAGCTACAGAACTACAGCTGCAGTTGTTTCTGGCCCCAGGCCCACCTGGTGGAAGGAATTAAGTGGAGGATCGGAGCTGGAGTGCAGAACCTGCTTAAGATCTGAGTAAGGTCCAGGTTGGTGGTTCTTGGGGAAGGAGGAATGCTGGTGTGGCAGAGCTGGCACATACCCCCAAGCATGGAACATACAACTCTGTAATCTACAAGCAGTCATACCCCGCTGAAAAACTCAAGGGTCAAGTGAGTTGGCTGGGAACACGACCAGCAGCGAAAACGCACCCAGATTCAGTCTCAGACTCTGGAATCTTTCTTTGGTAACAAAGAAGACCAAAACATACAGCCGAAAGAAATCAAAGTCAAAAAGCCTACAACAAAAGCCTCCAAGAAAAACATGAACTGGTCTCAGGCCATGGAAGAGCTCAAAAAAGATTTGGAAAAGCAAGTTAGACAAGTAGAGGAAAAATTGGGAAGAGAAATGAGAAGGACGAGAGAAAACCATGAAAAACAAGTCAATGACTTGCTAAAGGAGACCCAAAAAAATACTGAAAAATATACTGAAGAAAATAAAACCTTAAAAAAATAGACTAACTCAAATGGCAAAAGAGCTCCAAAAAGCTAATGAGGAGAAGAATGTCTTAAAAGGCAGAATCAGTCAA
>CM053624.1:14312306-14335674 GCA_028646595.1 Phalanger gymnotis
CATGAAGAATTTGATTAAGAGCCACCAAACTAAATCAATATTCAATTCAATTTACATTTGTCATGTGCTTACTTTATATAGACACTTCGCAAAGTATGGAAGCATACCGAGCCCTCCTCCCCAATTAATTTCCTCCTATACATGACCTATTACAAAATAGTATTAGAACACTTTAGTCTCAAGTCCCATGTCAATTCTGAAATAATGAAATTGTTTTGCATAATTCTTATTGAAGCCTTAACCAGTTTCTAAAGGGAGGGTCTGATCAGCCTAAGAATGACTCTCCAGATATTGAGAAGGATGAATTCTATTTAATTCTGTCTATAAAAGTTTATCTTTTGAGTTCACCTTTGACCAAATGGAAAGGAAACTCTTTAACTCTAAGGCTTAAAGGGAGTCACTAGACAGCTGGATGTTGGGAAAAATGATTCTACATTCTCAGTGACCATGGCTCTGTTTGGTGAATCAAACTGTCAAACATGGAAGCTCTATAACTATGCCCTATCTTAATTCAAACTTTTTTGTCTTGGGAATACTATAAAATAATTCAAAAATGGCTTGTATGACAGCTTTTCAAGGGCAGAATGAATTCTGTCCCTTTGTAATTTCTCTCTAAGACATATTGAGAATTAGAAATAATTCAATAAATAAAATTTGTCTCTGGCAGGTCTATGTCCAAAACACAGAGTATGATCTTTTTCTTCCACACTATGTACTAGGATATAGGGAAAATTGAAAGCGGCCAGTGGGGCAGCTAGGTGGTGCAGTGAGTAGAGCACTGGCCTTGGAGTCAGGAGGACCTGAGTTCAAAGCCAATCTCAGACACTTGACACACTTACTAGCTGTGTGACCTTGGGCAAGTCACTTAACCCCAACTGCCCTGCCTTCCCCGCCCTGCAAAAAAAAAAAAACCAAAAAACAGAGCCAGCTTTCCATTCTACCAGGGGGACAGATACAGCATGGAAGAAGAGAGCTCAACTACCAAAAAAGATCAGAAAATGCTTCCTGCAGGTGGTGTCAACTGAGCTGAACCTCAAAAAAAAGTTCCTTACGTCTTTCATAGAATCTTGAATATGATATGTTCTGCATGGGAGACAAAACCTTCAAAATAATGATTGTTCTAGCAAATCAAATTCCTATCTGAAGTCAAATGAGCCGGGTAGGATTTTGTACTCTCTAAACCTTTTATTGTGATAAATAAAATAGCAAAGATTTAGATGCTCCTCCCAAAATGCCACCTTCCTGCAGGATGTCCATGGTAGAGTCTATATGGAAAAGGGATTCCAGAATCACAGAATTTTAAAGTTGGAAGGGCATTTGGTGCCATTTAATCCAATGCAAGCCCAAAAGGAATCCTTCGTAATATCCATCTTCTGCTTGAAGAATTCCAATGATCAAGAAATCAGTACCTGGAGATGGCAAGTTCTACTACGGGACAGCCCTAAATCAAATCAAAATCAAACATATCTAATGCTTGGCAACTTCCACCCACTATTTCAGGTTCTGCCCTTGGAAGCAGAACAGATCTAGTAATAAGACTACAAGAGGGGTGCCTAGCCCCATCCATCCCAGTCTTTCTTCTTCCAGGCTAATCAATCGACAAGTAGCAAACCATGTATCAGTACCTACTATGTGCAAGGCACTGAGGATATGAAACAAAAGAAAAGTTACTGATCCCAAGACACCTACAGTCTAGCAAGAGGAGACAACACACCCATAGACAGGTCTAAACTCAATGTCTACAACACAGATAGAAGCGAACTGTGGGTGGCAAGTGCTAGCAGTTGGGGCCATGCAGTTCTAGGAAAGGTTTCATGTAGAAGGTGGCAGCTGAGCTTGGCTTTGAAGGAAGAAGTCAGGAGAAAACTCATTCTAGAGATCAGGGCACCCAGTGCAAAGGCACCAACCTGGGAACTGGACTGCCATGCATGAAGATTAGGAAGGAGGCTGACCAGAAAAGTAGGTAACCAATCCTCACGACAAGGACTCTAGGCCCTTCCCCATTATTATAAATGGTGAGATGCTCTAGATTTCCTGTTTGTAAAGACCACTGCATTAAGCTTGAGAGCTCTGCAGAACATTCTAAATGAGTTCCACACTCATTCAAAAAAAAGGGGCGTAATTATTCCCACAAGAAAAATCAAATTAAGGGTGTCTGTCGTACAGAAAATGACACAAGTAGAGGTGTATTTGCGTGTGAGCTGTGAGCCCACATGCATACAAGCACACAGGCACCAGGGATGGAAACTGAAAATGGTTAATTAGTTGGGCCCAGAACTGACCTGGAGGTGTTGAAGAGAATCAATTGCCTTGGAAAAGTGAGCAGTGAGCTTCTCCCTGTAACAAAATCCCATCTTTTTAACCAGATTCTTCTAGTGATTTTGCAAGGCAATGAAGACTAGTGTCCAAAAAATTAAAGTTAAAGGTCATCCCAGGAACAAAGGTTATGGTGGGCTGGCATCCACATAATACCAGAAAAGAAGTACTTATGGGAGACGTGAACTGGAAAGGAGGGTGGTAGCAGTGTTCTATCCCCCCACCCCCACGCCAGTTAAGTTAGCCTGGTGTAGTAACAATTTTGCTAGCACCTTCTGTGGGGGTATAAGATCCACCAACAACCAGCACCCAGAAAGCTGCCAACACAGGTTCTTTGATCTGCTTTACTAAGGAAAGTAACTTTAAGGGGTTAACAATCTCAGTTTAATCAAACATACAAATATCATCAGCAGTTTCAGCCCCCTGAACTTCAAGACAAATACAAACATCAACAGACAGACCTTGTCTGATTCAAATCACAATACATAGTTACCAGTACCAACATCTGGGCTGCAAAGGTGGGGGGCAGTTTGCAGCTTGCCCAGAGTCTCAACACTCCTTCCACGAGTGTGCCCCAAAAGTCAAATGCCAAGCTGTCCTCAATTACATCCTGTTCAGAGCCCTGAGGGCTCTGACCTCACCCAGGCTGGGTGTAGGATACTTCCCCACGCCCTAGTATCACATCATATACAAATCAATGACTCCCAACTGTCTCTGTGCCAAGACAAAGAGATCCCACTTTTATCTGCCCCATTCAAACACAGGCTAGAATCATTAAAGGCACTTAAGAGAAGAAAAGCAAAAAGTCCCACCTTAATTACTATTATACCTGGTTTTTCCCTAAAATGGTCTTTAAACTGTCCTTGAGATTTGATTGGCTCAGGCTCTGGCAATCACTTCCTGGCCTCCTGAGTCCAGAACAACCAGAAGGGGCTCCAGCCACCACCCTCTGAAGGTGGCCTAGTATATCACAATGGATGACTCCAAAACAGGAGTTGTCCCCAATGAAAATCCTTCCCCTGCAAAGGGAGAAGTAAAGAAATCTCATTTTGTTAACAGGTGAATGACCTCTGAGCATTTCATCTCACTCCAATATTAAACCTAAACTCCCAGGGGACTGGCCTGCATCAGGCCCTGTCCAGAACATATGGTGAGCATGAGGAATAACCAACAGATAGCCACATGGTCCATTTCAGTCCACATTATATCAAGAAAACTAGAGGAAGACCCTTCCCCATTTCAATACTGGGTAGATGCCCATAGAGAATTTATGGGGAAAGCACAAGACCAAAGGGCATGGAAGGAATACAATCTGTATCACAGGAGGTAGTACCCACAAGAACTAAATCACAGATGCCACTTGCTACTATGTGACAGTCAGATAGATACACTTAATAGTTATAGAGTTAAGTATAACATAAGGAGTGACTGGAGACAAGGGAGAGATCGGGAAAAGGGCCCTGGACCAATGGGGGGGGGGCGGTGCACAGCGGAGAGGTAAGAGAAGATGCTGAGCCTTAATGGAAGAGGCAGTCTTAGGGAGAACCAAGTCTACTCCAGTCATAGAGCAAAATCAGCATAAATGTCTGGAACAAGAAGTTACAGAGGATCGGAGGTCTAAGTTAGAAGCGACTTCAAAGACCACCTATTCCACCACTCTCATTTTATAGATGAGGAAAACCGAGACCCAGAAAGATTGAGTGACTGGTCCAATGTGTAGTGGTAATCAGGGGGAGCTTTTCGCTGTGCTTCTCTTACATGCCTTTAATGATTCTGTTTATGATTTCTGTTAATGATTGTTTGAATGGGGCAGGCAAAATGGGATCCTTTTGTCTTGGGGTGTTTCTCATCACTAAGACAATGTAATTTTAATCAGGGCAGGACCTCTTGTTGTCTTCTCCTTTGGAACGCTGAGTAATGAAGTACCTTTGAAGAGTCTTGCCTTTCAAATGGAATGGCCAGCGAAATGGGACTTTTCACTGTCCTTTGTTTGAGTGCTTCTCAGCACTGAGGTAATCAAGCGCCCCAGGGCCCTGAGACGGGTATATAAGACCTGATGTTGGCGTGTGACTTTTGGGGCTCAATGGTGGAAGAACTGTTGAGACTCTGGGCAAGATGTTGTAACTGCCCCCACCCCGCCCCCAGCTTTGCCAGCCCAGACCCATTGGTTCTTCTCCGGTAACTATGTGCTGTGATTTAATCAGACCAGGCCTGTCTGCTGATGTTTGTATTTGTCTTGAAGTTCAGGGGGCTGATCTTCTCCCCCCTCCCCAACTAAGTGAAAAATGTTTGTAAGTGTAATTAAAGTGCGATTGTTAACCCCTTAAAGTTATTTTCCTTAGTAAAGCAGATCAAAAGAACCTGTGCTGGCAGCTCTTGTTGCTGGTCTGGTTGGGTCTTACACCCCTACAGCTGCTGCTAGCCACATTGTTGTTACACAAAGTCACAAGAGTGCTAAGCAACAAAGTAGTGATTTGAACTCAGGACCCTAGGGCTAGCACTCCTCCCGCTGAAAAATGCTGCTTTTTTTGGCACATGGAATTGAGGAGACCACTAATAATCTAATGTGGCTGCAACACATACTGTGTAAAGGCAAGTAATGTGAATAATTCTACTTAACTAGAAAGCAGGGTTAAATATTACACACCAAAAACAAGAAACCCTTCAACAGCTGAGGAACAAGAGAGCACAGGTTAAAGTTCAACTATTTTTGCTGTTGCTCAGTCACTTTTTCAGTCCTATTGGACTCTCCATGACTCTATTTGGGGTTTTCTTGGCAAAGATAATGGAGCCATTTGGCATTTCCTTCTCCAGCTCATTTTACAGATAAGGAAACTGAGGTGAATGGGTTTAAGAGACTTCTCAGAGTCACACAGCTACTAAGTGTCTGATGCCAGCTTTGAACTCCGAAGGGAAGTCTTTCTGATTCCAGGCGCAGTGCTGCATCCACTGCACCACCTAGCTGCCCAGACCAGAAATGCTAGGCTAAGGTGTCTGTGGGGAGCTAGGTGGGCAATGGATAGAGCACTGGCCTCACGATCAGGAAGACTCTCCTCTTCCAGAGTTCAAATCCGACCTCAGACACTTAACCAACTGGACTCGGCAAGTGACTGGATACGGAATAAGAAGAAGAGAAAAAAGTCAAAAATGATTCCAAGGTTTTAAGCCTGACTGACTAAAATATGAAAGGGATCATCAACGGGAACAGGAGAATTGGGAGAACTGACTGGTTTGGAGGGAGGAGGATGAACTGGGTTTTGGATATACCTGATATATACCATGTCTGACATACGGTCAGACAGGCATGTCCAGAAGAACCCTGGATGGACTTAAGGGAGATGAGCTCTAGAAACATACATTTATAAGTCACCTGCTTAGAGGTGACATGACAGAGGTGTCTGAATGGTGAATCTGAATGAATAAATGATAACTCCAAGAGACAGACTATAAAGAGTGAAAAGGGCCTAGGACAGAACCCCAAGGCTGAGGGAACTGGAAGGTGAAGACAAGGCAAAGGAAACTGAAAAATGTCACATAGGTAAGAATACCCACAAAGGCTAAGGGAAAAGAGTATACGCAAGAGAAAGGGGAATCCGAAGCCTGGAAGGAGCTGAAGAGTCAATGGAAAGTAAAGTCAAAGCTCCTAGTAAGAGTATAAACAACTCTATCTAGAGTTTAGCCATCAAAGGGAAATAGGGTGATATCTAGAAGAAGGGCTTAAAAATCTCACCAAGAGACAAAATGATCTCTGGGGTAAGCTCCTGGGAGAGGCTGGAGGAGATGAGATTGAGGGCCCAAGTAAAGGACTTAGTCCTGGCAAGCAAAGCCAACTCATCCTCTGGATGAGAGTGGGAAAAATGACAAAAGGATAGATGAAGAAGAAGTAATGTTCAGAGGGATAAAGGAAAGAAATAGGAATTCACAATACGGTCTCAATTTGCTCTGTTAAAGAGAGGGCATCTCCTGAGGACAGGGGAGAAAGAAGCTCTTGATCAGGCAAGTGGAGAGTCAGTCATATTATCTGAAGAAAAGGACAGCCATGGGACATTCAGCATCTCTTATCATCTCTAAAGAGAGAACTAGGAAATCAAAGCCTAGCCCCCTCCACTCTATGCAATCTCTTCTGGGCATCTCCACCTGACCATGTATCAGCCACCTCATCATACCCAAAACTCCACTCATCATCTTCCCACAAACTCCTACTGCAAGGAATCCAGTGAGGGTAAATAATGGTGAGGGTAAATAGCATGAATCTAATCTCCAAGGCCTCCTGACTCCCACCAGACCCTTTCAATGGTTTGGGAGTATTAGTATTGGTCTAGTACCAACAAAATCCTAAAGTGTCCAACCAAGAGCAGGTTAACTTTCATAACCTGAGGCCTTGGCTCTTAAGATGTGGTTTGGAAGTACACAGGGGTCCCCAAAACCTTTTCAGGGGATCTTTGAGATAAAAAATATTTTCATAATACTAAGATGTTTTAATTTTTAATACAATAATTCCCATAAACAAAAACACTTGGGGGGAGAGGAGGAGAGTCTTGCGGCATTTAAAAAGTTCAAGAGACATAATTTCTGGACAATTAGTAATTTTATTAATTTTAATAAAAGATCAGTGACACCCTAGAAGGCCAAAGACCCTCATGTAGGTGGGCCCAAGGCGTATGTGCCCTTCAAAGACAGGTGTTCCTGGCAATCAACTCTGATTGGTTAACAATTAATGTGGGAATAAATATTACAATGAGGGGCTGGACTTAATCTAATGAACTTGGATTATGTCATTTACTTCTAAATTACCCATCCTTGGGCAATCTATTCAAAGAATTTATCCCCACCCAAACCTGAGTAAAAGGCTGGCTGGGGTCAGACCAAGATTGAGGAGAGTTAATTCGATCTCATTATCAGTGACAGCCTTCAAGAGACTGAACTTTAGAAAAAGGGAGAACTCTGGATCTCTCCAAATCATTGGTTATCAGTAATCACTTCTCTCGATCGCAATAATTTTTAAGAGTGCATAGGGGTCTTGCATTGTTCCTGGAACCAATAAGCGTGAGAACTGTACAGCTCCCACATGACAATTGCTTCTTGTCTTAATTTTGATCTTTTTAGGACAACTGACTTAGACTAACTAAGGAGAAGAGCTCTCCATCATTCAGCATCTTAGTGATGTCAGACTGTGATGGGTGAACGCTCTGGCTTTTAAGCCAATCGCGCTATACAAAAGACAAAAATGGCCATTTTAAAGGATTTTCATGGATGGTCAGTATTACCACAAAATTACCAAAAATATTATCAAAAAATTAACTTTTTAAGGGCTTTGCCCTCCAAAGATAAAGGTAAAATTTTAATAAAGTGCAAAGAGAACTCAAGGCAGTATTCAATAAGAGTGCAATCAACTTACTGCAGCCCCAAATCTTCAAATATTTATTTCCAAAAAGTTACCAAGGACCATTATCACCCATGAGAACATTTCTATTCCATTCACATCTAAACAAAAAGACTGATTCTTCTGGAAATGAGGCTTAGGTTCAGACTTTTTCAAAATTCTGATCACTTCACATCCTCAGTGGGGAATTTTATCCTTTACCATAAGAAAACTTAGAAAAACTCAGATATTGCCCTCTGACCATCTTCCTCCCCTGTCATGTAAATGGTAACTCTGACTGCTTAAAATTGCACAGCACAGCCTAGTAGTTTCCCACTGATCCGTCCTGTGAAGGAAGGGGACAATGGTACAAAAAGCCTGACGCATCGCCCGGCTGGCTGCCTGCTCCTTCTAGTTCATTTTCTCTTCAAATTCTGACACTTTCCAAATGGGAGTAAATAATGGGGATAAAAAAATGCTGAGCCAGATGTCTTATCAGGCTACTGGATCCCAGAGAGTTCTCTCACTGTACATGTTTAGAGCTGGGCTTCTTCTCTACATCACTTTCTCAGTAAACACTGACCCCTGCATCCAGATCAATACACCAATGAATCAACCAGCATTTATTAAGTGCCTAATATGTGCCAAGCACTGTGTTAAGGCACTAGGGATACAAAGAAAGGCAAAAGACCTCCCATGGGCAGCATACAATCTAACATTAACATGCAAACAACTAAGAATACACAAGATATAGACAGGAAAAAAATGGGAAAAGCCTCAGAGGGAAGGCATTGAGATTAAGGAAGACTAAAGAAACCATTAAAAAGGGGAAAGGATCTAAATATACAAAAATATTTATAGCAGCTCTTTTTGTGGTGGCAAAAAAATGCAAACTGAGGAGATGCCCATCAATTGGGGAATGGCTGAACAAACTGTGGTATATGAATGTAGTAGAATACTATTGTGCTATGAGAAATGATGAGCAGGCAGATTTCAGAAAAACATGGAAAGACTCACACAAACTGATGCTGAGTGAAGTGAGCAGAACCAGGAGAACATTGTACACAGTAACAGCAATATTGTGCAATGACCAACTTTGATAGATCATTGTATTGCTGAGAAGAGCTAAGTCTAAGACAATTTCAAGACTCCCAATGGAAAATGCTATCCACATCCTGAGAAAGTACTATGGAGTCTGAATATAGACCAAAGCATACTATTTTCACTTTGGGTTTTTTTTTTGTTTTTTCCTTTTTTTCTGTTTCTTCTTTCACAACACAACTAATGTGGAAGTATGTTTTACATTATTGCACATGTATAACCTGTATCAGATTGCTTGCCATCTTGGGGAGGAGGAATGGGAGGAAGGGAGAAAAAATCTGAAACTCAAAACCTTATAAAAAAAAAAAATAAATGTTGACAAGAAAGTAAGGGAAAGGGGGATGGGAGGAGAATGGGGGGACGGAGGGGAGGGCAGACTGGGGAACAGGGCAACCAGAGTGTACGCCATCTTGGGGGGGGTGGAAATGGGGAGAAAATCTGTAATCCAAACACATGTGAAAATCAATGCTGAAAACTAAACATATATGTTAAATCGAAAAAAAAATGTTGAAAACTATCTTTACATATGGAATTGGAAAAAAATAAAATACCATTAAATTTTTTAAAGATTTTTTTTTAATTATTAAATAGGACTTAGAAAGGCTTCTGACAGAAGGTAGATTTTAGCAGAGACTTGAAGGAAGCCAGGAGTAGAGATGAAGGAAAAGGTTTCAGTCATGGGAGTCAGCCAGTGAAAATTCTTAGAGACCAGAGATGGAATGTTGTATATGAGGAACAGCAAAGAGGTAGGAGAAGGGAATAAGC
This sequence comes from Phalanger gymnotis, assembly GCA_028646595.1. Classification (NCBI taxonomy): domain Eukaryota; kingdom Metazoa; phylum Chordata; class Mammalia; order Diprotodontia; family Phalangeridae; genus Phalanger; species Phalanger gymnotis. Next base: position 14,321,851 of record CM053624.1, read on the forward strand.
ATTTCTATAAACTCCTATTATATGCCAGGAATTGTGTTAAGTGCTCTAGAAATATAATCTCCTTTGATTCTCAAAAAAACCCTAACAAAGTAGGTGCTATTATGACCCTCATTTTATAGTTGAGGAAACTAAGGCAAACATAGGTTAAGTGACTTACCAGGGGTCATACAGTAGTAAGTTTCTGAGGCAGAATTTGAAATGTGGTCTTTCTGACTCCACTGTGCCACCTCAGGGTGTAAAATTTTATACTGATTCTGGAGATAATAGAGACATACTTGAATTTACTGAGCAGTGGGTGACATAGTAAGATCTACACTTTAGGAATATCAACTTGACAATATGAGTAGATAAAACGTAGTAGGGAGAGACTTGAGGCAGGGAAACCTACCAACAGGTTACTGCAATAATTCAGGTGTGAGGTAATGAGAGGCTATACCAGGATGTTGGCAGTGTCAAATGAGAGAAGATATACAAAAGATATTACAAAAGCTTACAGGACATGACCACTGATTGGATACAGCAAATGAAAGAGAGAGTCAAAGATGACACCTAGGTTGTGAGTTTGGTTGACTAGGATAGTGGCACCCTTAACAATAATACGTAAGTTAGGAAGAGGGGAGGGTTTTGGAATAAAGATAAAGAGCTCAGTTTTGGACATGAGTAATTACAGATCTCTATTGGGATAGCTAGTTCAAGACATCTACTAGGCAGATGGAAAATGAAGCTTGGGAGTGAGGTTAGGGCTGGACAAACAGACTGAGAGGCATCTGAATAGAGATGGTAATTTAAACCAGGACAGCTGATGAGATCACCATGGAGGGAGAAGAGAAAAGGGTCCAGGATAGATCTTTGGAGGATCCCTACTGTTAGCAGATATGGCCTTAGATGAAGATCCAGCCAAGGAAACAGGAGAAATCTGGCAAGTGGGAAGACAATCAGGAAAGAGTGGTATCCTGAAATCCTAGAGAAGAGAGTATCAAGGAGAAAAGATGACTGACAATGTCAAAAGCCGGAGGGGTCAAGGAGGATGAAGATTAAGAAAAGACTCTTAGACTTGTCAATTAGGAGACCACTAACTAAAAAAAAAAAAAAAAGAGCAGTTTCAGTTGCATGATAAGATTGGAAGCCAGACTACAAAGATTTAAGAAGAAAGTGAAAAGAGAGGAAGCAGAGGTGAGCCCCCCAAGTAAGATCTATAGGACCACAGCAAGTAGCAATGGAAGGTTCTTTGAGGATGAGGGACACAAGGGCATTTCACCCTCTCTTTGGATACAGCTCCAAGCTTTGTATACTTGAAGAGTAAGTTTGAGATTTGTGTAGAGGCTACACTGACAGCTCTTTTAAAAGATTCTTCAGGGCAGCTGGGTGGCACAGTGAGTAGAGCACCAGTCAGGAGGACCTGAGTTCAAATATGACCTCAGACACCTGACACACTTACTAGCTGTGTGAGCTTGGGCAAGTCACTTAACCCCAATTGCCCTGCCTTCCCCTCCTCCAAAATTAAAAAAAAAAAAGATTCTTCACAGCTCAAAAGGATGACACAAACCTGAATATGGAAGACCTATCATTTTAAAATAAAGGAAGGCTTTCACACAAGCTTCTATTGTTTACAAATATTTGCATGATGATATGATTCCATTTTCATTTTTCACAAGTAAAACCACAACAGAGTTTGGGATAGAAACAACGGAAAATCTCCATTAAGTACCAAAGACTATGACTGCTCTGGGCTGAGCTCAAGTTATTAAAAACCAGCTATTAAAAGCAGATCATGTTTTTCAAATGCCTTCCAATTCATCATGAAGATGCCTCCCTAATGAAGACAAAACAATTTTATCTTTAAGTTGGTCAACAAGCTTGTATTTATTGGGTGCTGGGTAAGGGCTGGGGTTGGGAGAACCAACATACAAAAAATAACCGAATATATACAAACTATTCGCAGGCTAAATAGAAGGGAATGTGAGAACTTTAGGCTATAGTACAAAAGTTCAGATGAAATGGAAATGAGTTTCTAGCTCCTTAACGTAAGCAAAGCGCACTGCATCCCAAGGCTGCCGCAGTAATGTGATTTTGCTATGAACTGAGGTTAAGAGACTACACACAAACAACTGGGAATGTTTAGCCTGAAGAAGAACCTTAACAAGGGACAGGACAGCTGACTTCAAGCCCAGAAAAGAGGCCAGCTTTCTGTAACGCCAAAAGGAAGAACTAAGAACAAATGGAAAGGTAGGTTTGGGTTCAACATGTGGAAAATGTCCTAATGAGAACTGTTCAAAAATGAAGTCAGAGGCCTCAGAAGGGTAAATCACCAACTTGGGGGTAGAATGGATCTTCCAGAGCATCAAGTCCAGCTCTCCCTCTTTCTATAGATGAGGAACTGGAGATACATGGTTGGATGACCTGCAGGGGTCTTCCTTCTGGAGCTGAATGACCAAGTCAACAGGCACCTACTACGCATATGCCACGAACTGTATTAGCTCCGGGGACACAAAGACAAAGGGTAGTCACTGCTCCCAGTCTAATGGGAGAGACAATATACAAACAACTACAATGGCCACCACAAGATACAACTGAGTAAGACAGGGTTTCCTTTTTACAGATGAATCAAACTAAGTGATTTATTCCACAATAACTGAATTGTAAAACTTGGTTTTTTCGGTCAAATTCTAGTCAATGCTCACCTGTATACAGATTCTCAGCAGCCCCTTAGCGATAGCTAGTACAGCCTCTATGATCAACACCTTTCCAGCATCTCCCTCACCCCACCCCCGTACACGCCCTGGGAATAATGTCTAATTAGCCCACATAAAACAGTGGGCTGCCTTCCAAATCTGACTTGGTGTTACGATCTGCAACCGGGCTTTTCAGGCCCCGGCCTTCCACCAGAGTTGATTAGCTTATCTGATTTAACCAGCTGCATAAAGGGATCAAGGTCAGGGGTTCAACCCACTTAGTTTCTCTTTTCCATGACCACCCTCCAAGTGGAAGGCTGACACTGGGCCAAAGTGTCTGTGACCTGCAAGGTCTCCCACTGCATCTTCCTGATCTGTATCTGCCACTGGACCCAGATGGCTTCTGAGGAGAAAGTGAGCCTGGTAACTTTGCACAGCCCTGCCTCACTTAAATCCAATTCACTTGCAAATCATGACATCAACTAAGGACAAACCACAACAGACACTAGAGTTTCTCTTTTCCAAGATCATTCTCAAAGTGGAAGGTTGACACTGGCAAACTGCTTGTGATTTACACTCAAGGATCACAAGGTTGGAGGTATTTGCTGTGGGTGTTTGTAGTCACCTCTCAAGCAGGGTCCAATTCTACCACTTTATACCATACCTCCTCCACATGCATAATCATTCTTTAAAAAAAGCCCCCCTTGTACATAGGTGTGTCAGTGCAAAAGAGCTAGCCAGGGCAAGGACAACCTTACTGTGGAAAAGCAAGAACTGACAACCTTTAAAAATTCAGCTTTTTCTGATAACAAAAGCCATATGGAAAAGGAATAAACTGAATCGTGCTACACAGGAAAACGTTTTAAATTCACATGATTATTCAGACTTCAAAGTCCATCACTAACCAAGGAACGACCTTGTAAGGGTGGCAAAAGAAGTTACTACTTCTAAATACATCGACATTGTTTCTTTTAATAATCACTATTAAATCATAATACTCCCACCTTTCCCCAGAGGAAACAACAATGTAGAATTCTGGAGTCTGCAAGTCAAGTGTCAGACAAAAGGGGATTAAACGAAATGTGGTTCTGCTTTGTCAGAAGTAGAACAAGCTTTTAGATTAGACTCTCATTCTCTCTCTCCTGGCCAACCCACAGCAGTAAATGCTACCTAAGGAGAGGTACAAACTGGGGCTTCAGTACCACCTCGGCTACCCCTACAGGGAAAATCAAGGCTTTGCTAAGAATACCCTGGAAAAGGAGGAGGTGGAGAGGAAGAGAAAAGCTGGAGGAGTCAAGATAAGGCTGACTCACCCCGGTTAAAAAACAAAAACAAACCAAAAAAAAAGGGTCCCTCCAGCTATGCAGCTGCCAAATGGCATCCCAACCCAGGCCCCAGCAGCTTATTCCGGGGCTCGGACAGAACCTACTTCCTTACCCAGCCCAGTAAAGGGAAGTTCCTGCCTGTCACAACTAGGACAAGAATTTCAATTCCCCACCCCCTCCTCTCCCAGGCAGAGCTGGGCAATTGTCTCCCCTACTTCATGCACTGATACCCCGGCCTGAGAAGTTACCTCCATTTTCCAAGTCAAAACCTCTGTGGGCCTCAGCTTCCTCCCCCATAAAAATGTCTGTAATAGATGACCTAAGGGGAGCAGCTTAGAGCACTAGCCCTGGAGTCAAGATCTGAGTTCAAATGCGGCCTCGCTGTGTGAACCTAGGCAAGCCATGTCATCTGTCTACCTCAGTTCCCTCAACAGTAAAATGGGGATCATCACAGGATTGTGTGGGTCACATGAGATAAAATTTGTAAAAGGCTTAGCCCTAAGCCTGGCAGATAGCAGGTGCTCTTGAATCCTTATTCTCTACAAAGTGGGATCACAGAAATCCCCATCCCCAGTCAGGATCCCAGGCTCCCCAGCAACAAAATGAGGGAGCTGAACCTGAAGCATTCCTGTCTAGGCCTCAGTTTCCTCATCTTTACCATGAAGGAGTTGGAGGTCAAAAGTCTCCTCCTGCACAAAATCCTATGATCCAACCTCTTCTTGTCAGAGCAGTCGGTCAATAGGCATTTATCAAGCGCCTACTATGTGCCAGGTGTGGAGCTAAGCACGCAGAAGACACACGGGAAAAGACACGGACAGCCCTTGCCTGGAAGGAGCTCCCAGACCCAAGGTACCTGAACCATATGTCCATAATTCTGCCCTAATAACCGCACTGGCTGCACCCTTTAAGGCCAGAAAAGCATTTGACATATATTCTCATCTGAGCCTCGCAATGAGCCTGGGAGGTAGAAGCTATTTTTATCCCCAATTTACAGATAAGGAAACTGAGGCAGGCAGGTGAAGTGACTTCTCCAGAGCCACCCAGCCAGTTCACAATCCCAAGTCCTACGACTCCACACCTGCATGTGACAAAGGCAGGCACTGAACGGGGGCGGCCAAGGGGTCTCCGAGGAGGGGGCGCGGTGCCTCCCAGTAGTCCAAGGCTACAGCCCCGCTGGGTGCACAGCCTGGGATCCCACCGCCCCGTCCTGCCCCCCGGGACCCGGGAGGCCCCCGAGGCCGCGGGCAGGGGCTGGGCACAGAGGGCGGCTCCTGCCCCCCAGCCCCGAGGACCGGCCCTTCCCGTCTGCGGGGAGGAAATCCGGGCCCAGGGGGAGGGGAAGCGCCGCGGGCAGCGGGGAGGAGTACACTGAGGCCGGGCCGGGGTCAGACTCACCCACTTTGTCCTTGCCGTACATGTGCCCGGCCACCTGGTGCGAGAGCGGCACGCAGCCGTTGAGGAGGAGCGGCGGGGGCGGAGGCGGCGGGCCGGGGGACGCGGGAGCTGGGGCGGCCTGGCGCAGCCGCAGCGCTGGGGGCTCAGTGGCCATCGCGGGCCGGGGGCGGCTCAGGCTCCGCGCAGCGAGGGGGCCCGACGCCCAGGCCCCGGGGGGCCCGCCGGGGCCGTGACCGTGAACGGCGCCGCCGCCGCCGCCGCCGCTGCCTCTGCTGCCTGGGGCGCGCGCTGGGGCGCGGGGCCGGCGCCCATGACGCGCCTGGCACCCGCGGGGCTCTGGCTGCGGCCGCCGGCGGCTGCTGGAGCTGCTGCCGCCGCTGAAGCCGCTGCTGCCGCCGAGAGGAGAGCGGAGCAGAAGCTGCCGCTCGGGCGGCCCCACGATAGCCCTCAGGGCCCCGAGGAGGGCCCGCCCCCGACCAGACTCCGCCCCCGCGCGGGGCAGGCTCCGCCCTCTGCGTGCGGCCCAGACCCCGCCCCTTCGACGGCGGTTGAGGGGAGGAGGCAGACGGGGGGGGGGGGGGCATGTGAGGGAGTGTCGCGTGTGTGTCCTCAGCCCTGCCTTTGCGCGTAGCTGTCCTGCGGCTACTGGGCATGCCTGGGGGGCGGAGACGCTGCCACTGAGCATGCCTGAGGGAGTAGCCCCGCCCCCTGTGGACTCTAAGAGGGACAGGAAAAAAAAGACCTCGGGACACACTCCCAGCCACCTCGCAACTACTGAGCATGCTCAGGACAGCTCACCCCCCCCCCCCACTGAAGGGCAGAGCCTAACTTTACACAGCATCCCTGACAACTAGCGGTTTCTAAGCATGCCCAGAAGTTAGCAGTCCCTGCACCTAAGGGGGAGGGCAGGGTGTCAATCCATCAATAAGCATCTATTGCTACTAACAACTATTGCTAATTATTATTAGTAAATTAAAACAGCTAAAAAAGAAATAGGCTTTGAAAATGAGCAAACAACAAAAAAAGAACTCGACCATTAAAAGCTTCTACGGCAGCAGGGAAGACTAAGACATATAGAAGACAATATGAAAGGCTACAAGCAAAGCCTCGAAGAAAAATACTAACTGGACCCAAGGCTACTAAGAATTTCTGAAAGAGTTAAAGAAAGAGATGAGAGTGGTAGAGGAAAAATTGGGAAAAGAAATAAGAGCAATGCAAGAAAATTATGAAAAGAGAATTAACAGCTTGGTAAAAGAGGTACAAAAATTCATTAAAGAACTCCTTAAAAAATAAGAATTGGCCAAATGGAAAAAGAGGCACAAAAGTTCACTGAAGAAAATAAGTCCTTAAAAATTAGAATTCAGCAAATGGAAACTAGTGACTCCATGAGACTTCATGAAAAAATAAAACTGAGTGAAGTAATTATTTTTCTATTAATAACCAAATGTTAAATTAAGATTAAGGCTTTTTCTCTTTACTTCCTCATTCAGGGACCAGGCCCTGTAAGTTAGCCAGTCAGTCTCTGAAGGACATTACTGATAGATGATATTACCCAAAATGCTCTGGTGAATATACTTGGAAGTGTTAGGCACAACCCCACCCAAACAGGAGACATTCTGTTAAGAGTGTAAATAGCATCTAATCTAGGTGAATTCTATCCCCAAAGTATTAAGCCCATATCCTTGTACCCTTCCATTGCATAGGGTAACCCAGTTCATGAAAGAGAAAACCAACCATAGTGGGCTGGGTAGGGATGGATTCCTTTGTCCAGATTGCTGGAGTCTCCCCTGTCTTACCCCATCCTCTGTCCTATCAAGCCAGATTCTCAGCAGGAAGAGTTGGAGACTTTTAACTCAACTCCTCATTAATATGCCCAAACCTTCATTAATTGTTCACCAATCAGTGTTATTTTTCACCTGTCAGGAGTAGCCCATTTCTAAAAGTATATTAAGGCAATCAGTATCTGTTAGGTAGTCTTTGGTTATCAAGAGAAACCACTGACCATCAATTTGTTGATTATCAGCTAGCCTAACTAATAAATTGATTATTAATTATGCAGAAACTCTGTCACTCCAGCTTTTCATTCATCTCAAAACAAAGTCAAAAGAATGAAATAGTAGAATAAAATGTAAAATATCTCATTGGAAAAGCAACTGACCTGGAAAACAGATCAAGTACAGATAACTTAAGAATTATTAGACTACCTAAAAGCCACAATTTTTTTAAAAAGCATAGATGTTATATTTCAAGGAATTACAAAGGAAAACTGCCCCAATATTGTAGATCCAGAGGTAAAACAGAAATTGAAAGAATCACTTTCCCAAAATGAAAATTCCCAGGAATATTGTAGCCAAATTCTAAAACTCCCAGGCCAAGGAGAAAATTTTGCAAGCAGCAAGAAAGAATTTAAATATTGTACACCACAGGCAGTATCACACAAGATGCTTCCATTTTAAAGAAGGCAAATTCCATTTCCAGAAGGCAAAGGATCTAGAATTACAACCAAGGATAGCCTGCTCAGCAAAACTGAGTATTTATAATCCTTCAGCGGAAAAATTGATATTTAATGAAATAGAGGAGTTTCAAGCATTCCTGATGAAGACCAGAGCTGAATAGAAAGTTTGACAAACAAGACTCAAGCATAAAAATGTAAGCATGAAAGAGTGATCATAAGGAACTCAATAAAGTTAAACTGTTTACATTCCTATATGGGAAGAAGATACATGTAACTCCTAAGAACCTTAGCATTATTAGGGCAGTTAAAAGGAGTCTTCACAGACAGAGAGCATGAATGGGAGTCGATTTTGTAGGGATAATCTTCAAAAATAAAAGTAAAATGTAGGGGCGAGCAAGTGGAATGCACTGGAAGAAAAGGGAAGGGAGAGGTAGAATGGGGAAAATTTTTCTCATGTGAAATAGGTATGCAAGGAAGGGCTTTTATGGAGCAGGTGAAATGTGGGGCGGGGGGTGGGGCAATGCTTGAATCTCACTCTCATCAGAATTGGTTCAAAGAGGGAAGAATATCTATATATGTTCAGTTGGGAATAGAAATCTATATTACCCAACAGAGAAATAGGAGAGGAGAGAAATAAGAGATGGGGGGGAGGGGGAATGATAAAGGGAATGTTGTATTAAGGGAGGCAGTGGTCAGATGCAAAGCAGAGTTTTGAGGAGTGATAGAATAAAAAGAGAGACAGAGAAGGATAGTTAGAAGAAAATAGAATGGAAGGCAATTGACAGTAATTATAACTGGGAATGGAAATGGGATGAGCTAACTCAGAAAAAAGAAGCAGATAACAGAATGGATTAACAAAGAGAATCCAACGATATGTTGTATACAAGAGACATACTTGAAAGAAAGATACACATAGTTAAAATAAAGGGCTGGAGCAGAATCTATTATGCTTTACCTGAAGTAAAAAAAAAAAAAAAGACTGGGGTAGCAATCATAATCTCAGATAAAGCAAAAGCAGAAATAGACCTAATTAAAAGAGGCAATTAAGGAAACTACATTTTGCTAAAAGGTACCACAGACAAGGAAGTAATATCAAAAATTTTACAACAAATTTCTCTGATAAAGATTTCATTACTAAAATAGGCAGGAAACTAAATCAGATTTATAAAAATAAGAGCCATTCCTGAATTAATAAATGGTCAGAGGATATGAACAGGAAGCTTTCAGGAGAAGAAATTAAAGCTCTCTATACCCATATGAAAAAAATGCTCTAAATCACTATTGATTAGAGAAAGGCAAATTAAGACAACTCTCAGGTACTACCTCATCACTATCAAAAACGACAAATGCTGGAGGGGATAAGGGAAAAATGGAGTAGTGCAACTAGTCCAACCCTTTTGGAGAACAATATGGAACTATGCCCCAAGGGCTATAAAATTGTGCTTATATTTTGATCCAGCAAGACCACTACTAAATCTGTACCCCAAAGAGATCAAAGAAAAATGTACAAAATAGTTATAGCCACACTTTTTGTGGTAGCAAAAAATAGACTGAACGAGTCGTGGCATATGATTACGATGGAATGCTCTTGTGCTATAAGAAATGATAAGGGGGGGCAGACAGCTAGGTGGCATAGTGAGTAGAGCACCAGCCCTGGAGTCAGGAGGACCTGAGTTCAAATCCGGCCTCAGACATTTGATACACGTACTAGCTGTGTGACCTTGGGCAAGTCACTTAACCCCAATTGCCCTGCCAAAAAAAAAATGAAAACAAAAAACAAACAAACAAAAAGAAATGATAAAGGGAAGGTGGTTCCAGAAAAATGTGGCAAGACCCAAATGAACTGATGCAAAAGACTTGAGCAGAATCAGGAGATCATTGTGCACAGTAACGGCAATGTTGTAATGATGATCAACTGTGAAAGACTTGGCTACCCTGATTGATACAAAACAATGGTCCAAGACAAAGGACTCATGAGGAAAAAATGCTATCCATCTCCACAGAGAGAACTGATGAGCTCTGAAGGCAAATTGAAGTAAAATTTTCTTACTTTATTTTTTTGCAATATAGTAATATGGAAATACATTTTGCATGATGCCAGGTGTATAACTGATATATTGTTTGCCTTCTTAGTGGGGGAGGGAGGGGTAGGAGAGAGGGAGAGAATCAAGAACTCAAAATTTAAAAAAAAGAATGTTAAAATAAATAATAAAATTTAAAAGGGAAAAATAATTCAAATATACAATCATTTCAATATACAAAGAACAGGAATGATGATTATATTTGAACTGTGAGTTTCCATTATGTATAGTTTTTTAAATACATTTACATTAAATTCAACAAGGTAGCAAAAAAAATTGTTCTGTTTGCGTCCTTTCCTGCACTCCTTTTGAGATTTTCTTTGCCTCTGCATTCTTAGAAATGTTTTGTTTTTTCTTAGACTAGATTTCAATCAGTAAGTCAATCACTTAGTCAACAAACATTTAAGAAGTGCTAACCTACTATACGCCAGGCAATGTGCTTAAGAAGCACCGGAGATACAAAGAAAGGCAAAATATAGTCCCTGCCCTCAAGGAACTTTCAGTCTTACAGGAGAGGCAAATTGCAAACAACACTGTACAAACAAGCTATATACTGGATAAAATGGAAATAACCACCAGAGGGAAGACACTAGAATTCAAACGGACCAGGAAAGGCTTCCTTTAGAGGGTGGGATTTCAACCTGGACTTAAATGAGCTTCTTGTAGAGCTTGTCCCCAAAAATGTACCCCTGAGACAGAACAGATGGACAATAAGCTGGGCCCAGAGCCGTAGAAACAGGTTGTTTTCAGGGAACTGGCAAAACTCCTTTACTGACCCCAAGCTTCCTGTGAAAGCAAAGGTCTGTCTTTTCAATAAAAGTATTTTTATGAGTGTTGCTGTATGGCAGCAAGCTATGGACCACCCCTGCCTCTGAGGAACTCAAGAAGAATCTATCAGTACCCCAGAAACGAGGCTCCACTCTCTCAGGGGCGACTCTAAGAACACACATAAGCATGTATCAAATGCATCAAGTCAAGCTGAGAAGATGGTGGTACTAGGAGGATCAGCAAAGGTATCATGCAAACAATGGTATTTGATCTGAGCTTTGAAAGAATCTAGGGATTCCAACAGATAAAGAGGGAGGACGTTCTGGAGAAGGGCTATGCCCAAGTCACAGATAGAGGAGATGAAGCATCTTACCTGAGGAATAGCAGCAAGGCCTTTTGGCTCGATTATACAATGAATTAAGGGGAGTAATAGAGAGTAAGGCTGGAAAGGTAGTCTGGAGCCAGGCTGTGAGAGTTTAAAATACCTAATAGAAACATTTACATTCAATCCTAGAGAACTACTAGAGTTTATTATCAAAGACAATGAGTTCTATTTTGGACATGTTGATATGTGTGTGTATGTATGTGTGTGTGTATATACATACACATATTGTGAGAAATGGTGGAAGCAGTTTTGTTTCCACAGAGTTGAAAGTATCTCTGCCCCCCTCCTCCAGCTTTAGCAGAATGTAAGTCAGGAATCAGAGCTCTAATCTAGTAGAGACCAGGCTTCTGGTCCAGTGAAAGGTTAGAGATTCAGCAAGCTTAAGGGGCTGTTTGAGGGGAGCATGATGTGGGCAGTTCAGGGGGTTGCATCTGGTCAATGAAGAGCCAGGCAGGAGATTCGAATTAGGAGATAATAAAAAGACTGGCATTTGTCTGAGTCCCATGTACTCCATAGCCATTTATTCAGGAGTAAATTAGGTGTTCATTCGGGAATAAATATAAGATATAATTAAAGCCTTCTTGGCCTTTGAACAGCTATTATTTATTCCTAGACAATGTAAGTATGTTTCTTCTAACACATATACATATACATATATATAATTTGACATATCTGTAGAATACTAGGTAGAGATGTCAAGTAGACAGTTGGAAATATGAGACTAGAATTCAAAAAAGGATTCCCCCCCACCCTTCTTTTCTCCAACCTGACAACCCTAATCACCAGATGGTATGAATTCAAGACTCACTAACATTCTGGTTACTATCAATGAATCCATAAACATTTATTAAGACAATGACAGGAGGAAGACATTAGCCAATTTATGTGCAAAGTCAGGGGATGAACCCTAGCCAATTTATCAGCGTCCTTCCTAAAACGAGGGACTCAAAATGGAGCACAGCACTCTAGGTGACCTGACCAGGGAAGGATAGAGCAGGACCATCCAATCCTTATTCCCAAATACTATTGCCTTTCAACAAAGTCTGAGAAGTCATTAGCTCTTTGGTCTACTAGAACACTTTGTTTGTAGTACTTCCATTTGCACCCTTAAAGGACCCTGAGGTGATTCTGCTTAGTTAGATATCTGGCCAGACTTGTTTTAAACTGGCTTTATCCTCCACTGCCTATTTTGTGAGATGATAAGGCTCCTATGATTTCAACATTCCTATTTCCAAGATCTTATAAAAAAGATTACATTTTAGCACAGTGTTACCTTGTTGTCTATTTGTTGTGGCACTCACTTTACATGGTTAAAACTATTGGACAAAATTATTATAGTCAGTGTTAATGTCATTTCTGTTGTCCAGTTCCCATTTTTATTTTTCAGCTATTTGTAGTTCAAGGTTAGATTGTTTTAACTGTATCTATATGTCTTTCTTATATCCCACATCAATAACAATTTTTCCTATTAAAATAAAATGTTTCCTTTTTGTGGTGTTATTTGGTACTCATCATGTCCAGTACCTATTATTCTTTTCTCAGAGAAAGTGTGCATGACATAGAGGCATGAGGCTTCTATGTAATCTACAAGTTTTTGGCCTCTCTCATTTGTTTTTTCCTGAATTATGTTTCTCCCTATTTTTTTTCTCCTCATCTTTAGCGGAGCTACCTTCAGTCATCCTGATCTTGCCACTGGACTCCAGAAAAGAAAGTGAGCCCGGTGACCTTGCACAGTCCTCTCTTACTTAAATCCAGTTCACTTGCAAGTCATGACTTCATTTTCCTGATATCATAGTCCTCTTCAAGAATGAAGGACAAACAACAACAACCGTATCTTTAACTTTTCCCATCTTTGTTTTGAAGTCAAGTATCAGTGTATGTTTATTTCATTTGGAGAAGCTTATCAAGTTCTTCCATAAATTTCTGTTGCTTCATCCTCAGCTACCAACATTGGTACATAAGCTATAGTTATTTTCATGGTGGTCTCTTTGCAAACAAAACCATTGGTAGCTGCAATACGTGATGACCAAATATCCCATGACACAATATTTCTTCTTGTCTTTGGACAATATGGTAAATCTAACTCATCCAACTCTCTTTTTTTTGCCTCTCCAAGAAGGACCTCTGAGCCATCCATCCATTTAGCCACAAATTCTTTGGGGTTCAATGAGGGAAAGAAAGAATGAATGGAAAAGCACCTATGAAACATGTACTAGGTGTTAAGCATGTTTGGGCATACCAATAGAAGAGGAAGACAGCCCCTGTTCTCAAGGAGCTCATGTGTTAATAAAAGGAGATAAAACAGAGAAAAGCTTCAGGTGCAGCGAGCTAAAAGGTCCAGTCGTCCTTGCAGCAAAGTAGAGGGTAACACATCTTCTTTACTGTCATTCCTATTAAAAAGGCTATATTAGTTTCTGATGTTGAGCCATTTGACAGCACCAAGGACTTTGGAATCTAGATCTTACATTCTCAGGCCTTTTGTAGCTCTGGTTGCTAAGGAGGTTGGGGGCGGGGGGAAGGAGGAGGTAGAATATACATAGAGGAAATTGCCAAGTCACAATTCCACAGGGGCTGCTTCTCCGGATTGTGGCTGTAGGGGATAGGCTGGTGGTCTGGGCAGGAAAGAGACTCTTAGTTTACCTGCCCAGGACTGCAGTTGGTATTAGTCAACTGGCATTTATTAAGCAACTACTATGAGCTAGTTATTCTGCTAAATGCTGAGAATAGAGGCAAAAAAAAAAAA